>CM067344.1:16665624-16843124 GCA_034190875.2 Urechis unicinctus
ATATATATATATATATATATATATATATATATATATATATATATATATATATATATATATATATATATATATATATATATCTCTATATATCTATATATATATATATATATATATATATATATATATATATATATATGGTGCATTTACTACTGCAACATTGCTCCAATGCATGAAAGGACAGAGATGAGTTTGTGTTAACAACAGTCGGAATTGACCAAAATCATAATGGTTATGATGACTACATTGTAACACGACATTGAAGGGTATATTAAGCAACTTTAGCAATTACTAAAACGTCGCCGTTTGTAAAAGATAAACTCATCCGTCAACCATTACTGACAGCATTAACAACCTACAGCACCCATTAACTCCTCATGGGCTCACTCAAGAAAGCTATAATGAAGACGGATGATTTTGTGGCCCAAATTCAGCGAAGTGAAATGCATCGCTTTTCAAGGGTCTCACTCTTCGTATTGTGCTATTTCTATGACCAAACTAATGCCACCAAGCAAGATGTGTATCAGCCCAAATCTCTCCCTCCCCGATGAGGAATGCAGAAACTTGTGTTTCACTTCTCTGCTATGTTACTATGTTGAGGATATGTGGTGCACAACTAGGAATTGTTACTACTGAAGATTAATATTGTCAGTGATATTGATTAAATTCGGATTCATTTTATGAGGCAATGGTTCCTTTTTAGCAACATCTTAAGCATCATGGCAGCACATTTTGCAATGTACCACGATCTGATGCACTGATCGAACCAGAAATGGCGATTTACAAAGTAGCTTCGTGATAAAATACACCGGCAACAACACATAATAAGCCAATTCATGTGTGAATGTCCCGGCTCTTTTTGAATACTCAGGGTGTTTTTAATTCCGATAGGAATCAAATAAAAGACACAGATTTTTTGAAGTAATATATGTATGCGCGGTGTATTGCCCGTGACAAAGTAATATGATGACAAAGGTGATGTTTTGTCGTGGTCGGCGCGGATACAATGATGAAATAAAGATCAAAAGGTTACAATTTGATTCGTGATTTGCCTGAATTAACGTTGCCTAGTTTGGAAAATTCTGAAAAACGTGATGTGTGAGTAGTGCATGTTGTTGTACAGCAGGTGCTTCGAACCCACTAATGAATTAGTTTATTTTTCTGAGCTGTCGCTGGGAGGTTTTCAACGCCTCCTTAAGGACAGCGGCCATCAATGTTTCTTTGTCAGATTCGGATATTGCTTCTGTTGAAATAACCGCTTCGCAGTTGCCAAATATCTCTCTGTGTCTTTTGCTGCACTTATGTATAGACCAATCATCATTTGAGATTGGATCGCTAAATAGCAAAGTTAAAATTACTGCACCAATAAGCGAGTCTGCATGTTGATATATGTAGCCTTTGTTGTGATATCACAATATATCTATATAACATCGAATCGCCCCAGCCTACCTTGTGCTGTATAGGATTGTGGTATATAGGGTTAATTTCGAATCTATGACAGAATTAAGGCATTACGACATCATACCGGATTATACTGTATGTACTGCATCACAAGGAAAAGTTTATGATACGAATATAAATCACTATACAAACACAATGGATTTTTAACTGACATGGAAACACTTTTGAATGAGCCAACCAAAACAAATCATATCTGATCACTTATCTTTGTGAACTTGTTATAAACATTGCAAATGTCAACTAATGACAATTTTTATTCAAATCTGCTCACCACTATTATATTATAAAGTGTTGCGCGTTTGATCTCGGATTATTTGTATACATTTATTTTCGATCAATCTGACTGACTGTTACCTACATAATGCATCAGCAAATGGCCTCGTAAAATTATCTTGCCAGGTTATGACGTATGCGAGCTATTATTATTAGAATGTAATAAAACATATGAGGGAAAATACCGAAGAAACTGGGTTCGTCAATCATCGCTGCATCAGAGCTGGAAAGATACGTCATAGCCACGGTAAAAGAGGCAATGTGATTTGCGATGCAGAGAAGCAGTTGACGGTATGTAAGTATATTATACAGAAATCTTAGTAATGGACAGCAAATAAAAGAATATCTGCTTCGTGTTTGCGTACATCATCGACTAAAAAAACCCGACATTCAGAATTTAATTTTCAATCCCCCTCACATTTCCACCGGGAGATCATCAGTCTGTATTATAGTTAGAGGGCTCGTGTGGAGTTGATAGGTGCGGTGTAATTGGTGATACCTTTCTAAGTTAAGGATGACTTAATCTTTAACGAACGCAGTTTTATTTGTTTAATAATAATGGTTTCGTATAGTACCATCAATGTCGTGTTACGAACTGTGTCTGGCTAATTCATTGAGACATATACTGTGCAAACCAAAATTCTCTGCTTATGTGTTATTACCTTTCCCTTCCAATAGAAAGGTATGGGTGTCCATTGAGATCATTAAGTGCTATTTAGCCGTCGATAGATGGGCCATTAAAGCCAATTATATCAAGTGCTCACGGCAATGTTCACGCTGCGTTCAAGTTCAGGTAGCAGGATATTTAAGATCTTCAATTGTGTAGTCACAATTGGTGCTATAGAAACTAAGCAAATAACCGTAAGGCTTTTTGCCAATTTTTCCGGCTGCCTACTAGCGAGACCTTAATATATAAGCCTTTAATAAATATATGTTTTTCGGCCGACAAGATAAGAACCAATTATTACCTAGAAGGTATATTGTTCGTAATTAAGACCCTAAGCTTGGTATTATTATTCCACGCACTCAATCTTAAAAGCTATTTTAATGTGATCTCAATGCAGTTTATAACAAGGCGTGATAATTAGAGCTGCGCTTGATGACTTGCTGTGTTTTTACGGAAGGCAGCTATGCACTAAAATAATCAAAGCTGTTGATAGTCTACGAAATTTTTGCAGTGCTCTCAGCTTGCAGTCCGTTCAGTTAAATGCTTTTTGACCGTCCATATTTGCGCACATGTATTGTCTTATTTAATTCGTAACGTTATCAGCGTCGTCAGCCAGTATGGAATCATAACCTATGTAACCGAAGATTCGTCACCCGTGCTGTCGATGGTCTTAATACTAAATGTCCTCTAAATTACCCCCACCCCGCCTATATATCACCGATAAATGGTATTTCTAAGGATCAAAGTTAAGTATCTGCAAGAGAATCTTGATTGGTATTTCAGTCCTGTGTGACAAACTCCGTATATCGTTTGGGTGTGGTCTTGTTTTGTAGGCAGTTCATCATATGCCCGCCCTTTCGTGGTGATCTAATGGCTAACACGGGAAGGATTGTAGAAGATTTGGTTATGCCTGCTCGAACTACTTGTACGCAAATTAATCAAGCGCCGAAGGGCATTAGATGCTCTTATTTTAAGCACTCCCGATACTGGCGAGTTATGTAACAATATTGATAGAATCTATAGAAGAGGTCATATGACAAGCAAATCCTGGATGGTTTATAATAAAGGGAATATACGTGCGGATGCAAGGGCTAGCAGCTGCATTGAAGCAACATTAACAGCTTAGACATGAAAATACTCAGCTTATAGGCACTTGTCCTACAGGGTTTATCGGAATGTTTAATCGGCAATATTTAAGTAAACAATCAGGATTTAGGGACTCACGAAAAGGTAACTACTGTTTGGCAAGTACTTATACTGCTAAAAGGAATAACTAGTCACAACTGAATTAGGATTGACCTCTTCGATCCCAGCTATTCAGGTACGCAACCCAAATAGAAAATAAGATCCCAACATATGATTTCACTCTCCATCAACTTCGTCTTCGTCCGTTTTCCATGTGATCTGCCATTTATGTGTTGGAACGTTTTGCATGTATATATTCTGCTCTAGAAACATGTATCGTTGCTGATCTGAAAATGTACCTCAATTGCACCGGCAATATGACAATGGTTCGATGCAACACATGGCTCTCACAATACCAAATCCATTCGTGACTATGCATTTGCAGACAGTGCCACAATGACAGCATTAATTTGCAGTTACTCTGTTGCAAATGTGATGAATAATAATCATTGACTCGTATGACTGGGTAGAAACGGGTGCTCATAAAACATTTCAAGATGGTCGTTGATACTAATGTTCTACTGCTATCCATTGTGTCGAGAACATTAATTGATTATCTGCTATTATACATATTGATCACTTCAGAAGAACAGCCTCAATGCAGTTCGCGATTTTTTTGTAGCAATTATCACAGGACCAAACCGACTATAGACTGTAAATTGCCTCATGACACGAATTCTCCTCTCGCTTTGCTCCTTCCGAAGCTGTTAAACCTTGTTACCGTTCTGTAACATTGGCATATGGCATCAAACACAAGCGCCGCACCATTCGTATTTGGCGTTTTAGTTTATATTGCTCATAAGGTGCAAATTTCATGAAAATCAAGATAATATTATTTGTACATACATACATACATACATACATATACATACAGACATACATACATACATACATACATACATACATACATACATACATACATACATACATACATACATACATACATACATACATACATACATACATACATACATGCATGCATGCATATATGCATACATACATACATACATGCACTATATACGTTGAACTTCATTTGGGTGTAAATCATTACTCTAAACAAAATGACATTAAATGCCGCAGGGCAGTTATTAGTTGGTTAATCGTCATACGTTGGTTAAATGTTGGTTAATTGACATAATTGACAGTTGGTTAATTGTCATACGTCATACGTCGCCGTATGCTGTCACGTCTAAACGTTACAAGTAGTAGAAAACAATGCTTCTTCCTTTTGGCGCTGCTCAGACATTAACGTGAAATCACGGAGCCTGCCGCTAGGTGACTTACAGGCAATTGATGGCATGGGGGATAATTGGCCCGGCTAAGCCTGATAGGAGCGTTATGTGAGGATTATATTCGCGTTATAGCGATTGCATTGGTGGCCGCTGAAGGATGCTGAGACATCCATTGTTTAAAACATGTAAATGTACTATGCGTTAACCATTACCCCAACCAGGAGTCAAGTGACGAGGCCCATGTATGTTCTTTAAACCATGTCGTTCAGATTTTGTGCTGATATTGAAACAACCATGATGATAGTTACCCTGCATCCTGCATCAAGTCATGGGAGCGCTGATCCTCATTGCTGCTCACATGAACTATCTCGTCACTAGCCGGATCCCAATGCGGTTATTGGTGTGCGTATTTGTAACCCAAGGATAGCGATCAATTACTTTGGTTTGTTCATGGGATATTTATCACCTGTCTACATGCAGCTGGTGAACACTATACAAGCTTGATCCCCACCTTTGTTATTTTATTTGAATAATAGGAATATCACTGACACAAAACGGACACTAGAAAGATCATCTTCAGCACCTGTACAAACAGGTGGTAGTAAACGGCTTTTCATTAATAACGCAATGCATATGAACAAAATCACGATTTGTCGATGCTTTTCATGTGCGTTGCTCAAATGTCGATTGCTGTTGTAACACTGTCACTTAGACACACGAAGTGTTGTATTGACTCAGAGGATGTGTGCTATACAAACTCCTAGGCCTCAGCATTTACATGCAAGGTGTGAATAGGTACGTTCATATGAGGAGGAGCTGCACATGCTGATATTTAAATTCACCATGCACGAGACGACACCCACGGACAGGTGGCACTAATGACAAGGATCCCTCACTAGCATAGACATTGCGTTGGCTGTCGATCTGCGTGTTTGTTAACTTATCAGTACTAGATAACCTGTAATAATTTAAAACATGATGTTTTGCTTAGCAAGGCGAATGCTTATAGCGTTTGTCTGATTAGATTGGCATCAGAGTGCACACCGTGCGGTGAGGTCAAGTTTGACAAATGCAATACCAACAGGGCCCTGCAATTGCTTTAGATATAGGGTTCTAGATCTTGTTTTTCTTAATCATCTATCAAATAGCTCTGTTAGAATATCTCATTCTATTGATGGCTAAGTTAATTAATTATCTTTGGGAAACTTTAGGGTGATTAATAGTTTTAAAGTTACATCGGAAATTGTACCCATTAAGTCCGTTTGCTAGGGGTATTTGGTGCAGTAGGCCTAATGTGATTGGACACTCGTGTTGGTTACTACAAATAAAACACTAATGAAAATCCTCGCTGTTCAAAAGCGCCACTTTCTGCTGGTTGTTTTTGATAACTCTCGTGCATTGATGGCTACATTGCTCTTAATTTTTAATTTATTTATATATATGGTGCGTCATTCCAAACATATACAACGGCTAATTGCACAAGCAACCGAAGCTGACGTGTTACGGCACATAATAACAGGATACACCCGACAATAGCGGTCCGTGCAGAGGCGCCCACGCGCCGTCACCATCCCGACTAGTAACATATATTATTGCCTTTCTTTATGGTTGCTTGTGGTTCTACCATGTATTATGCTGTAGGCTACGTCAGTGTTGATAAACTATGTACTAAGATAATATGAGCGCAACACTAGCTTGCAACTTCGTAATGTGCGGTTATGCAGAATACCTATATTTCTAAGAAGTTTACAAAGCAACCTGTTTATCTGTGAATCTTCACTCGCATTAATATGATGTAATCAATATGTGACATGCTAATGAAAAGTGGCGGTAAATATAACACCATCCTCATACAAAAGCATAAATACTGACGCATATAAAATTAACAGCTTCTAATTTAAGTTCTATGCTTGCACATTTTGTCATATATTTTTATTAGACACCAACAAGTGTCAAAATGCTGGTTGCTTTCTTGCCCAGCAAATATTAAAAGTTGATATACTGTTACATTGGATTTTGTTGTCAATAATTCATACCATTCACACGACAAAGTCTACTTGATGAACAGTTACATATTGGAAACGTGACATCACTATTTGTTCATCATGGCTACTACAAGGTATGGCTTATTAAGATTACATAATCATCATTTAGTTGACGCATCTTTTTACAAACTACCCTTTTACTCGGCCAACGACTTGCAACAAAATCAAAGTATTTCGTAAAGTCGTTAAAATTACAAGTGATACAAGGTTTGTTGACAACATAGAAATGTTCTATAGTGCGGTCCTAAATGCATTGAGTTATGCATAGAGATGTGTCATAAGCTTCAACTGTATTGTTTGCACAGAAGCTGTTGGGTTATGGTTATAGAAGCAATAGTTGAAAACCTAGTCTTTGCTCAGCAAAAGTTGTGAATTCCAAATTACTATGTATCAACAAACTATAAGTTGTCTATGACTTGTGTTAACAGCAATCTTGACAACGATTTTGACAATGCATAGCATTTCACGCAACAAAGCTGCTGTGAATGATATTTGTTTGGATATGATGTGAGGCACATCAGTTAAAAAACAATGCGCCAGGGCACCTCACTCTCAATCAGTATTGAGTTCATCGCAATAGAACCTTCAACCTTCTGACAGGACACTGCTGTCCCCAGACACATATTCCGCATTTTATTTTCTTGCTATTTTCCGGTTCTATTCATATATCTTATCAGAAAGTTTTACAGCCTGTCATTCTCTATTGCAATGGCAGAATTCATACTTGCGAAATTAATAGCACTGACACAATCCGCATCAGTACACATACTACATCTATTTTATTCCTTGCCAGTCAGCTTGGTAATATATATAACAACGAGGCGGAAATCAAGACGGACTATGTACACGTTCTTAAAATCGAAAGAACATGTTAGCAATTAATGCAAGTCATGGTTGAGATAGTTGTGGACTTGTGTATTATATGGACATTTTCATATAATTGAACATTTATGTGAACAGGAAATGTAATTCCCTGAATTGCAGATGCTGATATAGGAAAGAGTCTGAACAAGGAGGTGAGGGGGGATTTTTTGGCGGTGTGGCTTCGTAAGCTTTCATATTTTATGAGCCATGGTTAAATTTGTTGTAAGTGCCACAGATGGAGATGGATCCAATAACTGATCGTGCTGCGTGAGGTAATTCCAGTGTAGCGCCTTGCAGCCAACAAACGCGTTTCTTGGGAAAACATCGCGAATGTTCTTGGATTGTGTTTTTCTAGGTCTCTGATGTTTCTCATTTATCAATTGTATAGCAATAAGAATACGCTTTACGGTGGCATGTTCTTCTTTGATTTTAGTGGAAGACAGCCATCATCAAACCGCATATTGTATCATGTCTGCCACGACACTATTGAGAAAAGGGGTCTATGCGTTATATCCAACATATGTTTTGTCTCTTAGAAACAATATCATTGCCCTCACTTATAATGCATTTGATTTGGCATTGTGCGTGGGTACCGCACGAAGAACAGTGTATATTATTTAAAAACGTTCGGTGTTTTACCCATGACTTTGCTTTAAAAATAACAGTGTTGTCAGCCAACCACTGAATAGCACGCTCTGTTTCAGCAGGTGTGAGTCAGAGGGTGTCTCCCTCAAATATGGCATCCGTTTTATCCTATTTATATGCAGTTGATTGCGCACGTTTGAAATATCATCCAATGTCCGCACCACAAAAGGCATTCAACAATCTTCTTTAATATTGTCTCATATAACGAGTCTTGTTCATTACTTGTTGGTGACGTGATATGGTTGTTAAAATTTAACTGTTATATTCACGATAATCATGATTTCAGGTTTAATCTAATTGGCTCATGTGTCATTTTGCTTCAATAAAAATATGTTTTCAGGTTAACAGGTGCACAATATTTATTGTGATCGACATGCCATGCCTTCAATAACAAAGACATCAGTAGCTCGATCATTAAATGCAGTCTGGGTTATTTTTTTGTTGAACCAAAAGCATAAAATTTACCGCATTGGGCAGAGCTCATGTTGCAATCAACATACATATTGGGATGTGGCTGATATATAAAGCACATGCGAATTGCCTCCCGCTTAGTCTTAGTTTATTGTCGGTAATATGTTGACGTCTATAAATGACGTGCACGCGCGCAGATTGGGTTATCAGACCAATCAACATATTGCAACATTTTATCTGCAATATGCATTATGATATGGTCAATTTCATACGTTCATATTAACGTGAGTCCATGTGATTTACCATACAAAATGCGAAATTGTGAATGGAAGGAACGATCAACATGAATTTATTTTTTTGATAGCTGCAGAAGTTTGCATTCGTTAAATTGAACGAAACATGATCAATTGAACATTTCCCTATGCAGTCACTGCTATTTGTCGTTTGGTTATTTAAAGTTCTCCATGAAAGCAGGCTACTGCTTCGCAACTAAATCGAGCTTATAACATTACTCCATCAACAAACATTAAATGCAGTTATACTTCTCAGAGCGGGTAATGTTTTACAATGTACGCTAAGTTCTTAATTTACCAGAGCGGGTAATGTTTTACGATGTACGTTTAGTTCTAAACTTACCAGAGCGAGTAATGTTTCTGAATACTAGCAAAACATTTAAAAGTGCCAGGGCACTGACTGATGATGCGTGAACCAATTCCATATCAATCTTGCTTCTGTTCTGAATTATCGTCATACAATACTTGAGTGTACGAATGTATATAATGCAAGGTCTGTCGGATTTTCTTGCGATGTCAGCGCCACAGAGTTCATGTGTGATAATATCTGGATCAGACTCGTATTGACGGACATATGGTCTGATATGAGACATGTTACAATGCTTTATGTATTGACCTGAGGAGAAAAAAATTTCCATTAATAAATGGATCGTTTTTCAACCAAGTGATGCTTCCAGCGAGTACTACAGGCTTCATATTTTATCAAATGAAGCACAATTCATGGAATCACATCAGTGTGACAGTTATCGTAGTGTGCAATCATATTCCGCCATACTAAGTGTCATTCTTCCTAATGCGCTGTAGTGCGCTGTAGTAATGAAGCGGTTAAAAGCGCACCCGGGTGCTAATGTACGGTTGTATTCACACAAGCAAAAAGTATTAACATTTGATCAGAAGGAGTTACAACCTGACATTCATCCTTTCATCTCTCGTTAATGGCCGTATTTCCCCCGTCATGCCGTTCGGAATGTATTGTACCCCCGACAGCTCCCGACTGCTCTTAAAAGTTGTATTTATGTACATCAGCAAGCCAACAAAATAAGGATTATAATATATAACATAACGACCCCTACTGGTATGATAGAGTTAAACTTTGAGCGGCATGACTCTCCCATATGCTACAAAGCTGTTATATCAACGTGCACAAAGTAGAATTCTAGCTGCGCATGCGAATACATCAGGACACAAACGGTCTGTGTTACAGATAAATCCTCAATCACAGTGTCTGCTTATCGCTGGAATCAATATTTAAGCCATATCTATCTTGACGTTGTTCATCATACCCGGCTTAATTTCCCGATATCAGCCAATGTTCTATTGATTATAATTTAATAATAAATGAAGCGTCGTCAATGCAGGTGTACAAGTGATGCTTTACAAAAGAGCAAAGTCATGCATTGAAGTCGTTAGTATTCTGCTACAGCCACAGGTACATGATAAACCCTGTCAGATAAACCCTGTATTTTATCCGTATTTGTTGGTTGAGAGAGAGAAAATCCCCATGAAAATATCACTGAGTTTATAGTGACTACTGGTGAAGATACTACTGCTATTGAGGTTATATTACCGTTTTAATCCAAAAGAGATTCCGGCGAGATGTTGAGTAGTCTAGCTCTTCATTCGGAGTGTTACTCGTATTTCTACCTGCCTCGTCTCTTTTTTTCGAATCACTTGCCGTACATCAGGTTTTGACAACAAAATAGATCCATCAATCTTACCATGACTATTTTTTGTTTTGTGTCTATTAGCTATCACACCAGCATTGCCTCGTACATCCCGCTGCATTCAATACGCCTTGAAAAATGAGATGGGACACATTGTCTCTGCATGGTATTCAAAGATTGATGACTGTCATTTGGGGCTAAGATAAATACATTGGCCGTATCAAAACTTCCCACATTTTACCATGACCAATTTGTAGAATTTCGGGCAATCATGGGGGATTAATTTGTATTGGGAATATTTTTGAATGTGAATAACATCTGACGCCAGATTAGCGTTTATTTTGTTTATTACCGACACCCCAGTTCTCGTCCCGAACTGTTAACAGGGGCGACTGCATATTCCATTAGCAGAAGATCCTATGGAACTTTAATGGACGTCGAAACAGAAATAAACAATGAAGTATTTTGATTATTTCTCCTCTTATCAGACAAGGTATCGGCCTATTGTTTCCGTCCTTTCTGCATGTTTAGCGCGCCTGTTTCCTTATAGCAACAGAGATGTTATGCGTTGATGCAGTGTTATTTGCGTTCAACCCCCTCCCTTATTCAGTTACAAATAGATATCGATCGCAAATCATCGAAATTTATCATTTCTTCCCCTATTGAATCAAAACTATTTTCAAGAACTGATGACCGATGAGCCCAATCGCTATCCAAGATAAATTTCATGGCGTTTTTGCTGATCTTGGAGCGACGTGAATTCTAAACCTCTCTGACGCAGGGGATGACAATTTAATCTCATTACTTGCGTTGCAAAATCGACCACTTGTACTGTCTCCAAATTGATATATCGGACGTTTGCTATATAAGCCTGCATGCGGCATTTCTGGCCGCTCTTGTAGCCCTTGATGCAATACAAGTGGCATTTTGCTATGCATTTCTATGCAATTGTCCGTTCATGCGTTTTATTACAATGGTCAGTTCGGGGCATCATGTAACTTGACGCGTGGTGAAGCGACAGTAGTGACATTGAATAAGTCATTCACAAAAGCTTTGCTGTGTATATCACAGGCAGACTCGTGTTTCCCTCCCTTCCATACGCGTTTTGTTTTTGTACATGAGCAATGTTATCCGACAGGTGGTCCAGGTTTGCAGCCAACGTTATGCTTTCTATATTATTTTAGTACTTGATTATCTTCTTAATTAGCTGCTGCACTACATCGGTTCGCTGCGTTCACATCACTGATCTTTTGCATCATGGTTGATGTGAAAAGTAATTGACCGACCCTGGTGCAAACTAATCGCTTACTTATAAAGCGATATACGCACAGCGAGCACATTGTGTTAGGCCAACCATGTTCATTCTCTGATTTGGTTTTCGTTTTCCAAGGCTAAAATCGACATCTTCGTAGCGTTTGTCGATTCGGGGTTAAAGATTTATGCAGCTTCACAGCAACTGTCTTGCGGTATTGTACTTATCTGATGCAACAGAATATATGTACGCATCGATCAAGACAATTGCGTAGTCTGGCCAAAGCTTTCTGATGCGTTTTGTTGCTTAACAGGCGCAGCTGCTAACCAACAATAGCGCTGATTATAATGATATCACTGCGCTGCCATGCGCTTCCCTCCTAATGCGCCTAAGATCACATACTGCTGATTAAAACCCATTTAAGGATAGGTACAACATTATCGTTTATGTAGCATCCTTTTGCAATATCTGCATTATAGAATTTGTAATTGATGTGAATTTATGTACTGATAGGCAAAGATAAATG
This sequence comes from Urechis unicinctus, assembly GCA_034190875.2. Taxonomy (NCBI): domain Eukaryota; kingdom Metazoa; phylum Annelida; class Polychaeta; order Xenopneusta; family Urechidae; genus Urechis; species Urechis unicinctus. The sequence goes on from CM067344.1 coordinate 16,678,140, forward strand.
TTCTATTTTTCTGGCTGCAGCCTCTTAATCATAACAATAGTAGTTTCATGATTTCCTCCGTGGGAATACTTTACGGCTCTATAAACAATTTAAGCTGTTTAAACAAAGCGGAGGATACTTATGATTAAATACTTTAATCACAAAGCCTTGATCTACTTCACGTATGCCCGAATTCACACACCACGAATACAACTTGACAGTTTGGATAAGGAGATCAGCCTGTTTGTGCATGGATAGATATAAAGGATTATTACGGGTTAATGCAAGAAGAATTCGAGTTTGATATTGGTCGTTAGTTTGGCGATGGACGATAATCAATGAAAAACAAGCTAATTTCACTATATTATCAGAGATAAGTTCATTAATTTGGAAAACTATTTTATTGATTAACAATATCATCAGAGATAAGTTCATTAATTTGGAAAACTATTATATTAATCAAACGTTTTAGATTCTCTTTAATTGTTCGTTGTATTTTACTAATAAATATTATGATAGGTTAATTCGCCTGGCGGTGTCAAATTATGTTGATAGTCTAGCTCTTCATTCGGAGTGTAACTCGTTTTTTTCTACCATTGTGCAATTCTTGCTCTTAGTCATTTCTTTGAATGTGATACTTTTCAATACATTACAGCTGCCAAAGAGGTCCTGTTATACATGAACAAAGCGTGCATACAATACTCTCTCGGTGCTGTTGTAACCCTATAAGCAGTACAAGTGGTAATGAATTTCATAAAATTGTACGCCTATAGAGCGTTACGTTATTGTTAGCTGGGAACATTATATAACTTATGAGATATTACCCGACCTGTGTTATCGGCCCGTAGTCATCATGTGTGGAGTATTGACAAACATAATCTTGGCATTGTTAGCAATATCTGTCATGAAATTGTATTTTTAAAGTATCAATTCGAAGTCTTGAGTGGCAGTGGTTCGTTGAGTTCACACCGCTTCCATTATAACGAGGTTGATTGGAAGATAGATCGGTGCGTAATTGGCCACCTATAATCCACCTTAATAACATGATAACATTAACGATGGTCAGCCAAACCATCTAAAGTAGAGTCTCTGCACGTACGCTTAAGGCGCCGTTAACAGAGCTAATTATCTGACTGATCTACCAAACTTCAATAATATATATCATAGTGTAACAAAAACGAAACGGCGTTTCTGTAATTATTATTAACAAAGCACTAGGGGTGAAAGTTGGCCTTAATGTCCATATATTCGAAGTTGTGCCATGTCTTTCCTCGTGCTGTGCGTTTAACACAATGTTCGTCAGTTCAAGCTAGTATTTAACTGATAAGCACCACTCTGGAAGTGCGATTAGCGGACACAGCTGCTTACCAACAATAGCGCTGCTTGCAGTGACATCAATGCGTATTAACGCGTTTCCCCCTTGATGTGACTGATAATACACTGTTAACTACAATCCATTCATCTCGGTGTTTTAACGTTGCGCCCTTCTGCTGTCGACCTGGTTGAGGACCTGCATCTGGGTACTATCAGTGTCATATATGTCATACTTTATCGTCGTCGTATCGATCAGTTTATCACCGCTACTATAGAGCAAACGAAATATATCACTCATATGCAAGCTCTAATCATTTGAGTGCAGTCACACATTGAAGATGTTATTCGCAATGGCCAAATACCACCATTGTACTGTAGGTCAGTAACATAGTATTTATATAAATTATATGCTTTGTGTGTACTTCATCCCCCGTGGATCAGCGCTAAAATGTATCAGGTTCTCGTCATATCAACAGGATAGTCCTCTTATGCTGTAGCGCAAGTATTTCAAGTTATCTTATGCTTATTATCGCGCCTGATATGAAAAAGATAACAGCTAGATATATCTGTTTTGCAACAAGCTATATTTCTTTGATGCCTCATAAACCAAGGGGAATCGGACCTATACATTATGTTAAAAGGGCCGTCATAACTGCACAATTCCAAAATCATTTAGTATTTTAGAGGTTGCATTCAACTCTCTAACCCTCGTCGGAACTTCATGTACATTGTGTCACGGTCTGCATATATCGAATAGGGTTGGCGTTGGTGTGTGGCTGACAAATAGCGCCCATGAAAATTGCCTTCCGATTTCAACTAATATTGTGTAAATGGCAAATAATTATGGTATATAAATGCCATACAATGTTTATGTAGATTAATCATGCCAGCCTAATTAGGTTCATAATTGATGGCTATAAATGTCAAATGGGATCGTAACATTTACAAGTGATGTAGGTTTTATCATATGTATAAGATATTGTGAGATAAAATTACTTTTATGTAATTTTCATCGTCAATATCGTCGAGTACATTCCGATGAATGTTACAAAATACAGCTAAGCCATGCACCAAAAAATTCTGGTTGATATGTTTGACATTCTTGTGTCACAACTAGGTCGAGAGTATATGCTTACTCAGGGTGTAAAGTACATGGATATTAATGTTTGGCATTGAAAGCTTTCGACGAATTCACGACGTATGCGCTTTTTGGGAAAACAAATCACACAATTAGTATTCAACACAATGAGGCTGGGGCTGAAGTGAAATAGATTTAATTTGGCTATATTTATTTACTTGATTGCACAGCGTCGTGGGTATTATAATTGCTTGACACAACAGCTCATCATTTCGTCTACCAAGCGAATGACACAAAAAAAAAATAAAATGGACAGATTCTGCCAGATTTGCTCTGTGTTAAAGAAATTATCATACCTCAACCAGGGGGAACTAATTGTACACAAAACACCACAAGGCTGTAGTTCGTAACACTCTCTGATAAATAACAACATATGCCGCACTCTTGGCTGATATTTAGCTGATATTTAGCTATATTTCTATTTGTAAACGGGCTTCAATGAGTTCAGTCCGCATAACTTTCAGCTTAAGCAAAGTGTCATGCAATGTATGTCATAGCATATAAGAGAATTATACCGAATTGTATTGTAGTCATGAGCATCCGCAAACCACTAGTGTATTTACTGATACATTTATTTCCCAGTAACTGTCTGACGCGCGCAATAACAATGCAATCAGTACTCTGTTGTCGCTCCAGTGTTAGCCATTCCAGCACACTGGGTCAACATCAACGGGAAGACGAACCGTAAACGGCGTCCAATGCAAACCAGATGAGATGAACGGAAGTTCGTTTGCTTTCAGATCAACGCAAATGGTAACGACCACATTAGCAACTGTTAGAGGTAGAGTGTGTTCTTGGGCCTGTGATACTGCGGCAGATTTAGACCATCACCTTCTGCCAATATCCGTCTACTCCATGCTGACAACACCTTCATGGACTTTCACTTTTTTACACCACTGATTGTATTGCGTAAAATAGGGCACGATATTGAAAAGGTGGCATACATATGTTTGCAATCCCAGGTAGTAATGTTTCTACGTTTGAACACCTTCTAACATTGATAATGATTCATATATGTACGTAATATATAACGTTGAATTTGCCGAGCTGCGCAATCATATTACAAGCAGAATTGAAACAAACGACCCTCTTGAATAAACTCGGTAACACAGGGTGTTAGAATTGTGTCATCGAACACCAAACGGAATTCCAGAGTGAGGACAAAAACACAGGCATATTACTTACAATAAAGCTTGCATAACGCGTTAAACTTCCGAAATGATTGGCAAATGTTTTGCAACATAACTTCAAATTGTTGAGTGCAGTTCATGAATACCAAACGTTTGAATACCGAATGGGCGATTCTACTGTAGATGATGTGTCAGGGGAAAGGGATTTAGATACCCTAATTGATTACACATTTTAACCAGCGAGTTAGGCAGTGCAGCAGCAGTAAAGATTAACAGGGTTCTGGAGATGATCAAATACATTATTAAGTACAAGTTTCATGTAGCTTCAACGCCGTCTATATTACTGTTTACGGAAATGCGAGGCGCAATAATTCAAACATTGTCTATGATTTCACTTATTATATCGATTTATGACAGCAACATGACTATGTTCTTATTAGCTCATATTAACTGCGTTCAAATATCATCGGTTTTGCGAAGCATGCAATAGTCGATATTTACATTTGGTCAAGTATCAATGGTATTGTATATTAGGTCTTTGCATCCACTGATTCATCAAATGTCTGCATACACATATATTATGGAAATAATATTGATATAAACACTTAGTTACCTTGAATAAATTCTGCATATGAATCATGTGTCTCATTTAAAAAACGCAGTTGCTTCTGAGACCAGAATATATTTTTATCCAACATAGAGTGAGTAAAAGAAAACATAAGATAATAGGAAGATGGGAATCGATAAGCCGACGAACAGGTTCTTAAATTTAAGTAATATTTAGAGTGTGTATGTTTGTGATTTGATGCAAATATTTCCAAAATACTAGTGTTATGTTCCATTGAAAGAACAGTAAAACACGTTACACAGCCCAACATATGCGAAGATGTTTGTGTAAAGGCTCAATCATGAATAGAGGTTAGAAAAGTATGATTTGATATGCGATAAGAACATTCGCAGGGGGCATTAATACGCTCATTTGGTGTGCATGGGCTTTGTTAAGCTTTCTCAGGTAAGCGCGTTTCTAGAGGACACAATTATGCTCCCCCGGTTAGAAGAGGTTAACATATAAACGAATATTATATATGCGACATATCCTAACTAGCTCCTTTATCACAATAGATTCGGAACTTAAAATACGCTATAAGCAACGCAATTGATTATCGAAATGGATTTGCTTGAAAACGATCATTGCTAATTATTACAGTAGCCGCAATGCTCTCCATCTGAATGCAACTTCACATAACTGTAGTGGAGCAATTTTAATAGGAATTCTTTGCCGGATTATGGTGAAATGCACAGCGTCACATTTGTTCAAAATTTTACATTGTGCCATCGCTGCTAAAAACACAAACAGCGCATCAATCAATCAAAATCAGATTGAATTACACTCACTTCTGATCTCCGACATCAGGTAGGTATATCGCCATAGAGAGGAAAAGCTTAGATGATTTTGAAATATTAGTTACAAACCGGATTGTGGTAAAATGGTCGACAAGGACAGTCCAATGTTGTTTGGTGTTGGTTATAGTGGTAAGTAACACATGCTTTACATTATGATTGGGTATTTGCGCCAAATAATGCAAGCGAAATAAAAATGAGAATATAACAAGGTTTGATGCACTCGCTTCTGAATGAACGCCTATGAAAGGTTTCGGCAGAATTGAACAACAGTTAAAGACTAAAACAGGCAGCCATATATTGCGTTATATTATTTGTTCAATCATCGATACAGTACAATCTTATCTACGGTAATGCTCACGAACCCTGCGATTCGATTCGTTGCCAAAACTATGCATACACAGTTTGATGTTTCGCAATCTATGCTACGGATTGAACACTACCCTATTGCCTTTCCATGGTAAACAATGACTTGTCGTTTCTTTGGTGACCTTGAGCGTATTGCTATGTTGTGGTGCCTATTAATCCTCATGATCTTCATGCTGTTTTTAATTGAACTGTTATCAAGTTTAAATAAGATGCTTTTTTGTGCAAGCCCATTTATCTCGAAAACTTAATTAATCCAATATCAAAAGTATGAATCAATATCGTTACCAAACAGTCAAGGCAAATACGGCACTTCAGTAACTATATAACGACCCTGACCAGTATTTGATAGGCATAGACCCTGAGCATGCAAAACTGCATGCAAAACTGTGCACTGTGCACTGTGTGTTTTGTATATTTCTCAAACACATTGCTGCGGTTATTTAGGACGTGTTGCCGATGCGACGGTTATTCACCCTTTCACCCACAGCGGAGGTGGCACCTTGCAGTCGGATTGGTTTTCACCGCATGAACACACTACACTGAACTTAGTCCACAATTGACATCCGTCTAAGCCATTAGATTTGGTCATTTATCATGGCTAACACACTCATAAGAGAAGCAATATCGTTCAGTTTCACTATTGCTATGTCGAAGGTTCACTAAACAGGATAAGCAATATACTGCAGATTACTCATTCCTTGATCGCTGCTTCAGTACGTTTTAGGATGAGAATATACACCGTTCGCCGCAATTATGGTTTTAGCATCATTTTCCGGGAATATTATGGTTCACATTGATACCCACAAGAACAGAAGAATGCCAACGGGGCTTTTGGGGTCTTAAATCGTCCCACGTGATGGGTATCACGTATGAATAATTTTGTTATTCCGTCAAAAGACAATTAAATATTACTAGCTGAATACATGTTAATCGAAGGTCGCTGCTTACTTCAAGGTCACTAAGGTTTCGAATAATGTATTTTGTTATATATGTATCATCTTCCTTGATTTTATACATGCTGATATCAGGCTTTCAGCACTGAACTTAATTTTCTAGAGCACGAAGCGGTAAAAATAAAAACGCAAATTGCGGTTCATTTGAATCGTCGCCATTTTTAGCATCCAAACCTCAAAACAAATATTGACAACAACTTTATCTATACCAACTAATTGCCTATCGATGTAGACGAACCATGACAATGCATACGGATAGGGTAATAATTGCGGGCAATTTGTTAATTGTGCTTTGCATAGCTAGGAATGGTTTATAAAACTAATTCAAATACAGCATTACTACGGCAAGAAGGAAATGATCTCGTATTAGATGTTTTACAATCCAGGTTTTTGGTATGACAGGATCCGATAAGGCTATGTGCATGATGCAAAGGGTTTAAACGTTTCTCAACCACTTATACGTTACACATAAAACCTACAGGAACAGTCGGATAATCTCTTATTTGTTTTGACAGCCCATCATGACGCTGTTTTTTGTGCTAGACAGCATAATTACAATTACCACACACGATGGTTTTGTTAGACAAATGGTATTTGCGCCCATTTATCCATACGGAGAATTAATGCCTTTAGCTTTTTCCCACATTATTTGCATCAGATGGACGTGGTGATTATGGCCGCTTGCCTGTATATCATTAAAGGCTAATCGCTTGTTAGTGACGTAACTGGCCTGCGCAACAAACGAACATACCTGCCACACCAACAATGTTGAACTAAAATCATTGTACATAAGACCGAATGTGTCGCCAACGCAACATATTGCTATTGAGAACCATTCATCAGTCCGTCATTTAAATCTCCAGGAATAGCCTAGTGTAGTTTTGATCTACGGGTTGTTGCTCGGAAACAAGTCGTCTTGCTATGCATAGACCATTCAGTCTTTCGCTAAATGCTTTGATGAACAAACGTGCATTTGTTTAGCTAATAACTACCCATTGTGTGAAATGTTTGTACGATGATACCAATGCACAGACCGGATTAAATCGGAGATGCTGTGTACGGCATTGCACTTGTCTGAAGATTTATTGACATTTTGCAAAGTTGATCTGCCGCCGACATGGATGTAAATGTTTCAACCCTATCCTTAACATTCGTAACTTCTGCAATGAGGAAATGTGTCTTATGTAGTATTTGCTTATATGTTGAATGATGTTGTCCTCCTATGCTGCTTTGTAATATACATTATGATTAAAAATGCGATATGTGTAAGCATTTAATGTATATCCCATTTGATTTTGCTTCTCGCCGTGAATTCAATACTGTATAGTTCGTAACGTTTGCTGAAGATTCTGTAAGTTCGATGGTTGTCATGCAGGAGGCTGCAGCGCTCTCAGCGATTCTTGCAAAGATGCGATCGCACCAAAGGTCCACTTAATTCACTAACAACCCTGCAAGCTGAACATTGGCTTGAAATTATTGTACCCGAAATTTATGCACTACCATCATTGTAGTCACCTATTACGATGGCAAACAATCACACAAAAAGGCCGTGCCAGGTTTGAAGTTATTAATTTGCAGCGTTTAGAGGTATTTTTTGCAAACGAATATGCCCAACGATGCCAAAACCTTTCATAGACGTTCATTCAGAAGCGAGTGCATCAAATCTTGTTATATTCTCATTTTTATTTCGCTTGCATTATTTGGCGCAATTACCCAATCATAATTTAAAGCATGTGTTGCTTACCACTATAACCATCATCAAACAAGATTTCATTCAGTCGACCCCAGCAATTCATATTCGCCATTTTGTCAGCAGTCGTAAAAAGACGCCGTTTTTTATCATGATGTGCGCGAAAGTAGCACGAGCTTTTCGAAGCCAACGGTAGAGGTCTTGGCACGACCCTCACGCGTGTTATAAATCCCCCAAACCCTCTTTGCCGGCGATGTTGGGAATATAACCACTTTGGAATACAATAGCGTATATTTTCCGAGAATCATGTCATTGCTGCAATGCATGGACCGACTTTTAATGCTTCAGGATTATTTGCCAAAATAATATCATGCGTTTCATTTGACTGCATTATCTCCCTTTCCGTTATTGAAATCTTGTCGTGACGAAAAATACCCTTGAATGCAGGTAGGAATGACATTAGATAATAGACAGGGTGTCTATGGACACCACAACCATTATGGCATTAAATTGCGCACTTAGCCTCATGCCTCCGTATCAACACAAAAACAAAAGCTTTAACAGGAAACCAATTCTATGAATCTATCAAACGTGTGCCATCTTTATGAGACGAAGTGAAATAATGGGACTTTCCATCATGCCCGTTTAGGTTGGCCTATGCGCATTAATCAGTATATCAATACCATTGATATGCTTAATTCAGCTAACAACAATTTCATTTGAATTGTCGTACAAACGTCGGATTACCACACAAACAAACAAATAATACTAAAATGCGCCTCACTTTCACGACAGCCATAATCCTTCAAGCAGCCAGCTGCTGCCAATAAGCTATAATTAACAGTTTCCTGGTTGTGGACAAAACTGCGCACTTCCTTCCTCTCCATTAATCATTACAATGGAGAACATATACGCCTCATGATTATGGCTATGCTAGCAACCTTAAACATTCACAACCTACCATGATTATTCACGATTATCTTACATGTATATGGCATTTTTTCCAGTAAGTATAAAACTGAAGCACGGTGAATATCCATTACTGTCACATGAAAATCCATGAATTATCCAATTGCCAGGAGCAAGTAAGCACAAACATGCATGGAATTGCAAATCACTGCTGCCTGCAACAACCTATTGAATAGATTAAGTGACTAAGCAAAGTATTCATAAAACTATTTTATTCTAACAATAACACGATAAAAATCAATAAATCGAAATAAACAAACAAAAAGGCAAAGGTATATATATATATATATGTTATGCGAATGTTACAGAACGATAAGATGGTTAAACAGCTTCGGTACCAGCGAATCGCGAGGAAAATTCATGGCATGAGGCAATTTACAGTCTATAGTCGGTTTGGTCCTGTGATAATTGCTACAAGGAATCGCCAACTGCATTAAGCCTGTTCTTCTGAAGTGACCAATAAGTATGATAGCAGCTCAATTAAAGTTCTCGACACAATGATACATTAGTATCAATAATACATTAGTATCAAATAATTTATGAGCACCCGTTTCTTCCCAGTCATACTAGTCAAGGATTATCATTTTTCACATTTGCATCAGAGTAAACGCAAATTTATGCTGTCATTGTGGCACTGTCTGCAAATGCAAAGCCACGAATGGATTGGGTAATGTGATAGCCATGTGTTGCATCGCACCATAGTCATATTGCCGAAGCAATTGAGGGTGACATTTTTAGATCAGCAACGATACATGTTTCTATAGCAGACTATATACATGCAATACGTTCCGGAAAATAACTTGCACATCACATGGAAAACGTAAATGTTTAGACCAAGTTGATGGAGAGTGAAATCATATGTTGGGATCTTATTTTCTATTTTGTGTTGCGTACCTGAATATCTGGGAAACTTAGCCTAACTCAGCTGTAACTAGTTATTCCCTTTAGCAGTATACGTACTTGCCAACCTGTCGTAACCTTTTCGTGATCCCCTAAATCCTTATTGTTTAAAAGCTGATTATTTTCATGTCTAAGATGCTAATGTGGCTTCAATGCAGCTGCATGCCCTTTCATCCGCATATTTATCCCCTGGATAAACTCTTCGATAGATTCTATCAATATTGTTACATAACTCGCCAGTAACTTGATAGCTTATAATAAGAGCATCGTATGCACTTCGGCACTTGATTAATTGGCGTAAAAGTAGTTCGAGCAGGCTTAGAAAAATCTAAGCCAGTAGATCATCATGAAAGGGCGGGCATATGATGCACTGCCTACAAAACAATACCACACCTAAACGATATACGGAGTTTGTCACACAGGACTGAAATACCGATCAACCTACTTTGCAGATACTTAACTTTGATCCTTAGAAATACCATTTATCGGTGATATATGGGCGTGGTTGGGATAATTTAGAAGATATTTAGTATTAAGACCGTCTACAGCACGACTGACGAATCTTCGGTTATATAGGTTAGGATTGCATACTGTCTGACGACGCTGATAACGTTACAAATTACATTAGACAATACATGTGCGCAAATATTGACGGTCAAAAAATATTAAACTGAACGTACTGCAAGCTGAGAGTGCTGCAAAAATTTCATAGACTGTCAATAGCTTTGAATATTTTATCGCATAGCAAACCAAATCATGAATCGCAACTCCAATGATCACGCCTTGTTATAAACTGCATTGAGATCATATTCAAATAGCATTTTAGAGTGAGTGCGTGACACCCGTCACATCTTAGAAGTCCATACCTGGTGCATGATATTGTATATTTCATACTTATACATGCTTATTTAACTCCATTGATAAGCAGCTGTTTTTATAATCTCAAATCTGCCAGGAATAATAATACCAAGCCTAGGGTCGTAATTAGGAACAATATACCTTCTAAGTAACAATTGGTTCATATCTTGTCATTACTGGCTTATATAGTAAAGTCTCGCTAATAGGCAGCCGGAGAAATTTGCACATAGCTTTATGGATATTAGCTTAGTTTCTATAGTCTCAATTGTGACAACACAATTGAAGATCTAAAAATATCCGGCCATCTGAACTTGAACACAGCGTCCACTTTGTCGTGAGCACTTTAATATAACTGGCTTTATCTGTATTTTGAATGGCCCATCTATCGCCGGCCAAATTGCACTTAATGATCTGAATAGGCACCCATACCTTTTATGGGAACGGAAAAGTATTAAAACATAAGCAGAGATCTTCTGTTTGCTCAACATATTTCGCAAGGACTTGGCCTATTATTAATAGATCGAGAGGTTCAGTCACACGCCGTTACACGACATTAATGGTACTATACGGAACCGTCATTATTAACCAAAAAAACTGCGTTCGTCAGAAATTAAGTCATCCCTTACAACTTAGGAAGGTATCACCAATTCACAGCAACTATTTACTCCACATTAGCACCCTCAAACTATTATATAAGCTGATGAACTCCCGGGGGAAATGTTAATGTCTCTTTAAAGCTTAAGTCATGTCATTGATCTTATTGGAAGCAGTCGCCCAGTTATTAATGCCTTATCGTTATCAAGATTATAATGATGTGGCCAAGACTAAACTTCTCTATCCTGCAGATATTGGACCTTGCAAAAGAGGGTGACCGGTCTTCCTGTCGTTTTAATGGCAGTATGCAACAATGATGGCGGGATTTATTGGTCTACCCCTGCAAATATGACAGCTGCGACCTACTGTTGGAGTATATCATTGGTAATAATGTTACAGTATATTTATCGTTTATACAGATACAAGATCTTAACATGCAGCAAGCGACGTGGAAATATAGGACACATGTACGAGGGTAATACAAAACCTCAAGTATACGTTTCATGCCACGTGATGTCATGAATCAAGCCTATGGATTCAGTGCAATATGATGTGGAGCGCACAGGCCTTTGAAAACGATAGTGCTACGTGCGCAGGAGATGATGTTAATTTGACCTGGTCCTAATCAATAGAGATGGCCGTTGTCGAAGCATCTGAGGAATTGCATTCAACCCTGCGTCGGTTTGAAAGGTCATAATGGTAATATTGAGGTTTTACTTCACTTTCAGCAATGAGGTGATATTACGACGATGATGCATGTCCCATCGTCTTATTGAAAAGAACTCTCGACCTTTAGGTATTTTTCTAAGCCCCTTAGTCTACGTAACTAGATCCCACATCAACCCGATTGGTTAAGAGCCAAAAATCGTGTTACGCCAATTGTAACAATGGAACTGTCGTAGCTGTCATTTACCTTATTGAGTATCATATATTAGGCCTGTCATTGTATCATCTATTGTGATAATATCCTACGTCAATAGTCTGTTCCGGGAAATGGGTATAACATTTGTGAGCACGGTCTGTGCATCATATCGTGTACATTGCTGCATCATGACACTAAGCATATTTCAATGCATATATCATTGCATACTAATGTTTCCTCACAGGCTGTGATCAGATACATGTTGGTGTACCTTGCATTAAAGAACAATCCCGATAAATAAATTATTCAGTATAATGAGGCATAAGCAAGCCTTTGCGCCGTAGCCAGTGTCTAATGTTTCTTTGGATACGACCTTGTTAATCTAACACTTCCGGCAAAACAATCTCCATATACGAAAAAGGGAGAAGGTCATCTGTAAAGTACTCGTATAAATGAACATTTGGCGTTTTTGAATAAAAAGGGCTACATTCGAAATACAGACAATAATATGATGATGTAGGCAAGTGCGGCATAACGAAACTTTTGGTAAAATTCACGTTTCAAAAGTCAACTCATCAAATATAAGCAGCTTTTTGCCTTCCATGCATTGAATTAGTTGACATGTTTAAAGCTTGCTTTAATGTACTGAACAAGTTTATTAGCCATTTAACCTTCTGCTGGTTTTGTCTGCAATCTAAACCTCTGGATGGACAAGACTGGCATACTTTACAGCCCGTGAATTGCGCAATCGAACATTTTACACTGGTTGTTGCAGTGCTGTTTGACGTATTGCCATGATGCTAATATTTATAATTACGTATGTATGACAACATTTTATGTAAAAATAGGAGCTTTCAAATATGTACATCACAAACATATATTTGACGTCGGCCTCCCTATATATAAATGTTACGAATGTACAATAATTAATTTATTCAGACAAACATACCGCAAATTTACATTCAGTGTACAGCCTAAATTAGCATCATGTTCTTGCATTAGTCTTGGCACACAAAGGCGTAAAACATTGGAAAAATTGATCAACCATAATAAAAACGCGTCTATGGCAAATCGACACTCTTAGCATACTCTTCACAATGGAACAGATTCAATTCTTAAGGCTTAGTTCCATTCAGCCTATATAGCTAAGCTAGTGCTTAACTCACAATGTGTTCAGTATTGAAGAGGATATCTTCACTGAGGCTAATAATTGATAAGCTAACCAGCTAATTCAAATACAGTTAATACAAACTGTATATGAAAGAATGCTTATTTGTTTACAAAGTTCATTTGCTAACGCGTGAGCTGCCTAATGCATTGTGATGCATATGTGCGAATCGATCAGGCAGCCCGCCCCCCACAATTGTGCAACCGTCATAAATGGTTCAGAGTCGGCTTTTAAAAGCAAGGATCTCTTCGACAGAGCGATTCTGTATTGTGGTAGTGAAATATACTGAACGCTCAATAACAACCAAGTGGGCTGATATTGCGCAACAAGCCTGACAACAGATTGCTTCCTCTGAATATGTAAACTTTATTAGACGGGTCAAATGAAGGGGTTTGAGTAGCATAATAATCCTGCCAATGTAAACGCCGCCTCGATTCTTGTAGCTTTTAAAGAATAGTGAACATTTTCTATCTACATCACACTTAATAACCTGTGAAAGAAATATTTTACGGCGATGCTATGAGCCATCTGGTACATTGTTTCTGGCATTAAAATATTGCATCGTTCCCGTACATACTAGATTCTGCGTAAAAAACCGACCACGACAAACATCACATTTGACATAGGCCATGCATACATGTTTTATTTCGAAAATCTTTGAACACTATAACGCTTCACTATTCAAATAGGACGCGCTTCTATATATATATATATAGATATATAGAGAGATATATATATATATATATATATATATATATATATAGATATATATATAGCATACATATATATATATATATGCATACATATAGATATACATATATATATATATATATATAGATAGATATATACAGATAGGGGGTACCTAGGAATAGAGAGATATATATATAGTATATAGAGGAGATATATATATATACATATCTCTATCTCTCTCTCTATATCTCTAAATAGAGAGATCTATCTATATCTCAGATATATCTCCTATATAAGAAAGAGAGATCCTCTCTATATATATAATATATATATATATATATAGAGAGAGAGAGAGATCTATATCTAGATCTATCTATATAGATATATATCTATCTATCTCTATATCTAGAGAGAGAAGAGATATAGATCTCTCTGAGAGATCTCTCTCTCTCTGAGATATATCTCTATATCTATATATATATATCTCTATACCTCTCTATCCTCTATATATATATCTATATATATATAATATATTAATCTCATCTATATATATATCTATATCTCTCTATATATATATATATATATATATATATATATATATCTATGTATAGATTAATACTCTCAGCGAAGTTGGGGAAGTTATACATCGTGCATGGTGGCATTGGTTTGTTCATAAAATATCACAAAACGATGGGTATCACTATACTGCTTTGAGCTGCAAAATCCTCATTAAAGCTTTCTTGAGTGAGCACATGTAGAGTTAATGGGTGATGTAGGTTGTTGATGCTGTCATGAATGGTTAAAGGATAAGTTGATCTCTTACGAATTGCGCCGTTTAAGCAATTGCTAATGATGCCATATATAGCCATCAATGTCGTGCTACAATGTCTTTGTACTCGCCCTATCCATTTATTTTTTGGTCAGTCCCGACTGCGGTTTACACAAACTGTTTTGTTCGTCCATGGAATGGAGGAATGTAATAGTTGGTAAATGCAAAAAATATATATATATGGACTATGGCATCAAAAAGTCCGGGACGTAGATAAACTTTTACGTTTTCAAAAACATGAACGCAATTTTCGTGCAAGCGTCAAAGGGAAGCAGCAAAATACAGGTCGGCCATATCATTGCCGGCGATCCGAACATGGCTCGGAATCTACACAAACAAAATAAACATTGCTACAGCAAAACAATTTTCACAATAAAAACATTGCGGTCTTTAAGACACACAAGATGTCAGAGAAGATTATAAAACGCTTTCTACGTGATTGTGCAATGAAACTTTCTACGTGATTGGGCTATTGAGAGAGCTTAATGACCGATGTGAAAGATGGATAAAATAGGAGGCAAACGGAACAAGGTTTGGTCTCCCCCTTTCGAAACGTCTTTCGTCAGCATTTGAATTCTTAATTTCACAGAAAGGATTTGCAAGAGCAAATGGCTCAGTATTGTCTTTTTTATTGGAGGACAGTGATATATCTACAGTTGGGATACCGTTGCCATGCGGGAGTCTTTTGTACATTTCCAACCACCAAACTAGTTTTCTTTAAATACCAGCTGCATGAAGGAACAACATGACGGATAAGACGGATTGGATCTAAATAGTGTTTCATATTGCTCCCGTCTGATTTTTAATGGCACCTCTTTGGCTTCCAAATGCAGACTTGGGATGGAAGAGGTTCCAAACGATCGGAGCAAAAGCCACAGAGCCTGATATTGGACAGTGTCCAGTTTTGTTCCGATGCGCTCCCCAATCAGTAATTGTCCAAAGTCATTCCACGAAACTAGGTTTCTTCAACAAAAGGAACTGCATTGCCTTTAATTGTATAGGGTGGTACATGATGACGCTTGCTTAATTGCAGAAATGCACGCAAACAGTTTTAGCTTTCAAAATATTGAGTAAACATTCGACATAGAGTAAACATTCGACACCTCGTCTGATGACATGTTTGATGCTATTTATTTCAACATTAAACGGGTGACAAACAAGTGATATTAATTAATAATTTATATATCTGCAAATGCCATATTTATTTTATGCCACCAAAATTATCGTTTCTTGCGGGTTGCCCATTATCGAATACAGAGATGTGATCAACTATCATACCTTCACATCTACTGGTGTTTAGAGCGTTTTTCATTCCACTACGGCATTTCTAAACCCACGCTGTATCAGTATCAAAATGTGCGGAATGAATACATGAGGGCCACATTTATCCATCTTCAGCACGATCTCTTGTATATGATATGCCGTGTCCTTTATTGGCGTTCCACAGTAAGTCGCTTATCTCATTAATCATGTCATAGATTGAAGGTCCCAGACAATAGCTGATTCCCAGACGATCTGATTTTAAACACGTTGTACCGCTTGTGTTGAGGATAATCTCGGTTCTTACCATCTGGTCTCAACATATGGTGCTGTACTGAAAAAAGAAACCATAATGCCGTTGTAGTTGCGATGACCATTGTGGTGGTATTTGTTCTCTGTTCAAGACTGATAATTATGGCAACAATGAGCCGCTGGTTATGATAATAATAATAATAATAATAATAATAGCTATTTTCACTCACCAGGCCTATTGTTTTTAAAGCATGAATACAAGATTTCGGTCTTTGCCGAGTAAATGATGCCAAATAATAAACCACAGTAGGGTGGTAAGTTTGATTTTGGTTAATGCTTGGTATGCAAGTGATTCCCATTGGTCAAATTGTTAACTACACACTCAAATGACTTCAGCATCCGCCATCACGATAATATCATACTTAATTATTTCTCTACTGCTGAATGTATTTGGCGATTTCGGTCATTTTACATCATTAGTGTAGACGATGCTGATTGATATGTTTATGTAACGCTGAATCTTTGGTGGCCAAGCTTGAATTGCATATTCCCAATGAATCCTTGTTATTGTTTTATAAACATGGCTTTTAAGCTACTAGAAAACGTTATCCTGACAATCCCGAGGACAGCGCATTGAACCAAGGGTGTGACCTCACGGGATAGAAGCAGTGAAGGTACCATGTTGTTTGAGTTGTAAGTTCATAAGTATGAGGCTGTCCTTAGATGTGGGCGCAGATACTGATGCTATGCTAGTCGTTCCGGTTATTAATTGAACGAATCAAGCGGTAGAGATATGTAAATCTGCTGGGCATCGTGTTTCTATAACAAATTTCGATCAACCTTTACAGGTGCAACAAGGCAATATTATTAACTTTGATACAATCAGTCCAAACAGAGAAGCGACCTGTAAGGATGTGTTACTCCTAATTGAACTTGTACCGATAAGTTATTTACCGCTATTCACGCAAAAATCAGTCGGTCAGATGTGGTTGTGGGTCTAAACGATAATTCCCAGTCCAAAGAACGGAACAGTTAGGCGATGTAAAGTTAGACAATAATTGCGCTAATGTTATATATGTGCAATATTTACTGTGGCAGGCATTGGGTGGTTTTATGGTGTCTGCGGGATGCGTTGCAACGGACTTCGCCCTGGAATCCTGTTGGCCTAATGATAGCATCAACTTTATGGCACTTTCTGCAGTTGTTTCTCTCTCAACCATGATTCTGTCCAAAACGTATTGCTTTAACAAAAACGGTACAAACAGCTGACATATCCTCCAATGCCGTTATGACTTTATGTATTATATTGAGTATGAATGGTTTTAAAAACTAGTAGTTTTAATGGAGATTAATAGCTCAAATGACACGACTTGTACGAAAAAGTTTTGTCAATATGGGTAGGAACACGCCAATATTCTGTACAGAATAAATTTGTGGTGAAGATGATTGATGCTTTAATCCTCTAGTGGGTATGCTCTCCGAAACAAAACGAGCTTATATCGTTACACAGAGAATCAGCAGCTTCTGGTTGATTGATAGTAGTACTAAGTTTTAGACAATATGGCCGGATTTAAGAGCCTCAATCCAAGCGTCTAACTCCTGGATGCTTTGTGGGTAATTGGCACGTGGAAAATGTGCGCGCTACTCATCATGCTACTTACATATCTAAGCTCATGTGCTGGTCACCCAAATCGGTTGCGGAATTTTATAAGGATCCATACATGATATATATTGTTTACAAAATGAAAAGAGATGAAAACAGCAACAATTGCATAACACAAGAAAGACAATATTACATTCTCACCGAATAAGTTAATTGTATTCATTCGAACCTTTTGCAAACTCTTTGGCAATTGCTCTTAAAGTGTATAAACCAAAACCCAAAATCAAATATTTCTAATAGGAAGATAGGAAGTAAGAGATTAGGAGTGAAGCCTGTAGTCAAAACCTAAGAATGTGTTGATGAATGTGTAACAGCTTTCGCAATATGAGCTGTGAAAGTATCATAGCTCAAATGAAAGGTGGGGTTTCCAAAGTTACAACCCAGGCACAAAGAATTTGCAAAGTACCTCTATCCCTACAAATCATCTATGAGGGATTGAATAGCACTTTAGTTGAATCTATGCAATTACCATAGTAATCACGTTATATTATGCTCTATTACGTCAACGTTTTTGTACTCACAACATTAATTTGTATTTCGATAAAAGTAATGTTTAAATAGAACACTACGTTACACACACACATATGGTTGTAGAACGGGCAATCGTGTAAAATCTTTCGCTGAATTAATGTTATACTATCAAATATACGGATCATTCGCAGCGTATAGCAGGCACAACCACACTAATCTTGAATATACGCTGAAAACCTCTCTGATATTCTCCGCAGCATGTAATCAACGGTTGGTCAGTTCCCTTACTGACCACATGATGGGGTATTTTGCATGCAGTTTCAACAGGGTACTGAGATGTCATTGGGACACGTCTAAGATTCATACCATCCGCTAAATTATAATGCATTTCAATATTTGAGAATCACAAATATAGTTTAATCTGATCGAAGGAATTGCAACTCATTCTATTCTCGCAATGTAATCAGAGCTGAAATATGTTATCTGTCAACAGGGTGAGAGTTTGAAAAGTATTTATACCTCAGATATATTTCTGTATAAATGACCGCACATTGTGAGGAGAAAAACAGTTTATTGCAAATGAGATCATAAAAGGCCTTCATGTTCGCATTAGATATTTTCCGCAAACCATGAAGACATTCTCCCAATCATGAAACGACCTTCTTTTCGTGACATTAAGTATACTACTTCAGCCATGCATGCTCTGTTTTGATTTGCCTGTCCTTCGTCTGTTGACCTAATGGGTAGCTTAATGGCAAGAATAAATTGGTTGCACCTTTTGACGCCAAGGCCTTTTATGTCGGCACGTAGTCTGTATAGTGACATAGTATATATGATGAATAATGTGAAGCAATGTCTAGTGGTTGCAACAAAAGTGTTGAAACGAGGACAACTCATTTCAACGACGGGTTATCAACTATCCAGACATACCAAACTCTGTACACAGTCACTTTCCATTTGATCGACAACAATTGTGGTGTGGCAGCTTACAGCGTAACTGTCGTTAAAGGGGAACTATTATCGTATATGCTTTCTCGGAGTAGAGTAAGCGTAATCAATCACTACTTGTATAATGGTAAGACTATAATTTTCTACAAATCGCTTGAGATTCGCCGATAAGTGTGGCCAGCAATGCGTATATTTCATCCCATGGATAAGATGAGTAAATAATATATGTTCATTTAGAAATGTAAATAAATGATGAATGACAGTTCTGATGATGGTATGACAACAGATAGCAAATATCTCATATGTTTATCAGACACAACTTACCAAAGTACGCGCTTGCATGGTGCGTAGGGCGGGTATATGGAAAGGGAAGGTTTTCCATGTGAGGAAGAAAAACGAGAATCGGAAATACAGTATATAGTCAGACATGCAATCAGACGCCCGTTCAACGCGTCATCGACTCTTTTGAATGCGTGAAACTGACATCCCTTGTAGAAAGACATACCAGTGCGGATCACATCAAGCTGAAAATGGTAATTAGGTTTTATTGCGCCTAAAAGTGGAAGTCTTTAGAGACATCCATTATTCGTGGAAGTTAAAAGACTAACATAATCAAGGGGAAATTGCATTTTGCATTGGACCTGAGATTACAGGCAACTTTGTAGGAACTCAACGGAAAACTAGGTAATCTTTTTCTGATGCAAAATAACAAATACTTAATTTATTAGATCGATGGAAAAGCTTTGGTAAGGAACAAAGTTAGGGGAAAACGTGCTCTTGCTATACCGGCAATTACAACATGGCGCGAGGCGGCACTAAATGTAGTCCATTCAATTTCTACGACGAAAGCATTGTTCACACTGCTAACGGACAGATGCATGGATGTAGCTATGTCATATAACGCAACTTCATGTTCATGTTACTGAGCACAGAGCTCTCGTTTCGACTATGTACACTTCGTCGTTATAAATAGCAAAGTTATCGTCCCCCTACGCTAGCACAACCAGCGTCACCTGGTGTTAGTAATTGTAAACGTCACGCCCTCGATTTCTAGGAGCATTTCCCTATGAGTGGATTTCATTAGCGGTAAACATTCGCCATATAACTGTATGATGCATTTGTCCCATCATGTGGCTACCAAGTCTTCTGGGAAAAAGCGCCTTGGCTAACAAGATGGGTGCTCCACCAGTAATCACCCGCTCGTGGAGTTTGCCATGTATCGTCGGATGTCAAGGGGGAACATTAACGCCCTCACTCAATACAACCGATAAGGAAAAAAAGGTAGTCAGATAAAGTCATGAGTACATTCCAAATCGGCTGATATATAGCCTTTAGTACATCAGAGTTGGCAATGCTGGTCTTATATGTTACATCGTGCAGTTATGTAATACGAAGGATAACATCACCCGGTTGTTGCAAGTGATTATCATGGTGATGGTACTAAAGTATATACATCATCATCATCACAACATGGTCACTTTATATTTACCCAAATAGTGTGCCTTGACTCGCATATGCGATTGAGTAAACTGATTCGAAAACTGACATAGCTGCCGATATCGTTCCGACTTTTCACAAAACTGTTTGAGAATATGTCTGGATAAATATATGCTATAATAATTCGCATCTAATGGTGATTAGTAAATCAAAAATCCGCATTTAGTGTTTGCAAACGTCGGATGAGTGGACAAGACTGCTCGCCACAGATCTTGTCAAATGTCAGATGAGTGGACAAGAGCATGTCAAAGAGCATGTCAAATGTCGAATGGAATAGAAGGCGGGAGAGTTTAAGCATCAATCTTCCATTTGGTAGGAAACAGGAAGTTTCACTGGTATTTTACACCGTAAAGCTTGCTTCTTGAGCGAGTGCTTTCTTTATTTCCCGCAATTAGTGAATTCTCTATTCTTATTAGCAGTATGACCGAGAATGATCTCAACAATAATGGTGTCAGTACCAAGTCGACGTTCCATGCACTTGTGGTGAGATGGTTGTCCATTAAGCGCCCGTCACACAACCACGTCCCTGCATGGCGTTAATGAAACGTTTTTGAAGTTCTTATAAAACTACATAAAACGTTTCCATGACGAAGCATTCACGTTGCCATTGCTGTGCCGGTATCCATCAGATCTACGAGTTCCAAACAAACTGCGTCAGGTGTCCCTGTGGCGACCATTGCGTTCGCAATACGGTATTCTCAACAACTCATCGGCAGCCACAGTGAACCATACACGTGTCAGCTAACGAATGACTGTGAGCAGCTGAAAAGGCTACTTACACCCCTATTCGCATAGCTATTACTTCTGTCCTACTGCGGACAACACCTATCATTAACCAGTCGCATGTATTGTGCTGACGATATTGTATTGACGATAACGGTTCGCGGAAATCCGAAGTTTGTATTGAACTGCCAAACCCAAACGTGGCGGCTTGGCGTTTAAGGAATTCCGTTTGAATTACTATCAAGTTCTCCACAAGTATCAATGGTCCTCACATCGTACTCGGCGATCCCATCACCTTGCAATCATCGTTCGCTGTCATGATATGTACGCCATGCAATGACGTTCAGGTCTGACAGGCTCTCGTTTGACGGCCATATAATCAATCTTAAAGGCACAGACTTAATATTACACGGACACAATACGTTACCTTCATCAATCCCCTGTGTACGATTTGCAGAATTACCCTTATTTTGATAATTTCACATTTTAATGAAGCGTTAATGCAGGTTACCCTTTGCTTTATCGCTTTCAATGAAACATTTAGTCTCTCACTGGTGACAGGCGATGGCTGATGCGCTGTTTAATGATGCGAAGAGCAATATTGTATTATTTGATATTTGATTCCCTGGTCGTATTGATATCCCCAGGCTACATGGGTTGCGCTAAAGAAGCGTAACGCATTCTGGAAATATCTATTATATTGCCACCAGAGTGATAGCAACAAATGCTTCAATATATTCCATTCCAATGATATCACTTCGTCAGAGCAAAAGTATTGTCTGTAAAAGCGTCGATAGAATACTATTTATAGACTATGTCACAATGCTAGCGGGAGAAAACGTGCTAATTGTGCATTTCCTCCGTCATAGGCAAACGGTTGAATTCTAATGTGTGATGTTTAGCTTTTCAAAAAACAAAGAACTTGTTGGTTTTCCAATGTAGATTATTAGTGACTAGTCATTTCGTGGATAGTTAACTTGGTTTTACCGCATTTTATTTTGGTGATTCTGTGATCATTTGTATGCGGAACCGATGAACATTTAGAATAAACCCCGCTTGGATATTAACAGTTTAATCTCAAATGGACGATGCGACATATATATCAAAGTAAGAACAAACGTTAACATCTCAACACGTTTTGCAAAGAAAGTCAGCAAGAATCCATGAATCTAGTATCTTTATGTGTTCACTATATCTCCTTCGATGGGCAGGTGTGGTTCATCAACCAGCAAATCATACAAGTAGTCAGGCTAACGTCCACACAGCTTCTCTCCCCCTCCCCCATACACTGCACAAATACACGGATACTGCCTATGGCTTGTCAACCGTGGCGGACACCGAATCAGCTGACAGTCACAGATGATGCCACAGTTTCCACCAACAAACACCAGCGATTATGTCGCAGATAAAGTAATTTACTGTCTGCCAAGTCTATTACAATTATAGCATTGACAAGTTTGTTGCAAAAAGCGAACTGTTAATTGCATGGAATATGTTTGTGCACTGCATTTAATACGACCCCGCGGTGGTTATTGTTGAATTATTCGGTAGAAAAGATCAAATACTGTCGACTCGATATTGTTTGCGAGGACGAAGAGCAAAAGAGTTGCGGCCTATGACAACACAGAGCAGTGTCAGCAATCATCGCGGCGGTTGAGAGGCTGGTTTATTACGCGCTCTCAGTGTTTTGTTACGTATTCCTCTATGCCGTTGGCGTTGCAATGAATGTTCATTGCTAACTTGCCAATAGCCTCCTTTAGCAAGTAGAAGTCATACCTTAGAGACCATGATTTGTGGGCTGTGTCATTTGATAATTTGCGTCCCGCTTCCATTAATGGTACTGTTCATCTAACATAATCAAAATTATACAGACTGATTTCCTTCAGCCAAGTTCAATCGATGATTCTAGCTGTTGTTAAAACCGCAACAAAATAAGAATGGCATAAACTTTCCGAATAATTCATGATAATCAAATGTTCTGTTAAATTACAATACGAACGACAGCAATGGAAATGTTGCTACGATAATTTTGATTTGAAGCAGACGAGTGAACGCATGGAACCAAATATCATGTGCCAAGAGACTTAATTTCATGCAGCTCTTAAGATTAAAAACAATATACAAAAAACAACAATTCAAAGTAATATGATTGACACAAATAGGCTGTATCTATCAGGAGGAATGCAATCTTTACTGCAAATGCATAGATGAAAATGTAAGCAATTAAGAGCAAACAATTTGCCCGAATAGGGCCATAGGTGGCATTTACTTACTAATATATTGTTAAGATGGGGCTAGGGATAAAACCGAGCATTCGCTATATTGCGCTTCTTGCATTAATTGTTGTTGTTGCTTTTACTCACCTTTTTATTTGGTGCTGCCTGGACACATTTGGAAAAGTAATATAAAGCAAAAAGTCGACATATCATCCGATGTCACTTTGACGTTTTATGATAGAGTGAGTATGTATGAGGTTGTGTAACTAAATCTAACTGGTATTTATGATTTGATTGATAAACAGGTATTTACATTTGCAACAGTCCGTATTCAGCCAATGTATACGTATTTTTAGTAAACCTGAAGACACGCTCGAAACGGTGGATATGTTTTTTTCTCTGCAGCAAAATACACTATCAAATCATGCATAATGCATTCGGGCGGATAAGAAATGATGCATCAATCCTCTAGTTGGCATGACATCCTATGCAGAAAGTGTTCATATCCTTACCGGCGTACAAGTAACGTGTGGTTGATTTATATCAGTTATATTTTCCTAGACAATATGACCATCTTCCATAGCCTCGTGCGCTCCACGTTGTTGCAAATAACAATTGCGCAATTTTATATATCATAGATTGCCTCCAAAAATTCCAGAGTTCTTATTGTGATGAGAATATGGGGCTGTTTAAGCATAAATGCTCTAGGCTATTCAATAGGATGCATTTTGAGCACTCCTCCTATATCACTTGGTAAAAACCGACCATTACACCAGCTCATCATCTCTCGACCAGTGTATTACATCACAGTTGATTCTAAGCTATTAAAGCACCTCGCACTATTTCTTACAGGTCCATTACGCCAACGTCATGGCACTCACATCATCAATTTACTGACGCAGCTCTTTTGCATTCGCTTACTCCGCTGTGGTCATCGAGCACTTTCAACCTAATATTGTGAATCGTAATGGTAAAGCTCCACGCATGGGCGTAATGTATTATATGGTTTGACACGGCGTCTTCGTTTGGACCTCATACACATGTACAAAATGTTCAATGGATTAGATTAAATTCGCGTTGATTTGGGTTTTGTTCAACTTAGAATTGCTGAGAACACAAGACTTTGGGGATATTCGTGCACCTTGATAAAACATATGGTATGTCAGAATTAAGAAGGAGTGGATTTTCCAATGGCGTTGGGACTGTATTGAATAGTTTACAAGCGAAGATAGCTTCAACAAATCGATTTGTATTTTAAGATCAAAGGTTTCCGCCTAATTAGAAGCTTTTGTTTATGATCATTTGCAGGGCACCAATGGGCATTTTTGCCCTGACCACCGATCATTGTAAATCACTGTAAATAAAACGTTATTCTGTCTGACATATCGCAAAGGTAGTGTACGCTTTCTATGGAGTAGAAGCTCATTACATTGTCACAAGCAAATGGTAATCAGTGAACATGACCCAGGAGTGATATAACGGTAACAATATATGCACTGCCTATATTGATCGTATCAATCACCATACGTTATGATGAGGGGATGCGATTATCGTGTTCATGATAATAAAATGCCTATTTGTCCGCGTTCGATTTATCCAGGAACCTAGATGTTCTTATTCTAGTCGCATAACAACCAAGCGTATCTTGCCCGTGATTGGCCTTTCATTCGCACATTGACCTACTTGGCGGCTAAACGACAAGATTAAATTGGATGCACTCGGTTGGCCTTTTGACATCAGCGTTCTATATATTAGCCAGTGATCTGCAGAGTAAGATAAGAAACGCAAATTTCTAAATCGACCACCAGCAGATTTACATAGCGTAAGAATTTTTTGTGAAGCATATTTAAAGTTTCTCAGAAGCTATGCTTACGTCCGACAAACTAATTGAAATTTTGTACCGTACGTTGGTTTTTGTCGAATCGAAATGCCTTGGCGCGTGCGCAATACAAATGAGGTATGCATGTGCATCCGATTGCTAGCGGTAGCTCTTTTTAATTTGAGAATAGAAAATACAGTTTTTCAACGTTTAACGGCCAACAAGAGCAAGGGTCAGATATGTCCACCACAACAATCATCTCATCTGTAGAGTTCAACCAACATATGCTTAAATGTCTTACTAGAAGATCAGCCGTACAAATAAATAGCCTTATTTGTACGGGCGCCCTAAATCTGTATCATGTGTAAGTCCGCCATACAAGTAGTCAAATGTATACACTATCTTAGAATTAGTCCAATTCATTTGTATGACTGCCGTACAAAGACATTCTAACGACTTATCTATTAGGTCTGATAGAAGTCGTTAAACCGTTTACTACTTAATTGCCTACATTACACCATGGCGTAGATCACATAACCGAATTTACCGCATAAAAACGCCTCGACATAGTTTTTGGTGCATTGGATATGATAAGTGGGAAATATCCCCGTAGGCGGCATCCTTGAAGAACGGCATTAATTACATTGTTTAATCCTCGTAACAATGGCAATGCTTGCATAAGGTGGGTCAGAGTAGGGTTTGTACAAATCACTCAACGTAAGATAGCTACCTTTACTTTACACTAACCTTAGTTCCGCTCGTAGATTACGACTTTTGCGCGATGGCCAGCATTTCATATATTTTGTTACACCTATATGGATGCGAGGACTTGTGTACGACTGTCGAAATGATTAAAACAACAGTGATGATTTGATAGTAAAATATCGCAGATTCCTAAGTTCCTTTGATAAGGAGGACGGTAAAAGTAAAGATTGTGCATACTTACAGCATCCCATGCATAGCGCACTAGTAAAATACTGCTGTTTTACGTAAAAGGAATAACCATTTAGTAAAGAGAAGCAGAAATGTCCAATACGAAATGGAAGTCGCTCCTCCTGCAAGAAACAATATAAGTGATTCGTAAAAGAATAACGTTAAGATAAGAATGCAGATTTAGCGATCAGACCAATATGCAAAAGACATTCTATACGAAATTTGAAACTCCATATGACTCTTTTTGAGCACAAACTTAAAAGCATGATAACAGATATGGTGGCCATATATTACGTGCAACATAGATATCGTTCAAAGTGTGCTGGAACTGACTTTCGGCGTATAAAAATATACATAAACATCTAGGTGGTAGTCCTGAGATAAAAGTTGAGTGTTTTTTTCTGAATCAAGGCAAAAATAGCTTATGTCATAGAGTAGAACATTACAAAGGCTAAATTAGCAGTCTGTCCAATCTTACTCTGATGGC
The DNA here is from genome assembly GCA_034190875.2 of Urechis unicinctus. Lineage (NCBI taxonomy): Eukaryota > Metazoa > Annelida > Polychaeta > Xenopneusta > Urechidae > Urechis > Urechis unicinctus. Next base: position 16,705,253 of record CM067344.1, read on the forward strand.
TTGAGTAGTGTACATTATCATGCTACATGGATGTAGATTGAATATTGGTAAAAGGGTGTCCAATGACGATGATATGCACAGCGGTTGTCTTAATGTCAAACATTGGAAGGAGTGGAGTGGTTTTTAGATCTCTATTCTGCTTATAAATTAAGTCACTAAATTCGGTGATTATTTAGCGATGGTCGTTGTGGTGAGTGATCAACTATTTTGTTTTCTATATTCGATAGAAGAAGTTATGTGACCCAATTCTTGAATGATTATTCTCGAGACGCTTGGCATATGGGTACAATGAAAACAAAATGTTTGGAATCAGCTTTCTCGACAAAGACATAAACTAAGCCATTTTAAACACCGTAACCAGCGCATCGATGTTTGAAACAATGAATTGGAAAGCTTTAGTTACACCTGCAGTCAGTGTAGCCACTACGATCTCACACACGTAAGGGCCCAAACAATGTCACAATTCAAGTGCGAGCATAAGATTTTCCCCTTCATACACCTCATCTGAACCTGTTGATGTGTGTTTGTATGAAGCAAATGTTCCGGCAATATAACCACGATTAGTCTTAATTACCGCTATTACTTTTCTCAATCACACATTTGCAGAATGCTCTACAGTGACCGCGTTTATTTTGCATTTACTTTATTCAAAATAAGATCACCCGAACTTTGACCGACTAACAACTGGAACAGCCACTATGAATTAAGAAGATGATAAGACATGATATGAAAACGGCAGTTTATCCAATATTCAATACCGCGTCGGATGACGTAGTGTGTATCAGTCAGATAGGTGGGTAATCCAACGTGCTAGGAATATCTACGCTGTAGCTTCATTCTCCAAACAGAGCAATTGGCTCACGCATGACTGCGCTCAGATGTCCATGAACGACCTGGTAACTACGCTATGGTCATACACGTTTGACTACTCGGTGTACAGCTAATACGTCTGTGGGTGGATGGTACCTATTGTACAGCTACTTTCTGATGATATACCGTTTTTAGGAGACTGACGAACTACATATTTTGGATTTCACAAGACAACAGTACCACAAATGACATGTCAACCAAAAGAATGATGCACCATGCCGCGAACGACTATGAAACATGCGATTTGAAGCGGAAAACATGCCACGAAGAAACTTTCGACACGTACTGACGAGGAATTGAATTCACGTTTGGTTTCGGGTGAATTAAGTGTTGACATTTCAATTATATTTTATGTCGCAAACTGTGTCAGTTCAATGTAAATGCGCCAACTTGAATGGAAACCGCATTCTCCACAATAATCACGCATGGTAACAGTCAATTGAATTAAAACCACTGCAGTGTACTTCGTTCATCTTCTGCGTTATGGCAGACTTTTTGGCTCTGTCCATGATTAAGTTATTGTTGGCCGACCTTCTCGCCATGGGATAAAGCAATCTTTTACAGTCAATATTTCCGGCCACTGATTTGTCTATCAATCGTGGGCTGACCTACAGGGCTGACCTGCGTGAATTGGTTTCTGTATACGCCGGCGAACCTCCGTTTTGCCGAGCCACCAGTATTTGTCCAACCTTAGATGATAACAAGGATTATATAGGCTAAGACTAATATCTCACGGAAGCTTCATGCTGAACGAACGCGGGGTGTTTATTGACTCCGACGATTTAACAGAGCATGTCGTTCCAAGCTGTTTTTAATAAACCGCTAATAGTAAACATTCACATCGCGCGTTAATGAAAAGCTCCGATATTCACATCGGCGTATTATAGGTCATATTTAGGGTGGTGTTTGATTATATTAACAGTCTTGCGAGTGCGTGCCTCTGTCGAAACACACATTTGTTGTCGCTCAGCATGTTGGCCTCGCTCTGATCCATTGGTATTGTCAACAACCTTGGCCTCGGGGGTAGGTGTTGACTTCCAGCATCTTGCTTCTATTGTTGTAATCGCAATTTATGATTTGCTGTTCTAGTTCTGTGCAGGAGCCAGTATGCCGAGCAAGTTACTGGCTGCTTTCAACGTGCGTAAATACACAAAGTTATCAAGCATTACAATTTTGAGAGTGGTATCGGGCCGACAATGAAATGTTGAAAAGACCTTTAACACAAAACTCGCCCTTTGTATCCTAATGTGTTTTGTAAGGGGCAACTATTAGGATGCATGCTGTTTGGTGCAGGGTCCGACTAGGGCCACTGGAATAAAATATCCCAATGTTTTACCAGTAGAATGCATGACTCTGTCGATGGAAACTAATGTCTTGTGTTATACAGAACGAGCCGAATTTCAGAAGGGGGAGAGGGGCATTCGCGAAATTAAATGATGGCCTTTATATATTTTTTAGTGATTCCATGAATCCAGAGATAGTTAATGTATACCCCCAAAATAGAGTTTACATGCAGAGAGTTCGGTCACACTGGCTCTGTAGATATCCGGGTTCTCCGTCTCTCCCAGCTACCATGTTTATCAATAACCCAAAGGAAGGCTGTCACATTCATTGCCTACGTTTGTATCACATGCTGAATCGGGAATCGCAGTTGTCGGAGCGAGAAATTAGAGTTTCTAAATAAGAGGAAATACAATCTTTTTACTTGATTGATGCGCTTTATTACCACAATAATTTGGGGATGCATGTCAGATTATTCAAAAGTCAGAAGGACATATAAAGCTGAAAGGCTCTTGGCGGGGTATTTTGTAGCTGAATAATATTCGTGCATTTCAAGCACCAAGTTACCTGGTTTTCTAGCACAATTGTCTTAATTTTCGATCCCTGCTGTATAAAGTTGATATAATTTGATCTAAACGGTGTACCTCAAGTGAAGGCAAATGATGCAACGGTAGTAAATATTGCTGAATCTCGGTTGCAGAAGGTGATCAGAGAGCTAAGACACCAATATAACCGGGTAGCACTCATGGTTGAAGCTTTGAAAGCAATCTAACTTGTGCTGTCGAAATTTGTTCAATGTTGACGGATATGGGTAGTAATATTCAATATATGAATATGGGTGAGTGTCCAAGCTGACGATTTCCGTGCCCCTAGACATATCTTGTGTCAATGTTTGTTAAAAGTGTCCATCATTTAGCATCACTCTGAGAAACATGCTTTTATCAAGCATAAAATGAGCATGCTGTATCGATACAAGTAATGTATTGCTACCACTCACAATGTCACAGTTAGAGAGAGCATGCTGGTCAAATAGTGCGAACGATTATGTGTACAAAATGTTAATCATAGTTGTATTTTATGATTATCAACATCAAATATAATAAAATGTACAGTTGCGTCTCGGAATTGTATAGTAACGATTAAATATCACTGTGCAAGCTTTATTATACACAGTCGGATGGCCTCATCTGTCGACAAAGATGATTACACATATGACGGATGACATGATGTTTATTTTTTGGCAATCGATCGCAAACTATGAATCGGAGCGATTTTACTTATGGCCTCAAAACTGGTATAGTGCAACCGTCCAGCGAAGATGCATCAGGGGCTTAAGCATTTCTCATTTTGAGTGACCCATTCTTTAATGCCCAATATGCAAACTACAAATACCATACGTTAATATATTATGCATTGAAATTATAAAAATGGTACCGGACGAAGATTCCGTTTGATGTATCGATGTATGTATGTCATATTACGCAATTCGGGTCTAATTGAAAGGTATATAATGCTCATAGCCTCAGATTTTCACATCTTGTAATCGAACTCACAACCTTTTGGTCGATAGGAGACGCAGTTTACTACTATGCCTCCGGAACCGGGTATGAACATACAGCAGAAAATCGATTGTGGCTTCCCATAGAATACGTGGACGTATCATTTTTGTACATTCTGTTCATAGCACATATATCACTGCACCGTATTACCAAGTTTACTTCAAAAGTCAGTGGTCAAATTTTTTTGTATAGAGGTTTGACACCATTCTGGAGAAAAATTAACAATGAATTCATAGATGGCTTGCCGTAGAGCGCGGCGAGACATAATTTTTTCTTGATTTTTTGTAAATCAGATATTGATCTGTCTGTATGTCAAATATAATGTAATTCGCTGTATAAACTTTTATATAGAACCAAAATATTATCAAAAACGCATAATTCCCATTGGCTTAACATGTGAATCTTAGATTCGTCATACTCAGAAATTTACACCAGTGACCTATACTTTTTATTTTACGTTTCTTGAGCTTTATATACGAGCTTACTCTGTGCAAAAAATCGTGAAAATCAATGTAAGAATTTAGAACTGACGCAATTGTTTTTTAGGCGGGTGACAAACGTGCCGTGGGTGAGTTTGATGAGGCGGCTGTGCACGACGGGGTCAACAAAGACAGGAGATGATGCGGGAGCGGGAACCAGGCGGAGCATATTATCGTATTTGCGTTCAGCGTCAAAGATGTGAGGGATGGAAGCTATGATAATTGTGAGAGATGATTCACGATCTTAACGGGTTTTGTTTGTTGTAAATGAAGCTCGAGTCCGGCTGAGGTGCGACGAATATTTCCAAGCAACAAATGTCGATGAGTGTTGAAGCTGGTTTGGGACCATATTTCCCTTTCTTAAGAATCCGAAGAAAGCGAGGAGAACGGATGTTAATACAGTTGCGACTTCCGGTGACGCGTGGTTGGTGTTACGTATCCTAGGTTCGAAGGGAAGTCTCGCGATGGGTGTATTTTCGAGAGACTTCTTAATCGATTGTAGCATTATCTTTATGTTGAACTGCGTAGGTCAACAAAAGGGATAGCGAAACGTAAATGAAGCACGCTAACACAGAAAAGATAGTTCTTAATTGATTGGTATGAGTGGAGTGATTTACACAAGCAAGCAATGCAACGACAGATGGTTATAGAGTTAGGAATAGGGGTCAGGCTGTGTGAAGTGCAAAATTTTGCCACCGAGGCGCTGTTTTTAATCAGGGCCATGCCGCGGCCGATCTGAGCCAAACCGGTGAAAGACGCCTGGAACGGAAGCAAAGAGTTATATAAGGGTAAATAACTAATTAATGGGATCAAATGTAAATTGAAACATGTCATTGGAAACTTTGAACTCTTGCGTGGTGACAGAAGTGGAAAAATGGTGGAGCTCGAATTTGGTAGGGCGATAAGAGCCACGTGGGTGGTCGGCCATATATTATGCGCTAATAGAGCAGCTGTGTGTGGCTTCTACGAACCACAAATCTCGCAACAAACGCTATATGTTAGGTAACCGGGAACAACCCGAGTTCAAAGCTTGTGATACAGCCTTATTATCCACGGCTAAGACTGCACTGACGCTCCAATAAAGACCCCCGTAGTGAGGCAACTGTCTAGCCTACAGGGAAAGGGCGCGCGAGTAAGGCGAACCAAGATGCGCCACAGGGCGAGAAACACGAGGGAGGGAGGAAAGGGCTGATTATTTACTATTAAAGATGATACTTATGCATCATCGGTCAGTTGCATATCGTCTCTCTGTCACAGTTCTATTAGCATTGTGGTCAGTATAATTTGAGAAACGCCTATTGATACAAGCAAATTTAAATAAATAGGATATAACGTGAAATCCATTCAAGGCAATGTTAAAGCTAAATTTCATGGCTGGTTTACGAAATATCTGTTGATCTAGCAATAATCAAGCTCCAATCGTATAAATAACCCCACGTTGTTCCAACAGACCAACAAATATGACTAATTACATCAATATAGCCCATTGCGTCATTGATTGGGTGGTGGAACAACACGAATTGCTTTGGTGGTTGGCTACCCTCTGCGCCTGTCATTGAAATCCGGCACAAATAGAAAGAACTCAGTTCCAATATCCGGTTTTTACAGGTTGACCATCCCCACTCTAGCTAGCCCACCGCTCCCTCACCAGAGAAGCATCCTCCTTCCATTGTCCCCTTCATGAGACTTCGCGCTCGAAAGCAAAAATAAACTAGATTCGGCAGGCACGCCATCGGCAAGTCTTCCAATGGCAAGCAATCGGGTCTGTGATTGCGCCTTGTTAAGAAACCCCATGCGCAGCACACGTTTACGATAGATGTCAGCGAGGGGAGTTGGTAACGCGCACTATTTTTCGATAGATGTCACAAGCTGCAGCCCCTTAGATGTTTTGATATGACCCCTTAGCAGATGTTTTGACATGACCCCTTAACCAAGTCAATAAAAAGCCGAGGGAATGGCACTAAGCCTGTGGGTTCGACTCCAAGGTGTGACAACCTGACTCCTGACTCGGATGATCACGTACAAATGGTGGTCACATCTTTGAAAAGGGATGTAAAAGATCCTTTGAGGACGACGTGCTCCGTAGCAGTGACCAGTTTAGAGTAATTTACACAATTGTAGTCGTACATAACTTAGTTGCTAAATACGAATATGTTTCGATGCACACAAACACACACACACCCACGTTACTGGTCGATTACCTAAGGCTAGGACTTCTTTGAGTTGGCACAAGCGCCAACGGCATGTCTTCCAACGGCAAACCTGGACGACCAGCAATACGGTACCAACAATATAACACAAACAATATTATCTCTAAACAAAAAATATATATGAATAAATATTTATGTATATATATATATATATATATATATATATATATATATATATATATATATATATATATATATATATATATATATATATATATATATATATTTATTTTTATATTTATATATGTGTATATTCATATATATATATGTATATATATATATATATATGTATATATATATATATGTATATATATGTATGTATATATATATATATATACATGTATATATATATATATATATATATATATATATTTATATATATTCATTTATTTATATATCTATATATATATGTATATTTATATATATGTATATATATATATATATGTATATATATATATGTATATATATGTATATATATATATATAATATGTATATATATATGTATATATGTATATTTAATATATATGTGTGTATATATATATGTAAATATATATGAATATATATATATATATATATATATATATATATATATATATATATATATATATCTCAATCCATATATACAATTATATATATATACGTATATAAAACACACACACACTTATAGGTTGGCCTACATAGAGTTGGCACATGCGCCAACGGCATGTCTTCCAACGACAAGCCTGGACGACCAGCAATACGGTACCAACAATATACCACAAACAATATTATCTCTAAAAAAAAATATATATGAATATATATATATAAATATATATGTATATATACATGTATTTATATACATATATTTATTTTTATATTTATATATATGTGTATATGTATATTTATATATATATATATGTATATATGTATATATATATGTATGTATCAAATATGTATATATATATATATATATATATATTTATTTATATATCTATGTATATATGTATATTTATATATATGTATATATATATATGTATGTATATATATGTATGTATATTATATATGTATATCTATATATATGTATATCTGTATATCTAATATATATGTGTATATATATTTTATGTGTATATATATCCCCTATATCTATATATATATCCAGATATGTATATCTCTATCTATGTATCTCTATATGTCTATATATATATATTTATATATATATCTCTATATATATATATATATTTCTATATATCTCTATACGTCTATAAACACACACTTATAAATATTCACATATATATGCTAATTATAGATAGCTGCTCGGCGCTCGGAAGCTTGGCATCGGAAACCGTGTGTATACATATATATATATATATATATATATATATATATATATATATATATATATATATATATATCTATATATATATATATATATATATATATATATATATATATATATATATATATATATATATATATATATATATATATATGTGCGTGTATGCGTGTTTGTGTGTATATATACCCGCTTTGATTGCACCGGGACATCCAGTGCACACTGTCGCTGAGACATAAAGACAGTATATACACGGACCGAGAATAGCTTGTAACGCGCACTATTATAAGCTGCCGCTTAATGTTTTGACATGACCCCTTTGCCAAGTCAATATTGAGCCGACGAAAGTGAGAAATGCCGCTGGTCGATTACGTAAGGTTTAGCCTGTTTTGACATGACCGCCTACCCAAGTCAATGCAAACCCAGCCAAGGCTCTGGTCGATTACGTAAGGTTTGGCCTACTTAAACACGAACTGCTGTTAGCCTGCCGCTAAGCTGCTGCAGTAGAAAACCTTGAAACTAATCGTCCTTTTTACTGTTTTTTGTTACTGTGAATGCTAAAAATACTGTTACAATCATTATCACGAGGCCAAGTTCTAAATACTGACAAAATTTCATGTCCGTAAATACAGCCGTTTCAGAGATATCAGCGAGGAGAGAACTCGTAGCAAAAATCGCGATAGGTACTCTAAAATATATGTCATTATACAAAGTACAAAAGGTGAAAACAAGTATTTTTTTCGCCTATTCCATGCTACGATAATTGCTTGTTATGGAGGAGATAGTTACAGAAAATGGGGGAAAAAATCGACGAAAAATTAATCCCATAAGCCTCCAACACTGCGCATGCGCGTCAAACTGGATCGCCAGTTGTGTCTCAACTTGATCTATCATTCCCCAAAATTTCATGTTGATATGTTTAACCGTTCCGGAGAAAAGCCTGAAAAACCTTGACTGGAGAAAAAAAAAAAAAAAAAAAAAAAAAAAAAAAAATACTGGCTAAACCAATATGTCTTCCAACTATCGTTGGAAGACATAATAAGGTGACCGTCTACTGCTACTGCCAGCCCGCCCCCCCCCCCCCCCCCGTGTCTGTTGGTTACACTCCCCTCATTGTCAATGAGCAAAGAGGATGCCTCAGTTGCTGTCTTCCGTCCCACCATGATATCGTGCCTCGTCTTGCGGCTGGGTTGTGAAGTAATTTCTGACGATTACCAACCTTATTTTTTTCCATCAGACGAACACATCAAATAATTGACTCCGACCGACCATAACCAATAATGCTTGGGAAGTTATGGGTTCCAGTTTAGGTCTCTTGGGGCCGGCCCTCGTAAAGTTTGCCGGACAATGAACAAGGAACATACGTGTCTCTGTGGGGGGCTATAGACGCATGTGAAGCGGGCGGGAATGAGTGGCATGTAATCTAAATTTAACACGATTATATAATAATTAAATTCCATTAACACGACCTGCATTTTGGAGAAACCCTTTAAGCTTGCAAGAGTAGGCTGAGGTTGATATCAGCCATACAAAAAAGCTCAAAGGGTCTTTCTTGAATAACAAAATGCGGCAGGGTGGTTCGGAATGCTGGCTAAACGATTATCTTCGGGTTTGAGGCAATTTAGCTCAGAATGGACGTACCAACAGCGCCATGCGATACGCAAAAGTAACACAGCTACTATGTTCTTCAATGATATGTTGTATAAGATCTGTGCAACTATCTTGAATGTGATATCCAACGTATATAACTGTCTTCAGAATGATTATAGCTTTCGTTGGTGGGATCTATCCCTCTAGCTGCAGCTTTGGCACCAATGAAACGGCCATTGAAGTTGCAATTAACACATTCCGCTCCCCACAAACACGTCCTGGAGTAACATTGACATGAAAACACATACCCAAATACAAACGCAGACGGCCAATGTTGTGGTATGTGGACTGTTTGTGAGTATCGGCCTACAACTCAGCTTCACTACCTAGACTATCGGTCAATAGCTCCACACCACTACTTGTGAGTGTCGGTCTATATCTCGCCATCACTGCTTTTGCGTATCTGTCTCAAAGCTTCCACCTCAGCCTGTGTATATCTGTTATTAGAATAAGTTAACTGCTTGTGGATATCAGGCTATAACTCAACTACACTGCCTCCGAGTAGCGGTCCCTAACCAATCACTGTTTATGAGGGTCGATCTGTAACTTCCATCCACTGCTTGTGAGTGTCAGTCACAAACTACCATTCACTGCTTGTGAGTGTTGGTCTCTAACTGCCATATCAATGCATGTGGAATCGATCCATAATTCGTCTTTACTGCTTATGAGTGTCGGTCTCCAACAACTGTTCACTGTGAGTATCGGTCTGAAACTCTAGCTAACATTCCTGTTGATGGGAGACCTGAATGCCAGGGTAAAAGCAAACAAAGATTTCATATGCAATTATTGTGAAAAACATCTGCCTGTGTAAGATGAATATACTTTAGACACAAACCTAACCTCACGATCAAGCCTAGATAAAACACAAGACCAAAGAGGGAATCAACTTCTTGAAATCTGTATCGGAGCTCAGTTGCGAATGGTCAATGGTAGGAAACTAGGCGATACGTTAGGCTACTATTCTAGTTACCAGTATAATGGTAGCAGCACTGTAGATTATGGAATATGCAGTGATTCGCTCTCGCGCAAAATACTCCTTGGAATACTATGCAATTGACCAGACTAAAAAGAGAAACAGCAGCAAAGGCCAGGCTAATGTGTAAGACGGCGACAAGGGAACATCGAAAGAGTTATTTCTTATCTCCAAAAAGATACCGAAAGGAAATGAAATACTCAAAAAAACATTACATGAACAAATAATAAACTTAACTCTTTGCAGAAAACTAACCAAAAGAAGTTCTGGCAATTACTAGAGGATATTAAAACCACACCGGAAAACAAAAAACAAAGCTAATCACATTAAACTAGGGGCATGAAAGCGAGATCACAAAACTACTTAGAAGAAAACAACATTATATCGCGACATAAAGCAAGGTTCAAACAGAACTCGAGCCCTTTTGATCATATTTTGTACCATGATAAATGATAAATATACCAAATCAAAGGTCCAAAAACTATATATATGATTTGTCAATTTTTAGCAAGCATTTGATAGAGCGTGTCACACAGGGCGGCTTCTCAAATTAGCCAGGCAGGGAAGAAATAATCATTTTTACAGATATATCAAAGACATATACTCATTAACAAAATTGTGTCAAAGTGAACAATGAAAAGCACACATGTTTTTTCTCCTCGGACATAGGTTTTTGGCAAGGAGATAGTTTGAGTCCATGTTTATTCAATATATACATAAATGATACAAAACAAAGAACATACAGATGAGGTAACCCTAGGTTCAGCACATCTTGATAGACTGTTATATGCAGATGATGTTGTCCTTGTCTCAACTAGTCAGCAGAGTCTCCAGAACTCCATCGAAAATAATTGCCAATAATGAATGCGCAAAACACAAATGGAATAATTGTCCTGGTATTGGTTGTGCAATCCTTTTACTTTACTATTCTTTCTGTTGTCAATACTGCTTTGTCTTCCCAATAGGCTGCGTAATTCCGCCACACAAAGGTTGGTTCTTGCTGTACCTAATCATAACGTTGGTTTTCAAATGACACTGAAATGTCGAGTTGCATCGCCCTGAAGAGCATTTTGAAAACATCTACTTTCCAGCCGCTCGACATGGGAATTGTGCAAAGTAAGCACTGAAGGGACCCACAGTAATATTTATGATGCAAAATCCCTCTAAATGCGATGCTATCTGGAGCATAAGCACAGTTGATCATATCCGCAGCGGGGAGTGGAAATATTAAAACACACTTTTAATTTTAGCAGCGAAATGGAAATATTGTGCCCGCTTCAAACACGCTAATCAACGCAGCTGTATGATGGCAAACTCAAATAAGCAAGCCTGGTTCATCAATGTTTCCAAATATTTTACATGCATAAATGGCAGTTGTAATTATAAATATATATAAAGATAGATAAATATATATATTTATGTGTGTATATATATATATATATATATATATATATATATATATATATATATATATATATATATATATATATATATATATATATATATATATATATATATTTATTTATATATAAATTTATGCATGTAAATATTCCCATTATGGGGGCACCAATATTCCCATTTCGCTGCTAAAATTAAAAGTGTGCTTTAATAAGTTATAGTAGACACTATTGAATGCCTCTGATTAGCATCTGAACTGTGCGAATCATTCAACTTATCTGATTAGTCTTATGTTAGCTCTATCCTATCAGCACTGTTCTAGTAAATACCATTGAACTTCCCTTGGCTAGAAGAAGCAACATAGAAATATAATACATATGTTTTAAAACCATTCTTATTAGTTGTTCGATCATAATGTTTTCTGAAATGATAACCCGCTGTTACCCTCTGGATGATTACATTGCAAAATGAGCATTGCTCGTAAGTGGCCATTCATGTGCTAACGAATGCATCCACAATTGCATACTGCAACAATGATGGCAGCCGTATAATGTACTATAATCTACATGAGTTATAAAAAATGTGGCATTAATGCAGTCGTATAACTGCTATTATTCGAAAAAGCAAAGTCGAACTTGACAGTAACACAAAAGTTGCAGTCTGACAACATGTGTATAATACTTAAGTATGGAATGACTTCAGGTATTAAAGCAAACCGGCCAAAATTGGAAATTCTGAACGCGTGCGTGCAACAGCAGCGATATTTATTTGTATATGGTTGTTTATACTCTGCATGTGATTGATATAATATACGAATTGTGAATGTTAATATGTTGCGGGTATTAGTTATGTTTGAATGCAATGATCTTGTTTTTCCGTTTTAAATAATTTTGCTAAACAAACTTACTAGGAAATAACTCAGTCAGATAGCGATGTACGTTCAGTATATTGCTTCGTCTACATAGTCATACATATGCTATTTTATTTATGTTTGTTATCTGAGCTTAAAAATTACTAACTTAAAATGGAGGATTCATATATATCGTAATGATTATATATACATTATATGCAGTTCTCATTTCAACTTTCCTAATGATCTATATCATTTGTTGTATCAGTTATATGACAAGTGAATGATCCGCTCGGAAAATGCTACCTCGACATATATATGATAGCAGCATGACAGCCCATTCTCCTATATGTACCTTTTGATGAGTTAACAATATTTAATTATTTCTGTTCGGGAACGATGTGAAAATTGGAACATCTGTGACAGTAGTTGCATTAGACAACTGATACCAACTGATACTTATCCTAACCCTGACCAATAATAGAAAAGGAGAGATCTGGCAAAGGATTTACGTGTAGTGATTTTTCACCAGGATAGATGAGTGTGGCAGTGTCATCTGGTAAGTTAATGAGGTTCTTAACATTCAACGGCGTACACTGACATACTGTCCATGCTTATTTACGCATGCTAGACCGGAGCTGACTTCACTGATGCTTTCCAATAAGAACCAAGTAAATGAAACGATGCGATACATAGATATATACCATTGATTGGTAAATAACCATGTCATCGTCGTCTTATATAAATAGCCATGTACGCATTAGACATTCGGATAGGAGAAAACCTCTTGTCGGGCAGTTTTGGGGGAATGCCAGTTTCAGTTTGACGTCTGACGTTGCTTCTCGTGTGCTGCAGATAATCATCGACAACCGTTCCAAATGGTCAGGTTGTTATTGCTTGAAATATAACTAGACTAACACTGTTGAAGGATTAAGTCAATAAGATTTACTCGTTGCAGTCAACAGGCTTTGAAATAATTAGCATCGGAAGTAACTAAATACTTTACTATGCGGTTAATTCGAATTTCGACAACCTATAACATTCAAATGGCAAGAGCAAAGTGTGAAATTTAACATAGTTAACACAAATAATTCAGGTATGACAGAGTCGTATTTCTTTAACAAAGACGGTGGAGCGCAAGAAGTTACTCAAATAAATTGCTCAACCTACCTCCAATCTCATATTAATACATACAGCATTGACAGGTTATGTAAATTATAGGCTACAGGCATATAGTTAGGTATAATAGCTGTCTATCTCCTATGCGCTAAGCGATGGGGCCGCAGTGAGCAGTCTCAACATTTTATATGCATATGACTGTGTTATGATGGCCATCGTCAGCTGTATTAGTTTCTTGTTCGATGTCTTCAGTACGTCGTTTTGTTATACTTAACATGAAAAATAGGCCGCTGCAGTACATACCCACCGGTTGTGCTGATATTGCATCATGTCGCGGGCCACTTTATGTGCACATCAAGTGGCATTCGTTTCGCACGCCTCTCCATGTGCACATCCAGTGAAATTCCATTCGCCTCGTTCGGTGAGTATTTAGCGGCAAGTACATTTACACCATTATAAAGCATTAGCTTATGTCCGTCTACATAAAATGGTTTGATGCTACTGAATGCAATATATGTCCACATTAAATTCCCATATATGAAGAAATGTGAATGGCTACAACACATGTTAGTGCCTACTCCTTCTAGCTGCCAAGTCAAAATATATATTACGTTGTCATGTTTGAAAAACAAATCCACATTATGAGATTCAAGTAGGTTCGGCATGGTAAAACTGAACAGAGTAACCATACAATGCTAATATAAAACAATCGGCGCTTATTGAACACTGTCACGCGGAACTGTTAGTAGTCTATGGTCGAATTGTAAACATACTTCCACAATATCACCGACTTAACAAGATACCAATACAATAAATGCTCAATCTACTTGCTAATTATCGAGTACTAACGCTTGACATAAATGCCAATTCTTCGTCAAGTTTGTTTTGTTATGTATTTACACGGCATTGATCTATTCTATTTCTCATGATACATCATCGGTGGTGATTTCGACCACATGTCCGCTTGTCAAATGGTATTTCGCTCTTTATATTTCTTGTTGTAGATAAGAATGCAGCGACGGAAAGTTACATGTCATTAACAATTCTCCCCACCATTTTCGGAAGTGATATTGGTAACATCAAGTCCGATCGTTGACCATTGTGATTTCCATTGCGTCTGCACAGACCTAGTGCTAGTTTTGAAGTCCCTCAATTAAATACCGATCTGTTCCATTACAAAGGTATATTTTACCTGTGTGTGCGGGCATACAATAATGTCAGTGCTATCGTAACCCTATAAGCAGTACAAGTGGTAAATTCATAAAATTGTACGAGCATATAACATTATATTATTGTTAGCTGGGGATGTAATATTACGTATGAGATATTACCCGACCTGTGTTCTCGGCCTGAAGTCAGCGTATATACCGGAACGATGCCATGTCTGGAGCGTGGACAACACAATCTTGGCTTATCATTGTTAGCAATGCCTGTTATGAAATTGAATCGACTCTTGAGTGGCAGTGGTTTGTTGAGTTCACATCACTGATCCATTACAAAGAGATTGATTGGAAGATAGATTGGTGCCCCCTCAGCATCGTAATTCACCACATAAAATCCACTTTAATTATTAATCATTCATCATATCATTAATGACGTTCAACCAAACCATCTTAAGTAGAGTCTCTGCTTGTACGCTCTCCAGGCGATTCAGGTTTCTATGTTTCTCTTCCATTGGTTAACAAAGCATTTGCTAATTATCTGACTGATCTACCAAACTTCCATAATATATATCATGGTGTAACACAAACGAATCGGCGTTTTTGTAATCATTATTAACAAAGCACCGGCAGTGAAAGTAGGCGTTGATGTCCATGCAGACATTTGGAGGATCAGATCAAAGTTGTGCCATGTCTTTCATCGCGTGCGGTTTCACGATGTTCGTCAGATCAAGCAAGTATTTAACATATAAGAAACTACTCTGCAAATGAGATAAGCGGACACAGCTGCTTACCAACAATAGCGCTGCTTGCAATGACATACATGCGTATAAACCCGTTTCCCCTTGATGTGATTGATAACACGCTGTTTACCACAATCCATTTACAAATAGTTACAATATTGTCGCTTGTTTTAACGTAGGCCCCTTTTTCTGTCAACCCTTGAAGAACTGCATCTGGCTATTTTCGACTATAAGTCATAATTTATCGTCGTCGTTTCGATCAGGTTTTCACCCCTCTATGGTGCAATTGAATACATAACTCATATGCAAGTTGGAGTTATTTGGGCGCAGCACTACAATGAATGGTCAATAACATAGCATGTATATAAATTATATGCATTGTGTGTACTTTATCCCCCGTGGATCAGCGCTAACAAGTATCAGGTTCTCGTCATATCAGTAGGATAAATCCTGTAATTGCTGTAGTATTTCAAGTAATCTTATACTTATTATCGCGCCTGATAACAATAAGGTAATAGCTAGGTATTTCTGTTTGCGTCCAGCTATATTTCTTAAAAGCCTAATCGAATGAGGAGACTTGGACCTACACATTATGTTAACAGGGCCGTCATAACTCAACCCATTACAAAATCAGCAGTGTTGGAGGTTGCATTCACCTTTCTAACCCTCGTCTGAGCTTCATGTAGAGTGTGTTACGGTCTAAACATAACGGATGCATTTACATTGGTGTGCCGCTGACAAATAGCGCCCGTGAAAATTGCCTTCAGATCTTCTCAAATATTGTGTTTATTGCAAATAATTATGCAATATAAATGCCATGCACGGTTTAGGTAGATTGACCATACCAGACTGATTTGGTTTATGATTGATGGCCGTAAATGTCAAATGGAATCGTTACATTCACAAGCTATGTAGGTATTATGTATAAAATACTCTGATATAAAAATACTTTTTGTATGAACGTTGATCGTCAATATCGTCGAATACATGCTGATGAATGTTACAAAGTGTAGCTAAGCCATGCACCAGTGATTCTGGCTGATATGTTTGACACTCTGTTGTCCGAACTCGGTCCGTAGTATATGCCAACTAAGTGTGTACAGTGCATGAAACTAATGAATGGCATTGAAACCTTCCGACGAATTCACAACGTATGCGCTTTGGGGGGAAAATATCACACAATTAGCATTTAACTCAATGAGGGTAAGGCTTTCTTCAATTGCACAGCTTCGTCGGTATTCAAATAGCCTAACACTACAGCTCATCATTTTGGCTACTCAACGAATGACCTAAAAAAAACAAAATAAAATGGGCAGTGTTTAACAATCCATTACAGCTGGGGGGACTATTCTACCAAAAACACTACATGGCTGTAGGTCTTACCGCACTCTGATGTCAAAAAAACATATGCCGCGCTCTTGGCTGACATTAAGCTATATTTCCTTTTTTTAAACGGGCTTCAATAAGTTCAGTCGGTAGAACTAAGAGCGAATACTCGTTGACTTACATGCAAGCTCTACATGGCGAAAGTTATCTCCTCTTTAAGGGGTGCTAGTTATCATGGATGAAGTTAACCGAAGTGTCGTGCAATGTATGTCATACCATAAAAGAGAGTCATGGCGAATTACATTGTAGTCATGAGCATCTGGAAAACCATGAGCGTATATACTGATACATTTATGTCCCAGTATCAGTTATTGCGCAGTGTCAGACCTGCGCAATAACCTTGTAAATCGTTCTCTGTTGTCGATCCAGTGTTAACCATTCCAGCAAATTAGGTCAATATTAACGGGCAGACGAACCGTAAACGATGCCAAGGCAGACCAGTTACATGAACGGAAATTCGTTTGCTTTCAGATCAACGCAAATGGTAATGACCACATTAGCAACTGTCAGAGGTAGAGTTTGTTCTTTGGTCTGTGACACTGCGACAGATTGAGCATCACCTTCTGCCAGTATCCGTCAACTCCATGCTGACAACACCTTCATGCGTACACTTGGGCACGATATAGAAAAGGTGGAATACATATGTTTGCAATCCCAGGTAGTTATGTTTCTACATTTGAAGTCCTTCTAGTATATGATCATGATTCATATATGTACGTAATATATGACGCTGACTCTGTCGAGCTGTGCATCTGGCCCGTTTGAATGAAATCGGTAACATAGGGTGTTAGCATGAAGGTCATCGGACACCAAACCGAACTCCAGAGTGAGAACCAAGAACCACGCATATTACTTACAACAAAGATTACATAGCGCGTTAAACTTCTGAAATGATTGGCAAATGTGTTGCAACATAACTTCAAATTGTTGAATGCAGTTCATGAAAACCAAACGTTTGAATACCGAATGGGAGATTCTACTCTAGATTTAGATATCTTAATTGATCATTCATTTAAATCAAGCGAGCTAGGCAGTGCAGCAGCAGGAAAGATTAACAGAGTTCTCTAGATGATCAAACGGACGTTCACCAGTCGCTCTAGGGAGGCACTGGAAAGACCCCAACTAGAATAAAGGGTTCGAGTAATTCTTAGCTTTACCTAATTATTCGTCAATTACTAATGACCATTGCCAGGCCACCTATGGATCAACATCTTTTTTCCCGGCCATCCATCACCTGAAGGAACGGGGTAGCCATCATTGTAAAACATTGTAAATGTTATAGTTCTGCAATTCGCCCATAGAAGATGAACAAATTATGTACAGTTTGCTTTAGATTATTTACGACTACGTCAATTATAGCTTCGTTATCATCATTTCAATTTATAAATATTTATATCTTGAGTATCGTGTTTTCATCTATCATTAGTATCGTTGATTTTTTTCAGATGCATTATTAAGTACAACCTTCAAGCAGCCTCTTCGCACTTATAAATTACTGTTTACGGAATACGAGCCGCAATAATCAACACATGGCCTATGATTTCACTGATTTATATAGATTTCTGATAGAAACATGAATATGTTTGTATTGGCTCATATTAACTGCATTCAAATATCATCCGTTTTGCGAAGGCACATTAATGACTTTGCGAAACATACAATAGTCGATATTTACATTAATATATTATGTCTTTGCATCATTTGATTCCTCACTTGACCGCATACCGTACACATGTATTAAGTTTATAATATTCTGCTTATGAATGCATATGAATGTGTCTCATTTAGAAAAATACAGTTGTTTCAGAAGCCAGAATATGATCTATCAAACTTATACTTGGTAGAAAATAAGATCATAGGAGGATTGTAATCGATAAGCCAACGAACTAGAGGTTATATCTCGCATTTAGAGTGCGTGTCGATAAACATTTGTTTGTGATTTGATGCAAATATTTCCAAAATACTAGTCTTATCTACCATTGAAAAAACAGTACAACACGTTACATAGCACAACATACGCAAAGCTGTTTGAATAAAGGCTTAATCATGATATGTGAATAGAGGTTGAGATCAGTTGCAGGGGGCATTAATATGCTCATTTGGTTTGCATGGGCTCGATTACGTTTCTCAGGTTAGCACGTTTCTTGAAGGTTAGTTTATGATAGCATATAAAAGCATATTATATATTTATATGACATATCCAACTTAAAATGCGCTGAACCACGATTGCTGATCGCAAAAAGCAACGCAAAAGATTATCGAAATAGTTTGGCTTCAAAAAGATCATTCCAAATTTTGACAGCAGCCGCAACGCACTCCATCCGAACGCAGCATCACATAACTGTAGTGGAGCAATTTTTCAATAATTTGCAGGATTATGGTGGATTGCACAGTGTCACATATATTCGAAATGTAACATTGTTCCATCGCTCATGAAAATACACTTACAGCGCTTCAATCAATCAAAATCAGATTGAATGACCCTCACTGCTGAAATTCAACAACAGATAGATATATAGGCCATAAAAGTGAACATTTTGGATGATTTTGAAATATAAGCTACATACAGGATTGGAGTTAAATGGTCAACAAGGACAAACCAATGTTGTTACAGTAATCTGGTTGGATAACTGAATAGCATTCATAGATTAAAACTGACAGCCATGTATTGCTCAATCCGCTAAACAGGGCAATCGTGGAAACGATTATACTTTAACAAAAGACCCTGCGATTCGAATCGTTACCAAAACTATGCATTCACCATTTGATGTTTCGCAATCTATGCCACCAATTGAACACTACCCTTATGCCATTCCTTGTTATACACTGTCTTGTCGTTTTTGGTATACACTGTCTTGTCGTTTCTGGGATGACATTGACAGATCTCATTGCTATTACTCATGAATTTCTACTTTGGGGTATCTAATGTGTCTATATGCAACCTTCTATGGTAATGAGACTGATATTAAATGAAGCTGTATGCGGCTCGCTTCGATTTTATCCCACCGAAATACATCTATCACAAAACAGGTCATAAATATTGACGACATTACCAACATATTGTGTCCAACCACAGTTATGAAGCCAAAAAGAAAATATGTATGCAGTTCTCAGTGTGAGCTGTATGGCCCCTTGCTACCTAACATTTCTCTTATGATTTGAAAAGATGTGTGGTTTCAACGTCTGTGAACAACACATATGATATAACACGTAAATGTGCGTCAATTGTATTACATAAAGATTTTCATACGACGTAAAAATAGACAAACTTAACTTCTCACAAGCACCAGAGGGCTCATGGTAATTCTATTTCTGATATGAGCAGGAAATATTCAACAAACACTATCCTAATTTTTCATGTTTACTCCAGCAGTTATTATGAGCATGAATTACGATTTTCATCAATGAATAAAAAACATGTATTGTCATAAAATGCCACGTTTGTTTCATCAATAATAAACAATAGTAACGCATAGTTATCAAATGGATTGAACCTATAAGATAGGTGTGATTATGATTAACTATAAGGTAATCATCAGTTTTAATCAACAAGACAAAATACCATTTCATATAATAATTAGTATTCCAATGTTAATGCTGCAATAGGCAAGCATTAACGACACTTGAATTCCTAGATGTCTAATGATTAATTATATTTTAAAGACTATTTATTTGTAATACCAAACGGTCCTAAGCATATATAATTCCGGGAACGCCCAGTATTCGAGTCAATTCACTCACGCATATTCACATTCGATCTTTCGTGAATCACTATGATCAAACGCATATTTTGTAGTTCAAAGAAGAGTAGAGACAACATAAGCAAATACAAGCTTCCTCGTGGTTCACTCAATGCGAGGGAATTAATATCCAAGAAGTACATCAAAGTGAAATAAAATATCACCCTTTGTTTCTATGGTACTGACCTTGTATGATTTTCTATATTAAAAACGAATATCAGGATGAAATACCTGTCTTTACTCTTGCTCAATTATTTACTGAATTACACTATGATGGTGACAAATGATCCCCAAAGAGAGTAAGCAAGATTTGCCTTTTTGCGGTTTGATACCTAGACATGAATTCAAGTCGACAACAATTTGTAACATTCGTTTTCGAATTCGCAGCGTATGGTTGTTACGGGTAAATGGAATATGGTAAATGGAGCGTTATTGACCTTGAGAATGTGAGATACTTATCCATGTTGTTTTGGATGCAGTTGATTTCGCCTCCCACTTTGCTGATGGCCTGCATCAATAGGCGGGAGTCAAAGCCCCGTAGGTTGTGTTAGACAATTGGTATAATTGTTGTTTTGGGATTCAACCGCAGATTTAGGTTGCGTGAATTGTGGGCTGGTCATCTGTTCTTTCCTGTTATGTGACAGTGATTACGATCAGAGTCATGTTGACCATTTGCTCCTAACAGTGGCTTGACATTCAGTTGCAGTCCTGTGGGTTCGTCTGTGGGGTCATACAAATAGCAGCGTGCCTAGATAGAGCTGCTGCACGCACTACAAGAATTTATCGGCAGGATCCGGTCTTCTATACACTCATCAGGGTGTTGCTCTTGGTCGGGCCTATTGCAAGTTTGACTGTCAGTGCCTCAAAGTCGGTTTACATAATGTAGGGGGCCGGAAGGCCAGTTTTGGAAGGAGAGCTTGTTTTCCCCTCCTCATGCATCTCAACCCTAACTGTTGTGTGACCTAATCCTTTACATTTTGGCTTGTGATCCTGAAGGAGGTCTTCGCTTGAGTATCCGTGTAGACAAACTACGGTATTTATGTTTATTCTGGTCGTATAGCACGTGGTTCAGGTATTCGATCTATTTGTAGTGGAACTTACCAGTCTTCTCTTTGAACATGAGATTGGTGCGGGGAATAAGGGCTGGTTGTTTGTTGATATAGTGTATTTTCACACCCTAATCCCACCCAAATACATTATCAACCCTACCAATCTGGGATATAAGGGTTAGGGCATCGATCCCTACAAAATCTTGGCCGTCGTTTTTATCGTACTTTGACATTCTTTGGAGGTCTATTGCCGCTAGGTGTAAGGCCTAAGGTAGTTGACATCCCTGCTCCTCACATTAATCATTGACTTTTTTCATTTTAGTTCTAAAGGCAGCTCAATATATTACTCCTTTTAGAGGCAGGTAGCGAGAGATGTCTAGCTCTAGAATTTTAATTTCTTCAAACTCCCAACCTGACCCTCTGTCAATCCACTTTTCCAAACCTTCGTGTTGGAGTAATGATGCGATGCAGAAAGACCGGTACAACATACCCAGTAACGCCTTCTCCGGATTCTTTCATGAGCGTAAACGTACGAGCAAGGTGGAACTTGATTTCCTCAAGCTTGATAATCTCAGAGTCAGCTTTGTACGCACACCTTTCTGAAAGTCAGAGTGTCTTTGTCAAGTGGGAGTGCCTCTGGGCCAACAATAACTACTGAGGGTATTCTTCACGAGCCGTTGCGCAGGCACTGGCTGTTACTTTATTGGTGCAGTCACTGGCTTTTTCTTTCTTGGTGCAGGCACTAGCGTTTTCTTTCTTGTGACAGGCACTTTTGGATCAGGCTCTGCACGCGCTACAACACGTCGTCTACGGGACTGGTCTATAAATATAGATTTATATATATATATATATATATATATATATATGTATATATATATATATATATATATAGATATATATATATAGATATATATATATATATAGAGATATATATATATATATATATAGATATATAGATATATATATATATATATATATATATATATATATATATATATATATATATATATATATCTCTATATATCTATATATATATATATATATCTATATATATATATATATATCTATATCTCTATATATATATATATATATATCTCTATATACTAGATATATGGTGACAAAGGATCTCCCATTCATAGCATACTGTTGGATGTGGGACTTTTCCGTCTGATACCAAAATATGTAGTCGAGTAGAAACAGTGTATTATCTTTTGCAATACTATATTTATCAAGTCCACAGATCGTGTTGAGGTCTGGTCCATTAATGATAATGTTTCGCTTCAGTAAATGTGTTTTATTTCACACATGTTTTGTTCCAGTGCTATATTTAGCAATAAATAGTTAACAATATGGGTCAACTCGTCGGAGCATCGATGTATTGGAAATGGAATATAACGTAAGTCACTAAAATGTCAATTTGACTCCCTCAACGCAACGTTCATTATCCTGAATACTCAAATCATATTGATACATATGATTCAACATAAGTCTGCACACCTAGATCATCATTTCTATCCTTATTTTAACAGGAATAATCTAGTTTTTTACGCAACTAACATTTAATGTGTCTCACCCAAATGGCAGTGACATTGTTTTCTGACCTAAACCTATCATACTAAATGACTAATCTACTATGGGTTATTACAGGCAATCTAAGGGAACTCCCTCAAACCTGTTTTGTTACTGATATGGTCACCAAGGCAAAAAGTATTGATAACAAGCAATTCGATGTTTTCGTAAAGATAACAAAATCTCGGGCATTCGTGATCTTGTGTCTAATCATCGTCGTCGTGATAGGAATGTTCTTGCTTGACCAAATGGACATAATCGGATGCTCCGTGTCCTTGTGTTCATTGCCCATATCACCCACACGACAATGCAACACATGCCAGTTTGATATATTAGTACATCATTATTCTACATGTGCACTAGATCGAAAACAAGTTCGTTCGACTATGTTGCTGTTATAGAATATAGTGGCAATAATGACAATGTTTGTAGTCCGATCAAAGTCTACTGTGCTTCTTGATAATTGATCAGTTCTAGAAATCAGCGACCCTTTTTTTATATTGCACGGTGGTTTGAAATGATATCATGTTTATACGCATCATTGAAAGTATTGAGCCATCCAGGCTTAATCCTATCAATCCATGTTTTGTTTTTCTTATCTGATCAATGTGACGTTGATATCAGCATGAACTATGCTACAGTGCGATAAGCGTAGTGTCACTTCAATTTGCACTTTTGTTCATCACTGATATCTTCATGAGCGTTGTTACGTGTTATAAAGCGAGAATTTTAGGAGTGGGTAAAAGCGATTTCTGCATCCTTTATACATACTCAAAACCAACGCACATTCTTTACCATAGAAGAAACATCATCACAGCCTAAAATATGCTTCTTCAATCTGTCAAGCCTGCACGAGATTGATGATGAAGCCTTCAAATAAGTATCCAACTCGACCCTCTAGTAAGGTCCCCAATTAATAAACACTAGACGAGTGGACGTGTTTGCAAGCACGATTCTAATACAAAATGTTGCTCTGTTTTTGGTCACATCACTCTATTTGCCGCTATGAATTGGCGGCCTCACCACAGATAAAAATGCACACTAAATACACCAAATTGACTATGCAGCACTATCAGTAGCCGAAGGCATCGAAATTACCCACTTCTGGGGCGTAGTTGCTAAGTGGAAAGATTTATTTTATGACGTTTATGCACATTAGATTTTACAAATATGGTTTTATATAATCAACGATTCACGAGCTTTGCAAGCGTAGTGTTGATGTTGGCATCATCTGATAGTTTTTTCACTTCTAACACGACCAGATCACAAATCCATAATAGTATGTGGGATGTTTGTAAATACAGTCACACATACACATTTTACGCAATTTCTATGGCAACAAAGAACCTGCATTATGTGTGGAGCTATAACACTATGAAGATTGGGAGGTCTTCAATACATATGCCCAGTATCATGCATTATTTGGTGCAACTATCCAACGGTAACCTAAACTTTGTGTTGCTGGCATCTATAACAAGTACCAAACAGAACATCATTCGGTTAACCATTCTGTCAAAACAGTGTGAAACACCAGAATGCCTCTAAGACAACATGGAGCAATTCCTCCTGCACATATTAATCACAACAACTGACCACCAACGCGCCTTACGCAATGTTATATCACAGCATACAACAGCCATAATAACTTATGCAACTTGACTACAAAAGACATAAAGTTGTGAAGGATATCCCTCTCCTGTTTAATCCTTAATTACGCGGGTTGAATTTATTGTACGGGTTACACCGAGTTAAATAAATATCTTGCGGAAAAATATTATAAGCCATTTCCCTCCATCAACAGTGCTCCAATACTAACGTTGCAACAGGCAATCATTTCGGATCCGCTCGGTACTTGCTTGGTTTCTAAATTATGCGTTGTTGTTTGACTATTGCAGTGAGTTTATTTTAGATATATTCCATTCACAGCTAAGTCAACAAAGACCATTCGGAACTATTAGGTCAGCTAAACTACGACTATATTATTTACAGTTGAATAAAACATGTATTGTAAACTTATTTTGATTATTTGATAGCACACCAATTAGCGATGAATCTGTGCGGTAATGTTTAGCTATGCTCAAATTCCGTAACTATACAATGCATTGATTTGTTTTATGTCCGTCCTATATTAGCCGTTAATGCACATTCGTACTGCATTGAGTTACAAATTATATTTATATTATTAATGATATATGAGCTTTGTAAGCGTAGTGTTGATGTTGGTCACAGTAAAGTCCCCTGGCACCATTTCCACTTTTAAAAGCGTATTTACTGTCTTAACAATTACTATACTATACATTTTATACGGCGAAACATGCGACGGGCAATTTAACATTCATAATTACGTTTCAATAGTTTCAATGAACGGAAAATGAGACGGAGTTGTAGAATCAATTCGACATCGTTTATAATGATATCTTTATGTTTGATTATATAGCAGTTAAGCAAGAGCAGTTTTCAACTGCAAATTCCGTGATAAAAATGATGCAACCATTCCATATTGTTTTTGTTGTAATTGCAGACTTAAAATGGCAGTTTTGTTACCTTGATAGAATTCACCAATTGCATAAATTGTAATCGATAATACTGGTGCATCTATAATCTATCCATGTGTGTAGCGTGGAATTAAATGCTAGTGACGTAACAGTATGCTGTTATAATACAATGACCGTATCATGAAGATTAGGAAATAAATCCGACAGAATCCATCTTTAGGCTGTTTCCGCTTATCTAGTATCATGCAACGTAAGGGATGAAGAGGTCACATTCGAATTATAACGACTGTTGTAATGAATGTAAGGACCATTACAGAGGTTTCAGTAGAATTATTGCGCTGCTCATATTATATCTTCGTCCATACAATGAACTCTATAATTCAAATAACGCTTTTCAGAAACTAAAGGTATTGTATACTTCTCATTCTGTGATTGCATTGCGATACAAAGGCAACATCAAAAAAGGACCCGTTGGAGGTCAGCAAACCTGCGCACTTTAATTTTAAAATAATGCAGTCATATTGAGCGCATAAACATGTACCATCTTCGCAATGTTCCGTCTAAATTGTCCTACTTCTCTACATAATATACAATGGTGTCACAAATAGGATGGCTCAATATATACACAGCACATAGTGACAACATTAGACAAAATGTGATCAATCAAGCCTTTAGTGTATTGTTTAAGATGGCTGCTTAAAACCATGTCATAATTCAGGAGGCCTTCATAGCGGAAATGCTGACGTATTGCGTTCGCAATTCATTATAAGTAGTTATACAGCGGCAATATAGCTAATTGTGCGGGCCTGAATGAAATCCCAACCCGATCAAGAGTCCAAACATGATTTGATTGCATTATTTGATGCTGTGCATTTGCGTACTATTTTCAAGGTTAATCTTGCTTCCGTAACTAATTTGCCACCTTATCAAATTATCGGTAGTAAATGGAAGGCCAAATAGTAACATTGATTATGTTGTTTGTGGTTAAAACGGGACAACATTTGTAAACAATCGATCTCATTTTTCCTGACGTGACCGAAATATCAGACTTAAGATCGAATTAATATATTATTTCAATGTGACAACCAGTCAACAAAGAAGCTTATCACCTGATGGTAGATGTGTTCTTCGATTTAAAAGGCTGCATCCTATCCTGCTTTGTATGTTGAACAGGATTGAGCAAACTTGTATATTCTGATCAACGTAAATGTGTTGAGTACAGCGTAGCATCTGCAAGCGAAGGCTATTAATGCAACACAAGCCTTAATTCCTCACCTTAGTTTGTATTCGCCGAGCACCAACGAAAAAACAGTAATGCGGATATTATGTATTTCACCTTCAGCGCTGATCCAAAATCATGGGCATGCAACTAGTTATTTCGATTGCTCATTACATCCCGTCCAGCTTTGTGGGTGAATCGTATTAACCAACGATGTGCAATGCTTCTCCAGCAGATTGCTTAAAGACCCAAGGACATTATTTTTTGATGTAACATACAATTCTATTGCACTATTGTAGGCAGAAAAAGTCATCGGGGCTTGCGTCAAATAAACTGTAATGTACATCAGCCATGCTGAATAGATATGGATTTTCAACGTCGTGATATCTCGCTTTTGCGGCATCATCAAGAGAGGTATACTCGCTTCACTCATGTGACGACAAATTATTCGCTGACTAAGCCGGTTTCGAGCACTTCGCTAGATAACTATGGTAGCCATTAAATTCACATATTACGTTTTATGTCAATCTTCGTTTAGTTATTTGGTGGAATAATATCATCTATTTTATGCTTGGAGACGACAAGCAGTGTTAGTGCAGATATGATATGATATAATACCCATATTAATGCACGAAAATACTGGTTATGATTGCAAACTCGGCTAGGCTGTTCTGGTGATCATTAACTTAAAACGCAAGCGTCTAAAATTGAACCTATAAAACGTTTAAACGCGCAATTTACTGGTCATTATGTTGCAAATAATTGTTTCTGTGTTCTTATTGCTACTCGGAAACTGACGGTGATTGCCTATTGGCTGTGTCCTGAAAAAGTAAGATAAGGCTCCTGCGTGGCGTGGCGCTCAGTGGTCTACTTTTTCAACTCTTTACACATCACGTTCACCATTATGTATAAGTATATTGCTCGAGCTGTTTCTTGCATCTCAGTATATATAATTCTTACAACTATAGACATTGAGTACGTGCGGCTAGCACGGCATGTGATAGTCATAATTGTAGATACATGACAAGACTAGTGTGGATCGCATGTATGTGGTTGAACTGATCTAGACCGTCAATCGAAAAGAGTGTCAAATGTCGGAAATTCTGAGCCAGCTAAACGTATCTGGGAGTTACACAATACTGCGGCATTTCACTCACATTAGCTAGATATGCCTTGGTTGCAACAGAAATACGGCCATGGTTTATATATTCGCAATAGCATTATTTGAATAGCACTTTCGACTACAATGATGGACATAACTCCAGCAGCCTGCTCTAGCCAGATAACCTCTAATGGATAGTTCCCCAGGCACGGGCATTTTGTGGAATTGCTCCTTTGCCTTCTCATTTCTGCCAGGAATATTCTCATTCAATTGGTGTATAGGGGCATGTTAACTTAAGAATTGTTCGACATACCATATGATTGACCGAAACCGCACTTTGTAAAAGGCAATTTCGATTATTCACCTTGTTCCTCGGGCACAGGCACACATGACTAGATCGATAACTGTAACTACTTTTAAACAACTACAACACGGCAATGTAAACTCGTGCGTCAGCAATAATGCAACACGCATTATATTATATTTAGCCACAGTCGCCCTCTGTGCGTATCCCTTCCCTAGTAATTTACGCCTGAGACAAGCTGGAAACAGTTAACATATATGCCAGATACTCTACAACCATTAAGCAAAGCATAAATCCCCGCAACGACAATATAGATATATTTAAAACATTCGCCAACTAAATCTGTCGCGATTGTGTATGCCGCGGTTACCCTAGCTGCTGTCTCCATTTATATAAATATTATTGATAATGAAAACCTTCTGACTGCCACGTTAGAGCCTTAGTCTGATCTTAGATATCTGATAATAGGCAGTATATATCACATTAATGTGACAGGACCGCATCTGGTGACTGCCGCTTCATTATGTCTATTGCCATTTCACGAATAACTGTCACATTATTTTATCATATTTATATACTGATTTTTAGTAAACGAGAGTTCACTCTCCACGAAGGGTCTATCATAAAGGGTGAAAGTCACCGCCAAAAGATGTAGCAGGGCCTCAAAGTTGACAGACGGTATTGTATGAAGTGGTATATGGAATACTGGCAGAAATTATGCCAATTTGCATATGCAATCGCATTATCTAAAGGATAGGCCATGCAAATGCCTATGGCAAACACAGCGTGGCCATTACACACAATTATCGTCATTAAGCGCATTGTCGTAACACTCTTCGTTTAAACAAATTTACCTCGGCAGTCACCCAAAGGTTACGGTGGTGAGGTTCTTGTGTGCTATTGTTTAGATTTTAAGAGCGAAACCGGTAACTGAATAATTGTTTTACCTTTGAAGATCATCTCACATAAAAGTTCATATAATCTTTGCCCTAGTAGTTGTTGTTATATACGGACGTGTCGATGGAAGATCATGAATTTCTAATATGATCACTCTAATGTTTTGATTAAAAAAATACAAATGGCTGCTAATGACACGTTTGTAGAAACCATGAAGCTTAATGCTTTAAAAAAGGGCCGCACACTTACTTATTGTGAAAATATGTAAACTGCCATCAGAAATTTCGCATAAATTCCCACCAAGGTACATCTTTGGAGATCCGATTGGTGTTACAAATAAATCCGTTCCCCAAATAAGATTGGGTGAAAAATGATAGATCATATCCAATAATTGTCAGATGATTTATATCTTGCGACAAGCATAAGATAATCCCTTACAAATGAAATGCCATGCATTTAACTCAATGACATTTCAACATTCAGCGTCATAGATTTAACTTAATTGTTTAATGGCTTTATATATATTTAAATACATAGTATGCCTGGTATGAGAGTGAGACGGCTTCGGAAGGATTCTGATGATTGCTACTTACAATTCCATTGTTGCATTAACAGTTAATGCCACATTGCAATAGAAGCCAACGATAAATTAACATCCATATCAATGTATCACTAATGCTTTATTCACATAGTTTTATTCACATACAAGTTCGGCTTATCAATGCTGAGTGGATGGTGTATTTTGCGGACTTATCTATTCACCTTCCACCCCTGCGCAATCCATTGTATTTTCCCAACGAGACTTACTATTGATACGAGTATCTCAAAGTAGCATAATATTCCTTTCAGCATGCGGATTCTCGCTACGCCACCAAATGGCCCTAATACATTTTGAAACTTGATAATACGAGGCCATGTCAGCAAGAGACACCATGATTTCTTCTTATATAATGTTATGGCCCATTTTAAACAATGCAAACTATTCCCTCATGATGTGACTACCTCGATATGGTCAGATTAATGCTCATTCTACTAAAACTACCATGCATCATACCAAATATAATCACAACACGTCAAATAATTACCACTTCATGTTTAATTTGTCTATCCTTTGTAAGCAATGCATCAGCAATATGTACATCGCACCAGCACCAGCAGCAATGATCGATACAATAAAATGGTTTACTAGCAAATGCAAAAAAATAAACCTATAATGTCCGAAATATATCATAGAATTGTATGTCATTTTCATTGGTTCATTGGAAGGCTTCGATTTATTCGTTTAGGTTTGGTGCACCTTTGATGTCTCGTATTCACTCACAGTACAATGCATTTAATGAAGTAATCTCTTGGAAATGGTAGCGCATTCGATCGTCTCGTTGATGAGATCTTTTGTTTATGAAGACAAGGATTACCCTCGGTGCTGATTGTGTTCGTCGTCCTTCATCACTGCTAACTTGACTCTACCTTCTGGCTCAGTTGATGGTTGTCCATTGTTTTATCTGTAATGAATGGTCACGGATGAGGCCGGTGTTTGCAAGGGTCATCATAACAAACAACTGATATACATTGTCGAACGATTCAGAATAAGGTTTCATAGATAGTAGTTAGTGCAGGCTGTTTCTTGCAAATAATTTCCTATGGTAAAGAACAGAGACTCTTCCACAAATTAAGTGCCTGTGAAGTGCAAGAATTACTTAATAAGCGAATTCAAACTGTAAATAGAAACAAAACATTATCATTGAGTGTTCTCAGCTCAATAGATGGCTATTCGGAGTTCCAAGTGCCATAACTCTTTTTATGCATATACTGCGACGGTCAGCTGTTTCAAGTAACCACTGGTTGCGTCTTAATTTTGTATCTCTCCTCTACGATCAATGTTATACTAGGGGTCGCGCAAGCGTATGGTCCCAGTGAACTTACTTTTCAACTTAGATAGTCTGCCCTTAGAGTTTGTGGCAATAATAGCTTAGGAAGTCGTGCAGCGAAAGTTGGGTAATTTCAGTACCTTCCGTACTACGGCTTGCCCCGTAATTGGGCACTTGTGCTTACAGGTTAGTGTTAATAATCCAATTACAACACCCATCACTTGCTCCAAAGTCTCAGCAAAGGGTACATAGAACACATGGTACGTTCAAGTCTTCAGTTGCTTATAAACACAAAATGTTCCTATCATACACTGGCATGCAACAGGCACAAGCAAAGCGTCGTCTTTTTTTAAAAAGGAATGATGTAGCCTCCAATCAGACAACCTTACCGTTGTATATGCCATTTGTGACTTATTCAATGCATACCAATAGTTAATATGTCAATGATATTGTTGGATTTAACGACGTGTCGCATTCATTCAAATCGATTCTTTCGAATTCCACATTGTCAGTTGAATAAAAAATGCGGTTGTTGTTTTCGGTGTACAGTATTTTCTTTATGATTTGAATTAACTTTATTTGTGCTATACAATATGCTATAAAAATAAACCTGTGTGCTCGGCATGCCATGTTTGGTGGGCAGACTGAAACAAGCTTGTAAGCTTCTGAAATTTATGTTCGCTATTTCGAAATAAGTACATTAACAAACAGGCCACCATTCAAATTTCCTTAGTTATCAATTAACCTTAATGGTTTTTCCAGAAGAGTTTAATTGTATCAATCATTTCAAAGAAAGGAGAAGTGTATACTGTTTTAATTGACAAAAGGCCTTCGTGCAACCAAGAATGGTTAGCTGCAGCCATGATGCAGTTTGATATTGCTACTGCGATCTATTAAAGATGTATTTTATGTGTGTTATGATTTGTGGCAGATTTGTTCGCAGGATTGCATATCGTAGACCTCAGTGTTGTTCTTTCAAAGGCTGATAGTATCACTCCAAACTTTTGATACGATGTAATCACATTGACAGATGAATAAAGTCTTTTGATTTTGCATTGTAAACACAGAAAAATTTATTTATTATGTTCAATTTCCTTCAGATCACACCATGTCTTCCTGAAACAGATTGTCATATATATTGAGGTATCGACGAAAAAATGAACATGACAACTTACGAGTCAGCATTTTTCCTTTGATTGCAAAGAAACATGTTACTTCGTCATGCACAATCAATTCGTCGCCGTGTGTTGGTGATTACCTCAGCAAGTGGGACTAAATCAACAGCTAATCACATTGTCAAAGTTTAACAGGAGAGACCATATGGCCTAGTGGTCTAGGTTGACCAATGACACAATTCCGATGATATAAACCTATTGCGGTATTAATATGCCGAAAAAATAGAAATTGGCAAAATTACATGCGTCACATGTGACCCAGATTAGTGCAAGTAATCAAATAATTTATGCAACAGCCTGAAATTAACTATCACTTTGTTGGTGGGAGGTTATTCTACAATATGTGTCAATCAAACAAAATCGGATACGTTATTCTGAAATAAGCACGGCGCATTAACAATTAAGCAACGATCGCGACCTCTCAGAGTCAGTCTGATATGTAATATAATAATATGCAGTATGCACATCACATATTGTTCTGGTCGAAATTTAAATTTCCTTACTCAATTGCTGTCGACAAAAGTCAGCAATTATTCGATAGGCACGATAAGAAGCTCTTGCTGAACCCCCCAATTCATGACGCATTAAGTGTGAGTACACCAGGGACAAGCTTTTGAAACGCAATTCAACGAAACTTAATAATACAAGAAAACGAACCCAGAGAAAATTAGACAACAAACCCAGGGTATTACGATGAATAATCCCTAGTCAAAATCCCATGACAAATGGAATTGGCTGGCGAGGCAATTCAAAAGCTTACTTCGTTACATATCGGGAGTCAATCACATAACACTGGAGATTGTAATGGAATATATATATATATATGAGTATATATATATATATATATATATATATATATATATATATATATATATATATATATATATATATATATATATATATATGTATATATACATTTATACATCTCTCTAGCACGCTCAATTGTTCAACACAAATTGGCATCTATTTTTATATCGTTCAACATGGTTGAATTTCATTCATCAACCTTCTAGTGTGATTGATCGTAGACTGCTGTCTGTGGGAGATAACAATGGTCAGATAATCAATTACTCCCTTGTGTGCGTATTTGGGGACTGACAACATTGTAGTTGCTTATGCGCAGTGCGTAACCGCGAGATTACTGCTGTTAAATCTATTATGGGTGTTTCATGTTTTGGCGCTTGTTCTGCATTCACGCTTAGCTGGGGAAATAAACATCTGCAGTGTGACATCAAAGTCGAGGTATAAGCATGGATATGGGGTAATGGGTGATAGTGCAAGCTTATTTTCCCTTCATATATATCGTCTTCGCGCGCTACTCAAATGCACATAATGACTCATGTAAATGGCTGGGATCTATGTCTCTATTCGATGGCCTCGTGTAAAGCCGAAAAACAATAGAAAACAAAGCATCCTCGTTAATCGCCCTCCACTAGAGTTACGGCTCTTGCGCAAGAAATTGCGCAATGCCAATTTCGAGCCCAGTCTTTTTCATCAACGGTGTGTAGGTATTTGCGGTTACAAACATCTTTGTGCACGGCAATGCAGACATTTTACCCTGATTGTCACGATACGGTCGCAATTATCGCATGGCTAACTGTGCGTTTTGGGCGATATGGGAAAAAGACAGAGCTTTTTCTCGAGCTCTGATTGGCTGAGAGTAGGGTGCCATGCAATAAAGTTAGGTATTGCACTTTGGATATCTTGGCTCAATTCAGCTAACTTTTTCTACCGATTTTCAGTGTGGCAATACGTTTGTGCGATGCGCCTGATATGCTTGTTGCTTTGTGTTTCCATCACTATTTACGAATGTCCACTTATACACACCAAACGTTACCAACACATTACCATCACGTGGCCGCCGAATTGTGATATTGCAAACATTTTAGTTGTAGACAAATGCCTGGTTGCTGATACAATATGCATTCATTGTAGTTACAATACCAAACGTCATTTATATGCTCTGCATAAACATTTCAGAGAAACCACATGCAGCTAACAAGGCCAACTAAGTGACTGTTATATAGTCCGTAACCAAGTAGAATACTAGCGCCTAGTTGTCCTATGCTCAGATGAATACGGCGTTCTATAGTGGGCCTTATTGCCACAGGGGTGCACTATCTATAACGCGAACAAGAAACCTGATATCTTCCATAACAGTTCCACATACACAACTTTAGGCCACTGGCACGACTATTAGGTGTGATTTCTGATTCTGTTATATTGTTTAGTGAAGGGGAAAACGTGTCAATGGCATTTATGTTTCATTGCCTATAGGGCTTATCAGGAGGAGTAATCTTGTGATTTCACACTCTGCCAATATAGCTTTTTACCAGCTGCGCACCAGCCATATAGGCTTTGACATTGGACAGTATTCATGGAAATCCCTGATATATCATCGGTTTCGGTAGCATATACTGTAATATGACAAAGGCATTGAAAATAGTTCAATTGATGCAAAACTACATCACCATTGAATAATACGCACTTGTTGAATACATTCTTGGGAAATGTTTCCTGATTTATATGGTCTGAATGTCATTCATCAAGCCTCCATATAGTTTGTTATATGGCAAGGCACTGCTTCAACATCGTGATTCTCTTAAACCAAGCGTATTGTGCATTTCTATTGCTCCTAATCATACTATGTAATGTGCATTTTACAACAGACAATAGAATTTCGATGGGTTACGCGTTACACCAATAGCGAATATTTGGGCTTGTGTGGTCATTCAACAGCTTCCAGTGTTGTGCTTTTGAGATCGGGAAACCTTCACCATCAAACCAAAACTGAATACGAAATGATTATCTGCGTGTTGTTGTTTTATTGACTTATTGATCAATCAAAACACACGAGAGGCTTATGATTTGCTTCTTGCTTATGCCACTTAATTCAAACGCAATATTATATTTCGTATCGGAGGAGTATGGTGAACAGCAATCGCTTAATTAGGCATGCTTTATCGGTCTGTATTTAGATGCCAGTATCAACGCCAATAAATACCTTAACCGGTGTGCTATCCTGCCAGTTGTGTATTTGACAGTCTGTTCCTGCAAACAACAGCATTCAAAAGTCAGATATCAGTAACATTCGATCAAATAGACCTCTTACACATAAATTATCAAGGATTTTTTTAGGCATTTAATTCGACTTTTCAGTCATTGCAATCCTCATGCTTGCATAAACCTTGGAGTGTAAATGAGCAAATTGAAAAAAAAGAATACATTCCTTCTCAATGCATTAACACAAATAGCCAGCGCGCAGTCCGAGTGTGCTCTTTGTAGGATCCTTAGAACATGCCAGTTCCAACATCAGCTGTACTGCAACTTAATGGGGCTATCGCACGGTTATATGTACTTCGCTGAAATCAATTCATGATATGATCAATTAACTCAAACCGGTCCAATAACCGTCGCATCTGATCAGTTAAGGTCACAATTTGATAAAATGTCAGTTCAAATTAGCGCGCCCGACAAAACGCTGCGGCAGCCATTGACTGGGTCAACCATGCGTGTGACGTCAGGTAAGGGAGGCCGTTCTCAGAGACGCACGGAGTTGCCCGTTGTTTACATTGTTGGAGTTCATCTCTCGTTTCTGGGATTTTGGATCGTTTTAAGCCATCTTGTGACCGCCTGAACGCGATGGTTAATGGTTGTTGTGTTGGGAGCTGCTTGTGTACCAGTCGGGACGGCGTGAGCATGTTCAGATTTCCTCGTAAGGACGATTGCAAAAAAACAATGGATTGGCCACGTACTACGATAGCGAGACAAATGGCCGGGCCCGGGGAAGTACTCGTTTGTGTGCTCGGTTCATTTCACCGAGGAATGCTTTGAGGAGGCACAGAAACTCAGAGAAGAGCTTGGTTAGATACCACGATGTAAGCGGGTTTTGAAGAAAGCTGCTGTGCCTACTTTTTTTGCGAAGGCCTCTGATGTCAAGTAATCAAGAAAGATTGTTGAGGCAAGTGAACCCCTCTCCCCAGCCCAGGAAAAGCAGACCTGTCATTTTCAACATAGAGAAGCAGAGGGTGAGACTCGATGACTTTCTTGTTGCATTAGTATTAAACAAATAGTCCATTATCTTGTTGAGAGGGTACAATACATTTCGACCATGCAACAAATTCATGGATCTATATAAATATGATAATTCTAAAGATTGATTTAGCTGATGCATTCCATGAAGGCAAGGAGTGGTTGTGTCGATGAAACAACTATCATGCATGTAATGTTGAATAGACAATGTGGGTCTGTTTGTTTTGGGCATAAATTCTATCTTAATAGCACTGATAGTTTTAGTTTCTTCTTTGGCATACAGATTTTGGAAGCAGCTATGGCTGAAAATGTCACTGGATGTTCAAGGGGCACCTGTCAGATAGCTGAACCAGAACCAATTCCTAGCAACAAAGGCAACATTTGGTGAATATTTTTACTGATATATAAAATGTAAGCAGCAACAAATTAAATAACCATGGGGATATAAGGTAATAAGCGACAGTCTAGTGTGGAAGCTGTGACTTGATTCCTGTTATGTTTCAAAGAATGTTGAGTGCCTGATGGCTGAGTACTTGCTAGTTTGCTATGAGCCAACCCTGCCCAAGACACAAGCACCACCTCTAATGTGTGCAGATGCGGTGAGACAAGATCCACAACAAGCCATTGAGGCACACCAGAGTAGGTTCCGCATAAATCGAGACAAGTCCTAGGTAAGTGGAGGGTAGAGGAATCCTTGATAGTCTGGTGCTGGGAAGTTATCTCGTATTGTTGTAACAGCGCAGGCTGGTAACGGAACTCGTATCTTTTGTCCAAGATGTCCCCAGCACCAGCGAACAAACTGTCTGTATGCAATATACCTGTAACACCTGTAAAATAACCATGTGACATTGTTGATTTATCCAAGCTCAAATATTTTTTGTCAAACCAGTATCAATAAGTATAATGAAATCGTAAATAATGACTGCTAGCCTTCGTACAGATTTATGTGTAAATAATAGAAAACATTGTCACCTTTGTACATCACTATCTGGCATATGCCCGTGCTGTTGTCTGTAGGAGAAATATCCCACTTGCAAGGCCCAAAGGTTCAAACAGATTGGGCTGAAACCAGGATGCTGGGTTATGCCACCAATGGGAATGGGGCTGTTCTCTATTGAGGTCATGACTCAGGGAATTTCTACACAGCACCCACATTCTTCCACCTCTGCCATTGGTTGACAGTGGCCACACAAATACCTGTAACATGATGTAACAATGGGAATATAATGTATGTATTAAAGGATGACATATTATATGGCAAATATGTTTTAGCCTCTGCATTCATAGAAACTCTGATGTAACACTGACCACTATGATAATATAATACCATAATCTTCACCTCCTAAAAGTCCAGTTATACATTAATTTATGGGCTAACTGACAATCCTGTGGTACTTGCTCTCCTATATATATTCTACCTCAGAATCAATCTACATCAACTTTTAAAAATATTGTAATCAGCCTACTTTAAATAAAAGAGGATCTCTATTTATTAACAGCAGTCCGAAATTAGTTGTTTTGTAATTCGTGTGGAGGAGCATTTACATTTACATGGTACAACTTTGTAAACAAGAACCCTTGCAAGCACTTAATTTGATAAAAACTCTGTGGTATCTCATGTCTGCTGTCTAATATTGTTGCAAAGCTCTGTTGTATACTGTTAGAAAAAGAGGTTACATATTGTGTTGGTGAAATTTATGGATTAACTTCGTTACACGCCAACACATATATGATGAACTGATGCACAAGTACGATCAGACATAGCTTACCAAGCATTGTTCGGTAGCCGCCCTATGTCCTGGGCAGGATGACACGCGTGAGACCCAGACGCAGCAGTTACATCGCCAATGTCTGTTTTTCTCCTTGACGGAGACGTCGGATTCGCTCAATTCTGGTTCGAATCTGTAAGGCAAAACTAGCTCTGCCGAAGCAACGATAGTGTGCGAATGACCTGTGCCATACTAGGTCTCTTCGTCGCTCTCCTGAGGTGATGAAATAACGAAATTTCCAGCAGCCATTTATCGCTAATCGTAGTGCAGATTGAGCCTCGCAACAAAAACAATCCCGGTACTGACGTGACGCGCAGG
The DNA here is from genome assembly GCA_034190875.2 of Urechis unicinctus. Taxonomy (NCBI): domain Eukaryota; kingdom Metazoa; phylum Annelida; class Polychaeta; order Xenopneusta; family Urechidae; genus Urechis; species Urechis unicinctus. The sequence continues at coordinate 16,743,780 of CM067344.1, forward strand.
CGATGAAGTATTCATGAGCTTGTCGGCTCGATACGCCGATACGTCATCTTTAATGTCGAATTTCGATCAGAAAGCGCGCACTTAGACAATTGACAAATAGACAGAGTAGGTACTTCTGAGTTATATTTCCGTTATCTGGCGAAACAAATGACATGATTTTTCGTGCGATAGGCACTTAAAGTATATATATATATATATAGAGATATATAGAGATATATATATATATAGAGAGATATATAGAGAGATAGATATATATATAGATATAGAGAGATATATAGAGAGAGATATAGAGATATATAGAGAGAGATATATATATATATATATATATATATATCTATATATATCTATATATATATCTATATATATATATATATATATATATATATCTCTATATCTTATATATATATATATATATATGCATATATATATATATATATATATATATATATGCATATATATATGCATATATATATATATATGCATATAGAAATATATACACCCATATATATATATATATATATATATATATATATATATATATATCTATATATATATATATATATATATATATCTATATATATATATATATATATATATATCTCTATATATATCTCTATATATCTATATATATATATATATATCTCTATATATATATATATATATATATATATATATATATATATATATATATTGCCGTACACTGTTTCTGGCTCATTGCCCATACACTGTGTTATCGATTATATATGGGCTGATTTTCACACATCCACTGCCGGTAATCTTCTGTTTGCGGATTTTAAAATGTGGGTTTAAACAACCTTCAAGGAATGTTTCGAATGTGTTTGGAATTCAAAGACTATGTTGTTTTTGCAAGTGTCGTGAGGTGACACTGGTAAAATACACACCCGTAATTCAATAAGTGAGTTATAAACGATATATAAAAATCGATTAACAATCACAGCATTACAACGGCACCTGAATAACAAATCAAATGAATACCGCTACCATAATGTAGCTTAATAAATTAGATCAACAAAGCGACCACCATACGGCCCATGGCCAAGTAAAACAATAATACCCAGTTATCATATCTGATCGATGTACTATTACATTTGACCTTCTATTTTAGTACTTAATGCCACAGGTGCGCAGTATCTCTAACGCGATCAAGCAGACTTATTGCCCCTAGAGTTTATCACAAACCCACACATCAGCATCGAATATGACTTCTGAAGGCGTCAGATTGTACGCAAAACACAAAAAGGTTTTTGGATTGATCTGGAAAGACAAACAATAGATCATAGTCTTGGGCACTTTTGTCTTGTTCATCAGGTGAAGACATCAATCTTGCGATTTAGCTATATGTTTTGTACCAACTGCGCATTAGCTATATTGGGATTCGAGATGAACAGCATTGCATCAATCGCAACAATAGGTCCATGAAAATAAATCCAATACTTTAATTAAGTGATCGTTGATAATAATATCTGCATGAAATTGAAAGGTTACCTTTTTCATGGCTCGGTACATTTTTTGTAATCAAGGGGTTCGATATGGGGATATGAGAATGGGGCGAGCACTAGTGTCTTAGTTTTGTCATAGGATTCTTCAACCGGCTGGATCGGTCCGCTTCAACAAAAAAGGTGCTAGATGGGACCCGTCAGATATTCTTGGGGAAAAGGCTTTGTGACTTTAGTGGCTTTTCTTTGATATCGCCAAAACACTAGGTCATGTGAAACTTGTACTTGCTCATGTATGAGGTTCAATTCAATCAAAATCTATAGATTGAGTTTCTTCGAGGGTGCTGCTGAACCACCACGCAGCCTGAGGCGTGAGCATCCTAGATGTGCAGCTCTACTAGCACGATGGACATCAGGGACACCAGTGTACGATACTCAAATAACAATTATCTCCATAGGATACAGAGCTGCTGGACTCTGGTTAATTTTATTGTAGCACCACTTAAAGGAAGGCGTGCTATTTACAAATTTACATATCAAAACAGGTCGGAGTATTCTCTTTTGAAGAAGCTATAAATTCCTTGATTCAATGATGAGACTACATCTTCCGACGACACTAGTCGCAACCCAAGTCAAACAGATTCCCCTATTAGTCGCCTCTTACCGCATGTCAGTAGATACAGTTGCTAAATACTAATCCCGGACACGAGATACAAGAGTGCAAACGACAAAAGCGGGTGAATGGCGTTGACCATTCAGGCGGTACTTTATTAGGGAGATACCTTCTGATTGAATGCAAAATTGGCGCACCGAAGAGCTCATCTCGAATTTATCGTCTGACAGATTTCACTGAAAAGATATATCAGGCATAACTGCGACTATGGGCTACTGTTTTGTGTTCAATTCCATATCAATGATGGCTAATATATTCGCATGCTTAGCGATGAGCCACTTTTTCAACACCTTAATTAAGAAACCGAATGGAGCCTTTCAGCTCGGTAATGACCAAACGCTCCCTTCCCGGATATAAAGATATATATATTTATATGTATATATATATATATATATATATATATATATATATATATATATATATATATATATATATATATATATATATATATATATATATATATATATATATATATATATATATATATATATATATATATATATATATATATAGGCAGTTTCTGAAACATTTACACAAGCAATAGTTAATCACGCCTTTTTACTATGTCCTACAGGAGGCATCCGTTATAAATGATTTTGCTCTTTTAGTAGCATACAACGTAAACGAATTATTCATTTACTTTACTGGCTAAGAACAAAATATTGCCAGCCTCTCCAATATAACTGGAAATAAGTCAGGAGAGAAACCGCAAAAAAAGCACACGTTCTGTATAATGTTTCAATGTTCAATAGCATGGCGAAAAACTTGTACGCAAATTGATAAAATATCATACATGCGTTATGCATGAAGTGAGTTGTAAGCAATTACATTATCCTAGGAGATGTTCCGTGATGAGCTGCTGCTATAAGTTCAAACAGTTTTAAATTTGAAACCAAATTAATAAAAATAAACCTTTCAATGACTACTTAATTAACAAATAGCCAAATTAGCAAGTTAGACTGAAAACGTCAATAACCTTATCATATCAGTTTTGCACAGGGGTTAGGTAATAAGACAATCACAAAATTGAGTCTTTGGAATTACTCTTGGTAATGCCGTCGTTATCACCCCGTCGCGTCCACTATGCCACCCAAACCATTACAAATCAAGGCATAGAATTCAACTATTCGCATCGATTAACAACGAAGATGAGTGATAACCAATCACCTGACAATAAAAGGCCAAAAAAATCAATACGCTACCCCTTTTTAAAAATGTCGCTCCCTCATATACTGCGTGTGATTCAGATACATCGTGAGAAAGTGTAAGCAGCATATTTATAGCTCAATAGAGCCTATGCCGCACGCTGTAATAAACGACAGAGGTAGCATGAGCAAACCTCGTGTAAATTAATGTCGGCCATCTTCTGCCTAACCTATGAATAGTCCACACCATCCTGCTCGCATAAGTTGGGCAAAATCTGTTTATTAAGCCAATGGGCCAATTTACCAACCAATGTTAAGTATAAATATTCGTAGTTTGCAAATTTCCTATATCTAAGGTAAGTAGACACTTTGATTATGTAACACATTTAGGGTGTAGCTCTATCATCATGTGCGGAACATGGTTCATACTGGTCCTTTTGTGTTATGTGCCACATGGAAAGTAATTGCACAATTATCTTCAGCGCCATGGGACAGCATAATAGGACCAATGCTTGCAATTGTACATATTTACTGAATAGTTTATAACTGCGTTGATTGCATCTGCCAGCAAATGGGACATCTCATATGATGTACTTTGGCTTACTGAGGTATTGTTACACAATCATATTGCCATAGCAGCTTTATTTGACCTTTTTTATTGGCACCTCCTAATCACTTATAGCTTTCATGAGTGCCAATTAAAACTATTACAATCGAGCAATTGTTGGCGACTTAAGCACCGGGATCAAACGCATGCATATTTATGTATGATTATCTGTAACAAATGATGTCAGCGGCTATCTAGAAAAAGAGCGAAAGGTTTGCACACAGCATCCCCTCGGGTAACTGAACTACCGTCAAATTAAAGGAAATAAGCAAAAACTGTCAACCCCGTACCTCCTACTGTGCTATCGGAAGCCACTGCTGCTCTTTCATATGCCAGTTTGATAAATGCTACTGCTCGCGAACTAATTTTACTAATCAATAAAAACAGACAGCACGATGCATTGATGCATTCAGCAGCTGGAACAATCAGTGGTTCGCATGAAAACTCCCGATGTTACGAACAACCTGGTGTTAACTTACCAGGTAAGGCAGATGTTGTCGTATGTACTCTGTACTCTGAGCTATAGGTGGTGATTCCAATATATTTTGCACTAGCGTCCATTGCGCTATACATCAGCCTCGAACAGTTATCGCTCATCTTAGACATACACCTCCGGCGAATGCTTTATCGCCCTCATTGAAAATACGGTATAAAAACGAGCCGACATGCTCAACAGTTGTGAAAATTATGACTGGATTCATAAATTATTACATATTGACCACTATAAAACGAAGAAAGAAATCCCCTATTAGTAAATGAGTTCGATTGAAGTGGCTGCATCCTGGCCAATTAAGCTCGTGCTGGTCACGAGGCGCAATATTTGACATGATCTGATGATCTGCAGCATAGATCGATTGTGATCTTGGTTAGGACAATATCATGGAGAGGATCGCGAATATCCTTTTTGTACGGTAAACAAGACTGACCCTGCACCTCACTGTGGTATGATAATTATGCCGACTGCCAACGATAGTGACACGTGGCTTAACGTTGTAATAAGCTAAGACACGTTGCATTGCTCAGTGTATTCACACATTAATAGTCAATATATGTGTATGCAGTTGTGTAAGCTGTCTCTAACATTAGGACAGATTGCTGTAGCGGCATTTTATAAATTTGGCGGCATCAACGTGCGCATGTTGCAATCTTTTTTGCCCTGTTCACTTTGCTGTTCCCGTGCCGCCACGTCTTCTTATCATATTTGAATCATATTTCAGCCATCGGGCACAAATGATTTTATTTCACTAGTGATAGAAATGATCAAATTGATGGGGTTTCGGACGACTTTGCAAACCGTTTGCAAATACCAGGTAAAGCGGATCTTCGCTGACCAAGCTGTTGTATAATATATATATGTGAGATTGTTGATTTAATTTTCATTAACAGTCGACATCTCAATTATTCTATGCGGCTTACAATTAGGATAAACAATAATTGAATGATTGGCATGACAATTGGGAATTGCGACAATACATGTCAAATAAGTGGTCATCAATATCAACGGGGCCGCCAATAATTGTATACATGGATCCACCTATATTCATAGATACGTCATTCATCAGTCTGTATTCATAATTCCGCCTGTATGCATGCATGCGCCTGTATTCATGGATCCATATGTATTCATAGATCCGCCTAACCCATGCATTTTCATATCAACTCATAAAGACCCTTTACAATGCTTGACACTTCACATAATAAACATCGGGATAATATTTGCGCTTTGTCTGATTAAAGCAAATGTGTTGAATACTCAGGGAAGCTTTTATCACGGATGGGTTAAATCCGCAATCGATGGTTATAGGTAGGCGATAATCTTCATTTATTCGGCTTGAGATGAGGACGGGTCGCGCAGCTATCACTCAAATAATTGGTTTTGTGTGCCTCCCTGAGGATCCACAATTTCTTCATCTTTTGATGATTATTACACACCCGGGAAGGCACGTCAGTACGTTTGATAACGGAGTATGGATAGATTTATCCATGTGTGTCTAAATCATGACTTGGTCTGTATCGGCAAATGCGTGTAGTTGGTAGAAACGAACACTTGTAGATGAATCGAGAGCTGAATAATTAGCACGGAAACTTTAATCAAAACCCTGGCATGAGGCATTGTGCATTGCAACGTAGACAAATTGCTTTTGGCAAATATTATGCTTGCTAGACAAATAGATGAATCAAGCTTCAGCCGACTTTCTGGGTCAATGATATCTTTTGAAAGGCCGCTACAACAACAAATATGAGCAAACATTAGAATATAAAATGTAATATTCAGCATTATTGATATCGCTAATTATCAGTCGACCACCTCAGAGTATTATATTCACTTCTGAATCCGCTACTGATTTAAGATATCTGATAACTACTGTTGTTAGGCGATGACTATGGGTGATGTGGTCACGTGACCCCTTCAGTATAAATGTAACGGCGTGACTCGTAAAACGCCAGACTAGAGGGGGGGAGAGACCGATATAGAAGCGTGCGAGGCGTGCGCGTGTGTGTGTTTTTGCTGTAGGTTTTGTGAATGTCCATTAAAAGATCATTACCACAACCAGTACTCGCTTTATTAGCTTGTCTAATTAAGCGAGTTAATTAAACTTATTGAAGAAGCAACATTATGTAGTTCTGTGGAATTTTGCCGGTGACTACCAGTACTGATATTGTCGTTCATCACTATTCGGTACGTTTCGTTCAGCAGAATCTCCCTCCTGTTATCGCTGCTTCTGTAGAGAAATTCCATGGAGTATTTATATGACAATGAATGATACCAAAGTGCATATGCGGTTTTTTTATTCAACAAAAAGTTGCTGTCACATCGCAGCCTATATATGGTCGCCGTCAAAAAATGAGTATCCACATTGAATGATAATTGGCCATTTTATTCGATGATGTATCTTCTCGACATATGGTGATTCACCTGACACCCGTTCGGATTAAAGTAAGTATACCAAGCGGGATAAATCCCTACATAGTGGGACGTATCATAAAGCAGATTATCCTAAAGTTAACTATGTGCCTTTGTGTTTTACAAAGGATCAATCGCTCTGCTTTATCAATACGATGCACTACCCAGGGTGCACTAGTCTGTAAACTGGTTCTTTGATCATATTCGACACTGCCTCTGTACAATCAGAGAGATGCACATCCTCCTAAAACTACCGTACATCACGCCCAATACAAAGCTACAACGTACAATAGTTACCGCTGTATATTTCCAAGACTTCGACAGCTTCAGTTCAGGTTCGATGCACTTTTAATAATGTGTAATCACAAAAAGTACAATCAATTTACTTAAATAATCTCGGGTAAATAGTACCGTTTTCGATATCTTGCTGATTAGAACTTATGTGTCAATTTTGACCTGCTCCAATATAGGACACTGGCAATTGTGCGCTGTAGAATCGCCACCCTCAGCACTCGTTCCAACTGCAAATTGTAGTGCAAAGCCTTAGCAAAGAGTCTAAGTGAACCTGTCTCCGGTCAGCTTAAGATCAGACGACAATTGTGGGGTAATTCGACTTCCATGTATGGCAAAATAGAAGGTATTTGAAGTCACTTGGTCTAAATCATTTACGTTTACGATCTACCGCTGTTTCTTTTCACACGCATGCATTTCGAGAATAGATATTGCTTTAGCAAGGATGAACTTATTCGAACTAACATTATCAAGGAAACATAACTATATCCTACGCTCAGTAACGTGGATTACAGCATTAAATTCTATAACAAATACGATGCTATCGTGGGTGATAATATAGCCGTCGCTGTGACCTCTATACGATATCATTTGTAACTGGCGATTTATTTATCAGTAAATTGATATGAATTACCATTGTTTAGATTTTATGTCATTATGTATAATGTCTGAAACTTGTAAGACCAGTTCTGCTACCACCACATCTTTAATATAGGTTTTTTTAATCGTCGTTGATTATTTAGATGACAGAAATGTAACCTTAGTGCTTTTGCTAAAGAAGGTATTTATGACATCAAGTATCACATGGAAAAGAAAAGTGTCCACTGGCTTGATTGATGGTCCCGCTAGGAATGGTTTGGTACATCCGAAACGCTTCTAGATATTACAACTGAATTCCAACAATGGTATCATTATTGTATGTCATGATGAAACATCCGTTACTGACAGATACATGCGATATTCGCTGTGCTCAAGGTTTAATCCCGTGCACCTGCGTCACTGCGATAGCGGCGATACAGGTCAATAATCAGATAACGCCGTTCGAAAGTGGCTCTACTGTGCCCAGAACCCATCGCCGTTTCTTCACAAATTGGAAAAGGGCAGTAGCATGTGCAGAACGCGTTGTATTCTCTGTATTAAAGCTAATGTTACCACTTGTAGCATTTGGTACGATGTATGCGAAATATACAATAATCTGATTTGCAAATGCCTCATCACAAGTGTATGGAATTTGTGCTGCAAACAACATTAAATGCATGATCAACTTAAGATGACATCATGTCTGTATCAAAGGATTGTTTCACTTTTTGAGGAACTAGTGCATCAACGGAAATGTTAACTAATTATTTACTAGCAATTATTGGCACAACGAAATAAGAAACCGTATTGCACATTAATCATCATGCATCATACCTCGGCGGGTGGGATCGTTGTCAAATTACGCCGGTGACAAGGAATATGTTACTTCGTCATACAATCTCAATTCGACGACATGTTTCTGTGGTTGTCATTACAATCACTACCCTATCAAGCCTGACTCAAGCAATAGCCACATTTTCCAAATGTAACAAGGGAAACCATTTAGCCAAGTAGTCTGGGTTAACAAATGATGCATTTGTTGGTCGATTCCCATAAACTACCTATTGCGGGATATAGAAAACAGACGTCGAATATTACAGGACATCCTATTGCAACATGAACGAAAATGGGCCTACTTAAACCTTCATCAAGGTCCAGTGGTCGCATAATACATAAATAAACCATCTGGACGCAATTAGCACTTGCAAAACTAAGTGTTTTTCTTAAATTTATTGTCTTTCTGTCCATGTGGCATTCTTTGATGATATGGGTTTTTTTATATTTCGTCCATTCCTCGCTGACCACGCGGCAGACATGTCTATATCCACTGTCACATCCCTTAATCAAATAATAATGCTGGCCATGACTATCAGACGTATGTTGACTGTTGGGGGCTGGCATTTGACACGTTTAGTCCTACCACAACTGTGTGTCCGGGGTAGGGGACACATGACATAAGCATATCTGACTTATTTACTATTATGTCGTATCAGGAGACATGCTAGGGAATGCAATCCTCGTTAAACCTAGTGTGAATAGTGGTTGCAGCTGATTGCCATGTTTTAAAAACATTCACAAATGACATTGTGAACATTATATATATAAACAAAAAAACATGACGTAATATAGGTGCAAAAGGCGTACATTGTAGACTAATTCGCATAGTTTGATTTACCATAACTTCCATCCAATCACAAAACAACAAACTTTCCTCCGGAAAAATTAATTCCTATTTGCCTGATACGCTCTTAAAGTGTGAGCTGATTAAAGTGGTTACAAACTTTGAAGGACAAATAATCACACAACGCTATGACTAAAAGCTCAGGTATTGTGCAATTTCTCCGACCTGTGGAATTTACGTGCGTTGCATTGTATGGCGGATTTAATGAGGCGGCTGTGAGGGGTCTCTGCCGATATTTCTCGAGCTATTCCAGCACTACTCCTTTTTAGCATCTCTGAACATCTATCATTGTCTGTCAAGTTAGATATGCCAAATGAAATTACTACAGCATCGCTCGTTCAACCTAAAACATAACGTCAATACGGAATGGATTTTTCCCATAATTATCGTCCTTGCCCCAAGGGTCATTAATAACATTTATCAGTCGTCAGCAGATTGACAGACACGTCGTGGCTCCCTTTCATCTCAAATGTACGTCTGTGATATCATGTTTTGCCGTATCCGGGATAAATCACCCATCGCTTGTCGGATAAAGTTCACGTTGGCGAGCATTACACAAATCAACAAGCAGACGTTTAGCGATTTATCCTGGTTAACATCAACAGCATAGCAGCATTATTGCAACACGAGCACGCTGTCCAAGGTCGACTGTATTGGCCAATCATACGTGAAATAAATATGCATTTTAACATTGCTTGAAAAGTCCAGATTCGTTACCAGGGATTCAATATAAAGTAATAGTGTGTGATGTTGCGAAGATTTGCCATTTTGTATCCTTCTCAATGATGATCATTAATAGCTGGCAATAACAGCGATAAATTTACACATCGGTATATGTATATATATATATATATATATATATATATATATATATATATATATATATATATATATATATATATATATATATATATATATATATATATATATATATATATATATATATATATATATATATATATATATATATATATATATATATATATATATATATATATATATATATGTATGAACATTATGGGATCTGTTTAATACGGATGGTCTTTAGGTTGAACGATCCTTGCTGTGGTAATTTCATTTGACATATCTAACTTGACAGACAATGATAGATGTTCGGAGAGGCCGATACCTTTACTTTTGCCATACAGGGAAGTCGAATTACCCTACAATTGTCACCTGATCTTAAGCTGACAGGTATAGCCATCCTAAATTCTCAGGCAGGTGCACTTAGACGCTTTGCTATGGCTTTGCATTACAAGTTAGAACGGGTGCTGTGGGTGGTGATTCTGCAGCGCACACTTAATAATAATTGCCAGTGTCAGGTCAAAGGAGGGAAAGTGAAGAAATTGACACATTGGACAGCAGCAGTCTTTGGTATAGGGCGATGTGAAATAAAGGAACTGTGAAGAAAGAGCAAGTAATCAACTGCTTCAACAACCGTCCATAAATCAAAATCAGTCCAATATGCGAATCAGGATGGAAGGATTGAAACATGTTTCGTTAGTGATGATTGACGTCACATGATGGCTCTTACTATTTAACACTAATCAAATATTTTGTATTGCAAACAAGGGAATGTTATCAGCCAGAGTCTCATCTGTAACCACCCGTTAAAGCTTAGACAATTGTCTGCCAACAACCAAGTCGGAAGGTTGATTCAGGTAATCCGGCCATGATGAACGATGACGATAACAATTGTCAGCCGTTTATCTTCGCAACCATAACATCTAATCAATGAGATATCGAAAACGGTACTATTTACCCGAGATTATTTAAGTAAATTGATTGTACTGTTTGTTACTACGTATCATTAAAAGTGCATCGAACCTGAACTGAAGATATCAAAGTTTTGGAAATATACAGCGGTACTTATTTGACGTTTTAGTTTTGTATTGGCGTGATGTACGGTAGTTTTAGAAGGATGTGCATCTCTCTGACTGTACAGAGGCAATCGAAGCAGGATGTATTACTCAGATAAAATTCTTGAAATGGGCTACAACATTACGATACGAAGAAATCAGGATGTCTCTTGCCTGCTAGGCCCCGTGTTATCAAGTTTCACAAAGAATTTGTCTGCTGCAGCACAATTGTTGTAGCCGAACAAGCCGATGAGTTGCATTGTTGTCGCCCAACTTGGACTGCGAATCGAGCAGGGAGGCCACGAGAAATCAATTGATTGATGTATTGTATCTCTAAATGGGTGAGTGTTAACTGCATGGCAACACTGGTCACATCGCCTGCTGGCAACGTATGCGGTGCGCTGTGAATGTTTGCGTTGCTATTCCCTACAAGTACAAGCTACATAAAAAATACCACTGGGAATAAACAAATTTGTAATTTATGTGTGTACGAAACTCGGATTTGTTGTCATCGCTATACATGCAGTGTCACATATGATCACAGAAGCAGGTTACAGTCGTTGTGAATAATCCTAGTGCATCCTTGTAGTGCATCGCATTGCTAAAGCATCACGATTGATCATTTGTAAAAGCGCCCTTCTGGAAATCCGGGAACACAAAGGCAAATAGTTTACTTTAGGATAATCTGCTTTATGGTACGTCCCACTATGAAGGGATTTATCCCTCTTAGTATACTTACATTAGTCCGAAAGGGTGTCAGGTGAATTAACATATGTCGAGAAGACACATCATCATCAACTAAATGGCCATGTAACATTCGATTGATATATCTTTAACTTTGAAGATAAATTTAACCAGGTATGGATACTCATTTATCGACGGCGACCAAATATAGTCTGCAATGTGACAGCAACTTTTAATACAACAACGTCATCAGCAGTTAACAGAAGCCTTCAGTAGCACTGACCCTTCATTGTGGCTTTTTGTGGAATACAAAGGCCGTATATGCACTTTGGTATCATCCATTGTCATAGAAATATGCCATGGAATTTCTCTACTGAAGCAGTTATGACACGAAGGACATTCTGTTGAACGAACCGTGCCAAATAGTGATGAACGACATTATCATTACTGGTAGTCACCGGCACTATTCTGCAGAACTACATAGTTATCAGATATATCATATCAATAAAAGACTCAGAAGTGGATATAAAGCTCTGAAGTGGTCGACTGATAATTAGCAAAATCAATAGTGCTTATTATAGCACCTTTTATTCTAATGTTTACTCATATTTGTTGATATAGCGGCCTTTCAAAGGATATCATTGACCCAGAAACCATCGCTGAAATAGTAAACAGTGTTGGTTGACAAAAGCAGTTTGTCCACTTTGAAATGCACAATGCCTCAAGGTCGGAATCTAACCAGGATTTTGATTAAGGTTTCCTTGCTAATTATTTAGCTCTTGATTCATCTACAAGCGTTCTATTCCACCAACCACAAGCATTTGCCGATATAGACCAAGTAATGATATAGACACACATTGATGTATCTATCCATACTCCGTCATCAAACGTAGGGATGATTTTCTGTTCTTGGTGCGTAATAATCATCACACAATGAAGACTTTAGTCTAACAATTTAACCATGATATGCAAACAAAGGATGTTCGTGCTTCAAATATTTGTCACAGCACATCATATATCTGCAGCAATGCACTCATTACTCGGTCATCTCAAATGGAATTGAGTGCGATATAACTTCTGCTTTGTAAGCAATAAGTACATTTCGTATCAATTAATGAATTAATGAATGCCATTCACCATCAATTATTCTCCGCCTGGAAGATCCAAACACTCAACAGTAGCTACACATATATCATGTTAAGAGCAATTTGCACGCACCGACGAACACACACACCCACACACACGCACACACACATTCACACACGCTCACACTCACACACATATATATAGATAAATATATTTATATATGTATATATTTATATATATATATAGATAGATATATATATATAGGGACATAGAGATAGATATCGATACATAGATCTATATAGAGATATATAGGATATATACAAATATATATATATATAGATAAACATAGAGAGATATATGTTTATGTATATAGGGACGGATATATCTCTATCTAGATATATAGATATATATAGATATATATATATATAGAGATATATATATATATATATCTATATATATATCTCTATATATAGATATATATATATATATCTATATATATCTATCTATCTCTCTATATATATATATATATATATATATATATATATATATATATATATATATATATATATATATATCTATACTGTTCCGTCAGTGGTTTCCATTGTTGAGCAAAATAGAGCTTATTGATGCCCACATTTAAATCAACTTAGGACAAGTTTACAATTGTGCAATACCCGAATATTTGTGTACAAGTTCATTACGTTTCAAGAAGCATTATCATTACATTAGATAAGGCCATAATTAATTGAATGGTTTCCTGAGTAATTTTACTGTTTTAGATTTCTTATGAATGACATGCATAATTTGAAATATCTGCGTATGTCATTATGCAGAGCAACACTTATTAGAAAGTTTCCAAATATAGAAATTATTAGCCTTTGAGAATTATTTTAATATCCTGTTTCCATTGCAAAGAGTAACATGCCTTTAAGCAATATAATATTCATCCAGACAAGAAATTGTGGATCCTCAGGGAAAGACACAAAAACAATTATTTGAATCAAATCAACTCAAGTCAGATCAATGAAGCTTAACGCCTACCTATTACCATCCGTTGCAGATTTAACCCATCCGTGTATTCAACACATTAACTTTAGTCAAATAGAGCGCAAAGGTTACATTATCCAAATGTCAGTAGAGGACTTAAATAACGGCTACAGTCATTATATGAAGCGTCAAGCATTGTAATGGGTCTTTATGAGCTGACATAAAAATGCATGGGTTAGGCTAATCTATGAATACAGATGGATTCGTCTACACAGGCGGATCCATGCATACATGCGAATCCATGCATACAAGCGGATCCATGCATACCGGCGGATCTATGCATACAGGCGAATTTATGAATACAGGCGGATCCATGGATACAGACGTATCCATGAATACAGACGGATCAATGAATACAGTTCTCTTATGCATGAATATAACTCAACACCTTAAACAATATCAGTGAAGTTGATTAAAGTGGTTTATAAACGTAAACCCTCTCAACTATATGGATCATCTATCTGCCACGCACAAATGTAGCGATTCAGCTAGCATCTGATGACCACTTCGGATAGATGTGCAATTGAGCTAAAGCTTTTGCGGGCCATTTAAAGGCGGCCTTGTTGATAAGGATAATTAAGATGTCGACTGTAAATGAAAATTAAATGAACAATCTCACATATATATATTATTCGGCAGCTTGGGCAGCGAAGATCCGCTTAACCTGGTATTTGCAAATGGTTCGCAGTGTCGTCAGAAACCCCATAAATTTAATCATTTGTATCTTTAGTGAAATAAAATCATTTGTGCCCAATGACTGGAAAGTGACTAAAATATTATAAGGAGACGTGACGGCATGAAAACAGCAAAGTGAACACGGCTAAATAGATTGCAACATGCGCACGTTCATGCTGCCAAATTCATAAAATGTCGTTACAACAATATGCCTAATGTTAGAGATCTCTAACACAACTGCACAAACAAATATAGACTATTAATGTGTGAATACACGGAGCAATGCATCGTGTCTTAGCCGATTACAGCGATACACCACGTGTCACTATTGTCGGCAGTCGGCCTAATTATGATACCACAGTGCGGTGCAGGGTCAGTCTTGTTTACCGTACAAACAGGATATTCGCGATCCTCTCCATGATATTGTCCTAACCAAGATCACAATCGATATATGCTGCAGATCATCAGATCATGTCAAATATTGCGCCTCGTGACCCGCACGAGCTTAATTGGCCAGGATGCAGCCACTTCAATGAAATTCATTTACCTCTTGGGGATTTCCTTCTTTGTTTTATAGTACACAATTTGTAATATTTACAATTGGTCAACATGTTTGCTCGTTTTTAAACCGTATTTTCATTGAGGGTGATAAAGCATTCGCCGAAGGTGTATGTCTATGGTGAACGATAACTGTTCGAGGCCACTGTTTAACGCAAGGGGCGCTAGTGAAAAAGATATTGGAATAATCACCTATAGCTCAGAGTACAGAGTACATACGACAACATCTGCCTTACCTGGTAAGTTAAAACCAGATTGTTCAATACATCGTTATTTCTATAGGAACCATTGATTATTCCCACTGCTGAATGCATCAATGCATCGTGCTGTCTGATTTTATTAATTAGCAAACTTAGTTCGCGAGCAGCATCATGTATCAACCTGGCATGTGAAAGAGCAGCAGTGGTTCCGATAGCACAGTAGGAGGTACGGGTTGACAGAGTTTGCTTGTTTCTTTTAATTACCGGTAGTCCAGTTACCGATAGCACAGTAGGAGGTACGGGGTTGACAGATTTTGGCGTATTTCCTTTAATGTACCAGTAGTCCAGTTACTTAAGGGGATGCTGTGTGCAAACCTTTCGCTCTCTTTCTAGATAGACGCTATCATCAGTTGTTAAATATTATCATACTTAAATATGTGTGCGTTTGATCCCGGTGCTTAAGTCGTCACAAATCGCTCAATTCTAATAATTTTACTAGCACTCATGAAAGCAATAAGCGATTAGCAAGTGCCAATAAAAAGGCAAAATGACGCTGTCCCGGCAGTATGATTGCGTAATAATATCGCAGTTAGCCAAAGTACATCATATGAGATGTCACATTCGCTGCCAGATGCAATCAAAACAGGCGTAAACATTTCCGTAAAGATGTACAATTACAAGCAATAGACCTATTATGCTGTCCACTGGCGCGGAAGATAATTGTGCAATTACTTTCCATGTGGCACATAACACAAAAGGACCAGTATAAACCCTCTTCCGTACATGATAATTAGATCTACACCCTAAATGTGTTACATAATCAAAATGTCTACTTAACTGACATCTATCAACAGGACATTGCAAACAACAAATATATATCACTTACATAGAATGTTAAATTGGCATTATTGCCTCAATCAACAGATTTTGCCCAACTTATCCAAGCAGGATGGTGTGGACTATTCATAGGTTAGGCATAGTTTTTCATAATTTACACGAGGTTTGCTTATGGCATAGGTTCTAATGAACAATAAATACACTGCTTACATCAACATACTCATGATGTATCTGAATAACATGCCGTATATGAGGGAAAGACTTTTTAAACAGGGGGAGGCCCTATTGATATCTTTTGGCCTTTTATTGTCGGGTGGTTATCACTCATCTTCGTTGTCAATTGATGCGGATATTTGAATTCTATGCCTTTATTTGTAATGGTTAGAGCGATGTTGGGTGGTATTTAGTTTCGAATTGAGCTCGTGAGCATTACGCCTCATTTTTGTTGTCAATACAGCCATTCTTTAGCGCTTACCTATATGAGAATGCAACGTTTTGTAAATGTCCATAACTGGGAATTGAAATTTTTAGTGTTTATGGTAAATTTGCAGCTGGTTGGGGCATTTTGAACGGTTTTATCCGGCGTCATTCCATTAATTGAATGGTGCGTAATGCATTAAATATGCCGTTAATCACGACACCACCTTTAATAATACCGTCGGCCATCATTCATAAATGATCTAGTCAGGCAAATGCGTCCTTGATACAGAATAATTGGTTGAATGAAGCCCCGCACACGCCACGTCGCTTGTATGAAACATACATGTATACCTTGAGTATGTGGTATAAATATTGATAACCACTCTCTTGGACAATGTAGCAGAAATTCATAAAATTTCAATGTACATGTCATCGTTATCAGCAATGTAGACAAGTCGCCAGTAGCCCGTTCCTCGTATACATCAGGCGTATTATTCAAGAAGCAGAAATCAAACCACCATGTTTGAGACTGAATCAAGAATTTGAAACAGCAATACCACCTGAAATAAGGTGTAAAGGGCATATACACATTGTATTTCACCGCCGGGACACGACTCGCATTGGTTTGTACTGTATAAACTTGTTGACATTATTCGCCGCGTTAAACTTCTTCTGCGGATCATTCCGTCATAAAGGGTTATTTGAATACTGGCGTCATAGACAATGCTTTCGTACAACCACTGATGCATTTAATAACAGCAAAACCAACCCTCAGTCAGTTATGAAGCACAATCTATAACAACCCCTCTGTATATATTGAAATTAAACCCCGGTTGCATCTGCTTGACACCAAATGCGTTGAAGCTGCACAGACCGCCATGTTCCATTTACCAGTATCAAGTACCGTGCTTTACAAATGAGTATTTTGGTTGTCACTGTATAACTCCTCGTGTTAAACACAAAATACAAACAAATTGAAAAAAACTTAAATGCGAACGTCTTTTGTTCAATGTAGCAGTATAATTGACCAATGGAGAGCGATGTGTGTTTGCGTGTGTGTTGTCAAATTCTAATGTGAGAACGATTTTACAACTCGGTCGTGTTTTTATACGGCCAGTCACCAAAGCAACCTATCCGAGAAGGGAGCGGTTGTTCATTACCGAGCTGACAAGCTCCATTACGTTTATCTTAATAAATATGCTGAAAAATGGAGGTCATCGCTAAGCATGCGAACATATTGCCTATCATTGATATAGAATAGTACAGTAGTATAGGCAATGGTGGTTCCAGAACATACCTCCAAATAGAGACCCCACCCACCAACGATAAGGAATCCCCCACTTCAGAGCATAATTAACCCACTTAAGACCTAAGGTCTCAAGAGCTGCCAAGAGCTGGCCAAGGATTAAAGCTGCGACCTTATCAGTAGGCTGTGAGTCGCAGGGGAAGGGGCAGCCATGAGTGGCAGGGTAAAAATGATAAAAATCAAGTCGCAACGAAATCGTAGGGTAAGGGAGCCACGAGTCGCAGGGCACAAGGAACTACCACCTAGCAGGCCACTAGTCATAGGTGGGTATTTCGTGGCGACTTGATTTTGTGCCATTTGTACCCCCTTTTGAACTAATAAAACATTAGAGTAATGACGCCCCACCACATACGCGCAAAACAGGCTCAAGCCGACTATGCTGAAATCAACGGCCAGGCCCTGCCACCCTTTCCACGGACGAAGATCGCCCTTGAGGCACTCGAAAAGAAAAACGCCTTCGACAGGACGTACAAAGAGATGTACGCAAGAATGAGAACCATGGCGGACCGTGACCCAGCCCTCTCTTCCAACTCCATCATCCCGACTCTGGTCTGAAGTGGTGAAAGCACCGGCCCCACACCCCAGACCCGCCTCCAGGAAACCACTCCCCCGCGTAAGGCCAGTCCCAGTTCCCCGAACAAGCCTCAGACCAGTTCCCACCCCCACCTCAAATTCAGGAGAACCGAGCGGGCCATCAGCAACCAACTGCGAGGCTGCGTCATGAACGTTCCCAAGACTCACTCCTACGCCCCAGACCTCCTGACCTTCCAGAAAGGTGTGCAACCCCAGGTTCGTAAAGTTCTGGCAGAGGAGCTGAACCGGCTAAGTGGCCTCAAAACCCAGCTCGCAGTCAAAGTAAGTCTCTACAAGACCGACAAAGATGGTGTCACGGAGTACACAGAGCCAGTCCTACGAAACAAGCAGCAGGTAGTTCTTTGCCCTGAAGACATTGACCCTACGATGAATCAAGCCGCCCCCCAAATTCAGGAGATGCTGGAGAAGTGGGTCAACCTAGGTTCTGGTTGGGTCTTCGAGGTGGTAGAAACCATCTGGATCGACATCGCGAAGTATCAACCACTCAAAGGCGGCTCCTTCCTCCCTCTACCGCCACCACTGGCAAACAAAGGGGCCATCATAAACGTAAAGAACCGAGACGACTTCTACATACTATGGTCCATCATCTCAGCCCTCTACCCAGCTGCCCAGAATCCACATCGGCCCTCAAAATACAATATCCCGTGGCTCATAGATAAGCTAAAGGGCTCAGGTGTGGCGTACCCCACCCCCGTCTCCCAAGCCGAAAAAATCGAAAAGGCTCTTGACCTAGGCCTAAACGTATTGGTTGGGATGGGAAAACCGTCATAGTCCACAGGATCAGCAAATACTCCGGCACCTGCATAAGGCCCACAAGCCAGAGTTTGCAGGGGTCAGCCAAACAGCCGTGCGGGTAGACATGCCAGAGGAGGGGAAAAACATCATATCCTTCCAGAACTGGCAAAAGCAACTCCCGGCCCCCTACATCATCTACGCAGACTTTGAGGCACTCACAGTGAAGCTCCCAGGGCCAGCACTCAATCCAGAAAAGAGCAATACCCAGAAGACCCAGGAACACCAGGGCTGCGGGTTCGGCTACAGTGGTCCGATGCGATGGGACCTCGCCTGCAGTAGTCTTCAGGGCTGCACTGTAGTGGTTCCCGATGCCCTACAGCAAGATGGAAAGAGATCGCCCCCAGTTCTCTCTACAGGGGACCAGGGATCTACGCACTGTGGAGAAGTTCCTCAGAGCCCTACAGAAAGAGTCCACTAGACCGCAACCCAATGCCACGTCTGCAGCAAACCACTACTCACTTACCGGGTCCGCAACCACTGCCACATAACCGGCAAGTACAGAGGGCCAGCCCACAAAGCCTGCAACCTAGAGCTTAGGCTGAGCCCCAAGACAACCCCCATTCCCGTGGTCTTCCATAACCTGCGGGGCTATGACTCCCATCTCCTAATGCAGGCATAAGCAAGGTAGAGGGAGGCATCAACTGTATACCCAACAATATGGAAAAGTACATATCCCTATCCCTCGGACAGCTCCGCTTCATAGACAGCGCACATTTCCTCCTAGCCTCTGTCGACAAGCTGGTCTCAGCCAACAGCCCAGACTCCTTCACCGTAACGGCAGGGTATGAGCCAGACCAGGAAAAGCGAGGGCTACTCCTACACAAGGGAGTCTCCCCTCCCGCCCATGCAAGACTTCTACAGCAAGCTCTCGGAGCAGGGCATATCAGCCACACGCAAAAGGTCTGGAGCACGTTTGGCTGCAAGAACATGGACTACCACGACCTCTACCTCCAGACAGATGTCCTCCTCCTAGCCGACGTGTTTGAAACCTTCAGGATGACCAGCCTAAAGCAGTACGGCCTGGACCCAGCCCACTACTATACCAGCACAGGCCTCTCGTGGGACGCTCTACTCAGGGGTAAAACTCGAACTCCTCACCGACTACGACAAGCACCTCTTCATCGAGAAGGGTCTGCGGGGGGGAATAAGTATGGTCTTGCGGCGCCAGGCCAAAGCAAACAATCCCTACGTAGGAGACTTCAACCAGGACAAGCCCACAAGCTACATTCAGTACCTCGACGCCTACAACCTCTATGGATGGGCAATGAGCCAGGCCCTACCTACCTCGAACATTGAGTGGGTGGACCGACCAGAGCCGCTATCCAGACTAGTCCGCACCCACGCTGACGATGCCGAGACTGGATACATACTTGAGGTCGGCCTGGAGCATCCAGCTGAGTTTCACGACGACCGCAACGACTACCCCCTGGCCCCAGAGTGACTCCTTGTCCAGAGCGAGTGGCTCTCAGACTACCAGAGAAACCTCCTTAATGAATACGGCGGCCATGGGGTTGAGAAGCTGGTCCCGAACCTGAGGAATAAGGAGAAGTACGTACTCCACTACAGCAAGCTCAAACTGTATCTGGCCCTGGGGATGAGGCTGACCAAGATCCACCGCGCCCTATCCTTCACCCAAAGCCCCTGGATGGAACCCTACATCCGGAAGAACACAGATCTCCGAAAGGCTGCAACCAGCGACTTCGAGAATGACCTTTACAAACTAATGAATAACTCCGTCTTTGGCAAGACCATGGAAAACCTCCGCAAGCGAGTTGATGTGAAGTTGGTCCGAGCTGCAGACAGCAACAAAATAAGAAAGCTCATCGCCTGCCCCGCCTTCGCCTGCCAGAAAATATTCGACGACCACCTGGACACCATCCACATCCACAAGGCCCACCTGGTCCTCAACCGCCCAGTCTACGTGGGGATGTGCATACTCGATCTGTCCAAGCACCCGATGTATGACTTCTACTACAACACCATGAAGTCCCAGTACGGCCGCGGAGTCAACCTTCTCTATACCGACACCGACTCCCTCCTCCTGGAGATCCGCACACAAGACATCTACGCCGACATGAAAACAGACAGTGACCTATTTGACACCAAAAACTACACAGCCCACCCTTTCCACAGCAACTAGAAAAGAAGGTTCTAGGAAAGATGAAGGACGAGTGCAGCGGTGTACCCATCAGGGAGTATGTAGGCCTGCGCCCAAAGATGTACTCCCGATGTCGACCCGGGAGGAAATCAAGAAAGCAAAGGGCGTAAAAAAAGGTAGTGGTCAAGAAACACCTGTGCCACGCCCAATACCTTGAATCGCTGTTCGACCAGAAGCGGTTCCGCATGCTCCGAAGTGACAGTCACAATATATATGGGCTGCACGTTAATAAGGTGTCTCTATCCCCCTTTGATACAAAACGATGGATATCTCCGGGTGGTGTACACACCCTAGCCTAAGAGCATAGCAGCACCCAGGCCTACCACCCAGCGTAGACCGCTGGCAGACAGGGAGTATCGGATTCAACCTAATGTGTTTCCACACCTTCCACCTCCAACAGGCTACTGAGGGGTGATAGTGAACTTTCTGCATCACTGCTGGACACCTCTCTCCCACACCCTCTGCCCCCTTCCCTATCAGGAGGTCATCCACCTTCTCACATATGCCGGCTATAGTGAAACTGGGGGTGGCCTGGGTAGAGGGTACAGAGCATAAAGGAGTGGTCTTCCTAGCCTGAGGGGGTGTGGGAACGGCACCATCCGGCGGACGTGGGGGCTTGGTCTTCCTAGCTCGAGAAGGTTTATCTAGCACGCCTTCCTCAGTCGTACCAGTCTCAACGTGAGTCGCCATCCGGGCCTTCCTACCCTTCCTACCCTCAAGCCTCTTTTCTTACGAAGGAGGTTGTGGTTAACCCTTTCGTATCCACAATCCATACATAATTTTAGGCTATTTTTAATACCCTTCTGGCACTCTACACAAAGTCGATTTACGATCCCCCGCTTAATCTTAAACCTGTGCATTGCACAAAAGTCAAACTTACAGGGCCTGTCACAAGGGTCTCTGTTCCCGAGTAATATCCAGGGGCAATTTCCAGTTGCTTCCATTACTACCTATCCGCCTTTTGTTTAATTGGTAATTCTGTCTGGTTTTAACTGGGTATCAGATGGCACAACAAACAGCTCCTCCTTTACAAAGCCATGGAGGGGTCCATCCAACAAGTAGCAAAGTACAGGCTCACTAGATTTAGTGACAGAGCTTCCAATCCGGTAAACATTGAGTGACCACACAGGGTCAGTGGCCCGCCGGCGCTGGTCTTGCTCTGCCTCACCAGGCTGGTAGAGGTAGCAAACGCCAACATCAGAGGGATGCTTTTGCTCTTTGACCCTCAGTGGGCGCCCTGGTATGACTGCAGAGGGCTTTTGTGCAACTCGTTTTGCCTTTATAGCATCTTTAAGTTTTTTTCCAGTCAAGCGGGTCACCTCATTATTTATCGCAGAGACTGCAGCCTGCAAGCCAAGAAATCCACTCAGTCAATCGTTTTACAGTATTCTTACATCTACAGCATACTGGCGACCAAAGAGTTGCTCAGCCAGTGTTCGGATAAAGATGGATATTCACACGGCCACACCTGACTGATACTCCATGTTTTACTAACAGCTGATTCACTGCTCCCATAAACTCCCTCTTTTGTAGTCAATGGCTCAGCTGCTTTGTAGCGCGAGGCCTCATCCACCACTGTTAGGGCATACTTGTAAGTCCGGCGCTTCACAACGTCATGAGGAAGAAATTAGAGATCGGCTTGGTGAACCTCATTAGGGACAGGGACATAAAACTTTGGCCTGGGAACGTGTTTTGGCACTGGCAGGTAGATTTGCCATATAGCTTGCTTTGTTAGCCACCCCCTGGCAACTTCCTCAGAAACCCTCGCTTTTGTTGCAAGCTTCTTGATAGCTATTATGCCTTTCCAGTAGCCCTAAAGACTATAGAAAGATCCATACAAAGTAAACGCCCGAGTCTCCAAATGACCTACTTGGCAAGCCTGTATGCAACCAGCCCAGTCGCAGCCATACCCAGTATAATGAACGCCACCTCACGACCTTTTTGACCATATGAGGGCTCGTAGGAGTCTGAAAGTTGCGGCTCAGAGACCTCAGCAGGTCAACGGTTTTACCCTTAATCATCTGGTACTCATTCATAGCCTCGTCCACGTCCTGAAAAGTATGCACGGCGTGTTTCTGCCAGCGCAGTTGTTCATTAATTAAGTCTAAATACTCAGTTTGCTTCTTGGCCCATCCCATGTGAGCAGACTGAAGTTTCTCGACTGCCAGATCATGACGCTTTTTTTCCGCGTCCACTTGGCTGCTTACTAATTTAGAGAATAAAAAGTTGCTCCCAGAGAATGCAAGGGCGTTAACAAGAGCGCCTCCAACAATTAGGGCGAGTGTGGCCATTACTTCAGTATATCAACTGGTAAGATTCCTTGTTTAATTAGCATATCCTTTGTGGCAATAGCTAGTGATACATCGGCAACAGCCATAGCCAGGTCGCGTGGGGTGAAATCAAGATGTGACACCCCACCACCAAAAGCCATCTTAGCTAGCTTAGCATAACCTACTGAAATACCGGAAACAACTGCACCATGGTACATAGCGTTAACGAGCATTTTTCCATCAGTGATTGGTGTTGGCATCTTATTCCATATAAAAAGGATCATTTAAATGAGCGCCCATAGGCTTTTGTACCACAACCTGTTTAGGGTGTGAGGCTACCATCTGGTGCCTGTAGCAATACAATGCTAGTCCAAACACCCCAACAACTAAAAGGCGCAGCCCATCTACCCCACGCCCACCTTTCAGGAGGCTTGCTGGTTGATATTGGCTCGACAGCTTTGTCTCTAGCATCTGTAAGCGCCGCCTTAGCCTCTTGGAGCTCTCTCAGAAGCTTATTTTGATTGGCTTTCAAGAGCTGCAGCACCCTTTCGTCCTGCCGCAATCCTTTTAGCGTTTTTTGTAGTGGTCACTGACGATATCTCCCCTGGTGTTGTCTCCTCTTGATTCGTGTTCGTTTGTTCTTTGTTTACTTACCAAATGTATTTGTCCAATTGACAACTCTTAGTAAGCACCTGTTATAGCGGACTTAAGCACCTGTTATAGCGCAGTTAAGCTCATGCTATAGCGGAGTTAAACACATACTATAGCGCGTAAGTGTCTTTCTCTCCCCCAGCCCCTGTTGATTCATGCTTGTTTTTCCAAATTTTACAGTGCTTAATTGTTGTTAAAGCCGCGGTTAATGGAGCTAAAAACATAAGCAATGATATAGCTCACAAGTGGCAGTGCTTAGCGTGTGTCCAACAAACGGGTCAGTTTCGAGGTCTGTAATTAGCTCAGGCTGGTGTTCTGGTGGGAATGGTAGAAACATACAAGCAATAGCTGTAGCAATGATTGGCCTGGTATCTCACATACAGCATTATGGTCTTTTCATCAGACATTGATTCAACCTGGTCAATTGTAAGGTACTCCAAACCAAGGTACTGATGGCCTGATGGCCAGCTATGACGGCAGCAAGCCTATCTCTCTTAGAAGACATATCTACACCTGGGGTGCAACTAGGTTCTGCTCCCCCAGACTTTGTGTCCTCTAAGCTATTCGTGTCCTGCTCAAGGAGTTTATCAATAATGGTATCAGGATCCATGAATATATGTATACGCCTTCGAGCTTCAAAATACTGCACCGCTACCCAGATGAAGAAACCTAAATTGATTACTGAGGCAGCAGCTGCTATCAAGGCCAATATCACTTTGTTAGTAGTTGGCGTACTGTGGCACGTTCCTCCTTTGTTGGAATTACATTTTTTTCACGTAGGGCGTCTTCTTTGTTGGTGTGAAAGAGCAGCATCCAGCGAGTATGCTCACGTAAGTCCTTCAGCACAGAGCAGTACTTTTGGGTGAGGACCCAGACACTTTGCTGCGCATGGCGGCCACTAAAGGCCATTTCGGATAACATGTCTTTCTTCTTGGTTAGGGCCTTTGTTGCCGAACAGTCATCAATAATGTAGAGGGTAGGCTCACCCTTGAAGCAGTGGTAGAAAGCCCTCAGGTGGTCATGGAGCCGCTCCCCTGGATCAACGACATAGACCTCTGAATCATCCCACACCCATGACCGCGACTGATAGGCCTCGTTGTAACGTATGGTAGGGCAGAGGCTTACAGGCACCGAAGGGCCCTTCAAGTAGGTCGAGGATGGAAAGGCACCACATCCTGTCTGCCCACAAACAATTGCCGAACAGGGACCATCTGGATATGTAAACTCAGTTTTCGGTTTCATCAAAACTTTGTTAGTAGACTGCCCTGACGAGCCCGCCATCTTTAATGTTAAGCTGTGCATCCATTACAATATTCATATAAGCGTTCAATGCACCACGCCGCCTGTGATTTGTTCGTGATCTGTATGGTGATACCCTCAGACGCATTCTCCACGGCCCTGCCACTACCGTGCAGCTGGTCGTCATCACTCGTCCTTAAGTCGAGCCACAAGAGAATACTTACCTGTTAGGTACTCTCCTAGGGACACGTCCAACAATGCCAAGTCTTTTATAGCTATTTCTACACTGGGGTCTCGTTGCTACAAAGGCCTTCTTCACCTCATCCCACTGTTGGTAGCCACGCATGCCTTGGGCATAGAGTTGGTTGGGGATGCCCTCAATAGTCACCTCAACTTTTGTAATCTTTGGGTTGTAGAACGACTCCTGGCTTATGAGGCATTGGCTGGGTCTTCAAAAAGCAGTAGGATGCCCTTCCTGCTGCGAGCCGCAACGTTCAGGTTGATGTCCAAAGTGTATCTTTTTTATTGTATACAAGCTTTCTGTGATGAAGAACACGGTCATACAGAATCGAGAGCCGACCTGTGTACTGGGTGCGTATCATGCGGCCCAACTCTGTTTGGGTAACCATGTCATACTCCAGCGAGATGCCCTGATACTGGAGGCCCTGTCTCTCCTGTGCAGTTCCACCACAAGTCGTGGTAACAGTGATACTCATCGCTGTCATCAATAGACATGACCTCATTGCTGGAAATCTTGATTGTCATTTTTTTGACCACGGCACGGCCCAGTTTATGCACAACGCTGCGGTTAAGATCAGTTCAGCGTGATTTGTAAAGGCCATCGTGCTGTCCCTAGAACAATGACGTCGTCTGCGCCTAGAATGGGGAAGTGAACCAGCAGTTGTTGGTTCTGGTCAAAAGTGCTTGGATTGTTTGTAGCGACTAAAGACTGTCGCACGCCCTTTACCCCGAGCGGTTTAATTATATCCGGCGGTGTGGGTTTAGTTTGCGTCTGTAAGTACACTTATATCTTTAACACACAAACATGGAGTTTGATAACCCAGCATTTGACGACTTAGATGAGGAGGGGGCTGTGGGAGGGGAGAGGAATGAGACTAATTTTGATGATGAGGAGACTAACTTCTTTGACGAAACTTTAGATACGTACGACTAGTCCAGCATGGGCTATTACTGAAATGCCTGCTGGGTTAACAGAAGATCAGGTGGGTTCCAAAGAAGAAACTGAAGTCTTAGTTACGAGGTGGGAGAAGCCAGTGTCTAAGCATGGGCTGCAGGCCACTCTGGAGTTTAGATCGTCTCAACAAGGTGACCTTTGGGTTCAGTGGGGCCGAGAATGGAAGCTTCTAACATGGAAGAACGATCCCAGCAAATTCCTCTCTCGTAGGAGTATCTTAAATTACGGTGGTACACAGCTTGCTCGGGCTCTTGGGGTGACACCTGAATTATCCACAAAGGCAGTAAAAGCCCTACAAGGCGTTGACCAAGCTGCTGCTAAAGCAGAAAGTGGAGAGATTGAAATGAGCGCCCTCGACCCTGAAGCCGTGACAGAGCAAGGTGGCGTGGAAGAAACAAGATTAATAGAGGACATTCATAACACCATACAAGACCTAGGTACACAAACAGTCAACGAACTACCACTCAGATAGCTTATGAGGCTTGACAAAACTATGCAGACTCAGAGGGGTGAGCTGGTCAACAACCTAGGTAAGATAACCGAGATTGAAAGGGATATAGCCCGACGGGAGCCTAAAATGGCAAGCCTGGAGAAGGGAGGGAGGGCTGATGGTCGAGCATGGAGATTCCAGGAAAATGAGCTTGCAGAGCTGCAGGACCTGCGGCGTGACCGTGTTGAGGCTGCCTCTGTAAACCGTGAACGTCTACGAACCCAAATTAACCGCATCAGGGAAAAGATCAACAGACTTCTTAACGAGGACACAACGCTAGCTGAGCGTGTACGCACTCTGTTCCGAGAGCAGGGTATAATAATCGCCTCCATACTCACTGCGATTAGATGGTAATCTCGACTCTGGTTGTTGCTTTGACGGGCGGAGGGAGCACTAGTCCAACCCCGGCACCAACGCCGACACCAGCTGATAAGCCCGGTTTAAAGGAATGGATTAAAAAACAGCTGAACTCCTTGGCAAACGTCCTGAAGGGCCTAGCCGGTAAGGCAGCAGCTGCCCTTCCAGGAATCATTGGCTCCACCGTATCATGGCTGCTTAAGTCAGCTGCAAAGGTGACCGATTGGATGGCAGAACATGTGTGGGCCGCAGCTGTGGCAGTGGGGAGAGTTATCCTCCTGATACTCCGTGACTTACTACGTAGCAAACCAAAGCACAGCTAAGCCTATAGCAATTCCGCCTACAATAAGAGCGGCTTTCTCATCCTCATGCACCCCACGCATACCAGTCTCCGGCCCGGGAGAGGGGACTCCCATATCTGTATCTGGTGGAGGGTCAAAGCTTCCTCTATCTGGAACCACCGGAACCAAGTTGACATCAGCATTGCTGCCGATCTGCTGCTCCTCAGTCGCGATGGTAATCAGATTGTTGCACCCAGCAACGTTTCCAATGGCGGGGCTCATATCAGACGGAGCCATGTACAAACACATAATCAACCTTTGAGGAGGCATTCTGGAGGACGTTCTGATACCGTCGGATGGATGAAGGAATGTCCATTGGGGAGCTGATGGCATCCTCAACGTTGGCCTGAAATTGCTTTTGAGCATCAAAGGACGTTCCAACACCTAGTATCTTTGAGCGGGTCTGCACCTGAGCCCTGAGAATGGCCCAGATATAGGTCCTAATGCTGTCGTTAATCTGTGAGATACCTGGGGATGTGAACCCCTCCGATTTTTCTAGGATGAAGGTGCTCGAGGCGATGTTTGCCCACTCTTGGTCTTGCTTTATGAAATCAATGTGCAGCTTGCCGCCCTGGGAAACAAACCCGTTGGTTGATTTCTCAAAGGTTTACCTAACGGATTCGTACAGGTGGGTGTTTCCATAATGAGTGATCACCCGTACCTTGTGTGTTTCGGGGTCGGTGAAGTAGATACGCCCTAAGCCCTGGTTTCTGCCTGGCATCCTCCAGTCGCTGTTTTCATCAACTCCAAACTCGTGGTAGATTATTTTGTCGAAGGTATTGTTGGTAGCCGACCATGTGGTGTCATCTGGCAGTGTTATTCTCATTTGTCTAAAAGTCTCTGGATTGTGTAGTAGACGTGGAACCTGTAGAGGTTACTTAGTGCTGGGGGGTCAGATCTGAGGTGGTCCAAGGCAGAAACTCCGCAGCCACTGGTTGCACACCATACAACAAAGTTTACCTGGTTCTGCCAGTATTGCATGTGGTTGGTTCTCTAGCCAACTACAAGGCTGTAGTCGCTTATGTTTGGCACCACGTATTTATCAAACAGGTTGGAGAACTCTACACCAAACGCATCTGTGATATTATCTGATTTTACCTGGATGAGGAGATGTGTCAAATCCTTGCTGGTAATATGAGGTAGGTATACCGGCCCTTTTTTGGTACGTTTTATTCGTATTGAATGTAAAGGCTTGTTTATTCATAGTGCTATGTATCACACTCTGTCAAATGTTCAAAGCGGCGAATCTGTGTCCCTGCAAAATGCTATTGACAACACTGCGGGCGATCTATGTGTTGGCCTAAGGTCAATCACGTACACTGTAGGCTGGTACTATCTCGAAACAGACGAGAACATTACATGGCGGTCTGAAACTGCTGGAAAAGGAGGAAGAATCCAATTAAAACCCGGCCTCTGAAGTTTCCGCCTTCTTCAGCAGCAAATTACATCATTAGGTCTTGGTTTAGAAGTTGATGCTGTAAATGGGGTTATTACCCTCGACATTTCTGATGGGACTGTGACTATATTCAGACGGAGTGTTAACAATGTTGGGTCTTGATGACGGTCTCGGAAGGCGGTGGATTTATTCAACCTTAGCATCTTTAACACAATTTATGTTCACCTCGATCAAGTCAACACACAACATGCTAGATGGTGCGCCCACTACGCTTCTCGAAGTTGTTGGCTTAGAGGGTGGCTCTTTTGTTGACATTATAACCACGAACATCGCTAATCCTGTCTGTAAGCGTGTTACTAGCGGAACAGTGCATGAGTTAAAGGTTCAGTTACATGATAATAAAGGAAGGCTATTGGATAACCACGACTTACCTGTTAGGGTTGTTCTTGAATTTACAAGATGTCAATAAAAACGAGTATTTATGGACCTAGGCAAAAACTGGCAGGCACTGTTCAGGGCGACGACCTCTCGGAATATGCCACTAAGACCTATGTATCTATTTGTGACTCACAAAAAATGCATAAAAGTGGCGGTACTATGGTTGGAGACCTTGAAATGGGAGATAATAAAATCGTTCAGTTGGGAGACCCAATATCGCTAATACAAAGTATGTTGATGAGAGACACAGACAGCATCGTAGGGACCTGAGAGAACACATAAACTTCCAAACAAAACCCCTCATTTATATATGGGCAGAAGAAAGTGGTGCTCTTCGTAGAGGATATGAGTGGTCGTTTGGCCATGGGGCTAGGGGTCGAGACTCAAGCTGTGGATATACCATGTTATGCAATGAAGGATCATTCGTATTGGGTTGTCTTCAGGGTGTTGGTGCTGATACTGGTCCTATAGCAGTCGTTCCTGTTATAAATGGAACGAATCAAGTGGTAGGAATAAGCATGCCTGCTGACCAACGGGCTGTTGTAATATCTTTAGACCAGCCTTTACAGCTAGAACAAAGCAACGTTATTAACTTTTATACAACCACACAAAACCGAGGGGCGACTTGGTCTGTAGCTTCACTCCTAATTGAACTTGACCCTTAGATGTATTAAGCAGCAGTATGAAACAACAACCAGCGACTGCACCGTTAAATCGGGGGCTGCCACCATGTGGTCTGGGGTACTCCTATCGGTTGAATGAGATCACCCTCAAGAGGCAATACCTTGAGAAAGAAATTGAAAAATATGGTGCTATGTACAAAAATATAGGTTTGCAGTGAACTCAGTGGACGCTGTAGACACTGCTTTAGTTGTGTCAACGTCCTACTCTCCGGATGGCTTTTGTGTGCTACCTATCCGTTGGCGGTGTGTTGGCGGGGGGGGGGGGGGGTGGAGTGGATGCTGTCTGTCTGTCTGGGGCATCCTGAGGAGATTGTGCTGCTCTGCCCCTACACTCGGAGTCCTGGGAGGATAATTCCGAATATGTAAAAGCCTCAGGTTCTGTTGGGGCTGCACCATAGTCCGGTGGCAACCATCAGGGTGTTTGTCGACTGCGTTTTCAGATTGTGCTCCTTTGAGGATCTTGGGAGGGCTGAGCCGTATAACCAGGTGCATCACAAGGATTGAAAGAAGTATAAGGATACGTTGGCTTGGGGGGTGGGCGGGGGTGGAGGGGCTTGAAGATGGCAACTATGGCGCTATAGGGAGGTTTTAATAATTGCCTGGGCTTGGAACAGGAACATCACGGTCCTTGGTTGGGGAGACCGAGTGGGACCACGGAGAGGCCGACGGGGGCTTTCTACTGTTGGAAGCTCTTTACGATGAGATTGATCCCCGCTCGTCCCGATCTCGAGTTTATCGAAAAGAATGACGCTAAGGTTGCCCAGTTTCTACATGACCTCGTCATCGTGAAAAATGGGACTTACACGAGTGGTCGAGGTCCTGGAATGTTTATGCTTAAGGACCTCTATGGATAAAGACCCTGGAGGTTGGTATTATAGGTAATAGTGGTTCCCCTGCGATTTCGTTGCGACTCATGGCTGCCCCTTCCCCTGCGACTCACAGGCTACTGATAAGGTCGCAGCATTAATCCTTGGCCAGCTCTTGGCAGCTCTTGAGGTCCCGAAAAGAATAGTCGAACAGGGCTGATTATGCTCTGAAGTGGGGGATTCCTTATCGTTGGTGGGTGGGGTCTCTATTTGGAGGTATGTTCTGGAACCACCATTGCCTATACTACTAGTACCATAAACAGAAATCCATAGTCGTAGGCATACATGATAAATCTTTGCAGTGCAGTATGTCAGACCATAAATTCGAGATGAACAATACGGTGCGCCAATTATGCATTCAGTCAGAATCTCCCTAACATCACGTCCTTTGTTGGGGAGACCGAGTGGGACCACGGAGAGGCCGACTGGGGCTTTCTACTGTTGGAAGCTCTTTACGATGAGATTGATCCCCGCTCGTCCCGATCCCGAGTTGCCATTGCCTATACTACTAGTACCATAAACAGAAATCCATAGTCGTAGGTATACATGATAAATCTTTGCAGTGCAGTCTGTCAGACGATAAATTCGAGATGAACAATACGACGCGCCAATTATGCGTTCAATCAGAATCTCCCTAACATCACGGTCCTTGGTTGGGGAGACCGAGTGGGACCACGGAGAGGCCGACGGGGGCTTTCTACTGTTGGACGATAAATTCGAGATGAACAATACGGTGCGCCAATTATGCATTTAATCAGAATCTCCCTAATGAAGTAACGACTGAATGGTCAACGCCAGTCACCCGCTTTTGTCGTTTGCACTCTTGTATCTCGTTGATGAGACATTCGTGTCCGGGATTAATTTTAACAATTGTATCTACTGACATGCGGCAAGAGGCGACTAACAGGGGAACCTGTTTGACTTGAGCTGCGACTAGTGTCGTCGGAAGATGGGATCTCGATGTTGAATCAAGGAATTTATAGCTTCTTCAAAAGGGATTTCTCCGACCTGTTTTGATGTGTAAATATGTAAATAGCACGCCTACTTTCAGGTGGTGCTACGACAAAATTTACCAAAGTCTAGCAGCGCTTCATCCAATGGAGATTGCTATTTGAGTATCGTACACTGGTGTCTCTGATGTCCGTCTTGCTAGTAGAGCTGCACATTTAGGCTCCTCACGCCTCAGGCTGCGTGGTGGTTCAACAGCACCCTCAAAGAAACTCAACCTATATTGAAATGACCCTCATACACGATTTAGTTCTAATCAAACAATAGCAGGATATAGAAACAACAAGTTTCACATGGCCAAGTGTTTAGCGATATGAAATATGTATGCAGAAAAGCCACATAGCCTTTTGCCATTGGTAAAGGAATTGGCGGGCGGTCTGGTTTCCCCACGAATATCTGACGGGTCCCATTTGGCACCTTTTTTGTTGAAGCGGACCGATCCAGCCGCTTAAAGAATCCTATGACAAAACGAAGACACTCGTGCTCGCCCCCTTATCAGATAGAGATCGAGAGAGAGATATATATATATATAGATATATAGATATATTATAGATAGAGAGAGATATATAGAGATATTGATATATAGAGATATATTATATATATATATAGATACATATATATATATATATATGATATATATATATATAGATATATATATATATATATATATATATATATATATATATATATATATATATATATATATATATATATATATATATATATATATATATATATATATATATATATATATATATATATATATATATATATATATATATATATATATATATATATATATATATATATATAGCAATAGCAATGGTTCAGCATAATAAGCCCTCGTAGGTTGGATTCATTGCAAACCTACGATGCGTTTTTGAGATCGTAGATGAATGCAGTTCATTATATCAGTGCTAAAATGACGACGTTTTTGTGATCTACTCCTTCTACTCTTTCACCATGGCTTTACCAGGCTACATTTGCTTCTTTATGACATCATTTCAACCTACAGTGTTATTTGATTGATTTCCAATGTCAATTATGTAACGCTGGAAGCTTCTGAATTTCCTCACCGGCAAAATCCATTAATCATGGGATTTTTTCCTTGAATTACTGATCGAAATACCCTTGGTTTGTTTTCTAATTCTCTCCGGGTTCGTGTTATTGAGCATTAATGTTCTTAGAATCACGTTTTAAAAGCGTGTGCTCGCATTTCAAATGTCATGAATTAGGTGTGATTCAGCAAAAGCTTCTTATTGTGCCTATCGAATGATTACATGCTTTTGAAACTATCCACATTATTTTAAGTGCACAAGAAGTCATTAAGTAAGGATCAGATCAGATCGATATGTGATTTTCATTCTGCATATAATTGCATTACATATAGGATTAACTTGAGAGGTCGTGATCGTTTCTTTGTTGTT
Source organism: Urechis unicinctus (assembly GCA_034190875.2). Classification (NCBI taxonomy): domain Eukaryota; kingdom Metazoa; phylum Annelida; class Polychaeta; order Xenopneusta; family Urechidae; genus Urechis; species Urechis unicinctus. The sequence goes on from CM067344.1 coordinate 16,777,698, forward strand.
AATGCCTGGTGCTTATTTCAGAAGAACTCAACCGAATTATAAACAATATGCTCCTGTTAAAGAGTCAAATAATGGACGTCATATATTCTGATTGGTATAATGACAGATTTAGCAACAATAGAGAAGCAGTCAATATCAGACAGCTGCATACATGTCCTGATTTGATTACCTGCACGAATCTGGGTCACATGTGACACATGTAATTTTGCCAATTTCTATTTGAGTCGTCGAGTGATAGCGTATCATCATTCGGGAACCACACGGTTGTTTGAAATATCGTCGGTTTTAGAATAAACGCATGATGCTGTGGTAATTCTATTCGGTATGTTTAACTTGGCTAGGCAGGCAGACATTGATCGATATTCTGACATGCTACGCAGTAGTAGGACTGGTAAACCGTGGCAAATCTCAGTCTAGACCTTACGCAACCTCCACGTTGAATCCGTCAAGTTAATGGAAATATCCCACAGGCCGTTGAAATTGCCGAACGGTTTAATGTTTAGTCTCAGCTTCGTGCAACACTTCTAGCGGTTTATGTTACTTCATTGTAAATTTGTCTTTCCATGTAATTAATGATGTAAATCAACACACGTTATTAAAACTAACCGCGCAAAAAGAAAATGAGATTCACGGAAATGTACAGGTATTGCTTGGATGGGTGCTATCAAAAATCAAAATTGTGCGAATTGGCCTGAAAAGAACGCGTTTTGTATCCATATTAAATCTTGTTGCTTTGTCAACATGTATATTACAATTTCATTTGGGAATTTCGATCACGTGTGTTCAATGTGTGACTTGTGGTGTTACTAATTGCAGAGTGGAAGTAGTCATGGGGCTGGTGACCAATTTGCTGACTTGGTAGTGTTAAAGACGTCTCAGGATGTCTATTTAAAGCGAACAGCTGCAATTACTATTAGCAGAGAGTTTTGAATAATTGACTGCTTCTCAATAGCTAGAACGAGGATAACATCAACATAATAGATAATCGGCTACGACAAAATGCATGCACACCTTTCATAACATTGGGAAGTCGGGTTCCGCTGGCATGGCCCTTGGCACAACGTAATTGTCGATGGCTTACAGTCGGCTATGTTTGTATCATGTATGATTTGAATCGAACACACTGTGTGTAGAACAAAGCGTGTCTAACGCAAGCTGCCAAAGACATGGCCAACATCATGGGAAAAAAGGAGATGTGACTGGAACATAGACTTGTTTACTTCTTGCTAAACAAGGAATGTCGCTGCGTGCAAAACCTAAGATCATAAAATAATGTCACATTGACGCAGGCTAATGCATAAACAACCTCATTGGTTCAGTACTTGAATATGTGATTTCCCCCTCGAGATGGAATATTTATGTATTATGCTACCACTGGACCTTGATGGAGGTTTAAGTGCGCCCATTTCCTCTACGGTTGCAGCAGGATGTTTGTAATATTCCACGTCTTTTTTCTGCATATTAATTCCGCAATAGGTTGTTTATATCATTGTTATTGCGCCATTTGTCAACCCAGACCACAAGACCACGTGGTCTCTCCTGTTAAAATTGGACAACGTGTTTAGGTGTGGATTTAGTCATGCTTGCTGAGGCAATGATTACTTTAATAATCACCAAATCACGGTGACAAATTGATTGTGTGTGGCGAAGTAACATTTTTCTTTGCAACCAAAGGAAAAAAAATGCTAAATCACTAGTTGTCATGTTCATTTTCGCGTCTAGTCCTCAATATATATATTTTTTTCAGGAAGACATTGTGTCATCTGAAGGAAATAGAACATAGTAAATACATCTATCTGTGTTCTCAATGCAACATCCAAAGACTTTATTCATCTGTCAACCATAGAAAAAAAAATCTGCTACAAATCATAACATAAAATATATCATTATAAGATCGTAGAGGCAATATCAAACTGCGTCATGGCTGCAGCTAACCATTCCTGGTTGCACGAAAGCATTTTGTCAATTAAAACTGTATACACTTGTCCTTTCTTTAAGAAAAATGCTACAATAAAACTATTCTGGCAAAACGATTTAGGTTAATTGATAACTAACAAAATCTGAATGGTGGCCTGTTTGTTAATGTAATTATTTCGAAATAGCGAATATAAAATTTCAGAAGCTTACAAGCTTGTTTCAGTCTGCTCACCAGACAGAGCACACAGGTGTATCTTTATAGTAAATTTTATATCACAGATGAAGTTTATTCAATGCCAAAACCCAGGAAAATACTCTACACCCAAAAAAAACCCGCAAATTCATTCAAATGACAATGAGGCATTCGGAAGAGTGGATTTGAATGAATGCGACAACGTCGTTAATACTAAAAATATCATTGCCATATCAATCCATTGGTATGCATTGAATAAGTCACAAATGGCATATACAACCGTAAGGTGGTCACATTGGCGGCTACATCATTCACTTGTTAAAAAAAAGGACGCTTGGCCTTCTGTCTGTTGCATGCCAGTGTGTGATGAGAACATTTCGTGTTTATAAGCAACTGAAGACATCAACGTATCATGTGCTCTATGTACCATTAGTAAAGTCTTTGGAGCGAGTGATGGGTGCTCTAATTGTATTGTTAACACTTACCTGAAAGCACAATTGCCCAATTAAGGGGCAAGTCGTAGGACGGAGGGTACTGAAATTGCCCAACTTCTGCTGCACGACATCCTAAGCTATTATTGCAACACACTTTCAGGGCGGATTATCTAGGTTTAAACGTAAGTTCACTGGGACCATACGCTCGTGTGACCCCTAGTATAACGTTGACCGTAGAGGAGAGCTACAATATAGAGACGCAACCAGTGGTTACTTGAAACAGCTGACCGTCGCAGTTAATGCAATTAAGAAGTAGACTTTTGCTAGTTAACAGTTCTTTGTCCATTTTATTTTATCGATTATTGCTGCTGGCGCATGTGCGGTATAAATATTGCTGAGGCAATGCTAACCAAGAATAGGCAAATGAAGCATGCAGTGCTAATTATTTGACGTGTTGTGATTATATTTGGTATGATGCATGGTAGTTTTAGTAGGATGAGCATTTATCTGACCATATCGAGGTAGTCACATTATGACGGAGTAGTTCCAATTGTATAAAATGGGCCATAACTTTATATAAGAAGATATCATGATGTCTGTCGATGACATGGCCTCGTGTTATCGGGTTTCAAAATGTGTTAGTCCAGCACCGCAAAATTGAGACCATCAAGTGGCTCTGGGAGGCTGTGACAAATCGATTGATTGCCTACATCGCTAACTAGGATTATGTTCACTGAATGGCGTCACAAGCCGAATGTTCTACTGAAAAGTATGTCCGCAAAGCTATTCACAGCATATATAGGCTACATAAAATACCATAATCAAACATCGATTTTTGATGCGGTTTATGACGATATTCGTTTGTTATGGCCACGCAGTGTTTGTTATGCCCATTTGCATGGCTTTTGATTTAGATAATACGATTGCCTATGCAAATTGGCATAGCTCGTTGTCATTGAAATGCACTGCTACATCTTTTTGCGGTGTACATGCTCAATTTATGATAGACCCGTCGTGGAGAGTGAACTCTCGTTTACTAAAAATCAGTTTATAAATGCGATGAAATGATGTAACAGTTATTCGTGAAATGGCAATGAACTTGTAATTTATGTAATGAAGCGGCAGTCACCAGATGCGGTCCTGTCACATTAATGTGATATATATTGCCTATTATCACATATCTAACATCAGATTAAGGCGCATAAGTTGCAGGCGGCTTGTTTGCATAATCAATAATGCTTATACAAATGGAGACAATAGCTAGGGTAACCGCGGCATACACAATCACGACGGATTAAGTTTGCGAATGTTTTAAATAGAACTATATTGTCGTTGCGGGGATTTATGCGTTGCTTAATGGTCTGTAGAGTATCTTGCATATATGTTGACTAAATTGCTGCATCCACCTTGTCTCAGGCGTAAATTACTAGGGGGTGGGATACGCACAAAGGCCGATTGTGGCAAAATTTGATATAATGCGGTAAGTATTATTGCTGACACAAGAGTTTACATAACAGTGTTGTGGTCGTGTAAAGGTAGTTACAGCTATCGACCAAGTCCTGTGTGCCTGTGCCCGAGGAGCAAAGTGAATAATCGAATTTGCCTATTACAAAGTATTCTTTTCAGTCAATCATATGGTATATCTAACAATGCTTAAGTTAACATACCCATATACACCAATGGAATGAGATCGAGAATTCCTCGCAGAAATGAGAAGGCAAAATGCCCGTGCCTTAGCAACTATCCTTTATAGGTTATCAGGCTAGAGCAGGCTGCTGGAGTTATGTCAAACATTGTAGTCGAAAGTGCTATTCAAATGATATTATTGCGAATATATAAACCATGGCCGTAATTCTGCATTTCTAGCTTATGTGAGTGAAATGCCGTAGTATTGGTTCACTCCCAGATACATGTAGCTGGCTTAAATTTGCCGACACTTGACACTCTCTCCGATTACCAGTCCAGAGCAGCTCAACCAAATATGTGCGATACGCAGGGGTCATGTCATGTATCAACTATTACGACTATCACATACCGTGCTAGCCACTAGTACTCAATGTTTATATTTTTTTACATTATATATACTGAGAGGCAATATCCTTATATCGAACGGTGAACGTGATTTGTAAGGAGTTGAAAAAAGGTGACTACTGAACGCCACGCAAGAGCATTATCTTACTGTGTCAGGACACAGCCAATAGGCATCACCGTCAGTATTTTCCGGCAAGCAATAAGAACACGGACACAATTATTTGCAACATAATGACCAGTAAATGGTGCGATTAAACGTTTTATAGTTTCTATTTTCGACGCTTGCCTTTTAAGTTAATGAACAGCTTAGCCGATTTTGCAATCATAACCAGTATTTGCTTGCATTGATATGGGTATTATATCATATCTTATTTCCACTAACACTGCTTGTCATCTCCAAGCATACAATAGATGATATTTTTCCACAAAATAACTAAACGCAGATTGATATAAAACTTAATATGTAAATTTAATGGCTACCATTATTCTCTAACGATATGTTCAAAACCGGGATAGTCTGCGAAAAATTTGTCGTCACATCAGTGAAGCGAGTATAACTCGCTTGATGAAGCCGCAAAAACCACTCGCCAGACCTCAAGACGTTGCAACTCGATATTTATTACAGATCATTAGACTCAGGCCCCGATGTCTTCCTCTGCCTATCGGACAAGATCAATAGAACCTTGTGTCACATCGAAAAATATTTCCTTGGGTCTTTTAACAAACTGCTGGAGAAACATAGCACATAGTTGGTTTAATACGATATACAAATAAAGCTGGACGGGATGTAATGAACATTCGCAATGGCTAGTTGTATGCCTATGAATTTGGATCAGCGCTGAAGGTGAAAGACATAGTATCCGCTTTACTGTTACATCCCTGGTGCTCGGCAAATACATACTAAGGTGAGGAATTAAGGCTTGTGTTGCCTTGATAACCATCGCTTGCAGATGCTACCCAGTACTTCAACACATTTTCGTTGATCAGAATACCATTTTTGCACAGTCCTGTTTAACATGCAAAGTAATTTGTTTGTGTCAGCAGTAAGTTCATGTAGGTAGCTTGGTGCGGTTCTATTAACAGCCTTGAAGGTGAGTAGAAGAAGTGTGTATATAATGCGTTTTTCCACAGGAAGCCAATGAAGAATACGCATGATGCGTAGAATGTTATCTCTGTGCTTTCCTTTTGCAACAAGCCGGGTGGCAGTATTTTGTGCGTGTTGCAGTTTTGCGATCAGGTATGAATAGGCTCCACACAGCAGCGGATTACAATAATCAAGCCGAGATGATAAAAATGCGTGGACAAGAATTTTAGTTGTGGATTGGTTCATGTACGTTCTTATGCTGCCTTATCTTCTAATCTGATGAAAGAGATATTTCGTTGACTTCATAAGATGTGGGTTTTTTGTTATCTGTTAGCGGTTTGAGAGGTATGACTTGAGCCATGCGAGGCTTTGACCATTTAGGCTAACACTGACGGACAGGTGGCGAAGCAGACTCTCATAATCGACAGTATCAAACGCTGCGCTGAGGTCAAGAAGCACGAGTGCAACTGCGTGGTGCTGGTCAACAGCACAAGCAACGTCATAGTATACTCGGACAAGTTCAGTCTCGGTACTATGGGCAGGTTTGCAGGCCGACTGATACTTGTCGATAGGCTAATTTATAGTACTGAAATCGATTTTCTACAAAATTTTCTGTTTATTTTGGTATGAAGCTCAAAATTGAAATCGGTCTATAGAGTTTTATTTATTCAGGATCCAGGTTGCTCTTTTGAAGCAGTGGTTTCAGGATTGCAGCTCTCCATCTCCATTTTATCTGCTAAGATTTTGTGAGACAGGCTGGCCGGTAGCCTGGTCTTTTCCCTTGCATATGTATGTCTTTTCACTATCTTAAAAAGTTTTTGTGGCTCATTGGCTTATCTCTGTCTTCAGACAATAAGCTTTTAGTGCAGCACCCGCCGACAGTGTGTAACATAACCCTGTCTGTCAGCTTCAAGCTTAAATCTTCGCCAACGTAGTTCTGCGGATTTGCTTCTCCTCTCTGATGTCACAATAAAACCAATCTGTGTTTGGGCGGATAGTGATTACCCTGTGCTCTAGTGGAGTGTGCTTATCCAAAACGTATCTGAGCATACCGACATACTTGTTGGCAAGATCATCGAGGCTTGCAGAAAACGTTGGCTGTGTTACAATTGACAGCTGCTTAAGATCGTGTTTGAATGAAATCTAGTCAATGTTGTTGAGCTTCCTGTATCTTATTTTCCTACGGGTGGCGCTCGTTTTTTTCACATGTTTCATGTGTATAGCTGCATGGTCAGAAATTACACCCTGAAGAAAGATGGAAATGTCACTTACAGTATCTTCCCCTGTTCGTGTGATAACGAGGTCCAAAGTACGTCCATGACTGTGTGTATGCCCCGGTAGAAGATCAGCCGGGATCGTTTCAGAAATATCTGTTCCAATTAATCTTTAATGTATATTGATTATAATGATATCTGCAGAACAAAGTTATGTGAAATAAGCTCATAACAGTTTGTTCTGGGGTAGAGTATGCTTCTGCAGAATATGACATCTGTGCTGTCTTAATTTACATGCAATTCCAAATAAGACTAATGCATTTTAGATTCCCTATGTAGGTATCTCCTTTTACTTTGCAATTATATAATGTTTATTTAAGTTTTCCCCGTGATTCTGCGTTTCATCCGTAATAACGTTCTGGAAATGATCAAGTCACAGCAAACTGCGAACAGAATTTATTCCGTATTTAGGTAGTCATGACGCTGTACAGGAGTAAGTCGTTTGTAGATTGTTGCAAGATCATTTATAGAACGTTTATTTTTGCAGGAGTATATTTTTTTTTTTTCTCTTTTCTCTTTACTCCACTACTACACCACAATGAAAGTACCAGCATAATTAGCCCCTTTTTAAGGATTCAAGGCATATCAAGGGTACGGTTTAATCCTAAAGAAGTTTACCTGTATACAAAAGATATCTATAAATACATATATAAGCATATTTATATACATATATTCATATATTTATGTGCATATAAATATAAATATATATAAGCGATTATATATATGCATATAAATATAAACACATATATATACTTATATATATTTGTATGAATATATATATGTATATATATATATGAATATATATATATATATATAAATTTATGCATATATATGATATATATATATATATATATATATATATATATATATATATATATATATATATATATATATATATATATATATATATATATATATATATAGATATATAGATATATGACCACATCTCCCTAATGATGTCAATATGTGCTGCGTTTATATATTGAGCCATTCTAGTTGTAACATTTTTCTAAATAGTGCAGAGAAGTAGGACAATTTAGGACGAACATTGCAAAGATGGTTCATGTTTGTGCGCTCAATGTGGCTGCATTATTATATAATATATATATATATATATATATTTATATAAATATATATATATATATATATATATATATATATATATATATATATATATATATATATATATATATATATATATATATATATATTTATATATATAAATATGTGGATAATGTAGTTGCCGTACGCATGGCTCACTGGTGTGGGCGAGCAGTTCCAATAAATATAAGATGATATTTATCGTTTAAAGTTGTAAGACAACTTCTTACAATCGTGCGCACTGTGCACATTTAATGTATCGGTTTAAAACTGTGGGGAAAACGTTGAAAATGATGATGTATAGCTATCATGTTGCGAAATAATTCCGTGCGCTTAAAAACATGCTTTTAATAGTGCACTTCCTTTTTTTTATCTCGAACAAATATGCAGCATCAATATGCCCAATGAGGTGGCGTTCAATTTCGAACGATCAATCGAATAGCATATAAAATTTATGGGCCCCATTATACTGCCTTTAGTCGTACGCCTAAATTTTAAATACTATTTGTCCCCACAATAGAAATGTGCGTGGCATAGACAATCACTTTCAAGCGTTCCGTGATATATTAGACAAAAAATTCAGCGCTTGAAAATTAAGAGGAATGTTCAAAACGTGATTAAGACAGGGTATGAGTTATGAAGTTGTTTTCAATCAAACGTTTGAGTTCTTATCCAAATGAAATCTTCGGAGAGTTATTTGCTATAATAGCCGCACACATTTTCATGACTACAACGATGGCAAGAGGAGTATACTGCAAGTGTTGTGAAAACATAAGCCTCGTAGTGCTGTTTCTCTAGGGATAAGATAAACAATTAAGTTGCTCGATTGCCGTTTGAGCCAGTGTTAAATGCACAAGCTGCGTTTGTTGATTGCAACCTCGGAGTTCAAAATTGTACAATTACCACCTTTGTCGACAGGAATGGTTGCAAAAGGATGTTGCATATATATTTCGATTATTCTAAGGCTATCTCCGAGCAGATGTTTAACTATCGAAACAATCAATGTGCCAATATAACTGACGCGGATGTGTGAAACAATTCCGCTGCTTCAGCCGAATATTCCAAACCCAGAACACATTTCAGCGTTCGCATCAACTTCGCACAGCATTCCGAAATTCGTCCGAAATTTTGAATTAAAGGGATAAATATTCCAAGGCATTTCATAGCAAGCAGCTGGGATATTAGCAACCAAATACATTTTACCAAAAACGATAATTGTATTACGGACGAAAGATTAACATTGGGAATAGTACGCAAATGCACAGCAAAATACTATTTGTGTACATGCTGGATCTCCTCAGCAGCAAAAAATATCCGCCATATTAAATGCAATCAAATCATCCTGAGACACTTGATAGGATTGGGAATTTATTCAGGGCAGCACAATTAATTATATTGCCGCACAACTACTTATAAGGAATCGCAAGTCCCGGACGCAATACGCCAGAAAGAGGATATATTAACCCCATTTTCTTAATGCATCGGTCAGTATACGTTTTCCTATATGATAAACAATATATTTTCCGGGAGATGATATCGTATGTTTACACCACATATATAGTAATATAGAGCTTGCCAAGCAACAGCAGAGGTAGCAAATTGGCAACCTTGTGTAGAGATTAGCATTGTTCCAATGAAGGCCTCCTGAATTATGACATTGTTTTAAGAGCCATCTTTTCAAAACACTATTAGCTTGTTTGACCACATCTCCCTAATGATGTCATTATGTGCTGCGTTTATCTATTGAGCCATCCCAGTTGTGACATTATTGCACATAGTGCAGAGAAGTAGAACAATTTAGGAGGAACATTGCAAAGATGGTTCATGTTTGTGCGCTCAATATGACTACATTCTTATAAAATTAAAGTGCGCAAGATTGGTGACCATCACTGGGTCGCTTTAATTTTGCCTTTGTATCGCCATGCAATTACAGTATGAGAAGTATACAAAACCTTTAGTTTCTAAAAAAACGTGAGTTGAATTATAGAGATCATTATATGGACGAGGATATAATATGAGAAGTGCAATAGTCCTATTGCGTCCTCTGTAATGGTCATACATTTTCCCATATGATAGCAATTTTCCAATTTGTGGTCATTCATTAAAACAGTCGTCATAATGCAAATGTGACTTTTGCATCCCTTACGTTGCATGTTACTAGAAAAGCGGAAGCAACCTAAAAAAATGGATTCTTTCGAATTCATTTCCTACCCTTCGTGATGTGATCATTGTGGTATAGCAGCATGCTGCTACGTCACTAGAATATAATTCAAGTCAAAGCTCCACACATGGATAGATTATAGATGCACCAATATTATCGATTAAAATTTATGCATTTTAAGTCTGCACCAACAGCAACATGGAAATAATTGCATAACTTTTATCACGGAATCGGCAGTAGAAAATTGCTCTTGCCTTACCACTGAATAGACAAACATGTATATATCATTAACAGCGATGTCAAATTGATTCTGCAACATATCAGTGTTCGAGTTATTGCGGCAATTGCCAACCTCATCAGTTTCATTTTGAGTTAATAACCATTAAAACGTAATTGTCCGGCGCATGTTTCTCCGTATAATATGTTAACTTGGTTGTGACCAACATCAACACTACGCTTGCAAAGCTCATGAAAAACTAATTATTTGAATATAATTGGTATCTCAATGCAGTACGAATGTTAATTAACTATCAATGTAAGCACGGACACAGACAAACCAATGCATTGTATAATTCGTTAAGTTACTAAACATGAGCATAGATAGACAATACCTTACAGATTCATCGTTAATTGGTGTGCTAACAAATAATCATAATACCTTTGTATAAAAACAGGTTTTATTCATCAATAAATAAACATTGGCGTCGTTTAGCTGACCTTATGGTTCCAATTCGTCATTGTAGACTTAGCTGCGGATGGAATATATTCCATATAAGTATTGGCCGGATCCAAAATGAGTGCCTTTTGTAACATGAGTATTGGAACACTGTCGATAAAAAAAATGGCTTATAATATTGTTCCGCAAGATATTGATTTAACTCAGTGTGACCCATGTAATGAGCTCAACTCGCATAATTAAGCATTGAACAGGAGAGGGATGTCCCTTAACATGTCTATGTCTATTGTATTCAAGTTACATGAGTTATTATAGCAGTTTGTATGCTGTAATGAGATTAGACTCATAAATTGAGTAAGGCGCGTTTGTGGTCAGTTGCTGTAATTAATATGTGCTGCAGGAATTGCTCCATATTGTCTAGGAGGTATTCTGTTATTTTATGCGGTTTAAAAAAATTTAAACCGAACAAACTTGGCACGAATATTAACAGAAATGGCGAATACGAATTTGTAAGACCGACTGAATGATGTTCTGTTTGGTGCTTGGTATAGATGCCAGCATCACTAACATGAGGTTACCTTTTGATAATTGCTCGAAACAATGCAAGCGAACTCGTTCCTTTCAATCGTCATAGCATTATAGCATCAAACCTTATAAGGCAGCTTCTTTGTTGCCATAGAAATTGCGTAAAATATGTAAGCGTGACTGAGTTTACAAATATCCCATAATCTATTTTTCATCATTGTAAAAGTAACGAATGGTAGGCCCGGATATTGAGATATAGAGCTGAAATCAAAACTGCTTCCCAAAGGATATTAAGAAATAATCCGACAACCGCCAAAGTTGTACGGTTTTTATTAAGCCCACAGCATAATAGTGTGAGGGTCGTTGTTGGGTTTTAGGTGAAGTCAAGGCGGGGATTAGGTCACCGTCACATCAGAGGTTAAGGTGTCGTCAGTACGGGCATCAGGGGATGCTGTAGTCGGCAATTCTTTCTTTGCAACATTTCAACCCAGGCAACGCCGGGAAGTCGAATTTACATGTAATGTGTGAATGTATAAACTTAAAGGTGATTTTATTTCCTGGTCAAAACCGGCTATCCTGCTAGTATGATATATGTGTGAATGTCAGCACTGATTTACTGCACACGTCAACTTCAAAGGGAACTTTACGCAGCAAACTGCGTTGATAAATCAACTACACAGTGCCCCCATGGCTTTAGACAATTATTCCGTAAATGTAAATGTTGAAAGGTCTTACAACCAAACCTTATATCTTGACACAGCACGATATTCAAACCGCAAAATCTAGTGGGAAAAGCCTTTAGCTGAACAGTATTAGAGAAATCCATGGATGCTTATTTTCCTAATATCATTGTGTTTGCTTTATGCGTTTGCAGCATTTTGTAGCAACCTTCAAACAACGAAGAGAAACAAACGGTGATGGATTTGGTATCGGTCGTTCTCGTTTTATAACGCGTAATAACGCTCATGTGTGTAGACTTATAAGTGATATCTATAAATACAGACATTTGTATTCATCCGGATTTTATAAACTGTAAACGTTTTCATAGATAAACGTAGGTGATTAAAGTGGTCAGATAAATCAATTGATGCAACTGATCAGTGACATCTACGATCAGTGGTTAATTTGACGATGATGATTCCGATCACATAACTTTGACATCAATACAATCGGGATTTGGTCTATGATTTATACGTGTTGGACTTTTCCCTTCAACGGATTCGTCCCGACAGCGGCATAATCCGTCAACGCGAAAATCGATCCTTCACTTTTTTTTTACACCGGAATTTCGAAAGCGGTAGCTGCTGGGTCAGATGTTTCATTGAAATGTAATGTTAACGAGTGATCTATATGTTGCTGTTCGGCGTTAACCAGAATTGTTGCACACAGACCACATGCCAAAAGAATTTTATTTGTCCTGTCTGTGATTTAATTTCTGTATAAATAATCTTTATACCCCAGAGCAAGATAGAATTTTTATACATACAGGCAAAACAGAGGTAGAGACCAATCATTTGATATATAAAGTGTCTAAAATAATAAGTGTGAAGTTATAATCAGACTTGAAATATGATGCCTGGCTCCCTCACTGCTGAAAAAAAACCCGTACATATATATATTATATGAGATATATATATATATCAAATATATATCATCTATATAGATATATATATATATATGCGCAGATATATAATCATAATATATAGAATGCGGAGATCTATATATGATATATATCTATATATTGGACTATATATATATCTTCTATCTAATCATATATATATATATATATATAATATATATATATATATATATATATATGTATATAATATATATATTACGTTTCATAAACGCCGACACGAACCATATGAGCAAAATATCAAACATTTGTGTGACTTGCAAGAATCAAACATTTTCACCCAATAACAGCAATAATGCGCAGATCATGAAATCACTACTGACGAACCTGTGGAGTTCATATGCTCACAACAACTTGCAATAACCCATATTTAGATTTAAACAGTCATTCTCCTGTAATAAGCTACTATTGACAGGATGCGAAAAACTTGCAACATGAGCATTGGAGCACTGTTAAAAAACATGAAATGACATATTATATTGTTTGTGCGGAACATTGATGATTACCTCTGAACACGTACCATAAGTTCAACCCGTATGATTTCCTTCTCAACTTATTTATTGGTGAGAAATATGCTACATTGTCCGCGACGAAAAAACAATTAATTGTAGGTTATAGACAGCAGCAGGCTTCCTTCAAGATTATGACTCTCTTGAAAATAACTCTCATCATAGCAACAATTGTTTTTGTGGTAAACCAGTTATATAACCTTGCTGAGAGCCGAATGACGCATTTGTATTGCATGATGTACTTATCAAAGCGCCTATGTCATCCGAAATAAGTATGGTGCAATGGTTCATAGAGACATAGCAGCTTAAAAAAGATGCTGCATATTTCAATGATTGTAAGGATATGTTCCCTGTTTAAGCTGTTACATTTGAGTGAAACGGTGGTAGAAGTTTCAATGTGCGTTTGTACGCGTATTGCTTGGGTTTTCAACAAATACCCCTGTGTGGCATCAAGCATCTAAATTTAAGCGATAACATAGTCACGTGTTGTCTTCTGTAACAGAAAGTACGACAACATAGTAAAATAGATGATAGTACTTTGGCTGATTATCTGGAGGCGTTTAACATCGGCCCATTGCATGGTATAAGCTTTTTTAATATTATGAGCAAGAACTGCCATTATAGCTCCACTCATTTCACGCAAATAAAGGCCGTCGTCTACGGTGATGTCTTGACACATCAGTGTAATAATTTTTAACTATCAATGTACTCCTAAGTTGTTATATTGTGATACTTTGACCTTTGCTGGCATCGTGCGTTTTGGGCATGGGGCACACAAGTGCATATCGGTCAACGACGTTTAAATTTCGCAAAAATATCCAGAAGATATTTGTTCATATGATGTTCTATAAAGCATTACATAACATATACTATCTATTGTTCATAATATCTGTTTTGAAAGAACAGCAAAGCGAAAAAAAGTGAGGACAATTATGGCAACTGTGCATCGCTGGGTCCGATTGAATGTGGTTTTGTTTAGGGCTTGCTATAACAAGCAAAACAAACTTTAGGTTACTTTTGGGTAATTGTTCTAACAAATGCAAGCAAACACAATCGAGAATATAACACGACCTCATATTTAGGCTTCAGAATTACTGTCCATGAAGTGTTTTGGCATTGTTGTGTATACTCCTTGACGAAAACCTTTCAACCGCCACGCCCTCTAGCTTCCGTCCTGAAAATCAGCTCGTTCGTTGTCATAGAAATTGTCTAAAACATTCAGACGTTACTGTTTGCCGTCATTGTACATGTCTACAATGGTGGCAGTGCATAAATATCAGTACTATTGGTGCGATTCAGTGCTCAGCTTGTAGTTTTGTAGTGATTTCATTGGACCTTTTATTTGGTCTCGTCTTCGCAAAACCTGTTGAGGGTCATTGAAATGCCTGCACAGTTAGATTCGTGTGAAGAGAATCTTAAGCAGACACTGAATGCTTAATAAAAATACATCCCCGACGAAAACAATCCCCAAATGTTAGACTTGCAATAACCCATATTTAGATTTAAACAGTCATTCTCCTGTAATAAGCTACTATTGACAGGATGCGAAAAACTTGCAACATGAGCATTGGAGCACTGTTTAAAAAACATGAAATGACATATTATATTGTTTGTGCGGAACATTGATGATTACCTCTGAACACGTACCATAAGTTCAACCCGTATGATTTCCTTCTCAACTTATTTATTGGTGAGAAATATGCTACATTGTCCGCGACGAAAAAAAACAATTAATTGTAGGTTATAGACAGCAGCAGGCTTCCTTCAAGATTATGACTCTCTTGAAAATAACTCTCATCATAGCAACAATTGTTTTTGTGGTAAACCAGTTATATAACCTTGCTGAGAGCCGAATGACGCATTTGTATTGCATGATGTACTTATCAAAGCGCCTATGTCATCCGAAATAAGTATGGTGCAATGGTTCATAGAGACATAGCAGCTTTAAAAAAGATGCTGCATATTTCAATGATTGTAAGGATTTGTTCCCTGTTTAAGCTGTTACATTTGAGTGAAACGGTGGTAGAAGTTTCAATGTGCGTTTGTACGCGTATTGGTTGGGTTTTCAACAAATACCCATGTGTGGCATCACGCGTCTATATTTAAGCGATAACATAGCCACGTTGTGTCTTCTGTAACAGAAAGTACAACAACATAGTTAAATAGATGATATTACTTTTGTAAATTACCTGGAGGCGTTTAACATCGGCCCATTGCATGGTATAAGCTTTTCGAATATTATGAGCAAGAAGTGCAATTATAGCTCCACACATTTCACGCATATAAAGACCGTCGTCTTGACACAGCAGTGTAATGATTTTAACTATCAATGTTCTCCTAAGTTGTTATAAAGTGACACTTTGACCTTTGCTGGCATCGTGCGTTTTGGGCATGGGGCACACAAGTGGTTGTCGGTCAACGACGTTTAAATTTCGCAAAAATTGCCACCAGATATTTGTTGATATTTGTTTTCATATCATATACTATCTGTTGTTCATAATATCTGTTTTAAAAGAATAGCAAATCGAACAAATGATAGAACAATTATGGCAACTGTGCATCGCTGGGTTCGGCTGAATGTGGTTCTGTTTAAGGCTTGTCATAGCAAGCATAACAAACTTTAGGTAACTTTTGGGTAATTGTTATAACAAATGCAAGCAAACACAATCGAGAATCGCCCTAATATATACCCCTCAGAATGGCTGTCCATGAAGTGTTTTGGCATTGTTGTGTATATTCCTTGACGAAAACCTGTCAACCGCCACAACGATATAGCTTCCGTCCTTTAAAATCAGCTCGTTCGTTGTGATGGAAATTGTCTAAAACATTCAGACGTTACTGTTTGCCGTCATTGTACGTGGCTACAATAATGGCAGTGTATAAATATCAGTACTATTGGTGCGATTCAGTGCTCAGCTTGTAGTTTTGTAGTAATTTCAGTGGACCTTTTATTTGGTCGCGTCTTCGCAAAACCTGCTGAGGGTCATTGAAATGCCTGCACAGTTAGATTCGTGTGAAGAGAATCTTAAGCAGACACTGAATGCCTTATAACAATACAGCCCTGACGATAAAAAAAAAAACAAAATGTTAGCCAAACCACGTTTGGTTACGCATATTGGTTTTATGGTTATGTTATCAATTTTTGTAGAGCATCTGACAACAACATGGTTTCACCTTTTATCATATCACAATATGCTGTATAAGCCAATGCTCCATGTGTTCTAATCTCTTACTGTGAAAGCCAAAATGTATGTATATATATATATATATATATATATATATATATATATATATATATATATATATATATATATATATATATATATATATATATATATATATATATATATATATTTATATATATGTAAATATATATATATATATAGATTATATATATATATATCGATATATATATATTATTTATATATATTTATATATGCATATATATATAAT
Source organism: Urechis unicinctus (assembly GCA_034190875.2). Classification (NCBI taxonomy): domain Eukaryota; kingdom Metazoa; phylum Annelida; class Polychaeta; order Xenopneusta; family Urechidae; genus Urechis; species Urechis unicinctus. The sequence continues at coordinate 16,794,692 of CM067344.1, forward strand.
ATATATATATCAATATATATATATGTTTTTATATATATATATATATATATATATATTTTTTTACATATTCACATATCCAATAAATATCTCTAATATATATATATATATATATATATATATATATATATATATATATATATATATACGTATAAATTCATATTTATATATATGTATATATACGCATATATATATATATATTTTATATATTCATACATATATATATATATATATATATATAAATATTTATATAGATAGGTACGTATATATATGTATGTATTGTGTATGTATATATTTTATGAGTGCATCCATGAGCCATTTATTTATATATGAACATTGTAGATAGGCCGAAGCATTGGTTGATTGTCCATATATGATTTTTTTTGATTGTCCATAAGCCATTTTCGGACAGATACTGGTTTTACGGGCGTAAAGCATCTGCCATATTACGGAATTACTAATCGTAGTTTCGTTAAATCTCTTGAAGAACGCAGGGCTAATCTTTAGTTGATCTGATACAAATTAGAAACGCATGTAGTGAAGTTCAAAATATATAATGAGAAGTAATCTTGAGAACTCAATGGAAATTCTGTACTTCAAATTGTTTTAGTGCAGTGCTGGATGGAAAATGCCTGCAGCAAAACAAAGATGCTAACTACTGTAGGCATTGCTTCTTTATACAAGATGTGCAACAAGTTTTTGGTAAGTCGCACCCGTATACATGTACACGCGCACACAGACGATCACTTACACACAGACATACATACACATACAAACAAGCACACACGCATGTACAATGCGTTGATTTATATTTGTGTGATAAGTATATTCGCTGACGATTATTTACGGGGATTAACATATTCGAACTACTGAGTGCTTCATTTAAGTGGGAAAGTATGAGCACTTTAATTACGTTATGTTCCTACCGAGCTTGAATACATTATTTTGGGATGGATGATCGAACATGAATTCATTACACAAGCTTAATGCATGTGTGCTGAATGAAATCAGACAAAGTTAGCTTCTTCGCATGATAAATCAAACCAACTAAACAATTTGAATAAAATTACGCATTGCGAAATACGTGTATTTTTTAAGAAAAATATGAAATTGCAATAAAAGAGCCAAGTTTACGATTAAGCTAAAAACAACGAAAATTAACGGAAAGCTAATTGAATAACTGAAATTCTCATCACTACGCCTCATGTGCTATGGAATGTTTCTGCATGTTACACATGATATGTCCTTAAACAATGCTGCGACATAAATGAATATCACAGTTTTATAGAATTCTCACTATCCTTTCCGACTAATTGTACGGGTGAATAAGCCGTGACTTGTCCAAACGGGACAGAATTTCAAAAATGAAGTCACTCGCGTAGCCCTATCTTTTATGAATGCAAGGAGCTACTGATAAACTATCAGCATGGGTTTGGAGCCAACAACTCTACCTCCAACAGACGTCTAACTGTTCTTTGCTCCTCAGTCAACGTCATAACCTCACAATTACACCTATCAAACCTAGATCCACCAGCATCATGGCCCGACTTCTTAAAGATCTTAATCCTCTTACCGCGTATAAGTCATGGCTTTAGTACAGGTTATGATTATCAAGGTTGAGTTCCTGTTGTCTCCCATTGCGCATTACAATGGAGTTACGCATTCACATGAATATTCTAACAAATCGTTTATGAAACTGGTATGAGCGGTTAACCTTTGATTAACATGTATTCAGTTGGTGTTATGTAATTTGATATTGGACAATCCCCGCTTAAGAAATAACCAAAATCATTCGTACTTTTGACACAAACGCCCCGTTGGGCATTCTTTAATTCACGTGGGTATCAATGTAAAACATAACATTCCCGGAAAATGCTGCTAAAGCCAAAAAAGGCAAACGGTGTCTGTACTCTTCCTAAGCCACACAGAAGCAGCAGTCAGTAAGAAAATGAGTATTCAGCAGTATATTGTTTTACGCTTTTTATTGCAACCTCGACAAGAAATAATCAACCTGAGCGATGCTGTTTTTCTAATAAGGGATTGTGTTTGCCATGATGAATGAACAAATGAAATGGCTTGCGGTCATAGTCTATTGGAGTGTGGTGTAAACATGTCAGAGTTCAGTGCGAAAACCACGCTGGGAGTGAAAGGGTACATTACCGTCTCACCGACAACAATTTCCATCAACGCAGCTGTGTGTTTTGGCAATCGGAAAAACTCTGTAGGTTGTTTGCAAAAAGCTGCACCGATTGCATGCGGTAGTTCAGGTCTATGCCGATCAAATAAATGATTACTGGTCCGGGTCACTTTATAATAATTTCAGTGCCAAATGTGCGATGACTGTTAGGTAAAGATATTGATAGATTCTTTTGATACTTGGATTAATAAAGTTTTCAATTACGAAACAAATTGGCTTTCACCAAATGGCACCTTAATTAGACGCGGTAATACGGGTAGCCATTCTACTGGTCATCGCATGCTTTATCACAGCTTGTGACGTAGCTGTTAGAATTTATTTATGATTTAATAATCGAATGATCCTGACGATCCCAATATAGCATCGGACAGTGTTTACGTTCCCTTTCGATGGATGTGATATATTTTTGTTCCTTTTCGATTTGTCAGTTTGTTCGTGATGTACGTGCAATTTTCCCCAAATTGATGTGTAGTATGCGCTCGCTACATGCGTTATGATTGCCATTCATGAATGGGTAAAAATATAAACAGATCCAGCGCAAATCGTCTCTTAAATATATCGAAATGTAGGGCAGAACTATATTTCGCAGTTTGCAATAGCAATCAAAAGTGATGTATGGGCGTCTCGCAGGAAATTAGGTTTATCGCCGTGTATACCATTCCTATCATTCCAACACCCTATGTTACCAATTGCATTCTAACGAGCCTTTTTACAGACTTATATTGCATACATATATGAATCATGATTATCTGCTTGATGGTGTTCAGGTGTAGAACATTAATCTCGGGAACTAGGAACATATCTTCTACCTACATAATTAACACTATGTCGTTCCTACATGTTCTGATTCTGGTACATATATGCACAACAAATTGCAGTAGGCGCTGCTAGCATAGACGTATATGGGTAATGGTTGATGATCAGTATTGCACATCCTAGAACAAGCGTTGATAATGTGGCCGTAACCATTTGCGTTAATCTAAGAGCCGACCAATTTCTGTCCATCTCCCTGCCTTGTTCGCACGCCGCTCGTTCGTCAGCGCAATTTGTTTTATTAACAATTAGATCACGCATGTCTTGCACGCGCTCAGAAGACACAGAAAATCCGCAGAAAGACCAATGAAGCGATTGGCATAGAGCCGCGCTGTGGTAGATTAAAAGTGGTCCTAAAGTATCAGGTAGAAGCCGTAGGAGAGACAACGTGCTGCGGGTTGGATAAAGGTGTGATAGTACACCATATCAGCAATCAACCAGCCGATGATCCCCGCATCAACCTCATGTTCAAAGAGAGGACTGGTTAGTTCCACTACACATGGATCAAATACCTGGACCACATGCTATACGACCACGATAAACATGAATGCTGTAGTGTATCTACACGGATACTCAAGCAAAGACCTACTTCGGATCACGAGCCAAAATGTAAAGGAATAGGTCAAACAACAGATCGGGTTGAGATGCCAGAGGAGGGTAAAACACTTACCACTGTAACCAATACGACAAAACTTAACTCAGTCGGCCCCAGCAATTCATATTCGCCATTTTTGTCAGCAGTCGTGAAAAGTCGCTTTTCCGTTCTCTCAAAATAGATGTCATAAACAACGGAATGCTTCTAAGATGTGAAACAGTTTTTGGTCATGATGTGCGCCAAAGCGGCACGAGCTTTTCGCAGCTAACAGTAAAGGTCTTTGCACGACCCGCAAGCGTGTTCTAAGTCATGTGGTGCGAACATATCAGGCTGTAGGGTGCCACCTCTGCTGTGGATGAAAGGGTGAATTACCGTCGTATCGACAACTTGTCCTGAATAACCACAGCAGTGTGTTTGAGTAATATAAAAAAACACAGTAGGTTGTTTGTTAAATGGTCCACGGTTTTGCATGCGGTAGCTCAGGGTCCTATGAAATACTGGTCAGGGCCGTTATTAAGTAACTATAGTGTAGAATGTGCCGTGACTGTTTGGTCAAGATATTAATTTATACTTTTGATATTGGATTGATTAGGTTTTCGAAACAAATTGGCTTCCACCAGAGGGCACCATATCTACACGCGATAACAGTTCAATTAAAAACAGCATGAACATCATGAGGATTAAGAGGCACCACAAGATGTAGGCTTTTCATACTTACTATTATCAGACCATTTAATTGAACCCAGTTCGCGTGTTCATAGCCATGTTATAGGACGGATGTAGGCACTCATTGGGTTAGCAGAAGCACACAGATAGATGTGGCGTGAATTGCATCCAAGACAAGCTGATCATGGTGGTAGATAAAGTTTGTATTTTTTGTGGAAGATGAAATAGACAACATCTTTTCAATGGCTTTCTGAGAGAAGGTTCCATTGTAGTGTATGTTCTCACGTAGCCATTGGTATCCATCTTGCATTACGTACCCCGCACACATCGATTTGAGTAAAGTGGTGAAATCTAAAAATACCGTGCATCCTGTAGGGATTGTTCTAATCAACCAGCCGGCTGTGTTTCATCTATTATCCAGATCCTTAAGAAATATTGCTAATGCACAGAAATAATGATTCGGCACATTATTATAAAGCTAGCGCAAATTTTGCATTTGTTGCATGTCTGAAATCTCGACCTTCCACTCATCTTTTCCCATCATAAATGTGAGGTAGCAAGGGGCCATGCGGCTCATACTGAGAACTGTAGTTGCAGTCCCGTGGGATCAAACCGAAAGGCGCCACATATAGCTTTATTTATGGTCTCATTACCATATAAGATTGCCTATTAAACACATTCGAGACCCCAAAGTAGACATAGCAATGAGGTCAAAGTGACCCAAGAAACGACAAGTCAGTGTATACCAAGGATAGGCATTAGGGTAATGTTCAATCCGTATCATAGATTGTGAAACATCAAATGGTGTATGCATAACCTCGATACAAAAGATGAGTGTTGTGAACGTAGCAAACCGATGCAATGCAGCAGGCCATGAAGTAGATAATCTGGAAATAAAATAACAATGAAAGCATAACGTTGGCTGCAAACCTGGACCACATGTCGGATAACATTGCTCATGTTCAAAAACAAAACGCGAATGGAAGGGAAGGAAACACGAGTCTGCCTGTGATATACACAGCAAAGCTTTTGTGAATGACTTATTCAACGTCACTACTGTCGCTTCACCGCGTCAAGTTACATGATGCCCCCAACTGACCATTGTAATAATACGCATGAACGGACAATTGCATAGAAATGCATAACCTTATGGATTATAAGAGCGGCCAGAAATACCGCATGCAGGCAAATAAAGCAAACGGCTCATACGACAAGTCAATTTGGAGACAGCACGAGTGGTCGATTTTGCAGTTGACTAAATTGTCACCCCCGGCATTAGAGACGTTGAAAACTCAAGTCCCTCCAAGATAAGCAACGACGCCATATAATTTGTTTTGGTAAGCTATTTGGCTCCGCATTACGAATATCGGCTCTTGAAAATAGTGGCGACGCATTCATGGAAGAAATGATGAATTGTGATGATTTTCGACTACTTTTTACTTGGAATTGAATAAGGGAGGGGATTTAATGCATATAACATTGTGCATTTGCGGTCACGAAACAGGTCATCATTCATTTAAAACAGCGAATTACACCTACTTACGCGCTTAATGTGCAGAAAGGACCTGAACGATAGACCGATATTCATCATGTAAACGAAATATGCAGTCGCCCCCTTGCGCTTAATTTACAGTTTGGGAATAGAATATGGGTGTGGATAAAGAAGAAGATAAACGTTAATTTGGCGTCAGATGTTATTCACATTCAACAATATTCCCACCGCAAATAAATCCCCACTAATTGTCGGAAATACTGCAAATTGGTCATGGCAACGTGTGGGAAGTGTAGATCAATATAGTTTTCTGCAAGTTGTACATTTATTTGATCTACGTTACTTCACAGTACCAGTGTAATTGATCGATACAGCTAATGTATTTATCTTAGCCTCCTCTGTAATTCCTATTACAGATTGATCGTTGTGCTTCCCTTACACTTATTAGCAAGAGCAACATGGGTACAAGTAACATCGTCCCATAAATATACACAGTCCCATAAAGAGGTAATAGCAATGTGTTGTCCCATCATTAAAGACAAACATATCATATATAAGCTAACCTGTTACTGTGCATTCGGTAGATTAGAAACTGCGTTGCATTAATCACATGGCGCCTTGGTCAATATCGAAGCTGGTCTGGACCATACGTCAGATTTCATTTACTGCTAGCTAGCCTATTTAAACACACACACACACACACACACACACACACACACACACACACACACACACACACACACACACACACACACACACACACACACACACACACATATATATATATATATATATATATACATATATATATATATATATATATATATATATATATGTATATATATATATATTTATATACATATAAATTTATATATATATATATTCATCGATAAATATAAAATATATTACAATATATATATACATGGATATATATATATTTATATAAATATATATATAGATATATATATATATATATATAAATATGCATATATATAGCATAGGCAGATAGAGAGATAAATATATATATAGAGAGAGAAAGATATATATATAGAGGGAGGGATAGAGAGATAGATATTTATAGAGAGAGAGAGAAAGAGGGAGAGACATAGAAAGAGATATATATATAGGCAGCGATAAAGATAAATATATATATATTACAATATATATATATACATATATATATATATATTTATATAAATATGTATATATATAAATATGCATATATATATATATATATGCATATATAGATATATATATATATATATATATATATATATATATATATATATATATATATATATATATATATATATATATATATATATATATATATATATATATATATATATATATATATTAATGCGAAAATTGACAAATCAGCTATTTGAAACAAGGTGAAATAAATAATCAAATAAAGTGGCTTAAACATGAGGTGGAACCATATCATACTCTACGGTGCAACTTTCGTTGTGTGTGAGACGACAATTTGCACCCTATATGGAGTATATATTTTTCTAGCACGCGTCAGTAGCGATTTGCTACGACTAGCCTGCCATGAAGTCCCACTCTGCTCCGCCACGGTCTGAATACAAATCCAAAATATAGGCGCATAATTAAAGGGATTCATAGGCCTAACCAGACACAATACCCGCGTTGACAAGATCATTTCTATAGGGCCTAATTGGAGTTGTGAGTATTCAGCAAAAGTCTTCAGCGGAATGTATCCAATTTAAAGTTAACTGAACATCAAATTAACTAAACATCATTGTTTGTATTTAGTGTGGATGGTACGTTTACAATGGTATAGCTTGTTTAGGTTTATAAAGTAGCACAAGATCCTGAGGAGCCTTTGATGTCATTTTGGCGTCACGCACCTTGCCTCAACGGGAATGTAAAACAATGGAGGTTCCTAATTCGTTCTGTTTAACCTGCCGGTTTCTGATCTTTCATTTATCTTTGTCGTCAGTCAGAGAATCGCCTATCAACAGACCCATATTGCATAGGCATTCAGCTTAGAGCAAGGTGAAGTGTACCACCACATCGCATTAATTCTTGTTATGTTATGAGTCGCCTCACCAGGAAATATAAAAGCCATTGCCGTCTACATGTAACTGGTCACTGTAAGTCCAGTGTAGCGATCGGCTTATTTCACGAGTGAAAAACAAGCAATACAGAAAGAGTGATGAGTGAGGCATAACGCATAATCACTATCCAGGAAAGCAAACTTCAAGATTTACTCGATTCTGGTCCTGCTGGAGTTAAAGAATGAAGCCCATTACAATATTACATTGACTCGCTGATATATCTACCGGGTCTTCGTGTGTACGTTAATTCTTGATTCCTATGTTTTAATTAAGCACCCCTTCTACCGTTAAATACACCCGACCAATCGCTTGACCTAGCGTTTGTTGATAAACAAGATTGCATGAGCATAGTTTAGGTATGCATGGAGCTCAGTGTTCTCTCTGCTCACGAATAAAGAACTTAAACCGTGAGGATTGTTATCGCACGTACAACGTACAACTATTACTGGTCAGATTGAACGTCGTAAAGGGTACCGTTGTGGAATACATACACCATCCCGAACAAAAGTACAAGTTCTCATGCTAATATCACCCATTATTCAGATACCATGGCTTTACTGAATGCATAAAGCATCTGTGATTCCCGAGCGGATCATTTGTAATGGGTGAATCCTCTGCAATTGAATAAAGATATTACTGAATTTTTAAAGACTACCACATTCATTGGCATTCAGTCCGAGCCATTTGATTAACGTACCTCGACAACTATTACAACGTTTCTGCAAAAAGTAAACGCAATAAGAATTGACCCAACGCCAGCTGCTCACAAAAAAAGGCAACGTATTTACGTAACACGAATACAACAGCGAATGGTACCAACTTTGTAACATGAATAAGCTAATACGGGAATGCATTTTATCGTCGAATATAAATATGCAATCTTTCTTACATGCTTTCGTGGATGGAAAACTGAATGTTGATTGCACCTAGCTATAGAATCGGCATGATATCTTTCTTCTGCAAATAAACGTTTTATATTTGGTACAAATACGACGAAGACACGACAGTGGATAATCATCATAGGACCACTTTACAGCAAACTACACAACAAAGATCTCTCGGAGCAATCGCTTTTAAGCATATTGCAAACATTGGCTTTTGCAAATAGAGATATAAGATACTGAACGGTTTTTGAAAGATATTTAGATTTGGTGAACCAACTAAGCAGCCGCGAGACTTTTTTGCGCTACATAAGGTACAAAAGATTAAAAACAAACATCGCTCAGACAAATTATGTGGTCGTATAATAGAGTTGCATATATGTTAACATTTTTGTAAGACAGATGCTAAAAGTTACATTGGATAAAGGCTGGCTCCATGCAAAATTACAAAGCTCTCCATGCACATATTGCCGGCAAATTAGTTATTCTGTTTCAAGAGACATAATATTACCATATCGCCTGTCGTGAGCATGACGTAAAACACACAAATAAGAGTAAAAGTGGCTCTAACAGAATAATTACGACTTCAATGCTCGTTCGTAAGCTTCACTTGTACACCTGCATTGACGACGCTTCAATTAACGGATAAAGATAATCGTTCATGTCGTGGCAAGAATCTACGACAACTCTCTAAACAAAGAATGGCACGAAGTATGGCTGAATAAAATTGCACACTACGATAACTGTCTGATGTGATTCCATGGATTGGGTTTTATTTGATTAAGTCTGAAGCCTGTCGTACTTACTATTTACTGCGCTGGACGTATCACTTGGTTGAAAACCGAAAGCATTGTAACTTGTTTACTTTGGTCTAATATCAAATGATAAGTCCGTCACCAGTTTGATCCCGATGATTTGACATAAGGACATTGTGGCGCTGACATCGCATGAAAAGACGACAGACCTTGCGTTATATACATTCGTACCCTCAAATATTTTATGGCGATGATTCAGAACCGCAGTAAGGTTGATATGATATTGGTTCACGCATCATCAGTCAGTGCCCTGGTGGTTTTTAATGTTTTGCAAGTATTCAGAAACATTACCCGCTATGATAAGTTTTGAGCACATGGCCAATATGAACGTATGAAATTAACCATATCAGAATGCATATTGCAGAAAAATGTTGCAAATTTGATTAGTCAGAAACTCTTTGATAACCAATTCTACGCGCGTGCGCGTCATTTATACACAGAAAGGTTAAAGATTATGCATTGTGTTTCGTGCAGAACCCAAACACAATGCCAAATCAAATGCATAATAAGTCAGGGCAATGTTATTGTTTCTAAAAGACGAAACATATATTGGACATAACGCTCAGACCCATAGTCTCAATAGTGTCATGGCAGAATTGATACAATATGCGGTTGATGACGGCTGTCTTCCGCTAAGATAAAAGTTGTATATGCCACCGTAATGCGTATTCTTATTGCCATGCAGTTATAAAATGAGAAACATCAGAGACTTAGAAAAACACAATCCAAGAACATTCGCGATGTTTTCCGAAGAAACGCGTTTTTTGGCGACAGGGCACTACACTAGAATTACTTAACGCAGCGCGTTAAGTTATTGGATCCATCTCGAGTTGTATTGTGACACTTACTAACTATATAACCATGGCTCATTATATATAAATGTCAACGAAGCCCCACTGCAATACATTATAGTGACAGCAAAACAGCTAGTCATTCACATAATACACTTCTAGGACATCAGTAAAATATATATATATATATATATATATATATATATATATATATATATATATATATAATATATATATATATATATATATATATATATATATATATATAGATATATTTGTATATATATATAAATATATATATACATATATATAGATGGGAATATATATATATATATATATATATATATATAAATATATATATATGTATATATATATCTGTATATAAAGATATATATATGCATATATGTAAATGTATAGACATATATATGTATATTTATATATGTGTTTATATAGTTAAATATATATATATATATGTATATATATATATATACATATATATATGTATACATATATATCTATATCTTTTATATATATCTCTATTCTCTCTCTCTATATATATATATATATATATATATATATATATATATATATATATATATATATATATATATATATATATAATGTACCCATTATCATTTTCGTCATATTGACGCTACATGGTGAAATATAACAGGTAGCTTAAGTCTTTAGCTGCTTCAAACGGATGATTTATTTTCATCGCCAGAAGCTTACCCAGTCTAGGTTATGGCAACGGTGAATCATTTGCCTCCAAAAACTGTAGCTGTATTTATTTTAAGCAATAAAATATTCTCAGTTTTCTTGGCATGAATTGGTTGGCTTTTAACCAAGTCGATGGATGTTACCAGTTATATCTGTAATTATCACAGAGCAAACTGTAACTTACGACCTATCTGCACAAGAGTTTGGTAATAATACGACCAGGATAAGTATGGTTTGAAACAAATATCAGTTGTGCAACTTAACCAAATTAATTCCAGTCACATGGAACCGATTCGAACATGTATTTACATATCAATATGGTGCATGGCTCTAGCATGTGCTATCTGCGGAGCAAGTCTTATCAATCAACAAAGCAACAACAGGCATACCCGAGCTTGTGCAATGCTAGATATGTGTCAATAATGTTGGAGAGATAATGTAGTTGTCACGAACATGTGTAGCCATCTTGCCAAGCTAACTCATAATCAATCGCCATGCCTCAGTGAAAGGAAATATGACTGTCGTCCATCCTTATGTGATTATTACGACTAATCAAGTTTCGATTATTGATTCATAAGCCGTATGCTTTCTGATTTATTGAGAATCGTATATCATTTTGGTTAGCCTCTCGGTCTTACAGCTCTTCTTGGCTGTCTCGTGTGTTACAGGCTTAGTTTCACATTTGCTATAATAGCTCGTTTTAATGCAAGCGATGTTGTTTTCGCAAAATGCGGACGCCTTAATTTTGCGCATTTATTCTTTTACAAACTAGGCTATTTATAAGATATTTCGCGTTTTGGTTCGGTTTGGCATAATTTATAAGTGGCCATAAACACTTATCGCGAGATTAACTGTTGAATTCAGGTTGAAAATCACTTAAACATTCCTTCTGCTTAACAAGAACATTCAATATTAATGGTACGATGAAAATATTGATCTTTAGAGCATCGCCATGAAGTATGAATTGTGCAACATTTACGCACATCAAACATATGCTATAAAAGATACACTTTGGCCTCAAAAAGTGTTGTAGCAAATGAGTTCTACATAGATAGGCCAATGTATTGTCATGAATAGGTTGTGATTAACATCATATTTCTTCAGTAATATCACTAGGAAAGCGCATGACAGAGCATACAAGTCATGATTATTGTAACACCTGCTTGATCTGCCTGATTGCATGTAGAACACGCGGCGCATTTCAACATATGGCACAATTACATACAATACATGAATAGCGATAAGCATCGTTCGTTGTCGAAACAATTAGAAAGAGGAACACTTGAGTATCTGTTTGGCACCCACGCCATTCAAAGAAGGTGCTGAAGGAGGGGATAAGAGAAAACATAACACTGCCTGAGATAAAGCTGAGAAAAACAAAGACCACACGACACTAAGACGGGTGATTTACCTTACTATCGTGCTGCATATACGCCCAATCTAAACAAAAGTGTAGTAAATACGCTTTTTATGTTACATTCTGGGATATCACGGCAGTAAAACATATCATTCACCACAAATAAATCAATGACAGTAATTGGAAGAGATTGGAATTTTATTGGGGTAAAACTCTGAAACAGAGCCATTGAGATAGTCAGCATTACAGTTATAACTAAAATATGTCCATTGGCAATTCATCGCAATTCTGAAAATGAATTAATTCAAACCACTGTCATAGAAATATCGTTGTGTATCTCTAATAGCACGTCACAAACACCCGTCTTAGGTTGTATATTAATGTATCTAATCATTTTCTGGTTATATATCTCATCGTATATTGTGTTGAGCTTTGGATGCCTAATTGTGTCTGATACGGGTCATCCATTGTTTATTTGCAGCGCATCGTTAAAGCATAGGGAATGACGAGCTGTAATGGAAATAGCCGTGGTCACCGATCGGACTCAACTTCACGGTTGTCAAAACATCTGTGATATGGGAAAACAACTTACAATTTGAAATAGCTAATTACACCAAATGTCGGAGCAAAGATGGAGAAAATACGTAAACAGTTCAACGGCAATATACTTGAAATATCGATTGCATCATTTGCCATAGAAATTTATTCGCTCATTGAGGGAAGCCTGGTAAAAATTTCGCTGCGTATTTTTTTTACGTCATTTGGATTTATCGACGCAGTTAATAGGAATCCACAGTAACCGAAACTACTGTCGTCACTTCGTGCATTCTCTTCAAACCAATAGCGTTTACAATCACCAGACAAACGACATATGCCACATTGATAGATATAAATAATTGATGAGCTTTTGAAAGCATGATAAATTACACGAAGCAGTGGTTAGTGCCGTTACATCATTGACTGTTGAATAAAGTTAAGGTAATGCCTTAAACATGTGACAACAATGTAGGTTCGACTGATATGAGATGCAGTGGCAAATGTCGCATATAAATCCGTATTCTAGGCAGCAAAATTGGTTTGAATGGTAGCATTACGCTGAATAAACTACAGCGTCGAGCGGGTAGTCATTAGTTGATTTGATGATTGTTATACCCCTGTATTCGTTAGTATTCATGCTTTCTTTCGAGCCGTTGTAAAACTGCATATCAAATACCAGAACTACGAAAGGATGGTTGATCATGGATGTATGATTCGCCGTTGCAAGCCAATAATAGGGTAGAACAATCCTGAGTAGTTCATTGTAAGCCTTTTCTGATATCGATTCTGTGTAAGTGAGCAATAGTGACCAGTAAATGGTGCGATTAAACGTTTTATAGTTTCACTTTTTGACGCTTGCGTTTTACGTTAATGATCACTAGAACAGCCTAGCCGATTTGCTTGCATTAATATGGGTATTATATGATATCAAATCTCCACTAAGACTGTTTGTCATCTCCAAGCATACAATAGTTGATATTATTCCACCAAATAACTAAACGCAGATTGATATAAAACGTAATATGTAAATTTATTTGCTACCATAATTCTCTAACGAAATGTTCGAAACCGGGTTAGGCTGCGAATAGTTTGTCGTCACATCAGTGAAGCGAGTAAAACTCTCTTTATGAAGCCGCAATAACCACTCGCGAGATATCACGACGTTGCAACTCCATATTTATTAAGTATGATTGATGTACATTATCGATTATTTGACGCAGCCCCCGATATCTTCAACTGCCTACCGGACAAGTTCAATAGAATTGTATGTCACATCAAAAAATAATTTCTTTGGGTCTTTTAACAATCTGCTGGAGAAACATTGCACATCGTTGGTTAATACGATTCACCCATAAAGCTGAACGGGATGTATTGAACAATCACAATTACTTGTTGTATAACCATGATTTTGGATCAGCGCTGAAGGTGAAATATATAGTATCCGCTTTACTGTTACTTCCTTGGTGCTCGGCAAATACATACTTAGGTGAGGAATTAAGGCTTGTGTTGCCTTGATAACCATCGCTTGCAGATGTTACCCAGTACTCTACATATTTAAGTTGATCAGAATACAATTTTTGCTCAGTCCTGTTTAACATACAAAACAGAATAGTTACGATTGTCTCCAAGTCATTGTCTTAAACAAGATTAACATCTGCGTATAGTGCCGAATGGCTTATAGTACGAGCTCAATGAGTCAGGATGCAGCCTTTTGAATCTAAGTACAAATCAGCCACTAGGTGATAAGCCGTTATATCTGCTTCTTTGTTGACTGGTTGTCACATTGAAATAATATATCAATTCGACCTTAAGTCTAATATTTTGGTCTCGTCAGGAAAAATGTGATCAACCGATTACAAATAATTTCCAACCTTAACAACATAATTAGTGTTACTAATTATATGCCCTTATCTTCCATTTACTACCGACTCTCTGCATCCTGTAATAACAGCTGTATGAGAATCAGAGGATAGGCGCTTTCAATCACCATCATTTGCTACACTGGAAAGTATATGTCGCGTACTTTGGGTGATGCAGCACTCTAGTTTATTCATTCTGGCTTTCGTTTACATGCAACATATTTCTACGTAATTGTACAGCCGCAGCATGAAAATAGCATTAACGATGAATTGTACGATTGACGAGGTTAAATCTTACACCTATTGTTTAGCTTGCCAATCATCTTTTAATGTTTACTTCACAGTGCAAGCGGGTGTAGTTTCTCTACCTGCTTTTAATGCATTGTAATTAAGTGCTAAATGCCCAGTTCCAGATAACTGCCAACGTAAGTAATGTTACCACGTATTTAAATACATCTGTGCGTTGCACAACGCAATTGTGGTGATATCGTACCAAGCTGTTGCACATCAGGTTACCTGTCAAACTTAACAGGTTACCTATCACAATTTACAGGTTACCTATCAAAATTTACAGGTTACCTATCAAATTCACAGGTTACCTCTACGAATCACAGCTTTTCGCTTTGGCTTCCGATCCCATTTTATTGAGTTGGGATTTACATGATAGTGCACTTGTTACTGCAGAATATCCACTTTCTTCTGATAAGACATATATATTGAGAGAAGGTGCATACCAAGACTCACGGCATTACTGCTTGGGAAAAACCAACAGCTTCTTTCCAGGCGCCGTAGCTTAGCATTAGCTCTATCATTACAGCATCCAGTGGTTAAATTAAGAGGGAATCCGACGCGTGCTTTCATTGTAGCCCTAACATCAAGCAATGCCGACTGCCTGCACTACTTAGAGCAACATTTGGGCGGCAAATCACGCGGATTGATGAACAGCTGTGTGCTTATGGAGCCTGATCATAGATATACCGACGCATGATCACTGCTAATGAAGGAGTACGGTGATCCTTGTAAAATATCAACGGCATATATGAACAAAATCTTATCGAGGCCAAACATTTGATAAGATGACAGCTACGCCTTGAAGAGAATATCAATTTCCCTAACACGATGCTACCAAGCTATGAGCTGTATCCCTCATCTGACGGTTTTGAAGTATCCGACAAACATGCAAGCCATAGTCAAAACGTGTCCTCTTTATATTCGTAATAAATGGCGCAATGATGTAATAAGGAAACGAAAACATGATAACCGCACTTCTGACTTAGGTACAATTCATTGGGTTCGCAGAAGAATCTGCATATAATCCGGTTTACGGCAACGTAAACAGGACCAGCAGTACAAGTCAACTGAAAGTGTTCAACAAAGAATGAACCAATTCAGGCAATTGTCAACGCCTGACCATTGCCAATGTGAACATGCAAATGCGCTGGCGTAGGGTTGCATACTCGGACCGAATGAAGAAAAGAATATGGTCAAAAATGGAACCACCCAAAAAGGGATATGCAACCAGGAGACGTAGAACTACTGACGCAAGACAGCTTCCCATGGAATCACTGGCAAATGGCTCAAGTTACAGTACCGTATTAATAACACAGTTCGTTTCATACATACATACATACATACATACATACATACATACATACATACATACATACATACATACATACATACATACATACATACATACATACATACATACATACATACATACATACATACATACATACATACATACATACATACATACATACATACATACATACATACATACATACATACATACATACATACATACATACATACATACATACATACATACATACATACATACATACATACATACATACATACATACATACATACATACATACATACATACATACATACATACATACATACATACATACATACATACATACATACATACATGGAAAGCATGGATATCTATGCATTCTTTGAGCATCGATGTTGGTTATGGGTCTAAATCACACGACGTTGGAGCTGCGTTAGTGATATAAATATGTATTTCATTTCCCGTTGATTGATTACATTCACTAAGAGTCACAACATATCTTAGAGACTACGTCTGGTGAGTTGCTTTGCATCTTCGCTAATTCCAATCGGATGGTACGTATTGTCTGTGAAACAAAAGTGTAAATTAATCTGCCAAGTGTTTGGGAGACAGGCTGGCCGGTAGCTTGGTCTTCTCCCTTGCATATGTCAGTCTTCAACTATCTTAAAAACTTGTTGGCAAGATCATCGAGGCTTGCAGCGAACGTTGGCTGTGTTACAATTGACACCTGCTTAAGATCGTGTTTCAATGAAATCTAGTCATTTCATTACGGGTGGCGCTCGTTTTTTTCACACTTGTGTATAGCTGCATGGTCAGAAATATCGAAGTGACGAAAGATGGAAATGTCACTAACAGTATCTTTCCCTGTTCTAGTGATAACAAGGTCCAAAGCACATTCATGACTATGTGTTTGTCCCAGTAGAAGCTCGCGTAGTATAAATGTGAATAATGACAAATCAGCTATTTGATACAAGTTGTAATAAATAATCAATTAAAGTGGCATAAACATGAGGTGCAAACATATCATACTGTAAGGTGCAACTTTGGTGGACTCGCCACAATTTGCTTATCATTGCGGTCTAGCTGTCGGAAAACGATGCTGTTGGTGTTTGGAAAACGTTGACTTGTTTGTAAGCGGTCCATACCAAATCAACGAAATGAGGACCGTGGGCGTTTGGCATAGGTACCCGAGGTAAAGCACTGAGCTGCCCAGTCACATGTATCTATATTAATGTTTCGAATTTAAGGAGATTTATGTCACCAACTGGCATCATTATCTAACACAATAACATAAAAGTGGTCATTTCGACAAACGTGAGCTGTTTATTTATCTGCCCAGTCGAAATAAGCAGATTAGTTACACTACATGAGATGACAATTTGCACCCAATATGGAGTATATATTGGCTTAGCACTCGCGATTTGAAACGACTAGCCTGCCATGAAGTCCCACTGTGCTCCGCCATGGTCTGAATACAAATCCACAATATAGGCGCATAATGAAAGGCATTCATAGTCCTAACCAGACTTGGAATATAATTCCTGCGTTGACCAGATTATTTCTATTGGAGTTTTGAGTATTCGGCGAAAGTCCTCAGTGAAATGTATCCAATTTAAAGTTAACTGAACCACAAACCAACAAGTCTGTGTTTACCGGGTGTAGGGCAATAAGTTAGTGTTTAATCACACAACATCTGAAGCTATAGCATCCTCCTGGAAATGAGTAGCGGTTTGTTAGGAGCAAATAAATCGTTAATAATCGGTTTCGTTTAAATTATGCTTCTCTCAAAGATAGTTCACACACAATGTTATTATCCACCTGCCTTAATTAACATCGACTTGGAAGAACATTGAAACACATAAGCGTCAACTTTTCAACTTATGTATAATGCAACGCGGTAATCAACCGGCAAAATACTGACATGAGGTATGGTTAAATTAAACCACGTTGATTTCATAAAAACGGTGTGTTTTATAAAAAGTATTCAATGCGGCATTCATTACTTCACATAAAGGGCGTATTGCTTGTCGTTGTATTGCATTCCAACAACTCTGGCAATAATATTTCGCGGTTGAATATACCATTAATTGCTATGATGACCGTTAGCACATTTGCATTAGAGGTTGAAATGAGCTTTCAAGTCACTGGTTAGCGTTGTATCAGGTGCGATCTCTGTTGAATGGCATATTTGTATCTTGCCAAGTCAAATGAATATGTCATACTTTGTATCTCGACCTCTGTATATCCTCTAATATGTGGCGTTCTCTTTTGCATTTTTGAAAATGCTTGAAAGACTATCGGCGAAGTGCAGGTGTTCACAAATCTTGCATAACGAAGTTGTTGTGTTGGGATGATTGCGTAGCGGTTTCACGTGTTGCCAATATACATCATATCACATATCGTATTTAATGCTGGAAGCGATTACAACGGGCATAATATTCCTCCTGATACACATCACGGGAAGCAACGGATATTGTTTGAAATGATTTATTTGCGTACAATATAATCTTTACAACCCTCGTAAATCAGCATGAACATCGTTAGGTGTGTCGTCACCCGGAAATATAGAAGCCATTGTCGTCTACATTTAACTGTCCAGTGTAGTGATCAGCTTATTTCACGAGTGAACAACAAGCAATACAGAACGATTTATGTATGAGGCATAACGCATGGTCACTAACCAGGAAAGCAAACTTCCAGGTTCAATCCATTCTGGTCCTGCTGGAGTTAAGGATGAAGCCAATTACAATATTACATTAACTCTCTGATATATCTATCATGTCTTCATGTGAACGTTATTGTTTGATTCTTTGGTTATAAGTCCGCACACCACTACCAAACATAACATACACCCGACTGATATCGTGACCTAGCGTGTGTTTATAAACAAGATTGTACGTGCATAGTTGAGGTATGCATGGAGCTCAGTGATCTGTCTGCTCACGAATAAGAAACTGAAATCTTGAGGATTATTGTTGCACATACAGCGTACATCAGATTTCTTAACAACTATAACGGGTCAGATTGAACGTCGTTAATGTATCGTTTTGGAATAGTTCCAAGTGAAACTCATCAGCAGTTTTATAAATCACTACCTTGAAAAAAGGTACAAGTTATTACCCTAGTATCACCCATTATTAGGATACTATGGCTGTACTGAATGCATAAAGCATCTATGATTCCCGAGCGGATCATTCGTAACGGGATTGTGGCAGAAATAGGTATGCATCAAGAAAGCATGAAGACATTTACATCAGGTACTGTTACGAATTAGATTGAATTCATTTGGTGACGGGTGAATCCTCTGTTATCAAATAATGTTGGTGAAAATCATTCCATCTTAAGAGCATGACGAACGGCCTGACGGTGAAAATACGGCCATCAACGAGAGATAAAATGATGAATGTCAGGTTGTAACTCCTTCTGATCAAATGTTTTTACTTTATGATTGCGCGAATAAAACCGTACATTAGCACCCGGATGCGCTTTCAAAGGTGTGTGGCAGGAACACTACTACAGCGCACTACAGTGCATAATTAAGAATGGCATAGAGTATAGCTGAATGTCATTGCACACTACAATAACTGTCAGACTGATGTGATTCGATGGATTGGGTTTTATTTGATAAAGTCTGAACCTGTCGTACTCGCTATTCACTGCGCTAGAAGCATTACTGAGTTGAAAAACGATCCATTAATCAAAGGTGATTTCTTTCAGGATCAATACATCATCGTAACATGTTTACTTTGGTCTCATTTCAAATCATATGTCCGTCAATACGAGTCTGATCCAGATGATTTGACAAATGGACCTTGTTGCGCTGACATCGCATGAAAAGACGACAGACCTTGCGTTATATACATTCGTACTCTCAAATATTGTATGACGATTATTCAGAACCGTAGTAAGGTTGATATGATATTGGTTCACGCATCATCAGTCAGCGCCCTGGTGGTTTTGAATGTTTTGCAAGTATTCAAAAACATTACCCGCTCTGATAAGTTTAGAACTTATGAAATTGACCATATTATAATGCATATTGCAGATAAAATGTTGCAAATTTGATTAGTCAAAAATGATGACCCAATCCGTGCGCTCGCACGTCATTTATAGACGTCAACATATTGCCGGCAATAAACTAAGACTAAACCGGAGGCAATTCGCATGTGCTTTATTTATCAGCCTCATCCCTATATGTATTTTGATTGCAACATGAGCGCTGCACAATGCATTGATTTCTATGCTTTTGGTTCGACAAAAAGCGTACCCAGGCTGAATTTAATGATCGAGCTACTGATGTCTTTGTTTTGAAGGCATGACAACGGTATATGTATTGATCAATTCAGTTAGCCTATACAAATAAGCTTGCACACTTAATAAATGGTTCTCAATGCTTCACCAAAAGTTTTACACCCGTTATCGGAGACAATATTAAAGAAGATTGATTACTGCTTTTTGTGATGCGGACATTGGCTGATATTTCAGACGTGCGATCAATGCGCAATCAACTGCATGTAAATAATCCCTTGGATCCCAGCAAGTAACAACACATAGAGGCTAGCGAAAACGGATGCCATATTTGAGGGAGACATCCCCTGACTCGCACCTGCGGAAACAGTGCATGCTGTTCGGTGGTTGGCTGACAACAGTTTTATTATTAAATTAAAGTCATAGGGAAAAACACCGAAAGTTTTTAGATATTATTCATTGTTTTCCGTGCAGTACCCCAAAACAAGGCCAACTCAAATGCATTATAAATCAGGTCAATGATATTGTTTGTAAGAGGCATAAAACATAGACCCTTAATCTCAAAAGTGTCGTGGCAGGCTTAATACAATATGCGGACAATGTTGTTTGTAGCATGGTTATATATGTATGGCCCGTTTGATGATGTCTGTCTTCCGATAAGATCAGTGGAACATGCCACAATAAAGCTTATTCTTATTGCCATACAAATTATAAATGAGAAACAGAGACGCAATCCAAGAACATTCGTGATGTTTTCCCAAACAACGCGTTTGTTGGGAACTACATTAGAATACCTCATGCAGCAATTCAGTTATTGGATCCATCTCGAGCTGCGTTGTGGCAACTACTAAATGTCTAACCATAGCTCAATTTATATGAAAGCATCACAGCAAACAGAACCTGCAATACATAAAATTGATAGATTAGTCGGCTAGTAATTCGCATAATACACTTCTAGGACATCTGTATATATATGTATAATACACAAATATATATATATATATATAATATATATATATATATACATATATATATATATATATTTTGTATATATATATGTATATATATTTATATTTAATAATATGTATATATATATAAATAAATATATACATAAATATAAATATATATATATATTTATATATGCATATATGTATATATATACAAATATATATATATATATATATATATATTATATATATATATATATATATATATATATATATATATATATATATATATATATATATATATAAAAATGTCTTTACAATAACCAAAATGCATTGTTAGCATTTAAAAGTGTCCGTTATGCCCCGCGCTCAGTACAAATTGGTGTGTATCGGTTAACGTTACACATCAATATTTTTTGAACAACTCCCCAATATATATCTACGTATATTTATAATAAGACAATTAGCAACAAGGGTTGTGGGCAGTATTGTAAATAACTGTGGGTAAAGTTCTGTCCTGTATGATCAGCAGTCCCCGCAATTCTTCGTGCCAAGTGTTGGAATAAACACAAAGAGCAAACACCTTGTGCAATGGTTGCGCATATGCAGCGAATGATGTTCGTTAAGTGTAGCGGTAAGTTTGAATGTAATCCGTAAATTCTCTCTTATTTGACCCTTCCATATATCAGCATCTTCAATTCAGGGAATCAACGATTTCTGTTCAAATAAATATTAAATCATATGAAAATGTCCATCTAAAATATAAGTCCACAATTATCCCAACCATGACTTGCATTAATTGATAACATGTTCTTCCAATTTTCAGAACGTGTACATAGTGCGTCTTAATTTTCACCTCGTTGCTATATTACCAAGCTGACTGGCAAGGGATGAAATAGATGTAGTATGTGTGCTTTTGCGGATCATTTTGGTGCTACAAAGTTTGCAAGTATGAATTCTGTCATTGCGATAGAAAGTGAAAGGCTGTAAAACTTTCTGATGAAATATATGACTATAACCGGAAAATAAGTCTCCACCAATGGCAACGATTTTCACATAATGCATATAATGAAGAATGACTTGTGGTATAGTAAATATCATAGATCATTACGTGAATTTCCAGATACGTTCTGTAGCCTTCAAAATAAGGAAATTGGAAGACTGTCGTACACATTATTTATTGCGCGAGGTGTTTTATCCGGCCGCAAGACAATTCATCACATCTTGGCTATATGTCTGTCGTCTATGGCAAAATATGACAAACACAAGTCACTCTGGTTTTAAAGTCTAGAAAGCTGTAATTGCTTTAAGGTGCGAAGAGGTTAAGTTAATTCGATCATAGGCATATTATATGTCATCAAGCTCTTCAGTATCGAGGGATGTGGACAAATCCACCCATATGTCTACTACCTATCACATAATTGTCTGTCTTAGACTTCGAAGCCTCGATTCAAGTTATATTAGTCATTGTCAGTGTGGCGCAGGGTCCCAGGAACGCGGTTATGGCTGAGAGTCGCCCAACATATATGCTATGAAAACACATCTAATGCATGGTTGACACCGTACAAATATTATAGAGTGAACCATTGCAGAGCCCAAGCTGGTGCATATTTTTTCTTATAGAAGTAACAATTTATGACTAAGTCCTGTTTTATTGTAATTGTAGAGAAATCGATTTATGCACCCATCCCGCGAGTAGTTTGCCTTTGCTAACCGTAACCCAAGGCACCTACGGGTAGGGGTTGAATTTTGGTGTTGGCATAACTTGCAAGCCCCCAACCAGGGTTTGCATAACCTGTTGTTCAATGTAAGACACACGAGAGTTAAATAGCAGTTGTGTCGACTCATTTTCTCCCCAGTTCAGTATACGGTTCCAATGTAACGACGGTTTTTTACCCATTATCATTTTCGTATATAGCTATACTTTAGTAAAGATGAATTAAAATATAATCGGTTACGGAATTCTTAAGCTGGTTCAATTGTATGATTTATTTTTTTAGCCAGAAGCTTATCCCGTCCAGGTTATTACAACGGTGAATCATGTGCCTCAAAAAACTTCATTACTGTATCTATTATAAGCAAAAGGATATTCTGAATGGCCATCAACCCAGTCGACGGATATTACTAGTTGTATCTGTAGTTATCACAGAGCAAGCTGTTAACTGTGACCCATCTACACGAGAGTTTGGCAAATATATAAAGTGACATATCCGACCACGACAAGTATGGTTTGAAAAAAAACAGCAATTGTGCAACTTTATTCACTTAATTCCATTCACATGCAACCGGTTCGAACATATATTTACGCATCAGTATGGTGCATGGCTGTAGCATGTGCTATCTGCGGAGCAAGTCTTATAATTCTATAGATGTAAAGTAACAGCAGGCCTACTTGAGCTTGTGCAATGCGAGTGATGTGTTAATAATGCTCGTGAGATAATGTAGGTGTCACGAACATGTGTAGCCATCTTGTCAAGCTTCCTCATTATCAATCGTCATGCATTGGTAAAGGAAAACATGACTTTCGTCCATCCTTTTGTGAGTATTACGACTTATAAAGTTTCGATCATGGATTTGTAAACCGTATGCATTCTGACGTTTGGTGGCTCGTATATTGTTTGGTTAGCCCCTCGGTCTTACAAACAAATTCAACTTTTCTTGGCTGTCTCATGTGTTAGAAGTGTATTCTTATATATGCTATAAGAGCCCGTTTTAATGCAAGCGATGTTGTTTTGCTCAAAATTCGGATGCTTTAATTTAGCACATTAATTCTTTTACAAACAAGGCTATTTGTAAGATATTTCACGTTTTAGTTCGGGTTGGCGTTAAACGAGTAAAGTGAGCATTGTTTAAACAAACACCTTTAGCATATAGAATAATTAATAAAACAGTACTTAATAGACCTAGTTGCTTAAAATCACCAATTCGTTTAAGTATTCTGCTGCCAATACGCTAGGCATGTGTCACAATTAATTTACAAAATTAATATTGACGAAGTTTTCATTTAACTAATTCATGTAATCCCACAGAGAGCAGATTGTCAATGTTGTATCTAACTAATAGCATGCTTGCTATTATTTGTGTGGCGCCGTCACTGGGATTAGGAAATAGAAGCCACATCGGGAATGCGCTAATATTCAGCACGACAGATATAGTTTACGGCATCATCAATAGTTTTCGTAACATAAAGGCTGGATGACAATTTTGATTTACCAGTTGATCTGTCATAAGTATGGTGCGTTTTGCCATCGGCTCTGAGTCAATGGAAAGCACGAGTTCTGTATAACATAAGTCAAGCACAAATGTTCAGTATAATGCAATCCAAACAAAGCCATAGGTATTATCCATTTTGCATTTTTTCGCAGTGTGTGTTGATTACTGGTTGTTAGGTGTACCTCAAATGCGATCGAAACCGCAAAGTAAGTTTTAAAGTAACACAAATTATGATACTTTTGTCACTCAATTGGCGTTTTTCCATCACATTTAATTAACAATTACACTCAAACGTGTCTTGTGTGGTGCGCAGAAAAGCCCTGCAATTCGAATCCTCACATGCTGTGTAGCATAACAAATGGACGTTGTTTGATACACCTGTCGGGCTTCCGTCACAGTAGGCGTTGTCAATCTAGCGTTGATGTGTTGTGTGAAGCTGAGGTCCAATAAATGGTTAGCACATCTGTAGATAACATCTGGTATTTTCGGCAACAATGTTGTTATCATTTCGGTAATCTGAAAGCCATTGCTATTACCCCTGGTAAGAAAGATGCTGCCTTGTTTGGCATTGCAGTTCATGGTTTGCGTGCATTGTGACATTGATCTATCATGCGTTGTCAGGAATAACCACGAAAAAGAAAACGGCATTTATCGTTGGTATTCGAACAAACTTCTTCGGCGGCATACGTCATTTAACCGGAAATGCCTAGGCAATATTTCCATAGCAATAACTACGTTGAATGTTCTACATCATGGAACCACATTGTGGGAACAGTATTTACAGGGTGTTCTGTTATAAAACCACAAACCAACGACGCTCATAAGTCAATTCCTCCTTTACAGACATTACCAATTATGCTTCCACTTCAGGGTACCAACTTCAGGGTACCTCTGAGCCCATTTCCTGAATAGCTTGTTTTGTGCTATTCTCCAGCGAATATTTATTGTTAATGTTTTGCTACACAGCCCTGATTTTGAATGCATGTCACGCACAATGCGGACCTCCGTTATGGTTTGTGTTCTGTTGAGAGGTAAGACATTTGTGCGATCCCAGTTTTTATAACCACAGCTAAGGCGCTGGAATGTTATGGGTCAATTACGATTAGCATGGCACAGCCATTGGAATATTTTTTAGACATAAATTTATTTGCTTGTCTTCCTTGCTGAATGCGTATTATCACGCTGAAGCCCGGTAACAAATGGACATATGGTCCAAGATTATTAGCTGATGTGGCTTAATTTCTACTTTTGTAGTACCGTGTGTCGTAGAGAGGTGATTTATTTTGTTCAAAACAATATGTCACTCATCCTACTTATTATGCTATAATGACGCAGAAAACAGGCTTACGCACTAACTGCGTCCGTTTTGTTCGAACTTATGCAACCGTTGAACAACCATTACTGACAAGTAAGCTTATATTGACCATTTTTTATCCTTGCATAATTTATTAGTGGCCATAAAAATAATTGCGAGATTGACCCTTGAATTCAGGTTGAAAACCTTTTAAACTTTTCTTTGGATTTTGATAACACGCAATGATGTCGAAGATGGCACTGCAGCTACAGCTTTAACAAGGACAGTCAATATTAATGGTGCGATGGAAACATTGATCTTTAGAGCATCGCCATGAAGTATGAATTGTGCAACATTTACCCACATTAAACATATGCTACAAAAGATACACTTAAGCCTCAAGAAATGTCGTAGCAAATGTGTTCTACATAGATAGGCTAATGTATTGTCATGAATAGGCTGTGATTAACATCATGTTTCCCCAGTAATATCACTAGGAAAGCGCGTGACAGAGCATACAAGTCATTATTAGTGTAACACCTGCTTGCTCTGCCTGATTGTATGTAGAACACGCGGCGCATTTTTATATATGGCACAATAACATACAATACATGAATAGCGACGATAAGCCATCATAGCAGTTTGAAGGCTCCAAACATGGCATCGTTCTCTGTAGAAGCAATTAGACCTGTCGAATTTAAGCGTTCTTATTGAAAGAGGAGCGCTTAAAAGAGTTTAAGTATATGTTTGACACCCGAGACATACAATAAAGTTGCTGACAGAGGGGATAAAGGAATACATAACACTGCCTAAAATAACGCCGAGAAAAACAAAGGCCACACAACACAAAGTAAGGTATCTTACCTTACTATCGTGCTACATATACGCACGAAGTACACGTTTTGTGCATTCTGGGATGCGAGAGTGGCAAAACATATCATTCCCACCAAATAAATTAATAACAAACAATGTGACTATATTTGGAAGGGATTGAAATTTTTCAGGATGAAACTCATAAAGTTCTATCTGAAACACAGTCATCGAGATAGTCAGCATTACATTTACCAATACAATATTTCCACTGGCAATTTAGAGCAATTTTGAAAATGAATTAATTCAAAACACTGTCATAGTAATATCGTTATGTATACATATTAGCATTTGAAAAACAACCGTTGTAGATTGTTTATAAAAGTATCTAATCATTTTCTGGTTATTTATCTCTTCGTATATTGTGTTGAGCTTTGGATGTCTAATTGTGGCTGATCCATTGTTTATTTGCAGCGCATCGTTAAAGCATAGGGAATGACGAGTTGTAATGGAAATAGCCGTGGTCACTGATCGGACTCAACATTCACGGTTGTTACTTCAACAAGTAATGTAGAATCATTCTTTCATGTGAAGCACCATAATCCACTCTTTGCCACTAACACAAATCAAAGCCTATTGTTACAATACGGCGTCTTGGGTTGGAATTAGAGATGAAATCATCGATACGAAAACAACCGTTATTAGAGAAAACATCAAACAATTTGAAATAACTAATGACACCAATTGTCGGAGCAAACATGCAGAAAATACGTAAACAGTTCAACAGCAATATTCTTGAAATATCGATTGCATCATTTGCCATAGAAATTTATCAGCTTATTGAGGGAGGACTGATAAAATTGCTTTGCTGCGTATTCTGTTTTTTGACGTCATTCGGATTTATCGATGCATTTCATAGGGATCCAGAGTAGCTGAAACTACTGTCGTCACTTCGTGCATTCTCTTCAGTACGGGGAAAGGGTAGGGATAAACCAAATCCAGGACAATGTTGCGTCAATAACATTCGTATGCTGTAAACCTCCACACCGACATGAACCACGATGCAATCACCAAGTTTCTGAGCCAAGTTTGCGTGTGTAAATACAACAATCGACTATTGTGAGATACCTATTATGTATTGTTTCCTGCAACAATGAAGTCATGCATTGATAGACCGATGTCACATTTTCTTATCCGCTTTTTGTAATCAACCATTATATTACAGACAAAATACTGCAATCAGTTGTTGAGAAGCATAGTTGTAAAAATTCCTAAATTTGTTTTAAGGTTAAGGTATGCTAGCAGTGCGCGGTTAATTCAGGTTGCTCTTTGTTACGAGGCCCTTATTCCAATATAAAATGGAATATGTGTCTGGGAACGGCAGCGTCCTGTCAGAAGGTCGATTGTTCTATTGCAATGAACTCAATACTGATTGATAGTGAGGTGCACTGGCGCATTGTTATTTAACTAGTGTGCCTCACACCACATCCAAACCAAATATCATTCGTAACAGCCTTGTTACGTAAAATGCTATGTATTGTTAAAAGCGTTATCAAGATTGTTGTTTACACAAGTCAGATACTTTGTGTGACAACTATTAGTTTATACCAATGTACATAGTAATTTGGAATTCACGACTTGTGCGGAACAAAGACTAAGTTTTCCACTATTGCTTCTATAACCATAACTCAACAGCCTCTGTGCAAACATTACAGTTAAAGCTTATGACACATCTTTATGCTTAACTCAATGCATTTAGGACAGCACTAAAGAACCTGTGCACGTATTTTAGCAGTCTACGTTGTCAACAAACCTTCTATCACCTGTAATGTTACCGACTTTACGAAAATACTTTGATTTTGTTGCTGACTAAAAGGGTAGAATGTAAAACAATGCGCCAGCTAAATGATGATCATATAAACATTCTAAACCATACCTTGTAGTAGCCATGATGAACAAATAGTGCGGTCACGTTTTCAATAAGTAACTGTTCATCAAGTAGAATGTTTCGTGTGAATGGTAAGAGTTAATGACAGCAAAATCTAATGTAACAGTATATCAATTTGTAATCTTTGCTATGCAAGAAAGCAACCAGCATTTTGATACTTGCTGATGTCAAATAAAAAAATATGACAAAATGTGCAAGCATAGAACTTTAATTAGAAGTTATCAATTTTATATGCGTCCTGAAAAAACTGTATTCAGAGGTAATGCTTGTGTTTTTGTATGAGAACGGTCTTATATTTACCGCCACTTTTCATCAGCATGTCACATATTGGTTACATCATATTAATGCGAGTGAAGATTCTCAGATAAACAGGTTGCTTCGTAAACCACTCAGAGTTATAGATATTCTGCATAATCGCAAAACACGGTGTGAACTTGCAAGCTGGTGTTGCGCTCATATTATCTTAGTACATAGTATATCATCACTGATGAAGCCTACAGCATAATACATGATAGAACCACGCGCAACCATGAAGAAAGGCAATAATATGTGTTACTAGTCGGGATGTTGACGGCGTGTGGGCGCCTCTGCACGGACCGCTATTGTCGTGTGTATCCTTCTGTTATTTGCCGTAACACGTCAGCTCTGGTTGCTGCTGCCATTAGCCGTTGTATATGTTTTGATAGCGTTTCTAGCCGACAGGGCTATTAATGTTTTGGCACATTGGTAATGGCGCTATGCAAGCATACTGTTCACTAAATCAACACAACAGCCCGTACCCATATATATATATATATATATATATATATATATATATATATATATATATATATATATATATATATATATATATATATATATATATATATATATATATATATATATATATATATATATATATATATATATATATATATATATATATATATATATATATATATATATATATCTCTATATATATCTATATATATATATATAGAGAGAGAGCGCGAGAGAGCGCGATATTAACATATGTATATATGTATATATATATATTTATATATATATATTTATATATATATATATGTAAATACATATATATATGCAAATATATATATAAATTTATAAATATTTATATATATATATTTTTAAATATATATATATGATCTGCAGTAACAGAAGATCACAGTGATGTAGTGATGAGCAGCAATGTGGTTCAGCGCTGTCTGACTTCATACAGGATGCAGGGTAACATTCATCATGGTTGTTTCAATATCAGCACCAAATCTGAACGATATGGTTTTAAAAACATACATGGGCCTCGTCATTTGGCTACTCGTTGAGGTAATGGTCAACGCATTGTACATTAACATGTTTGAAACTATAGTGGATGTCTCAGCATTCTTCAGAGGCCACCAATGCCATTGCTATAGCGCAAATATAACCCTCACATAATGCCCCTATCAGGCTCCGTCAGGTCGGTTATCCCCCATGCCATCAATTGCCTGTAAATCACACAGCGGCAGCCTGCGTGATGTCACCAAACAAATGTCTGAGCAGCGCCAAAAGGGAGAATCGTTATTCTCCACTGCCTGTTACGTTTGTAAACTTTATGCGTGCCAGCATACGGCCCCGCTGCCTGGTGCAAAGCGGATCACATGATATGAAACGGTTGATGCTGTTCGATGCCCTCTGCAGTATTTGTTTAAGCCATGCGCATCGGATTCGCAATAAATCGTTTGCTGAAACTCCACCCTGGGGATTTTTCAGATGCTTATAGAGCTTATTATATGACCATGAATGGCCTGATCTCCATCCTTTATGTATATCGCATTAGCAAATAACCACTTCTTGCGTAAATATACGATAACATATGGATGGATCATGCCAGTTATAAGGCAGTAAAACATCGCTCCGCTCTCAGCCCACTCTGCCAAAATGTGCAATTTGCAAAATCCTAGCCTCGCAGGTAAAACACCATGAAGATAACATGACTAAATAATATGTAAGGCTTTCAACTAGTTTGGTTTGAAGCATTCTCCAAAAGGTTACCCTCTGCTTGTACCAACATCCATGTGGCAAATGCCGAGGGATTTGCTGAAACGCCCGGGCATGCCGAATTCCTATTTGCAGCATCGCCGCACAGACCGCTGTTCTTGTCCGTCTCCATAATGTTTACTGCACTTCGTTATCATAATCCAATGCGTTTGTTTCCGCATTAAAATAAACTACTGCTGGATGTTTCAAAGTTAAAAGTGCAACATATAGAGTTCACTCAACTCATTAAAGTCATCCCATAGCGCCATGAAGGATCATCTTTATCGACTGTTTCTGTACATCTACATTGCTCCTGGGAAAACATGAGTATGATTGTGTTATGCACACATGAACATTATGCTACACCTTAGGAAATTGTGGATACTCGCATAACCTGGCTGCTCCAAAAAGAGTTACATTTAATGTTTACGATTCATTTGTCTGTGAATCTGTTCCACGTGAACCATTAATCGCGACCTTAAAACTGATCCCGTTGACACCGTATTATGAAAACAATATCATATTACGCATTCTACATCATAAGTGAATCGATCATAATACCAATATACGTGTTCATGAACTTCCATTACCGTTGTCTTGGTCTAAGGATAGCACCAGGGGCGTCATTGGGTAGGTAAAAAGGACAAAATGCCGTTTGCCCATCTAAAACATCTGACATATGTTGTGAGGGTATTTCTTGTTTCTCTTCTGTAGTGGCCTGAGCAGTATACTCAGATATATCAAGACTTCACTGCGTAGGAGATATATTTATTGACTACGATACCAGCACCGCGTTATAACCGGTCTTATGCTGTATATATTGGAGTCACGTCCATCCGCTTCGGATCCTGGGAGTAAGCTCCCGCAACTTGGACGCTCCTTCAATATATACCCAATCCCATGTCCCCTCATGAGACCAGCTCTACCTGTTATTGGCTGATCAATCACAGGCGGCCACTATACTGACCGATTACAACGAGGCCCATACATATTATGTCACCGTGGAGTATACCATACAACATTATCCCTTTCTATAAATTTTGTACTTCTACTGCACAAACATTAAAGTAAACCATAGTGACATATACTAATATATAATAACTATCATGTACATTAAGACATTTGTTCACACGTAGAAGTTCTCAATTATAGACTGAGAATTTCCTTCACATTAAAACATAAAACACATATTGCTCATTCAGACAACGATAATCTCTTTGTTTGAATCAGGCTTTTGAATATCTGAATAATATATAAATCCATTATTTTATTATACGACATTATCCCTTTCTATAAAAGGTTAGTACATCACTACATTATATATAACACAAAAATTAAAATTATAATAATAACAAATGAATCACAGCAATTCACATGCACCATTAGACAATCGACAAACAAATTAAAATGTATATATCTTACTGGCCGTGGCAAATTGGCAGCAATCATCCCCGCCCCTCAATGATTTGGCACTGAGGTGTCACTGGGTTGAATTATGGCCGTGTGTTTTTCACAGGTACACAAATATGTATAATGCCATATTCCTTGATCTTTTAGTCGGTACAATTCGGCAAATTTTAATCATTTTCTTCCTCATCTGTGACAAAATTACACATTATCAACATCATTATCAGACTTAATGCTTCAAATGCAATATGTGATTAGCAGCTAACCATAAATCTTAAGTAATGAAGTTGCTGTGTCAGCATGATTGCTTAGATAACCATGTTTTGCCCTTATATATAATATGACATTTCGCATTTGCAGTGAGATGCGACAAACCCCGCTCATATATTCCACAAAATTCACAACATGTACGCATGGAACTTGTTTTATTGTTCATCAGCTTTGCTGATAATTTTGTAATTGCGTTTTAGTTGACAGATCGCATAAAAATGGGCTTCATAAATTAGCCCAGTTGCATTATTTTAGAGCAACAACCAATTTCGTCTTTTCAGGTGGCTTAAATATGATGGTTACTGTAGGCTAAATGTAGTTAATATAAATTCGGGTAGTCAGTGTTAACCTGTTGTTACAAGCAATATGTGATTCTTAATAATGCATATGGTGGTGAAACTGATAGAAGCTAAAGATAAAGAGGACCATTTGAAATATATGATTTGTGTTCAGTATTTTGGACCTAGGATAATACGCTTCATTTTATGATTCTGACTTGGTTTTCCTACTGCTATGGATTAAACCACTATTGATTATAATATAACCAGCTGTTCGATACATGGCATGCACATCCGTTTTTTACAGTCGTAAAAACCTTCTTCGAATGTAAACAGCTCGAGTCTGTGCGATTTAAGAAGCCTCTTCCTAATATGCCACATGTATTTTGCTTCGGTAGCTTAACTACAAATGTTATTATAACCAGATGAGCTTGATGGTGCCCAGTCAAACAGGATAACACGAGGAGCTAAATGGTGTTTACTGCAATTATGTAAACAGTATTTCCAGCGTTTTGATAATCGAATTGTCTTACTGGCATCTTTCAAATCTTATATATGGTAATATCACGATACCATTTTATAATAATTCACTGGTCTGCCGCAAGTTATCCCGATTACTCCATTCCCTACCCTCTGAATAAGAGTAGATGGCGCATATGGAATGCATTTTACTCCGTGGATTTTGCTCTTCTTCTGTCAAATATTAATTGTCATCATTTCATACTGAGTATAACCGCGAATCAATGTTATGATCATTAAACTTAGTGTTGCAAATCAGTCAACAATGCCATCATTGCATTTTACATAGGCCAATACAGTTTGATTAAGGTATTGGCGTAGACATATCGTCATCTTCCGAGCAAGGCAACCGCGTTCGATTCAAATGGTAACTAGAGTCATCTATGCTTGTACAATGTACTGATAGGATGGAATGGCCACGTATGCAACAGTTTAAGCATAAATATATATAACAGCGTTTCCTGTTGCGGGGAGTCAACTGATACGACAGCACCAATCAATTGAATTGCGCACAATTCATGTCGTGAAGGGTTACAATTCTACTTATTTCCGATCAGGGAATTTTCACAGGTAGATTATCACGACGTTAGCTGTGCATTCTTTTCCTTCTTGGTATTGTCAGTTTAGTTAATATCGTCATTCAATAAATTTTGTGAATTATAGAGCATTAGAGAATATCTGCATCCAAAGGTGCTGTTGATCAGCCATGTAAATTTGTGGCTAGAGGGAATGCGTCTATATACATTTACAAGAGCTGCGTCCGGTCGATGCGTAATTTGACGAAAGATCGCTTGTACAGTAACACAACTGATATTGTGGATAGAATGTTGTAAGCTAATCATTACCATACAAGGTACAGATTTATGATAGCATCGAGTATATACAGTGCTCAAATGCGTTATCATGGCGCATGTGTCACAATAACTGTATTTGTTGCCAACATGCGTGATACCACGTAACAAAGTATG
The DNA here is from genome assembly GCA_034190875.2 of Urechis unicinctus. Taxonomy (NCBI): domain Eukaryota; kingdom Metazoa; phylum Annelida; class Polychaeta; order Xenopneusta; family Urechidae; genus Urechis; species Urechis unicinctus. Next base: position 16,828,999 of record CM067344.1, read on the forward strand.
TCATTTTGAGGGCAAGTTACCTTTCATATACCGTAAAAAAAATAATGTCTCTTAAATCTAAATTTAGTTTAGAGACTGTATATGAACAAGAAACACTCGGCAAACTCTCATTCTGTCCCACGGTACTTGGCTCTTTATCATTAATCATGTAATCGCCTGGGATTGCACATAGCTTTAGATGGTGAGCTATGTTTTGGGATCCATTATTTGCACTCTCGCGACAAGCGTCATTCGCCTAATCGATGCTCCAATTCAGTACATTCGTGCAAATAAACTGATGCCACATTGCAAATGATTTATGTTCTATGTAATGGCTAGAGCCAGTAAATAAAATGCGTTAATTGAGACCACTGAGTCAATATGTGTATTAGTTTTTGGTTTTCATCAAGAACTGACATATGATAATGTGCGGCATGTCCATGTCCATAACAGTTGCGACTTAATGCGAACTGGATTTAACTTGAATTGGGCCGCAGATGATCAAGATGTTTTGTCGTGATTGTGCAGCCCTAACTATCTAGTTCATACATCAGTTTGAAACATATTCAAAATATTTATTCCGTATTCTAATATCCGGAAAGTAATTATGCCAGGCCATAATCTTGGACACAGCAGTGAAAGTCATCGCATGACTTAATATATATGGGAATGCTGAATATCTCTGGGCAAACGCAAGCTGCTGTTATATCCTATTGGGTCAACTGCCTGGTTCTTTGTCCTGGAGTAAGGACATTATGCTCCAGTCATTACTCCCTATCGTTATTTACTCAGTCAAGCTGGGATTTTACCGATCATACCATGGACCAAACAATGTGCTAGCAATGTGTAAAACAATACCCACAAAACGACGTCAACCGGATTCTCAGTGTCTAACTTGAAAGCAAAGTGCTATTTTAGCTAATTACAGATTACTTTACGATAAACTCTCAGACTGTTCACCAGGTAGTTTCGAAATATTAACCGACTGGATTTGTACGTTGTCACTTTTGTTATGGTTGGAACAGCAGACATTACCCTTTTGAAATAATCAGGTCATGGATACCTTTATCGCATAAGTTTGCAGTATATAAGATTAACTGATATTTATTAATGTTCTCACTGGGGAACATGTTGGATGACCGGTGCACAGGGCTAACTTAAACTTACGTACTCAATGAAATAAACACTGCAAATCACTGCCATCGTCAAGTTATGCACACGATATAGTACAGTATGGTTTAAAATAGATGAGATGTCAGGACAAAACGAGTGATCACGCATGTGGTTTTATAATGGTATAATGATGCTATACTGGCATATACAGACGGCTCGTCAATGTGGGGTTCATATGACCAGAACGGGTGCAAATTATGTTTGCACTCCGTCCGCTGTAAAGCAAAAGTAGCCCAAATATCTCGCTACTCAATCAATGTTATCACACATTTTCCCCGTCCTATAAAATGATTAATTGATCCGAAAATGGTGAAACCTCGACCCCATAATACCAGCAAGCATACGCTATTGACGATCAAGCCGAATACCGATTAAGCTCCTTTTTGGTTCGATATTCGAATACTTATAATACAGAAAACTATTACCAACACATTGCCTTGTATCAATTGTATTAAAACAGCGTTGGTTGCATGCTTATGTCAGCTGATCCAAAAATATTAAAGCAATATTTCTCCAAAGCTGTTTTCGATAGGCGATTGATACATATGGGAGCTGTCGCATAAGCTGTAATGAATTGCGCTAGCCCCTTAATGATGGATGTCCTGTGGTCTGGTGTTCACAGTGCCATAAAGGTGTGATCTGACGCGCCCACACCGAACTTGAAAACGATTACAACGTCAACCTAGATCCGGTACAATTGCGGGACAGGTTCAAACCTAACAAGAGAGTGTTTTCATCGCGCAAAAATATGGTTGCGCTAATTACATAAGCATGTCGCATTGAAAAATGCCCTTTCGAAATCATTCGCATTCCTAATATTAAGCAAATCTGCGCTGTTAACCCTGTAGCCGCCCAACACCTGTATGTTCACTTGTATCATATTTAACTATGAATGCCTTGCTGATGTATATCCTAATGGATCACAGCTTGTTTAAATCGCGCAATCAAGGGGAAATCAACGAAATCAAATAGCTTAAAGAAGTGCCGAAATGCACAATTAGCGAAATAGGTACGAATACATGAAACTGATTAAATGATCATAAAATAACATCCAATGTTTCATCCGATCGCGTCAAGGCAGAAGTTAAATACCGGAAAGTGCATCAAGCAAACCCATTTACTCTCTAGCTTCAACTCCCGGATTAGATGTCTACGCCACATAGAGTTTAGGTATGCAACTGTTGATATTTAGATAATGTAATCTTTCAATGGCCGATAGTTCTCCTGGGTAAGTGAAGGGTCTAGCAATGACGCTGTTGTTGGCGGATATTATGATGCATCAATGCAATTTGGGCGATTGCATCGTACGGCGATAGATATTTGTGGACTTCGGGAGAGTTGATATATGGTATTTTCTAACAACTCATATCGCCGTTCCATTATGCTCACATAAACATCAACCACGGTGACAAACTGTTATGATGTTGACAGACTCAAGGCCTAATTGCAACAAAAGGATACCTACGAGCTCCTTAGCACGATTTATAGTGACAAGTTACACTAACCATATCGTGGGCTATACGCTGGCTAATGTCGGCACGGGCTGCACAGTTGGCTGCACAGTTGATCAGTAAATACGAGGTTCTCTTGGGAAATAATTGACAACAGCGCCATCCACTGACTTGCACAACCTTATCCAGATGACCACTTCAAGGTTATCCTTATCAGGAGCAGGGGCATCACATACAGCATAAATGGTCCTATGGACAGAATGCTTATGTTTATCGCCAAGGAAATAATTTGTTTCAGTAGGCACCGTTAATGATATAGCTCCTTGTATTTGTGTATCTGGAGAATAGTCATTACCTCTTATATTTGGGTGGAGCGACGATTGCAGTCATGGCCGAAGCGTTATCGCCATAGCGTCTTGTCGTAGCGTCTCATAAAACCACGTGTAGACGCCTCAAACAATCAGATGTCCTCTTCTGATGTTGGGGGTTAATGTAGCGTTTTTTCATGATCGTCACGCTGCTCAGCGTAGCTATAAACTCTTCGCTCGAGACCTTCATATCCCCCTGACATGCCAAAAATGTTAATGTCGACCCAAGGACAGTTCCCTTGCTTCATAGAGTTATTGACAATCTAAAACAACCATCCATAGTGCGGATATGAAAGACCGAGGATCGTACACTGCGCGGACGCTGTTCGAAGCTGTCTTCCATAGGGATACCCCAGACCGGGTAATTTATCAAGTTGACATGTATTTAATAGTTGTACTTGCTAGCTTCGCTATTCGTAAGTCTATTGTGCGACGTGTTTTGGCAGCGGCAAGGCCCTGCAAAACGACATTTTACCTCGCTCTCATCAATTGCAGTGACGTCACCCCGTATTCCTATATGCTTTTGTTTGTGTCACGGTTGCGCCACCTTATGATTGCAATGCATCATAATTAGGGAATCGATCACCGCAGAGCCACTCCAAGTGAGCCCTCTTAACGTACCTATAAACTCTTTGCTATAGGAGCAAGAGTTTCCACTGATAAAGACGCGCTTTTTGAGTGCGCGATCAAATACAATGTTGAAATGTGAAATTTGTTTCATCATCGCTAGAAGGCATTGCTGCTTTCTAAAGCTTTCCGTACCATCGAGTTGGCATTATATGAAAACACGGTTTTCAAACAATATTGTCATCGCTAGGCCCTTTGCGCACAAATGGAAGAATGGATAAATGTGACAGCAAATAATCATTCATCACAACCAACAGAGAACTTTTTATGTTTGTACTTGGCCTTGCCAAGAGGAATCAAAGCCTAGCTTTAGAGGACAGATATTTTACACAGGGTCTTTGTCATTTTCTGGCATGAACGATTGTCCTGAAGGCAAATACAAATTGAATCAAATATACTATTTACCATGAACACGGACATTTCCATTCATTAAAATGCCATTTCAGCGAAATGAAAAGCACACTGAAGCCGTTGTTATCCCACGGAATGAAAAGAATAAAGTGATGCCGGAGCAATGACATTGGCGAAAGCTGGTAGGAAATGCAAACGGCTAATTCCTGTTTTTTAAATTCTTGCATCGCTGCTTATCAAAACCGACCCGCAACATTTTGCGACCGCAGATAGCAAAAAATCAAAAATCAAAAATAAATAAATGGCTCGGTTCTGCACCCGAATCGGATACAACAAACATCGCAATGATGCATAACTATATTTAAACGTGATCAAGATGAAAGCACATATCAAGCAAGGCAATTAAGCAATCATCTACAACTTATTTGTGTAAAGACGAGTTACATTAATTTATCAATATGCATACGCGTAAATACTGAAATAATAACATATATAAATAAAGATACACAAATGTATATTTATATATATATATATTTATTTATAAATATACATACAATCTTTTACATTCACATATATATATACAGATAAATACATACTTATATATAGATATGCATATATATGGATGAGTATTAAAATATAGATATATACATATACACATGTATATATATATATATATATATATATATATATATAGCAATGCATATATATATTTATATATACATATATCTATATATTTATTTATATACATTTATATATATATATATATGTATACATATACCTGTGTGTGTGTGTGTGTGTGTGTGTGTGTGCGTGTGTGGGTGCGTGTGTGTGTGCGCGCGTGTGTGTGTGTGTGTGTGTGTGTGTGTGTGTGTGTGTGTGTGTGTGTGTGTGTGTGTGTGTGTGTGTGTGTGTGTGTGTGTGTGTGTGTGTGTGTGTGTGTGTGTGTGTGCGCGTTCAGCGATCCCCCTCGTATCTGCCCGCCGGATAGTTGGGGGACAGTTGGAGGTATATTACAGCTGTGGCTCTTTACTCGGCCTTTATCTTACGCAGCTGATTTGCGTTGTGGGTTCGTGCTAAGAACAATGAAACAAAACAATTCACTAAATCGAGGCAAGGAAGTACAAACTGGCTGTATATGTACAGAAGGCGATACGCCACGTGGAGGTGTGAAGGCGCGCTTGCAGCCTTGGTCCATGGCGATTACGACGAAGTTGCCTCGGTCACGCCACGCGGAGGTGCGAAGGCGGGCTGACAGCCTTGGTTCGGTGAAATATACAGCGGGGCACCTCAAATGCGCCAGTGTGGGGTATGTGTAGGCGCGGCACATTCGGGAAAACTTATATGCCTTAGTTATGGCGATCAGTCCGGTTTGTAAGTTTGTTGGTGGGTTTGTGTGTTGGTTTGTAAACACTGTTTTTAAAGTGGAATGTCTCGATGATGCGCAGAACCCGATGTTTTTACCTTGACCTGAAAATAAGGTCCAGGTCATCGAAAAACTGAGGAACTAGTTTATCAAATACATCCGTTCATAAAGGTCTGATCGTAGCAAAATATGCATCAATTTGTAGCTCATTATAATTACACATTTTTTCTAATTTAATGTCGGTACGTTTAACCTATAGTTTTTCCAATTGCCCCGGGTCGAATAATCGTGGTATTAGTCCAAATGTATTGATTTACCATATTTTTCAATAGCTTTTTAAAATCGACAATATATGATCGATGGTCCTAATATGGGAACAAATGTTATAAGGTGCAGCGTCTTACGAATGGTAAGTTGTGTGTGGATGTCGATGACGTCACTGCGCTTACGAGCAAACAAATATATAATTCAACAGTGCAATCAGAAGTTAACACGTCGTTTCACCGTCGCTAATGGTCGTATTGTAAAATGTTTTCGCCTGACGATAGCCCATGCTATTCATAACTTGTAACTAACACATCTTATTGTATATTCTCGATAGTTTTCTCAAAAACTGAACTTGAAGTCTAAATACGGCCCCCCAAAATGCATTAACATCTTGATACCTTTATTAATACTGTGTCGATTTTGAAAAAAGTTTCCACGCATCTGTGGGTAACTGTTCTAGCAACATTTCAATGCATAGAACCAAAACTTTTCCCAAGCAGCCCAGATAAAACAAAATCGTGGTTTGAGGCCAAATGTACTGATTTACCACAATTTTTAATCACTTATAATATCGACAAAATATGATCGGTTGTCATAACAATTGGGTCATGTATTGTAAAGGGCAGGATCTACTGAATGTCAAGTTTCTATATCCATGTCAATGACGTCGCTTTTGGTTAAGAGCAAATAATGTAATTTACACATCGTTTCTTTGTCGTTAATGGTTGTATTGTAAAAATGTCTTCCCCTGACAACAGCCCAATTCTCTGTGCTTGAACTTGCTGATATATAACTCAGGGTGGCTCATAATGGTTCATGTTTTATTTTTATTATTTTCATGATTTTCAATAACATTTACCCATACGCATTCAACTTTTTAATATATTTTCCAGAATACTAGAAATATGGTCTCCAAATCAGCAAACCAAAGGAGAAAAGAAATTGTTAGAAGAATTTTTTTTTATGTAACCTCAAGATATAGGAGTAGTGTGTGTGTGTGTGTGTGTGTGTGTGTGTGAGTATTAAAATATAGATATATACATATACACATGTATATATACATATATACATATATAGCAATGCATATATATATTTATATATACATATATCTATATATTTATTTATATACATTTATATATATATATATATATATATATATATATATATATATATATATATATATGTGTGTGTGTGTGTGTGTGTGTGTGTGTGTATGTGTGTGTGTGTGTGTGTGTGTGTGTGTGTGTGTGTGTGTGTGTGTGTGTGTGTGTGTGTGTGTGTGTGTGTGTGTGTGTGTGTGTGTGTGGGTGTGTGTGTGTGTGTGTGTGTGTGTGTGTGTGTGTGTGTGTGTGTGTGTGTGTGTGTGTGTGTGTGTGTGTGTGTGTGTGTGTGTTTGTTGTCGTTTGCTATTGCGAGACTAGTTGTGAAGGGGCGTAGCATATGATTATATCATATATCACTCGGGAGCGGACTGTTTTGTTTCAAATTTCTAAAAATCCCATCCTCTTATGCTTTCAGTTTCAAGGCGTAAGAAAAAGGGGAATTGGTTCTATAGTATCTGAACAATAGCTCGCCGTACAAATGAAATCAAAGGTGTTGCCCGTAAATAGGCATTTGGTTTCTCGTATGATTTCCGACGAAACAATCTATGAATTGATAAATAAATTAGTATACTCGGGAACAGAGTTTCGTAACGTCTTATGTAAAACGAGCCAGTTGCGGATCAACAAAGTTGAATCAAAGACTGTATATTATAGCATAAGGAATACTGTCTCTGTTAAGCACGCCGGTCGTGCCAGAGCGATTTGATCAAGGCACTTGAAGTTTTTATGCTCGATGTCAATCCCTCAATATGCAATTGAAATACCTAAATACTGCTGATTGGTGAAACGTTCAGCGACATTAGGCGTGCTTATTCAAAGTTTATATTAATGTTCGTGGTGGACTAAATTAGTTGTATTTAATAGTCATCACAATGGCGGGGCATTTATCTAGGTATATAACGGATAGAATACGCAGTAGATACAATTTTACTTAGCCATATGGTGATCAGACGCTGATATGCGATATCAGCACATATCCATATTTGGTTTACGACAACACTAGTACATGTGATGATATCGGGAATCGTGTTAAGGCATTAAATGAGCCAAAAATAGATTCCCGGTCGAAACTCCCAGTTACCAATTTACATCAACGGCAAACATTTGTCATCTGGAGGCCCTTTGAGGCCAATTTGATAATCTCATATATACACATATATATATATATATATATATATATATATATATATATATATATATATATATATATATATATTATATATATATATATATATATATATATATATATATCTATATATATATATATATATATATATATATATATATATATATATATATATATATATATCCATGCAAAATCGTTGATCAAAGTGTGGACAAGACAAATGTATATAGAAATAAAATTTCAACGTATGTATATAAATGTACATACATATTTCTATATACATAAATATTTACTTACAGTGCCTAAGGAATGCTGTATTTTATATCTTACATTTTGTTAAGTAGGTCTTCTAGTGAATGTGGACTAATAAAGCATTGTGAGATGTTCCCTCACTGCAGACAAAATATGTGAACACGCCACCCATGTGCGGCAAGGTGTTTTCTATTACGATTATCTTAAAGCATCATGGAAATTTTGAAGTGTTGCCTTGACCAGTAAGATGTCGCCATTACTTCAACATCTGTCCCTTGTGCTTTTGTTGATTCCATGATAGCGCCACATGACGATGGGCATGCTGAATATACGCACCGCATCAACAAATAAAAGTGAGCCCTCTCAGCGTAGTTTAGAGTATTTTGTTGAATCCAATTAACAGACCGATTGCTGTTACAATGCGTATGTTGCTTAGCACATTCAATGAAATTGTTACCAGGGGTCACTTTAGTTATGTTGACCAACTGGAAAGGGGTCAAACCACGGATTCTCCGCCAATTATAGCCAGAAGTCACCGTGGTTGAGTCAGGGATGGTAATGAGAGACGAAAGAAAATTATCATTATTTGGTCGTCGACGTCATTGTAGTTATCCGAGGGCTGGTGTCCCTGTAAATAAAACCCGAGAATTAATTTGAAGTTCTATTGAGCTTTATCTTTGCTCTGTTGACGGGCATGCTCGTTCTTGTACGTATTGTCTCGTTTATATTCTGTGTTTTTCTCTGTATGTGTGTCTCTCTCTGTATCTCTCTTTATGTTCTATCTGTTAATAGTGCAAAATGGGGGTGGCTCAATATGGTGAGCTGGGATTGGCTAATCGGATGCCTGGTTTCACCATGTAGCCTTGTCTATATCTATAGAAGATACAGCCATATACACTTGGATAACGCTCTTTAGACATATAACGTCCACAATGTAGTGATGATGAAAATCGCTCTGCCGAATATAACGTTTTTACAAATTATACCTAGAGAAGCATGCATCGGGCGGTTGTTAAATGATGAGCCTCAACCGAGTAGAGCGCGATTCGTACGTACGTGACACAGATCTGTGTATGTGCTGTCCTGATAGTGCACGGAAACGTCCGTTGGAAATTTTTAACCAGCAAGGGCACCATAGGACATACCCGCGTAGAAAGGCTCAGGATTACTGTTTTATCTACTGACCAATAGCGCTTATAACTGAGTCTGCACAAATGGAATTCATGCAGAAGCATAATCATATTTGAGATGTTATGTTGAACGGATATTCTTTTGTTATCATGTCCCTGCAAGTCTTTCAGCGACGGTTCAGTTGACGTAAACAATGTGGTTTTGAATTCTGGGCATCTGGGGGAGGTCGATAATAGATATAATATCATACAACTTTCCTGAGGTATTCCTACAAATTGCTTTTGCTCGCATATTTCCATTGAAAAGCCCATTTTCGTGCCGACACAGCACATGGCTTCCGTACGATCTTAAAAATAAAATATATACAAAGCGCTCCTCTTGAACCTTTCGACATTCCAGGATCAGAAATATAAATAATTACTTGTTGGACTATTTTCCAAGAGCACAATTTTTCACAGCATATTGCGTTCGTCTATTTTCAAATCGCCAACACACTGCACCTTCTGGCCAAATACGATATTTATAGCTATCATACATTAAGTTATGTCCATGTATATGATTCCCGGTTTGATGTACACTCATTCTATATCAACATGAAGATATCTCATTGAAACGCTCGTAAGATGTACCCAGTCCATTGGGGAGCGTTTACAGTGTGGAGTTTATGCGATTGTCGAAAATAGTTCTCTCGTCATTTCATTAATGTCACTGATGTCCATATTTTGTTGCTGATACAGCTTATTAGTTCATTGTTGTTGTTGTTGTTTTGCGCAGAGGATGCCAACTGGCCCTCTTAGTTGCCCAGGCTTTCATCATTCAAATCACCGGTGCATTCCTCGAGAATACGATGTGAATGCCTAATGCAACGGCACCTTAATTGTACAATATCGACGTACTGCGTGCTTTTGCGAAATGACAAATCATATATTGATATCTGCTAGGTTTATATTAATATACCTAATTGTAAGCAGAACAAACCTCGAGGACTACCGTGCCATTATGTCAAATGCTTACCGATAGAAAGAGAGGGAAATCCCAGCTATCTGTGTAACGGGATAACCATTGTTTTAGTATGTGTAGTTAGCTGACGCGTTTACCAATCTCAAATTAGATTTTACTATTTTCTTCGACTGCACTATCATTTTGGAATATGTCACAGGCATCACATGACCCCTTTTATGGCGACTAAAATAACATATATTTGACGTTCCCAAAAATTAGGAAGCACGCATCTAAAATATTCGACCTCCCTATATTTAAATTACGAATGTAGAGTCTATAATTTATTCTGACAAGCATACCGCGAATTTACATTCAGTGTACAGCCTAAATTAGCATCGTGATCGTTTGTGCATCAGTCTTGGTACAAAACATTGGAGAGATAGGTCAACCATAATAAAAAAGCGTCTACGGCAAATCGACACTCTTGGCATACTCTTCACAATGGAACAGATTCAATTCTTAAGGCTTAGTTCCGTAAAGCCTATATAGCTAAGTTAGTGCTTAACTAAAATGTGTTCAGTGTTGAAGAAGATATATTCAGTGAAGCTAATAATTGATAAGCTAACCAGCTAATTCAAATACACTTAACACAAACTGTATATGAACGAACGCTTATTTGTTTACACAGTCCATTTGTTAACGCGTGAGCTGCCTGATGTATTATGATGTTATGTGCGAATCGATAAGGCCGCCTGCCCCCAGTACTTGTGTCACCGTCATAAATGGTACAGAATCGGTTCTGCGCGTATTCAAATTAATAAGAATTGAACAGATTTCTCAGGTGGCTAATGATGAACTAATTACAAATCTCATGTGTAAAACTAATCCAGGCAAATGACTAATCAATTTGTAACCTTTTGAGCTTTATTTCATCATACTATCCGTGCCGATAACGACAAAACATCATTTTTCTCATCTTATTATCGTTTCACAGGCAATAGGCCATGCATACATATTTCTTTTCGAAAATCTGTGAACACATCTAAAGCCTATATCGCTACACTATTCAAATATGGCTAGCTTCATTTATTTGATTCCTACGGAAATTCAAATCATCCCTGAGTTAAAAGATCAAAGGCTTTGATATTCAAAGATGGGCCATTCACATGTTTTTGTACATACATAAATGTATATATATATATATATATATAAATATATATAAATAAATATAAATATAAAGATATATATATATATATATATATATATATATATATATATATATATATATACATATATATATATATATATGCATATATATACATATATATATATATATATTAATATATAAATATATATATGTTCATATGTAAATATATGTATATATATGCATATATATAGATATATTTGGATATATATAAATATATATATCTATATATATATATATATATAGATATCTATATATATATCCATATATATATATATAAATATATATGTATATACATACATATTTACATGTAATATATATATAGAATAATATATATATATGCATGCATATATATAAGAATATATAGATATATATGCTAATAAATATATATATATTACATATATATTTACATATATATATGAATAAATATATATATATATATACGAATGTATACAAATATATATATATATAAAGATATATATGAATATATACATATATATTTAAATACATAAATGACATATATATATATATGTATCTATATATAGAGTATATATATATATAGATCCATATATATATATATATATATATCTATATATATATATATATATATATATATATATATATATATATAGATATATAGATATATATATATAGATATATAAATATGAGATTCAAAGAGGGCTGGGCCTTTCACAAATGAATAGAGGAGGTATAAGACATATATCACGTAATCATAATAAATACAGGAGAGATTAGGAAAGAGAGCGAGAGATAGAATATTATATAGATAGATAAGATAAGATGTATATTTGGAGGGAGCAAAGTATCTCAATAGAGGTAGAGGGGAGGAGAAGAGAAAGAGGCATAGAAAAAAAAAAAAAAAAAAGGTCAGAGGCGACATGAGAGGGAGAAAGAGAAGGAATAGAGCGCAGACAGAGAAAGGAGAAGAGAGGGAGAGAAGGGAGAGACACGGAAAGGACAGAGAGGGAAAGATAGAGAGGAGGAAAGAACGACGAGAGAGAGAGATAGAGGGGAGAGAGAGAGAGGAAGAGAGGAGTTGAGGGAGAGGGGCATAGAAGGGAGAATGCAAAGAGAGGGAAGGCTGGCGATGAGGGAAGAGGGAAGAGGGAACGGGAAAAAAACAGGGGAGGAGCGACAGAGAGATGAGACAAGAAGAGAGAGAGAAAAAGAAAGAATGAGAGTAGAGAGAGGCCTGAATAATATTCATATATTTAAATATATATATATATATATATTTTATATATATATATATAAAAAGATTTATATATATATATATTTATTTATTCATATTGATATAAAAAGGGATATAAGAATAAATAGATAAAATATGCATATAAATATATATATTTACATTATAATTTAGATATATTTGGACAAATATATAAAACAATATCTATATAAAGAAACTATATGTATGAATCTAACTTATAGTATATAAAGGAGATGTACAACTTATAGGGCTTTATATATATAGGATCTATATATATATATTAACTTTATATATACAAATATATAGATTAGAATATAACTCTTATATTATTATATATATATATGTATATACATCTATATATATATATATACATATATATAAATATATAAATATGAGATTCAAAGAGGCCTTTTTTTGTATATATATATTATATATATATATATAGAGACGAGATGAGAAAGGAGAGAGTAGATAGAGGGAGAGAAAGGTAGACAGAGAGAGAGAGGTGACGACGGGGAGGGAGAGGGAGAGAGAGAGAGAAGATGAGAAAGACGAGAGAGCGAGAGAAAGAGAAAGAAAGACATAGGGAGAGAAAAAGGAGAGACAGAGAGAGAGAGAGAGGGAGAGAGAGAGAGAAAGAGAGAAAAAGGGGGAAAGAGAGAGAGAGAGAAGGAGAGGGAGAGAGAGAGAGGAAAAAGGAGGAATGGAGAGGGGGAAAGAGAGATTTGGGCGCGAGAGAGAGGGAGAGAAAGACAGAGAGGAGAGAGAGAGAGAGGGAGGGTAAAGGGAGGAAAGGGAGTAGCGACAGAGAGAAGAAAGGAGAGAGAGAGAAAACTAATAAGAGATATAGAGAAAAAGAGGGGGGGAGAAGAGAGAGAGAGACGGAGGGAAAAGAGAGAGAGCGAGACAGTGAACATAGAGAGGAGAGGAGAGAGAGGGAGAGAGGAGAGAGGAAGAGAAGCGAGGAGAGGACAGAGAAAGATAGAGAGAAGGACAGAGAGAGGACAGAGAGAGAGAAAGAGAGAGAGAAAGGAGAGCGAGAGAGGAGACATTAGAGAGACAAAGAGGAGGGGAGAGAGAGGAAAGAGAGAGAGGAAGAGGAAAACATAGAGAGAGAACAAAAGAGGGAGGCCGAGTGAGAGGAGGGAGAGAGGGAGGAGAGAGAGAGAGAAAGAGGAGAGAGCAGACAGAGGGAGAGGGAGAGACAAGAGAGAGAGAGAGAGATGAGGAAAGAGAGAGAGAGAGAGAGAGATGGAGGAGAGAGAGAGAGAGAGAGAAGAGAGTAGAGAGAGAAAGAGAGAAAGAGGAGAGGCAAAGAGGGCGGGGCCGGGCACAGAGGAACTGAGGGGGGCCAGAGAGAGAGAGAGAGAGAGAGAGAGAGAGGATGAGATAGAGAAGAGATAGATGATATATATAGATAGACAGATAGAGAGATGAGAGAGCGGAGATATAGAGCTATAGAGAGAGGGAGAGTAAGAGAGTAGGAGATATAATATAAAGATATATATGAGATGTAGCAGATAGATAGATTATATTATATAGAGATGAGAGAAGAGAT
>CM067344.1:16845624-16915624 GCA_034190875.2 Urechis unicinctus
TATACGCATATATACGCTCGATAATGAAATAAAGCGGCCTTGACATTCTAAATTGCCCTATGGGCTTGTATTCATGATGATACGCAAAATCCGCAAACCTGAACCTTATATGATGCCACGCTAACTATTGATCCCCTCAGTTTCCGTAAGGACCTGTATGCAGCTTCCGTAGTTTCTATTTTATATGCAGTGACAACCAATCAATGAAACTGCCGCTCGATAATGAAATAAAGCGGCCTTGACATTCTAAATTGCCCTATGGGCTTGTATTCATGATGATACGCAAAATCCGCAAACCTGAACCTTATATGATGCCACGTCCGTCTAACTATATTAAGCGCAGAAATAATCCTAAGCCCAAGAGTAACAATGCATTTTGAAAATAAGCAATGTGAGCCTCTCGGTAGTCTGCCTGTATCGGTTGCTAATGAAGGTGCTTTTTCATCGTTCATCATGGCTGGAAAACATCAATCCCAATTTCCAGTGTGATTGATTGCAGTCTATTGTATAAAATGTAAAGTACGGTTACAGATGAGGCTCTGATAGATTACACTGGCAAGATCAAACATTTACTCCCTTTTTTGCTTGTGCATGGTCTTACACAATGATAGTAGCTTGTTCCCAGCGTAAAAGCACGTGATCATGACACCATAGCTAACATTTTTGTTTCAACCCATTCCATTAGTTGTGTATGTAGTGCAAATCTGCAGTTTTATTTCGCGATTGGTAATAGTTCGAACATTGTACAATGAATGATAACTGACACAAGCTGTCTCTGGGGCTATCATCGTCATTACCAAATTTATCATCTTCCTACGCAAAGGTACAGGGAAACTAGTGCAGATTCCTGTTACATTTGCCACACATAAATGGCCTCGCATAAAGATTCACAGGCGATAGGCAATGACACATGATCACTCATCGCCCTCCACCCAGTTTATGATAATTGTACTTAAGATTGCCCAAAAGCCATGTGGAGCATTTTGCACCATAAATTATCGATTCTTTGTGGTAGATAACTACCAGTTAAATCTCAATATGTTCAGCGAATACAGCATATTTGCATATCGAGGTATTGCAAATGATCCAAAATATACTAAGTGACCGTTACCTGGAGAGAGAAAGATGTAGCCTGCTTGAGTGTGAGCTCTGATCTGACTCCCCAACGCGAATGCATAACATATCATAACTTTGTTAAAGCTTGTGATAAGTAGATATACGTTGACTGTGATACATGTTCATAATTCAGGATCAGGGTATGCTTCAAATACAGCAGAAATCAGCCAACTCACAATACTGATGCGCTGCCGTGTTGGCCATGCTGCCTGTTGCGAGAACATGATATTAAGTGTGCATCACGAGACCCGCTGGACGAATACTGGCCATGTGTTGGCCCGCTTCAATTAAAATGCCTGATCATCAACCAACGTATCCGTGTCAGAAGAAATGTTCGACAAACATTCGGTCTGTTAGATTTGATCGTTGCGCCATCGTCGAAACCCTCACATATCTAAAGCATAGACAACAACAACCCGTCTTATCTTTGCTGTTAGCGGTGTGTAGGTATTTGTGGTATAAAACCACAAACTCATTATAGTAATGAGCCTTGTCTAAACGCCCACATATCTATAGCATAGACAACAACAGCTATAATAAAATTTAAAGACAAGACCATCTCATAATTCGGTTTGCGAGGAATCATTGTCGCAGTGTTTCTCCAATGTTTTTATGTCGGGCTCCTTCATTTATAAATTATCTCATACGAATGTATCCATGCACAGACAAGGTTTTATGAAAAATTCATGCAAATAGCTCACACATCTACCACACGACCCTTGACTTCTATTCCCCAATTTATGTTTATCTATGCTTCCTTAATATTGGTCATCGGGTTCAAAGAGCATCACAAAACTTCATATTTACCAGATGGAAGTCAATATTAAACTTTACTAGAAATAAATCGAAAAATCAGCAAATAATTAGCAAATAATGATTAATAATGGCAGTGTTGGTAATATCCCACATTTTCTAAATCTGCCGTTGCCGCACGTGATCACGAGAGAAGTGAGAAGTGAAATGTCAGTGTATACAAATATGTTCTTTGATGGGGACATAATAATGTTATGCCAATTGACGGAATGAATTCATCCTTTGGGTTTCAATTGCTTTTCTCGCAAGGTTGCGACTATACATTGAATAATATGCATTATTTAATAATTATTCATGCGAAATAACATGCTATGTGTTGATAGCCTAATTTGATATTGTTATATGTTAGACAAAATGCTGTGGTTGCACTGTATGACGGCGTATATGTTATTGATTGTGGCAGGGCCAATACTTAGCCTTCACCAGGCTGCCATTCTTCCCCTCCGTTTGAAAGGAAGTGTGCAGTTATATTTTCTGAAACAATGGATAGATTGTTCTTCTTGGTAACTCATAATACCAATGGATAAATATGTGTGATATAAATTGGCAGTAAAGCGTCTTGTGTTTATCAATACAAATGCATTAGTATATTTCAGGTCTGTGGTAAATAGAGCCTACGAAGAAAAAAAAGATTAATTCGACATTTACTCGCCTTTGAGCATAAGCTTACAAACATGTAATCCATTCATGTGGCCAATAATAACCAAGAAACTTTCAGGTTTGAAGTGACACTAGTCTATTCACTATTTATTTAATTTAATGCTCTGACCTTCTATGTAATTCAAATGAACACAATGCTTGTAATATGTTACGAATAGCTAAACCATTGAAGTTATTACAGTCGTTTGGTTGGTCATAACGCATGGCTTTCAAACCAACACAAAGCGAAATGGCACTAGGTTGTTGTTGCTTCTACATAGACTTCAAACAGTTTGCTTATAAATACATAGCTTTATTCGTGATATTGTATCGTGACAGCAATTGCAATGTTGAGATAACTGTTGTGACTGAAATGCCATATTTGAGTAACATGTAACGACATTCTGAGCCCGTCATTACAATTGAGCGACGCGGTCTCAGTAACATATACAATCCAGCTCGAGTGTTCCTGGTTAGATTGGAAACATCAGTCTCCTACAGACTTATAACACCGTAGATATTGCCATGTCTTTTGCAGCAGTAACTTTTATTACAACTTCCATTGTGAACAGGTATTTGAATCATGCATCTTAATGTAGTTTGTCATGGTCATCATGAAGAAAGAAGAGGGAACATTAACCAAGCGCCGGCAAAACTCCTGCTCAAATAATTCAGTTGTTTGCAGATTTGCCTGCTGCTCACAAACAAGATCTGTAAATAAAGACATCTGCCATGTCTATTCGGCGCTAATGATTGTACGATGGCGCTATTTATTCAATGAAAATCAAGCCGTAAGTCATAGCTCTATATTTTATCTACTAATCAATTGCGTACCAAAACATGCCGATGGCAACTCATAGTGGCAAATGATGCACTAAATGAACTGGCTTTGACATATTTTGAAACAAATAATGCTTCTTTGGGGCAGCCAATCAATAAGGTTATATTATAGAGAGCGCTCAATTACGGCCATTTGTTGATTCTATGACCAAGTCCGATATCACGTTGAATGAAGCCCAATGAATAGATGTCAAGCAATGGCCAGTTTCTGTCTGCATTTGCTCGAAATACGTTTCCGGGAATGAAGCGCTAATAAGGTAATTTTTAAAGGTCGTCCACAGACAAACTATATTAATTTAACTCCCAGAATATGATATCAACTGACGCCCAATAAGCACAAAAGCACCAATTAAAGGATTCGTGATGCACTGTAGCTGATCAATGTCCTGCCAGGTGGTTTGTTGCGCCGTGTAATCTACATTAGTCAAGCTATTAAGAAGCAGTCTATCAACTGATCAACCAAATCTGCTTGTGAGATAAATGGCTGCAGCTGTGCGCCATTAACAGCCTTCTTAAGGACGTTATACATTTAGTCCAATGCTGTGTATAATACGTAGATCAGTTGTTAGAGACATATCGCAGTCAATGACATATTAGACCAATTATATATACCGTCTATTTGCCTCCGCTGAAAATGTGAAGAAATTATCGTAAAATAAAGTTCTCAGGTCAATAGGAATTGTCTGCTTTGAAATCAAAAAGAGCCACAACACCTGATTTACTTGTTGCAATTTGTTGAGGACAATTTGATACCAACATGCTTGTCGGAACTCGCAGGATGAAAACACCCATTAAACAACAAAGCACCAATTAAAGGGTCCGTGATGCACTGTAGCTGATCAATGTCAGTGTCGCGTAGTACCCCCTTGTACTGTGATCTTGTGAATTCAGATCCATGAATGATTGCTAATGGAATCTGGGGCACTCCCTCAGCTAAATGTTCAGCTGGAAAAAAATTATAAAGCAGGAATAACTCTTACATTGATGTAATGACAGACGTGCATTTTTGTTCTTTCAAATATTGTAGCATTCCCATAACCTGTGACAAAATACCATTCTCTTGCGGTGTGTGTTGGATAAGATGAGGTGGCTGCGTAGTTTTAGGATGGGGATTGTTCACTGTATCCCAGTCCTAATCCTTCTGTTTATTTGCTGAAGCTGGTGATCAAAAAGAGGATTTTATGGACCAAATGTTAACAGAATGAGGTCGAAAACGGTGGCAAACGGTTATATTGCCTCCTCTCTAACAGCATCACCTAGCTACTTGCAAATTGGTTCAGCTGCCATGCATTATAGTTTGAGGGAAGGGTCGTTGTAAGGTTTTGTGTCAGGTCACGGCGGGTATCAGATTGGGTTCATAGCGGGAATAAGGGTGAAGTCACGGCGGGTATTAGGTTGGGACCAAGGCGGGGATTAAGGTGTTGTCATAACGGCCATTTGGAGATGCCGTAATCGACTGTCGCGCAACGTCGAGCAACCGTGCCGAATATTCTCTCATAATCAAGAATTCTGGGCTATTCATTACCACTTTTCAGCCAGGCAACGCTGGTCAGTCGTATAGAAATATTGTGTTTAGAAGTATTTATTCATCCACAATCACCCTCAAATGCACTCAAAAAGGTAATCAACAGCAGCCAGCAAAATGCCGGGTTTGTCAGCTTAACATTCGTGACAAACAAAATAATTGAAAAACTCACAGGACACTTACTTTAAGATAACTTATTGAATAAATCTCAGCATGATTTTCTGTGAAAACTGTGTTGCCTTACTTACCTTTTAGAATTTCTAAAAAACGTTACTAAACTGGTAGACTCTGGGGACCCATGATAAGTTATTTCTTAAGACTTTCAAAAAGCGATTGATATACTGACGTTTAGCTGGCAAATTCTGTGGCATCAACGGTGCCGTATTAGCATGAATAAATCAATGGCTCAGTAATAGACGGCAGCGAGTGGTGATAAATAGCATTGAATCAGGGGGTGATCAATGGTGTTCTGAACGCAGGCTGCCATGAAGGTCGTGATTGACAGCACCTCAATCTTCTACCAGCTCTGAGACCACAGCGGGCTTACTCCACATCTAGTGCCTTATGAAGTTTGATAAAAACTCTCTTTGAACGACTAGTCAACGTTCGCATGATCGTTCACCTTTACAGCTGCTCTACATTGTTTACTGACGCCTAAATACTTCTCCTCTGACTCATTATCTAGAACTGAATCGCTCATTCGGTATCTAAACTTTTCATTTACCCTACCTATATGCAGTTGTTTACATTTGTTTAGGTTAAAAAGCGTTTGCCAATCATTTCCTCGGTATAACGCATTATGTAAGCTTTGTTGCAATTTATATGCCTGGTGTTTGGTCCTCACGCTGGAGTAAAGCTTGGCGTGATTTTCCAAAGTTTTTGACATTATGTCAACAGCACCTTCTAGATCATTTAAGTAGATTAAGAAAAGAACACATCCCTTAAAGAACACCACTTCTAATCTGACTCAATAGTGTTGTTCCTCCTGCTGGATACCATAAATGAATGCCATGCAAATTGATTTAATGTCGGATATGTGTATCCCCTTTTTCTACAAGCTTCCAACAACGTAGTTACAGCAAATTGTCGAGGTTGTGAATACTGATCATTTGCATCTTATAAGACTGTGTCACGTCTGAATGAACCTCCCTGCTTGTTACTCGAACAATCAAAAATAATGCATCATCTTTAGGCGACTAAATGACACAGAAAGCTCTATCAAATACCAGCGATAACTAGGCTAAATGAGAGATTTGGGGATTATTTCCTTTGAGCAAATCTATTTGACGGACCATTGTAGACTCATGCATTTGAAGTTCGTTTTGTCTCGTAATATATTCATTGAAATGCAACCAATCATGTAAATCACGCCTCAATACCTAAGCACATGATGCAGACATTAATAAGGAGCGAATTCCACATACGGAGCTGTCATTGGGCGTTATCGAGATTCTTACAATGTGAATTGGTCTGACAAGAAAATGAGATTATAGTGATTCTTCTTCCCCTCGCCCTGTTTCGCCAGTATCGTATAGGTATGTTGCATCGATAATGAAGACCTTGGTTTTCAACCATCCTGTTAACAATGTCACAATTTGACATTCTGTTAATTGTCAAGCTGTTTGGATGATACAATGTTGTCCTGTGAGGTTTGTTATCCGTATTGGTATCAAGTGGTACTTAACACAATTTCGACAAGTTAGTCAGTTGTCGTGGTGTTGTTTACAACGCTGAACTGAGAACAGTTAGCTATGTGAATAAGACTTTGTATGTTGTGATGTACAATGGGCTGGACAGGCGCTACTTTAACGTCGAAGTCTTGTCCTTTTCAAGTTTTATCAAGCAGCCATTGCTAGGACTGATAGGGCAAATATCAGTTTGACATATCAAATAAAACTCTCGAAGGTATGTTATTTAAGGCGATTGTGAGAGGATTTACCCGCACGTCGTATCCTGTTTAGGAAACGAAAATGGATTTCATCACAGCATTATCAACTCAAGGCAAATAGTTGTTTGACATATCAAATAAAACTCTCGAAAGTATGTTATTTTAAGCGATTGTGAGAGGATTTAACCGCACGTCGTATCCTGGTAAAGAGACGAAAATGGATTTCATCACAGCATTGTCAACTTAAGTAACCAGTAGAAAGCTTCTCAGAGTAGTGTTAGTCACCCTGGCTGGTTCGATTAACATTGGGAGCACCAAGACTATTATGCAGACTATGAGTTGTGAGACGAACAAACTCCCTGAAGAGTGTGACGTGGACTAAGCCCGCTGTAGTCTCAGAGCTGATAGCGATTGCGTTCGCGGATCGAGGTGTTGTCAATCACGTCCGTCATGGCCGTCTGCGTTGGATGGCTTCTTTTAGCCGTTATGGGGCCACGCTTAGAATGTCAATATTCACAGGCACTGCCTTATGACGTGAAGATTTGACACAGTGTAATATATTCATGTCACCTCAATATCATCTGCCTCAACTTTCTTAATCTAGAGATATTTCGCATGTTATTGCAGATTTCCTACGCGAAAACAATTCAGAAAAACTCGGATAATCTTGTTACGAAATGTGACTTGCATTATAATGATAAGGGTCGGTGAGGTACTAAGGATCAAGTTCAAATTGATACCAGCGCTTCGGTTAACCTACCGAATATTACTTATTCTCCTGCGATTCAAGAAGTTATCATTTACTTATCTGCTGACTTCATTAATACAATTGAGGGGAAGTAAATTCCTTATGAAGTCCCATGTTTTTGTTTCTCATAAAAGAGCCATAGCTTCATAGCCATTTGCTTTTAGGCATTGTGTTGGTTTGCGTTAAATAACAAGTTTATGTTACCTTAACGCTTTCTTAAAAACTCTCAAGAGGCTGTTCAGTCCCATATTGGGCACTCTGGGATCATATTGTTAATACATTACTAAGTTTAACGCAGACATAAATAATTCCATCTTTTAATTTGTGGCAATCATTACGCACCCTATAACTACCTCGCTATCTATGTGTATACTTCCGCTTATGTTACAAAATGTAGATTTCATCCAAACTTTACTTATTATCTGGCATAATTGCGCCAAAAAATAGACTAACAAGCCAGAAGGGTAATTTCCGATGACAAAATTGGCGGCAGCCGAAATAAGGCACCAATTTCAAGGACCGTAGCGCCTCGTAGCGAGTTTTGTTGCTAAAGGTGCGGTTGCCAAGCAGCCTGCTAGGCAACCTCGTTACAAATACGGGATTGAACAAGTCTCTTTAACCTACTTTATTAACAGCCAGGCAAATCAAGCAGCGGATGTCAGATGAGCAAGTCATAATGAACTCTTACTGACAGAGCTTGGTCAATAATTAAGTAGTCTCATCTTATGTTAGAGATTAATCGACAGAGGGAATTTAACACCATTTCACTGCACATATGCAAAAGAAGCACCGTTTTCTTCGTTCTTGCTGTTCGTAAAGAACGACTACAGTAATAAAGTCAAACACCTGGCGAATGCAATGCTAGTTTCCATTCTCGACTCTCCTGATCAGAGTCTAAAACGGTGATCATATTCTGCATATGTCAACTGATTCACCAAACGTGACTTCACCAAGGATATCTTTGTGACGTTTTTCCTGTGCCAGGTCAAAGCTCTCATTGAGTTGTCTATTGATCCGGTTCAAGTTTTTAACTATCACGCTAAGGAACAATTGTAAAAATCATCATTATTTTTATCAATTATTGCACAAATAGAAAAGGTTACAGCATGTCTATAGCAAATGGTTTTAACTGTACGATGAATAATTTGAATAATTTACCACTCCGCCACGTTTAGCGCTGCTTCGCGTAGACCACAACTGCAAATCATAGCGTTTGATTGATGGAATGGCCGAGTATAACTGCTATCAATCGCTTGCAACCACTAACGGCACTGGGGGATTTTGGATTCTCGGTACATGCAATGTTGGGTCAAACGTGCGTACCCTTACACACGAAATGGAGCAATTAAAATTGCATTCCACTTATCAGATATTCCAAAACCACATTGGCTCCTATGGGCAATGGTGAGAAACACTGGGATGATACCACATCGCTTAAAGACGAACATTAACCAGATGCCAAAACCCTGCAGTAGCTTTATCACCTCGGGAACAGTATGGTGCCATTCGAACGGGAAATATTTCCGTTTCAGTGAGAGCCCATATAACTTGTGGAGGAATTGCTAAGTGTTCTAGACAATAAAAACTCAGAAGAGTGCCACTTATGGCTCAGTTAGCAAATAGAGCGCACCCAAAAATATTAGTATGTGCTGGCGATAAGACATGTGTCCAATATACATGCTCTTAAAAGTTTAAGAAAATGATGTCGCGTTTACGTGTGATATAACTGTTTTCTTACCTACTTTATATGTGACACGAGCAGTAATTATACCGTCCACCAGCGACTCTATTCACCTATGAGCTAGAGTCGGTTTGAGTCAGACGCTTCAAGTTGTAGATGGTGTTGCTTATTGATGAATGATCAGCACTGGACTGATGTCACAATCCTCTATCGAGGAATCTGAGGAAGCCGCTTCGTTCAAAAGCCAGAGACAATTCCGGGATAAGATCACGAGTGGCGCCACCGCGCGACTGGAGCACACGCTATCGTTCAGGTTCAATGCTGGAACGCTGCTGGGACCATTAACGTGCCACTCTGTTTTAAACATACGAATGTTTAAAAAAACCAAATTGACATCAACCGTGCCGAAAGCTCCATTTTTTTATCTGCTTAGGAAACCGGCTGAGTCAAGCGAATAGCAAGTTTTAACCATGCCATTAGACTAACGATCGGCCGATATATGTGTTGCTGTAACGGAGAGTAAACGTAAGTTTACCAAACGTATCAAATATGGGTACTTCTACGTTCAATAGTAACTTTCAAATATGCACAGGACGTCTACATAGACGTTATATTTTTAGCAAAATCAGCGCGTTTAGTGCATGGATGTGTTCTATTTCACCAAACAAACATTTAGCTTCATCATTCAGTTGGAGGTTTAGCCCTACCCGGACGTGTCATGTCATTATAACGTCCTGGGTCGTCACTTACCGCAATCATTGGCAAATATGCCATTACTTCTATGACATGTAGATTACCATTGTGTATAAACTAAAATAACAGCAATATGCAAAACATGATAGGAATAACAAATTGTTACGATTCGTGGAGAAATTGCCTGCCTGAAATTTGAATAACAGAATGTTTTTGCAAGATATCATTCAGTTTTGTGTGGTAAATAGGTAATGGTCGTCGGTTTGGGCGGGGGTAGGGTATAGCATTCGTATTGAAACGGAAGTATGAGATAATTCTACAGTAAATTACAGCATTTTTGTTTCTAAATGTCGCTTTAGGGCGGTATGGTACGGATAATGGACAAAACATCAGATATAATGTTTGATTGTAATTACTGTAATCGATGCAGATATTATATCCAGGATCTGTATATAAACCGCAGTTTGCATGCATCAGTATCATTCTACGCAGAACCCAGGATGGCAAGACAATCATTGGTGGTGCTGTTGGCGGCGGTGTGTTGCTTGTCTGCGGTGTACGCAAGCAGGGAACTCTATTTGAAGACCAAGGTGGCTCATCTCGTCCCGATGTGTGATGTAGGAGAGGAGACCGCTTGGTCAGACCCCTGCCATTCTGACTGCCTTTGCCAGCGTGGAAACGACGTCTACTACATTGAATGTGACCTCATTGACTGCACAAGGCCCTCGTGCGCAGGCATGTATATCAACGTACCAGGCCAATGCTGCCCTGTCTGTATAGAACAACTGGGCGAACCACAAGGTCCTTAATCAAAGGGCTAATCACGGTTATACAGAGGATCCACGCTGCCCGACAAGCTAGCATTTGAATGCGTCGACGTCTCGGATACGGATATAAGGACTTGCTTTTATTGGACATCTTTATTATTATTTTTTTTAAATTAAATATCCTTCCCCCATCGCAGCGGCTCCTCTGCGCCATAACATTCCTGCTTGGCGAAAACTTTTCAGCCAGATGGCGTTTCTCAGCAAGATGAACTTCAGTGCCACTTCTGTGAGCAGCTTCAGGATATGTAGATTGTGCCGTCTCTCCCTGAGCCCTCCCTCCAGACACAATCTGGTATTTAAGACATGCTTCCAACTGCAAGAACTATCAGTATTGCTTTAACTATTCTATCAATTTCTTTCGGCGTCTGTTTATTTGAGTTTATTGGTGTTCTTTATACAGTTGATTTTCATAAACCATAGTTTAAACAAAGAACATTGTGACAATAAAATATGGCTTACTGGTATCAAAGTTATGGAAATGTTCCTTACAGATGATTCAAATGTATCGGAAAACAGTAGCTCCGTCACATTTTGCTTGATACACGTGCTGAGCTATGTACCAGCCTCAGTTTACCCTCCTTCCTAAAACCCTTTGTTCTGGCAATACCTTCACCTTTCTATTATAGGAATTCGCCTTGGCAGAACACCTCAGTGTTATTTGTGGTTGTGTCTTTGTAAAGGGATGCGAACGCGCATACGCATCGAAAAATAGAGCTGACCAACAGATTAACTGCACAAACCAACTATGTGAATCTTCCAATCATGTGAAGCTAAATAAGCAGTCTCAAAACAGCGCTTGAGTACCGACTTACGACGTACATATGTATTGTGCTTCGTTGTACGCCAGTGCAGCTGAAATTCTCTTTCGATGAAGTATCTCAGTGCAACATTGAAATGTATAAAGAATAATTTAGCAAATTCATATATCATCATCAACGCTCGTTGAGCAGTGTACCGTTTGTATTTTAGACATGACGCATCAAACATGATTCTTCAGCAGTGTGTTTGGTGTGTATCAGCTGGCTTCAGCGGTCTGTTCAGTGAGTCACGAGTCATCAATTCGCTTGAGTGTATATACGGCTACTGATTTCAAGTCGACTTTTCAGGTAATGGGATAAGCCAAATCACAATGACCTAAATACCAAGAGCGTGTCCATACTTACTATCAATGACAAAATGAACTTTACTGTTTTAAAATAAGCACAATACAAATTTATTAGACCCCGTCGGGCGAATCTGTTAGCTTGGTATAAGAAACAGTGTTGTTCTGATCCGTAACGAATAAAACCAACAGTTTAACATGTCGGGTTTGACGATTGCTTGTTCGGTCGTCAACGTTGCGCTTGTCCAAACAATTATTGAAATTCAATCCATTTCAGTGAACAAATAAAATTCTAAAGCTACTTATGTCTGGTGTGTATCTCTGTTTAACTTGGGGGGATAAGCACGTAAAGGTCGATGTATTATTATGCAGGAAATTTTTTGTATCAGCATATATATATATATATATATATATATATATATATATATATATATATATATATATATATATATATATATATATATATATATATATATATATATATATCCCCATCAAAACCCCGTCCATCACGTTATGTTTAACTTATTATTATAACGTTCTGTGATGGCTTACGCCCGAAAGCTAGCTGTAGGGGTGGGGTGATGTGTGAAATATCAGAAATTTAATTTCAAATAAATGATACATCGTCTGCTGGCACCAGAAATAACAACTTAGTCATAGACATTGCGTCGATATATTTCACACTATTGCAATTTGTGATATTCATTCCCGAGCCAACAAGTTTATTAGATCGTAGCAGAAGCGATGCCGCGAGGCAGACATTTTAGAATGATGCTTCAATCTGCCGTGCACAATGAATGTCGCCCTTCTAGTTGTCATTATTCTTACAAAGCTCGAACATAACGGTTATCATTTTGGAGAAGGCATAACATCGACATGCACCAGAACCTTGTTTTGCGAGGAGTCGAAGATAGTTGTAAAGCTATTCACCATTATTATGACGCTTATTAAACCCCATGCGTCATAAAAAGCGTTGTCAAACATAAAAGTATTTATTTTGATCGTTGATGAGCGGCCAGTTTATATATATATATATATATATATATATATATATATATATATATATATATATATATATATATATATATATATATATATATATATATATATATATATATATATATATATATATATATATATATATATATATATATATATATATATATATATATATATATATATATATATATATATATATATATATATATATATATATCATATATATACTTCTATATTACACATAACTCATACATATATATGCATTATATAAACTCATTACACAAACTCATTATTTAAACTCATTATTCTTTTATTGCCCAGTACATTTTCATTTTCAATTTGAATATATAATTCATATCTGCCTTACACGCATGGTATCTTGAAAGGCCGTGCCATGATTAACGGTGTACTACGGTAAATTCTTCTCGCAGCAATCATTAAATGATGTCAAACAGCCATGAAAACGGAAATTAGTAAGTAAGGTTGCCTTTCAGTTACAATTTCTTGGGCATGTGCTCAAGTATAGTGGTTCCACAACAAGCACGAAATTAATTTACCGACGCACCGCAATGAAAACAACAACATACTTATATGGCACAACATTGCGGTCTTTTGTACCTAATTTGAAACCATTAGATTCCTGATTTTGAAGCTTTAATTAGGGCTTCATCTCATGCTGATGGTTGCGTATGCCACATATATATGCAGTGTCACATATAAATCTGAATCTTAGAAACAGTTCGAATGCAGAATAATGGTTGACAGTGGTTGTTTCCTTCCATTTATGGATCATCTTCATGCACATATTCAAAAGAACGTAAAGGTTCGTGCGAGAAGTGTCGCAAATCGATGAACTCGACAAAAGGCAAACAAGAAATAGACACAGGATGCTTATTTATTGCACTCCACTAGATAATTGTTTTTTGTACTACAAATGGCGTAAGGGCCATGTATGGCATTTTGCGCCAAACACGTTTATTCCAGAATTACATATTTACTGCGACCGTCAGCTGGTGCAAGTAGCCGATGGTTATAACTCCACAGAGGATCTTCCGTTGATGTGTACAACTATTGGTGTATCTTTCAACATAAAGTACGTCAATAAATCTGACATATGCCGTCTGACCATTAACTCGATGGTACAGGTGTAACTTGCTTGAAGACGGCCTCGGAACTAACGCAGCGCGAACGCAAACATATTTCTTACAAGACTGTTTGTTAATACCTTTATATAAGTACAAATAGTTGGTCGGTGTTGTATATTCATCATTCAGGATAAGGGTATACTTCCATATACCAACGAATATTAATCAACGAGCTCGAAATACTTGCGAGCTGTTGTGTGGACAATTCCGTCTCTTGTGAGTACGAGATATCTCTTGAGTGTATTGGAGATGAATGTTTCGTTAGACAAATACAGGGCATGTATTGCCTAACATCTTTACTGACAGTTTAATGTTGACCTTGGTCATAAGCGGTGTTTAGGGATTTGTAGTTGCAAACAACCTACACATCTGGCTGGCTTGGTTCAACATCTGTAATCATCTCAGCAGTTGCCGTTTTTGTACGGCAATCTATCCACCGTGTCCTGCATGCATTATAATATAGTATAAAACGATTAATGGATGAGACGCAGCTACAAATATCATTGAATTTTAAGACAAAGCTGCCTCTCATGATAAGGGAGGAAATGCTTAACTGCAGGCTGTACACCACAACTGTTTCCGAGACAAGCATTCCCATTTGAAAACCAGTTTGTTCCAATGTGTGTTCACACAGGCCACGAGTGCAACAAACTCAAAACTAGGTGTGTCCCAAACATTGTTGGATGGACATCAGTGAGTGTCACGTCTGTGTCATGCTGGCGAATCGCGCTTAATAATTGTTATCAATAGCTAGTTATTGAAGTCGCAGAATAATAAAGATGATAAATAAATCAAAGCGTTTTTCCATATCTCATAGCATGAGCATAATTCACTATTCCTTAGTTTGCATGCAACATATTTGTTGTGCTGGTCAGGTGATTACAGACACTTTCATTGCAATAGAATCAAAGTGATCGAGTCTATTGAACCATTGTAAAGTTAGTACCTCGTCATACCATGTGCTTTGTGGCGTCTCGTTTTCTTCAAAATTCGAGTTATGATGCAGCAGTCCATCAACGATTAACAAACTCTGCTTGTGAGAAATGTGGCTTCAGCTGTATGCTTCCAAAGGAATCCATAATCCATCACTCATCATATATAAGAAACAACCTGCAGTCATATCTGCAGTATGCCAGACCCTCATTTTAACGTCTTTTTTCGCAAATGGAATTTAGACGAACATTTCTTATAATATGACAAAATATTGCACAATACCGTCTTTAACTCAATGCAATTACCCTGTTCTCAGTAGAACAATAAACTGACATATTTGTCTTCTCTTGCTTAACATAATGATCATCTCTATTATGGCAATAACGAAAGAGGCCAAAGTAAAGTGTTACAGTCTGATTCATTATAACATTTATCCAATCACTTCATTACCATTCTAATTGTACTTTGCATTTGTATGGACGTAAAAAAGCATGATTATCAACATATCATGCTAAAAATTGAGAGACGCAAAGTGATGTAACCTAGATATCTTAGTGAATGAAAATCAATGAGAGCATTAAACCAATTGCACCTTATGTCCATATTGCGCTGCACATTCATTCCAATGCCAAATGGAGGCCTTTCACATTTGAGAAGTGATGACTAAAAAGATCAGAATTACTGCTCATTATATTTAGCATGATACAACGCCAACCCCACATTGTCGTCAGTTCAGTCCTAATGAGATATCACTCTTCAGCGTTTCTTCGTGATAGGAGCACTAGATCCGAAATAATTAATGCTAAATGAAACGCCATAACAACCTGTGCATATATTTCTTTGCAATGTATGTATTTACGAATAAAGCATCAAAGTTAGTTTAGCGAAGAATCATTGTTTTTTAGCCTCTTTAGTATAGAGCATCAAGGTCTGTGTAGCGTATAACCACTGCATGATAAGGGTATTAGCATGAACAGTAGTCTTCAGGGATTAAATACAACGAAGGTATATTTTTGCGAACAGCTGCAACCACTATGTATACTAGCTTTAACGAGGATTGCATTTGCTTGCATGTCTCCTGATACGACATGTTAGTTAACAAGTCCCAGGGTGCTTGTATCACGTGTCGTCTACCCCGGACACAAAGGTGTGGTAGGACAAGACGTGTCTAATGCCATCCCACAACAATCAACATACGTCTGATAGCCATGGCCAACATTGTTGTATGATCAAGAGAGGTGACAGGTGGTATAGCGATGTCTGCTGCATGGTCAGCGAGGTATAGACGAAATATCCAAAGAACCCATATCATCAAAGAATGGACAGAATGACATTAAATTTATAGTTTTGCACGTGCGAATTGCGTCCGGATGGTTTATTTATGTATTATGCGACTACTGGACCTTGGTGAAGGTTTAAGTGCGCCCATTTCCGTTCCCGTTGCAACAGGATGTCCTGTAATTTTCGACGTCTGTTTTCTTTATATTTATCCCACAATAGGTTGTTTATTGGAATCGACCAACAAACGCATCATTGGTTAACCCAGACAAATTGGCGATATGCTTTCCCTTGTTACACTTGCAGGCCTGCTGGGGTAGTTATCGTTATAACAACCATCGAAACCCGATGTCGAATTGCATGACAAAGTAACATATTTCCTGGATACCGGCGTACTTTGACCACGGCCACGGCACACCTGCGTAATTCCATATGGAAATGGGGTATGATGAATGATGATTAATGTGCAATCCGTTTTACACGTTCGCTGTGCCAATAATTGCTAGGACGATAATTAGATCTTATTTCCATTGTCGCACTAGTTCTTGTGAAACAACCCTTTGCCACAGACAGTCAGCTAGTCATGCATTTAATATTTGTTTACAGAACAAATTCCATGCGCATATGTTGAGGCATTTGTATGACAGGTTATTATGTATTTCGCATACATCGTATCAACAAGTGATAACATTAGCTCTGGCACGGGGAATACAATGCGTTCAACACATGCTATTGCACTTGTCCAATTTGTGAAGGAACGGCGTTGGGGACGATTGGTTCGGGGCACAGCAGAGCTACTTTCTAATGGCGATATCTGGCTATTAATCTGATCCTAAGCTGACCACAGGTGCACTTAGACCCTTTGCTCAGGTTTTGCATTGCAATTTGCAGTTGGAACAAGTGCTTAGGGTGGGGATTCAACAGCGCATACTATATGAAGCAGGTCGAATGAGGAAGCGTGAATAAATTGACGCATTGCACAGCAGCAGTCTTTGGTAAGCGGCGATGTAAAATAAAGGGCTGTGAAGAAAGGGCATGTAATAAACTGCTTCCACAACCATCCATAAATCGAAATCATTCCAATATGCGAATCAGGATGGAAGGATTGAAACATGTTTCGTTAGTGATGATTGACGTCACATGATGGCACATACTATTTAACACTAATCAAATATTTTGTAAGGGATACAAGAGACTGCAATATTGGCAGGCCTCCGACATGTAAACAAGAGAATGCTATCAACCAGAGTCTCATCTGTAACCACCCGTTACAGTTTAGGCAATTGTCTGCCATCAACCAAGTCGGAAGGTAGATTTAGGTAATCCGGCATAGATGAACTATGACGATAACAATTGTCACCATTTATTTTTCGCAAGCATAACATCTAATCAATGAGATATCGAAAACGGTACTATTTACCCGAGATTATTTAAGTAAATTGATTGTACTGTTTGTAACTGCGTATCATTAAAAGTGCATCGAACCTTAACTGGAGCTGTTGAAGTTTTGGAAATATACAGTGGTTATCATTTGACGTTTTAGTTTTATATTAGGGTGATGTACGGTACTTTTAGGAGGATACGCATCTCTCGGGTTGTACAGACGATAGATAAAATGCTGGATAAAATGGGCTATTACATTACGATACGAAGTAACCAGGATTTCTCTTGCCTGCTTGGTACCGTGTTATCAAGTTTCACAATGTATTAGTCTTCTGAAGCCATAAAAAATCAATTGATTGATTGTATCTATAAATGAACGTGTGTTAACTGCATGGCAACAAAAGCCTCGTAGCCTACTGACACCTTTGGCGGTATGTTGTGTATATTTGCAGTGCTATTTCTGTACAAGCTACTTAAAATACCACTATATAGGAATAAGCAAATGACTCGAATTTGTTGTCATCGCTATACATGCAGTGTCGTATATGTTCACAGAAGTAGGTTACAGTCGTTGTGAATAAATCTAGTGCACCCTTGGTAGTGCATCGTATTGCTAAAGCAGAGCGATTGATCATTTATAAAAGCGGCCTTCCGGAAATCCTGGAACACAAAGGCAAATAGTTTACTTTAGGATATGCTTATGGTACGTCCCGCTATGAAGTGATTCATCCCGCTTGATATACTTTATTTAATCCGCAAGGGTGTCAGGTGAATCAATATATATCGAGAAGACACATCATCGAATGAAAAAATTGCCATTTATCATTCGATATATGCATCGTTAACTTTGATGATACTCATTTATCGATGACGACCATAGATAGGCTGCACCGTCATCAGCAGTTAACAGAAGCCTCCAGTAGCACTGTCCCTCCATTGTGGCTTTTTGTTGACTAAAAAAACCGTTTATGCACATTGGTATCGTTCAAAGTCATATAAATACTCCATGTAATTTCTCTACAGAAGCAGTAATAACAGGAGGGACATTTGGCTGAACGAAACGTGCCGAATAGTGACGAACGACAGTAATTGTACTGGTAGTCCCAGATACAATTCTGCAGAACTATATAGTTATTAAATATTTTATATCAATAGAAGGCTCAGAATTGGATATAAGGCTCTGAAGTTCCAATGTTTCCTCATATTTGTTGTTATAGCGGCCACGCAAAATATATCATTAACCCAGAAACCATCGCTGAAATATAAAACAATAAGTCGGCTGAGGCCTGATTCATCTATTTGTCTAGCAAACATGATATTTTGGTTGATATAAGTAATTAAAGTTTCCTTGCTATTTACTCTGCTCTCAATTTATCTACAAGTGTTCTTTTCTACTAACTACATACATTTGCCGATACAGACACACATTGATATATCTATCCATACTCCGTCATCAAACGTGGTGATAAAAATGCTTTCCCTGATGTGTAATAATCATCAGATGATGAAGAGTTAAGTCTAACGATTTAATCATGATAAGCAAATAAAGGATATTCATGCTTCCTTTCATTGCCACAGCGCATCATATATCTGCAGCAATGCACTCATTACTAAGACAGCGACTAGCCAGATAGACTCCAGATGCATTGCGAGTGAGCATAGATATATGACAAAGCAATGGGGAGATGTAAGTATT
Source organism: Urechis unicinctus (assembly GCA_034190875.2). NCBI lineage: Eukaryota > Metazoa > Annelida > Polychaeta > Xenopneusta > Urechidae > Urechis > Urechis unicinctus. The sequence continues at coordinate 16,864,931 of CM067344.1, forward strand.
ATCTCGCGCTTAGGTTCGTCGGTCATCTCAAGTGGAATCGAGTGCAATATAAAGTTCTGCTTGGCAAGCAATAAGTAGATTTCTTATCAATTAATGACGGAATGCCATTCACCGTCTATTAATCTCCGCCTGGAAGATACAAACGCCCAACAGGAGCTACACAGATATCATCTTATGTGCAAACTGCATGCCTAAACGCATGCATTCACGCATAACCACAACCCCCTCACCCCCCACACACACGCACCCACACACTCACAAACATGTATATATACATATAATATATATATATATATATATATATATATATATATATATTAAGTATAAATATAAATGTATATAGATATATATATAAATATGTATATATATATATTAATATATATATATAAATATTTATATATATATGTAGATATATATATAAATACATATATATATATATATATATATATATATATATATATATATATATATATATATATATATATATATATATATATATATATATATATATATATATATATATATATATATATATATATATATATATATATATATATATATATATATATAAATATATATTTATACTACGGTCTCCATTGTTGAGCACAAGAAAACTTATTAATAATAACCTTTAAATCAAACTTACGACGGTTGCAGTTGTGAAATATCCAAATATTTGTTTACAAGGCCATTTAATTTCATAAAGCATAATTATTAGATAAGTTAATGGCATGATTAATAAAATGGTCTATTGTACTATATGAATGTTTTATATTTGATATGAAAGGCATGCATTTGTTGAAATATCTGCATAGGTCATTAGGCTATACAACACTTATAAGAAAGCATGGAAACCTTTAGCCTTTGAGAATTATTTTAATATCCTGATTCCATGGCGAAGAGTAAAATACCCTTTACGCAATTTAATATTCATCCAGACAATAAGATTTGGATCCTCAGGGAAACACACAAAACCAATTATTTGAATCAAATCAACTCAAGTCAGATCAATGAAGCTTAACGCCTACCTATTACCATCCGTTGCAGATTTAACCCATCCGTGTATTCAACACATTAACTTTAGTCAAATTGAGCGCAATGGTTACATTATCCAAATGTCAGTAGAGGAGATAATTAACGGCTACAGTCATTATATGAAGCGTCAAGCATTGTAATGGGTCTTTATGAGCTGACATAAAAATGCATGGGCTAGGCTAATCCATATTATTCGGCAGCTTGGCCAGCGAAGATCCGCTTAACCTGGTATTTGCAAATGGTTCGCAGTGTCGTCCGAAACCCCATAAATTTAATCATTTGTATCTCTAGTGAAATAAAATCATTTGTGCACAATGAATGGAAAGTGACGAAAATATTATAAGGAGACGTGACGGCATGAAAACAGCAAAGTGAACACGGCTAAATAGATTGCAACATGTGCACGTTGATGCTGCCAAATTCATAAAATGTCGTTACAACAATATGCCTAATGTTAGAGACATCTAACACAACTGCACAAACAAATATAGACTATTAATGTGTGAATACACGGAGCAATGCATCGTGTCTTAACCGATTACAACGATAAACCACGTGTCACTATTGTCGGCAGTCGGCCTAATTATGATACCACAGTGCGGTGCAGGGTCAGTCTTGTTTACTGTACAAACAGGATATTCGCGATCCTCTCCATGATATTGTCTTAACCAAGATCACAATCGAACTTGGCTGCAGATCATCAGATCATGTCAAATATTGCGCCTCGTGACCCGCACGAGCTTAATTGGACCGGATGCAGCTACAATTGATTTACCACTTGGGGATTTCCTTCTTCGAGTCAAGTCTTAAGTTTCGCAAATGTTGAATATATGCTCGTTTTTATACTGTATTTTCATTGCGTGTGATGAAGCATTCGCCGAAGGTGTATGAACGGCTACTGTATAGCGCAATAGGCGCTAGTGCAAAATATATTGGAATAACTAGCTCAGAGTACAGAGTACATACGTCAGAATCTGCCTTACCTGGTGGGTTAAAACCAGGTTGTTCAAAACGTCGGGGGTTTTCATAAGAACCACTGATTGTTCCCACTGCTGAATGCATCAATGCATCGTGCTGTCTGATTTTATTAATTAGCAAACTTAGTTCGCGAGCAGCATCATGTATCAACCTGGCATATGAAAGAGCAGCAGTGGCATCCGATAGTACAGTAGGAGGTACGGGGTTGACAGAGTTTGTTTTTTTCTATTATTTTATCGGTAGTCCAGTTACCGATAGCACAGTAGGAGGTACGGGTTGACAGAATTTGCTTATTTCTTTTACTTTACGGGTAGTCCAGTTACCGATAGCACAGTAGGAGGTAAAGGGTTGGAAGATTTTGCTTATTTCTTTTAATTTACCGGTAGTCCAGTTACCGATAGCACAGTAGGAGGTGCGGGGTTGACAGATTTTGCTTATTTCTTTTAATTTACCGGTAGTCCAGGTACCGATAGCACAGTAGGAGGAACGGGGTTGAAAGAGTTTGTTTATTTCTATTACTTTACCGGTAGTCCAGTTACCGATAGCACAGTAGGAGGTACTGGGTTGACAGATTTTGCTTATTTCTTTTAATTTACCGGTAGTCCAGTTACCTGAGTGGATACTGTATGAAAACCTTTCGCTCTCTCTCTCTCTAGATAGCCGCTGACATCATTTGTAAGAGATAATCATACTCAAATATGTGTGCGTTTGATCCCGGTGCTTAAGTCGCCAACAAGTGCTCATTTCTAATAGTTTTACACGTGAAAGCAATAAGCGATTAGCAGGTGCCAATAAAAAAGGCAAAATGGCATGCATTTGTTGTAAAAAACTTATAAGAAAGCATGGAAACATTTAGCTGCCAGATGCAATCAACACAGGTATAAACATTTCAGTAAATATGTGCAATTGCATTTATTTATATATATATTTATATATATATATATTTTTATATGTTCATATATATATATATATAAAAATATATATATATATTTATATGTATTTTATATGTTTATATATATATATATATTTTTTCATATATATATATATATGTATATATATATATATATATATATATATATATATGCATATATATATATATGCAGCTATATATAGAGATATATATGTATATATATATATTTATGTATAAGAGAGATATATATATATGTATATATATACATATATTTATATATTCATATATATATATAAATATGAAGAGTATATATATATATATATATATATATCCTCTATATATATATATATATATATATATATATATATATCTCTCTATATATATATCTATATATATCTTATATATATATCTATATATATATATCTCTATATATTATATATATATATATATATATATATATATATATATATATATACGCTAGGCATACAAACATATTGCCCCTCATTGATATGGAATTGAATACAAAACAGAAATCCACAGTAAAACCTGACAGATCTTTTCAGCAAAATCTGTCAGAAAATAAATTATAGATGAACTATGCGGTGCGCCGATTATGTATTCAATCAGAAGTTATCGCCCTAATAAAGTAACGACATCTCAAAAGTATAGCACACGAAGCTATTGAATGACCACAACAGCCCAAATATTCGTTATGGGTGATGGGCGTAACCCATCGCAATTCGATTGCCTGCTGTCACATGTTCACGTGTTTTACTTTGACGGTGACATGAGCTGCATCTCAGAAGCCTCCCACGGTTGTGTTGAGACCAATGATGAACGCCATAGATACTGATTGATTTGATAGCTGAGTTTTCATATTTTACCCGACATGCATAGCATTTTTGAATAGTCGCCCACCAATGGAGTAAAAACGAACCTTTCAGATATACAAGGCTCAATAAACCTCATAGTATGCAGTGTATGCTTTCAAATGGTGCAACAGAGACATTTTCTTATTCAATTGCCTATGGTATATCGATTTGCTGACAGTCGATATGGTGGGAAATGCATGCCCGGCATTTCCAAGAAGCCTAAGCCATCGCAATTTCAGATGGCGTGAGTTGGTTCAGAGAAAGCATTAAAACCAAAACGGACTTGAATAAATGTGACTGGTTGAGATGTGATTTTGCGATCCAGACACGTGAATGAGTGCTGAATCGATGGTATATTGAATAAAGAGGCGTAAGGTGAGTTTCAGCTGGATACCAAGGCCCAACATTACAATGACAGTCGATATGGTGGGAAATGCATGCCCGGTATATCCAAAAAGCCTAAACAATCGCAATTTCAGAGAAAGCATTAAAACCAAAGCATGTTTGCAATGTCACAATTCGGCGGCCACGTGTTTGCTAATGTGTTGGTAACGTTTGATGTGTATGGGTGGAAATTGGTAAACATGGATGGAAACACAAAGTAACAAGCATATCAGGTGCATCGCACCAACGTATTGCCATGCTGAGAATTAGTAGAACACGGTTGCTGAATCTAGCCTAGAAATCCAAAGTTCGGTACCTTTCTTCATCGCATGGCAACCTGCTCTCAGCCAATCAGAGCTTGAGAAAAAGCTCGGTCTTTTTCCCATATCGCCTCAAACACACAGTTTTGTCCTGGGATTACTCATCGTGGTACCTTGGGATTGTTGTCTAATTCTCTCTGGGTTCGTTTAGTTGTATCATTAAGGTGCTTTGAATTACGTTTCAAAAGCTTGTCCCTGGTGTGCTCACATTTGTTTACTTGCACAAAACTGGGTCACATGTGACGCGTGTAATTTTGCAAATTTCTATTTAAGTCGTCGAGTGACACTGTATCATCATTGGGGGACCACACGGCTATTCGGTCGGTCTAGATTAAAAGAGTGATGCTGTGATAATTCTAGATGGTATGTTTAACTTGGCTAAATTGGCAAACAATGATCGATATTCTGACATGCTACGCAGAAGTAGCGCAAGCAAACGTGGCAAATATCAGTCTAGAACTTGCGCAACCTCCACGTTGAATACGTCAAATTGATGGGTATATACAACAGGCCATTGAATTGCCCAGTGGTTCCTTTTAGTCATAGCTACGTGCGGTTACTTCATTGTAAATTTGTGTTTCGATGTAATTATTGATGTAAATCAACTCACGGTATTAAAACTAACCGCACAAATGGAAATGAAATTCACAGAAAAGTGCAGGTATTGCTTGGATGGGTGCTATCATAAATCAAAATTGTGCGAATCGGCCTGAAAAGAACGCGTTTTGCATCCATTTTTAATCATGTTGTTTTGTCTACATATGTATTGCAATTTCATTTGGGAATTTCATCCAGGTGTGTTTGATATGTGATGTGCGGTGTTACTGATTTCAGAGTGGAAGTAGTCATAGGCCTGCTGACCAATTGGCTGACTTGAATGTGTCAGAGACTTCTCAGGATGTCTATTTATAGCGAACAGCTGCAACCACTATCGGCAGAGAGTTTTCAATGATTGATTGCTTCTCAATAGCTAGAATAAGGATTACAACACCATAATAGATAATCGGCTACGACAGATTATATGTCATCCTTTGATAACAATGGGAAGTCGGGATCCGCTGGCATGGCCCTTGGAACAACATAATGGACGATGGCTTCCAGCCGGCTATGTTTGCATCATAAGTCGTATCAATCGGACACATTGGGTGTAGAACAAACCGTGTCTATACTCTTGCTAAGCAAGGAATGTCGCTGGGTGCAAAACCTAAAATCAATGAATAATGCCACATAGACAGCAGGATAGTACGTGACTATGTGATTGCCCTTTCGAGATCGAATATTTATGCATTATGCGATCACTGGACCTTGATGAAGGTTTAAGTGCGGCTATTTCCATTCCGGTTGCAGCAGGATGTCCTGTAGTATTTTACGTCTTTTTTCTGCATATTAATCCCGCAATAGGTTATTTAAATCATTGTAATTGCGTCGAAGTAACATGTTTATTTGCAACCAAAGGAACAATGCTGAATCATAAGTTGTCATGTTCATTTTTTGCGTCTAGTCCTCAAAATATATGACAACCTTTATCAGAGAGACATGGTGTCATCTGAAGGTAATAGACCATAGTAAATACATTAATCTGTGTTGAAAAGTAAGTTCACTTGGACCAAATGCTCGCTCGATCCCCCGTATCTATAAACCCTCATTCTAAATAGTTCGTATCCAAATAGTTTGTTAGTTATGATGACACTTGCAAACACCGGTCTCATCCGTGACCATTCATTACAGATAAAACAATAGACAACCATCTATTGTGCCGGAAGTTAGAGTCAAGTACGCTAGCAATGATGAAGGACGACGAACACAATCAGCACCGAGGGAAATCCTTGTTTTCGCAAACAAAAGATCTCATCAATGAGACACCATTTTCCGGAGATTACTTCATTAAATGCATTGTACTGTGAGTGAATACGAGACATCGAAGGTGCACCAAAGGTCCATCGACACGTCCGTATATCAAAACTTTAAAGATTCCTTTGGCAAAGATTATAGGAACTTCTATGTGCGTGCATGAGATGTTCATCAAAATTATGTTTACGAAAAGTGAATCATCTTAACAATAGCACAGCAGAACCTCACCGCCATAACCTTAGGGTTACTGCCGAGGTAATTTTGTTCAGACGAAGAGTAATACGACAATGCGCTTTATGACGTTATTCGTTCGTAATTGCCACACTGTGCTTGTTATGCGCATTTGCTTGGCTTTTTCCTTAGATAATACGATTGCATGTGTACATTGGCATAACCCGTTATTGAAATGCACTTTTATGCTGCATTAACTCACTGCTAGCTTTCAATATACAACCACATACAATACCGTCTGTCAACATTGAGGCACTCCTAAATCTTTTGGCGGTGTATATACACTTTTTATGTTAGTCCCCATCGTGGAGAGTAAACTCTTGTTTACTAAAAATCAGTATATAAATACGATGAAATAATGTGACAGTTATTCGTAAAATGGCAAACTAGTAATAGATGTAATGAAGCGGCAGCCACCAGATGCAGTCCTGTCACATTAATATGATATATATTGCATATTATCAGATATCTAAGATCAGATTAAGGCATTAAAGTGACAGGCAGATAGTTTGCTTAATCAATAATGTTTATATAATTGGAGACAGAAACTAGGGTAACCGCGGCATACACAGTAACGACGTATTAAGTAGGCGAATGTTTTGAATAGATCTATATTGTCGTTGAGGTGATGTATGCGTTGCTAAAAGGTCAGCTGTAACTTGCATATATGTTAACTTAATTGCTACATCCGGCTTGTCCCAAGCGTATATTACTAGGGAGCGGAACACGCACAGAAGGCGATTGTGGCAAACTGATATATATTCCGTGTAGTATTATTGCTGACGCACGAGTTTACAAGACCGTGTTGCAGTTGTTTAAATGTAGCTACAGTTATCATGTGTGCCTGATGCCCGAGGAGCAAGGTGAAAAATCGAATTTGCCTATTACAAAATGCTGTTTTCAGTCAATCATATGGTATGTCGAACAATGCTTAAGTTAACATACCCTCATACACCAATGGAATGAGATTGAATATTCCTGGCAGAAATGACAAGGCATTGGTGCAATTCCACAAAATGCCCGTGCCTGGGGAACTATCCATTATAGGTTATCTGGCTAGAGCAGGCTGCTGAAGTTATGTCCAGCATTCTCGTCGAAAGTGCTATTGAAATGGTGCTATTGGGAATATATAAACTATGGCCGTAATTCTGTTGCCACCCAGGCATGTCTAGCTAGTGGGAGTGAAATGCCGTAGTATTGTGTAATTATCAGATAAGACAAGCTGGTTCAAAATTGCCCACATTTGACACTATCTCCGAATGACGGTCTAGATCAGTTCAACCAAACACATGCGATCCACACTGGTCATGTCATGTGTCTACTAATATGACTATCACATGCCGTGCTAGCAACTCGCACTCAATGTCTATAATGTTGTGCATTACATATACTGAGATGCAAGAGCTATATCCTCATATCGAATGGTGAATGTGATTTGTAAGGAGTGGAAAAAAGTAGACAACTGAACGCAAGAGCATTATCTTACTCTGTCAGGACACAGCCAATAGGCAATCGCCTTCAATTTTCCGGCAAGCAATAAGAACACAGAAACAATTATTTGAAACACAATGACAAATATATGGTGCGATTAAAGGTTTTTTCGGTTCAATTTTAGAAACTTGTGTTTTAGGTTAATGGGTTTGCAGTGGATTCTGTACATGATCCGGTTTACGGCAAAGAAAGCAGAACCAGCAATACAAGTCAACTGAAAGTGTTCAACAAAGAAAGAGCCCATTGAGGCGATTGTCAACGCCAGACCATTGACAATGTGGTTCAATACTTGGCTAATCTCTTTTAGACCAAAAAGAGGAAAAGATTTTGGTCAAAAAAGGAATCGCCCTAAACGGAATATGTCACCAGGGGACTTATCGTGGAATCACGGGAAAATGGCTCGAGTCACTCAATGTCTATATTCAGGGCGGGCACAAATAGGTGTATTGCCGCACAACTACTTATAATGAATTGCAAGTCCTGACCGCTAATGTCAGAAAGAGGATATTTTATCCAATTAACCCCATTTCTTAATGCCTCGGTCAGTATATATTTCCCCATATGATAAGAATATATTTTCCGTGAAATGATATCACCAGTTACGCCACATATAAAGTAATACATATGTTGCCTAGCAACGGTAGAGGTAGCAGATGAGCAGCCTCGTGTACAGATTGGCATTGTCGCAATGAAAGCCTCCTTAAAATTAAAGTGCGCGGGTTTGCTGTCCACCACTGGGTCGCTTTTATTCTCCCTTAGTACCGCATTGCGAGTACAGAAGTATGCAAAACCTTTAGTTTCTGCAAAGCGTGAGTTGAATTATAGAGGTCATTATGTGGACGAGGATATAATATGAGCAGCGCAATAATCCTACTGAGACTTCTGTAATGGTCCTTACATTCATTACAACAGTCGTCATAATGCAAATGTGACCTTTGCATCCCTTACGTTGCATGTTACTAGAAATGCAAAAGCCTGAAGCGATTGATTTAGTCAGATTCATTTCCTTATGCTCATGATATGGTCATTATATTATATCAGCATACTTCTACGTTACTAACATTTACGCACGGATAGATTATAGACGCACCATAATTATCGATGCAATAAATGCAATTGGTGAATCTGGCCATTTTAGGTCTGCAACAACAACATGGAAATAATTGCATCATTTTTATCACGGAATCGGCAGTAGAGAACTGCTCTTGCATAACCGGTGAATAAACAAATATGCATATATCATTATAAGCGATGTCGAATTGAATCTACAACATATCAGTTTTCGACTTATTGCGGAAATTGCCAACCTTATCAGTCTCATTTTGAGTTCATAACTATTAAGTTCCGATTCGTCATTGTTGACTTAGCTGTGAATGGAATATATTTCAAATATGTACTAGCCGAATCCGAAATGAGTGCCTATTGCAACATATTGGAGCACTGTTGATAAAGTAAAATGGCATATAATATTGTTCCGCAAGATATTGAAATAACTCGATGTAATCCGTGCAATGAAGTCAACCCGCATAATTAACGATTGAACATGAGAGGGATATCCTTCAGAACTATATGTCTATTGTATTCAAGTTACATGAGTTATTATAGCTGTTGCTTGCTGTAATATAATAGCGAGAAAGGCGCGTCAGAGGTCAGCTTTTGTGATTAATATGTGCAGGAGGAATTGCTCCATATTATCTCAGAGGCATTATGTTGTCTTATACAGTTGTAAAAGAATTGTAAACAGCACAAACTTGGCAAAAATAATAACAGAAATGGCAAATTCAAATTTGTGAGACCAACTGAATGATTTTCCTTTGGATAATTGCACCAAATAATGCAAGCGAACATGTTCCTGCGCATATGTTTCAAGCCCTTTCAATCGACATAGGATAATATCTCCAGACCTGATAAGGCAGCTTCTTTGTAGCCATAGAAATTGCGTAAAATATGTATGCGTGACTGTGTTTACTAACATCCCATATACCTTTTTCCCTCATTGTAAGAGTAAACGAATGTCAGGCCCAGATATTGAAATATAGAGCTGAAATCAAAACTGCCTCCCACAAGATGTAAGGAAATAATCGAATAGCCGGCAAGGCTGTAAGGCATAATAGTGTCGTCCGTTGGACACAAAGGGACTCCGTAATCGACTGCTACGCCGAGTAAATGTGCCGAATATGTCCCAATTCTGGTCAATTTCTCGCAACATTTTGGCCCAGACAACGCCAGGCAGTCGAATTTACATGTAGTGCTTGAAAGTATAGATTTATCCATAAAGAAAATAAGGTGCTTTTATTTCAAGGTAAAATCCTGCTATCCTGCTAGTATGTGTTAATATCAGCAATGAGTCACTGCGCACGTCACTTTCAAAGGGGAATTTACGCAGCAAACAGCTTTGACAAATGAACTACAACGTGCTCCCCTGGCCTTAGACAATAATTCCATAAATGTAGATGTTGAAAGGTCATACAAACAAACTTCCTATCTTAACACAGCAAGATATTCAAGTTGCAGAATAGTATATCTAGTGGGGAAACGCCTGCAGCTGAAGAGTATTAATGTAATCCATAGATACTTAGTTTCCTAGTGGCATTGTGTTTGCTTTATCCGACATGTGTAGCATTTTTTAGCGACCTTCAAACAACGGAGAAAACCAATGGTTATGGATTACGTGTAATGAGATGATGTCAACATCAACACTACGCTTGCAAAGCTCATGAATCATTATTTATATAAAATATGATTTGTATCTCTAATACATTACGAATGTGCATAAACGTAATAGAGTGAATCTGTCCAATTAACAACTACCCCCCACAAGTTGGTGATTTCAATACCTATGGCTAATGATAGCGCTGCACAGTCAATTTGGTGTCTTTGGTGTGCAATTTATCTGTGGTGAGGCCGCCAATTCATTCCAAATAGCGGCAAATAGAGCCAATATTAACGTGACCAAAAACAAAGAACAGCCTTTTGTGCTAGAATCGTGCTAGTGAGCATTTAGTCAACTAGGTTATGTCTACGGTTTATTAATTGTCCTTAATTTTCGCCCTCTACGACCTTTGAAAATTACATTGAGGTGCTTGTTCGATTTCCGGTCAACAATGCCACCTGCCACGCCATCAATTAACGCATTACGATATCCAAAGTCGTATAAGTCCATCTTTCAAAACATGCTTTAAGCTGTCGAGGCAGATGTGCATGAAGGTAAGAATGTTACTTCATGTAACAGAAATCTGGCATTTCAACTGTAATCGCGATGCATTCCAACCGAACAAATATATGGGACCTTACTATGTGGTCGAGTTGGATACTAATATGAAGGCATCGTTATCCATCTCGTGCAGGCTTGGCAGTTTGAAGAAGCATTTTTTTGGCAGTGAATATGCTTCTTCTATAGTAAAGAATGTGCGTTGGTTTTAGGTATGTATAAAGGATGCGGAAATCCTTTTAACCCACTCCCAAAGTTCTCGTTATATAACGCGTAACAACGCTCATGTAGATATCACTGATGAACAAAAATACCAATAAAAGTGACACTACGGTTATCGCATGGAAGCATGGCTCATGCTGACAGCATCGTCGCATTGATCAGATCAGAAAGACACAGCATAGATTGATATGATTATGCCTGGATGGTTCTATGCGATTAATGAAGCGTATAACATAATATCATTTCAAACCACTGTGCAATATCAAAAACGGCGCCTCCGATTGCTAGAACTGATCAATTATCAAGAAGCACAATAGTCTTTGATCAGACTACAGACATTGTCATTATTGCCACTATATTTTATAACAACAACATAGTCGTACGGACTTGTTTCCGATCTAGTGCACATGTAGAATAATTAAGTATTGATAAATCAAACCGGTATGTGTTATCGAATTGTAATGCGGCTGATATGGGCAATAAACACAAGGACGCGGAGCATCCGATTATGTCTTCTCACATCTTCCATTTTGTCAAGCAACAGCATTCCTATCACGACGACAATGATTAGACACCAGCTCACGAATGCCCGAGATTTTGTTACCGTAACGAAAATACAGTTTCCTTTGGTAACCGAAAATCTGACAAAGCAGATTCGAGGGATTTTTTCCTTAATTGCCTGTAGTAGCTCATTTTGTATGATATAAGTGAGTCAGAATGCAACGTCACTGCCACAAGAGTGGAACACATTAAATGGTATTTGTGTAAACAACTAGATTAATTTTGTTTAAATATGTATAGAAATGTTGATCTATTTGTGCCGACTTATGTTGAATCATATGAATCAATATGTTTTAAATATTCAGGATATTGAACGACGCGTTGAAGGAGTCTATGACGAGTTGACTCATATCGTTTACTATTTACTTGTAGATATAGGCACTAGACTCCAGTTAAAGAAGTGTTATCGAAAACACAACTACTGAAACGAAATATCACCATTAATGGCCTAGACCTCTACACGAGATGTGCATTTGAAAAAATTATATTACAAAATATCACGCACTTACTTTTTATACTCGACTGCATATTTTGTTATAAGTCGGAAATGTCACACATCCTTCAGTATGATATGAATGGGTAATCTTTTGTCACCATATACCTGATATACATAGTACAATATTATGGTTGTGCCGATGCATCATTCGTAATAAATTCAATCACAAATTGTAATAGTTTCCTGAACGCCGACAAGAATCAAGTGAGCAAAATATCAAACATTTGTGTGACTGGCAAGAATCAAACCAAATAATAGCAATAATGCGCAGATCATGAAACAACAACTGAAAATACGGATGTCAATAAGTTGATCAAGACAAATAATATGACTACTGATAGTTCTCGGGATTATATATGATTACAACATCTTTTAAAAACCCATATTTTGTTTTAAACAGTCATTCTCCTGTTATAAGCCAAGCAACAATTGACAGGATGCGAAACAATTGCAGAATGAACACTGGAGCACTGTTAAACAACATGAAATGGCATATTATATTGTTGCGCGAAATATTGATGAGAACTCTCTTGAAAATGACTCTCATCATAGCAACGCTGGTTGTTTGTAGTACACCAGTTATATAACCTTGCTGCGAGCCAAATGCCGCATTTGCACTGCATGATATATTTATCAAAGCACCTGTGTCATCAGTGTGATGATCACAAATCAAAGACTCAGTTACCTCAAAAAGATGCAACATATTTTAATGATTTAATGGATTTGTTTCCTGTTTAAGCTGTTATACTTGATTGAAATGGTGGTGGAAAGTTTGTTGGGGTTTCCGCACATACCCAAGTGTGGCATCTAGCGTCTGAATTTAAGCAATTACAATGCCACTTCGTGTCTTCTGTAACAGAAAGTACCATCACATAGACAAATAGATGATAGTGTCTTGGCAAATTACCCTTATGCGTTTAACATAGGCCCCTTGCTTGGTATAATCTTTTTCAATATTATGAGAAAGAACTGCAATTAGAATCCATACAATTAACGCAAATCAAGGCCATCGGCCATATTGCTTGACAAAAACCTTTCGACCGTCACAACACTATAGCTTCCGACCTGATAAATCAGCTCGTTCGTTGTCATGGAAATTGTCTAAAACGTTCACACGTGAATGTTTGCCGTCCTTGTACATGTCTACAATGGTGATAGTGCATTAGTGAATTCTTTGGATTTTTTATTTGGTCGCGTCTTCGCAAAACCTGTTGAAGGTCATTGAAGCGCCTGCACAGTAAGATTCGTGTTACGAGAATCTTAAGCAAACAATGAATGTTTTATAACAATGCATCCCCGACGAAAAAGAAAAACCAAATGTTACCCAAACAATGTTTGGTTACGCATATTGAATATATGGTTATGTTATCAATTTTTGTAGGGCATATGACGACAACATGGTTTCACCTTCTATCAAAACACATTATGCTGTATTAGCCAATATGCTATGTGATCTATTCCCTCATTGTGAAAGTCCAAAAAGTTTTTCCCTGATATATCATTATCCCAACTTCTGGTATATTGTGTAGAATAAGTTCCTTTATGAATACATATTCTATCCACATGACATTCGATAGAGGGAATATGAGATAAATATATTTGGTTTAGACGTTTTCCAATGAGCTGGAGAAAGATATATATTCGTCTGGACAAACCGAAATGCTTAGCCAGGTCGAATAATTCGTGAAGTTCCTCATGTTTATTCAGACGAAGTTGCGTTGCTAGTCGAGAATATCCTTTAGATTTGATGAGAGAATGGTTGGTTTCATTGTTATGTCCCAAATTGCTTGATATAGGCCATTGTTCGTGATAACGTATTGTATAGTTCATTGTCATTGCCAATGTATTCTAAGGTTCCAAAGAAGGAAACAAATTGCAGACGCATGCCGTTTTCTTTGACATCTATTTTATTGTTATGTCCCAAAATGATTTGATTTTTACGTGTCCCTAATACCTGAACTATTTTAGAACACCCTTTTTGTACACAAAAGTTTAATAAAACAATGTAAATCAAAATTAATTTTACGAAAACGAAACATGTGACATATATATATATATATATATATATATATATATATATATATATATATATATATATATATATATATATATATATATATATATATATATATATATATATATATATATATACAATTATATATGAACATTATAGTTAAGCCATTGTTCATGATAACGTATTGTATAGTTCATTGTCATTGCCAATGTATTCTAAGGTTCCAAAGAAGGAAAAAAATTCAGACGCATGCCGTTTTCGTTGACATCTGTTTTGAGTGAAATGATAGGAGATCAAGTGTTCACAATTACTAAATATGAAGTCAAGCTTAATGAAATATTAACTGCTCGGGTCGACTGAATGTAGTTTTAATTGGTGTTTATTATAGTGGTAGGCAACATATTACTCTAATTACATTGGGTTAATTTCGCCGAATAATGTTAGCGAACTAAACAAAACGAGAATATGACAAGTCTTTAGGCATGCCCATCTGATTAGCCTTCTATATAAGGTTTCGGCATTGTTGGGCATATTCTTAGAAGAAAACTTTCAATCGTCACAAAGTTGTACATACATATATATATATACATACATACATACATACATACATACATACATACATACATACATACATACATACATACATACATACATACATACATACATACATACAGACATACATACATACATACATACATACACATACATACATACACATACATACATACATACATACATACATATACATACATACATACATACATACATACATACATACATACATACATACATACATACACATACATACATACATACATACATACATACATACATACATACATACATACATACATACATACATACATACATACATACATACATACATACATACATACATACATACATACACATACATACATACATACATACATACATACACATACATACATACATACATATACATAATTACACATTTAAACATAGAAATTTAAATATTTAAATAGCGGACGGACGGCGGTAGGTAGCGCGCTCAACAAACTTGATGCGGCATTTATAAATGCTGAGCCACAGGACGTCCCATTCATAATAATTTTCATATAATTTCATATAAATAACTTTTCAAATTTATTGCGGTTTTATTATGTTTATCCCAAGTTGTAGAGCGGAAACACACGCTGCTTTATTTTGGGTGCTGCATTAAGTTATTCCTTAAAACAACTGTCTTCCGCCATAGCATGTTTAACATCACACCGACAGTGGCGTGATGGAATTAAGCTAAATGTTTTCCCTATTTACCAACCGATAAAGAATACTTTGGAAAGGAAACTTTAAAAGTCCTTGTGACAAAGCTTACCATATATATTGTTATATTGGTAGGGCACTTGGACTACATTATTATCACTGAAGGTTTAAACAAAGACTAAAAGTAGCTTTGGCCTACGGGCCTTTTTGAAATGTGACCCGTGTAAATTTTTGCACCACGTGCATGAAAATATATTTGCAATAACTTTCCAAGTTTAGCGGGGATATTCCCTTTCAAGAAAAAAAGGCAAAAACTATGGTCGATCGTTTCTGTCGCCTTTTCCCAAGATTTGGATGTTTTTGTGTGATTCGGTGTGGTATTTGTTTGACGGTGATGGTCTGTGGCCTTTTTTTTACATGCCTCGCCCCTGTTCCAGTTAGTGGAAGCTTCCGCCTGTCAGCTTTAGTCGCCACACCGCCATGTTGACAAGTTGGGCTCAGATATGATCGCTACTCATTAACAGGAATTATGGAGTTAAAACGGCCTAAGTACAAGTAAATGTCCAGTGAGCGGTTTTTATTAGATAGTACTAGATCAAACACGTGGACATTCATGAGGGTAACGTCATTTCGTGCTGTGAATGCGCGAGCTCCCGTCTCCCGCGAGCTTTGCATTCCGCGTACGACACCAATACTGTGGTCTATCTGGCATGCATTATCGAACAGAGAAAGCTATGAAATGAATACATAGAAGGGGATACAATCAAGGATCAAATGCCTGGATGTTGTGGTAAATACAATGATAGGCAGCCACCAAACGGACACAACATGTG
The DNA here is from genome assembly GCA_034190875.2 of Urechis unicinctus. Classification (NCBI taxonomy): domain Eukaryota; kingdom Metazoa; phylum Annelida; class Polychaeta; order Xenopneusta; family Urechidae; genus Urechis; species Urechis unicinctus. Next base: position 16,881,582 of record CM067344.1, read on the forward strand.
GAATCATCGTTGAAATCATTTGGAATTGTGGTTAATAGGTGGATCCAGCAATAATATCTAAGTAACATCCACGTGAATTCTGCAAGGTTATATCCACATGGAAAGAAGTGGATCCATCCACGTAGATCAGTTATTCAGTCGAGAATGATTGTATATTACAGTTTCAGCAGGACCACTTATATTCTGATAAATATCAGTTTACATTGTATTAATCTTAGCCGTATATTGTGATTTATTGAGTTTTCTTATAAAATAGTGTTATGAATATTTTGCTATCTCACTGAATCTGTTCAATAGGTTGTGGCGGGTAGCAGTGATTTGTAATTCCATGCATGTTTGTGCTTACGTGCTTCGGGCAATTGGAGAATTCATGGATTTGCAAGTGAAAGTAATGGATATTCACAGTGGTTCAGTGCTACATTTAATGGAACAATCGTGGTGTCATATACCTCTTAGATAATCGTGAACAATCATGGTACTTCATGAATGTTTAAGGTTGCTGGCGTGGCTAGCATTTGTGAAATTTTATGAATTGTTACGTATCATAATTCTCAGAAATGTATGCTATTGGATTCCATAATTGTCATATTCCTAACATCGCCGACAAAGGGGTTTTGGGGGATTTAGAACACGCGTGCGGGTCATGCTTGAACCTTAATTGTTAGCTGCGAAAAGCTCGTGCGGCCTTTGCGCACATCGTGACCAAAAATGGTTTTACTTCTTAGAAGCATTCAGTTGTTTTTGACATCGATATTAAGAGAACGAAAATGTGACTTGTCACGACTGCTGGCAAAAATGGTGAATATGAATTGCTGGGGCCGACTGAATGAAGTTTTGTTTGGTGCTGATTATAATTGTAAGCTACACATGCTTTAGATTATGTTTGGAAAAGTGCGCCAAATAATACAAGCGAAATCAACCAAATGAGAATATAACAAGATTTGATACACTTGCTTCTGAAAGAACGTCTATGAAAGGTTTCGGCATTGTTGGGCATATTCTTCAGAGAAAAACCCTCAAACGTTGCAAAGTTATAGCTTCAAACGTGTCATGGCAATTGTGCAAAACATTTTTATGTGATTGTTTGCCAACATAATAGGGGACTACAATGAAGGCAGTGCAAAAATATCGTGAACAATTGTTTCAAACCAGTGCTCAGGTTGCAGTGAATTTAGCGGACCTTTTGTATGGTCGCATTTTTGCACGAATCGGTGAGTGCGCCGCAAACATTTCGTACTCACATAATCTTCAGCAAACAATACGTTCTATACAATAATGAACTCACGGCGAGAAGCAAAATCAAATGCGATATACAATGACTGCTTACGCATATCGCATTTTTAACCATGATGTATATTACAAAGCACCATAGGAGGACAACATCCTTACACCATTAAATATTTACATGCATGTAGGCGGCAGATCAACTTTGCAAAACGTCAATTAATCATCGGAGAAGCATCATAGCAGACCAGTGCGATGCCGCACACATGACCATCTAATTTAATCCGGTCTGTGCATCGGAATTATCATACAAACTGACCAACCTCGGTGAATACAGCAGAAGTGGAATAACATTTGTCTAGCGTGTGTAGTAATTGTATTAATGCTGTCTATCATATATAACATTGTCATGATGAGCTGCCAAAATAAATATCAGAATATCCGACTGTTCCCGTTGGATTAATGCGTAACGTATAAGTTGTTGAGAAACGTTTAAACACATAGCCTTGTCGGATCCTGTCATACAAGCAACCTGGGTTGTGAAACATTTAACACGAGATCATATCCTTCCTCCCGTAGTAATTCTGCATTTGAATGAGTTTTATTAACCGCTCCCAGCTATGCAAAGCACAATTAACAAATGTGTCCGCATTGATAAACCTATCCGTATGCATTGTCATGGTCTGCTTACGTCGATAGCCAATTTTTTTATTTAGTTTTGGATGATAAAAATGGCGACGATTCAAATGAACGCCAATTGCGGTTTTTTATTTTTACCTCTTCGCGCTCTATGAAGTTAAGTTCAGTGCGGATAGCCTGATATCAGCATGTCTGAAGTCAAGGAAGATGTTACTAATATTACAAAATACATTATTCGAAACCTTAGAGACCTTGAAGTAAGCAGTGACCTTCGATTGACATGCTTTCAGCAGGTAATATTTTAGTGTCTTTTGACGGAATAACAAAATTATTCATACTTGATACCAATCACGTGGGACGATTTAAGACCACAAAAGCCCCGTTGGCATTTTTCTGTTCTTGTAGGTATCAATGTGAACCATAACATTCCCGGAAAATGATGTTCAATCTATAATTGCGGCGAACGTTGTCTTACCTAATCCTAAAACGTACTGATGCAGCAATCAAGGAATGAGAAATATGCAGTACACTGCTTATCCTGTTTAGTAAAAGTTCGACATAGAAATAATCAAACTAAACGATATTGCTTTTCAAGTAAGTTAGCCATGATAAATGACCAAATCAAATGGCTAAGACGGGTGTCAATTGTAGACTAAGTCTAGTGTTGTGTGTTCATGTGGTGCGAACATATCAGGCTATAGTGTGCCACCTCCGCTGTGGAAGAAAGGGTGAGACATGCAACAAATGCAAAATTTGCGCTAGCTTTATAAGTATGTACTGAATAATTATTTCTATGCATTAGTAATATTTCTGAAGAACAATCTCTACAGGTTGCACGGTATTTTTAGAGATCACCATTTTACTCAAATCGATGTGAGCGGGATAACTAAAGCAACATCGATACCACTGGCTACGTGAGAACATACGCTACAAAGAGATATATAAACCCATGTCAGTTTTATCATTCACAATAAATACAGACTGTATCTACCACCGTGATCAGCTTGTATTGGGCTGTTAACACGATGAGAGCCTACATCCGTTCTATAAGATGGCTATAAACACGCAAACTGGGTTCAATTAAATGGTCTGACAATAGTAAGTATAAAAAGCCTACATCTTGTGGCGTCTATTAAACCTCATGATAATCATGCTGTTTTTAATTGAACTGTTATCGCGCTCAAATATGGTGCCCTTTTGTGACAGCCAATTTTTTCGAAAACCTAATTAATCCAATATCAAATGTATAAATTAATATCTCGATCAAACAGTCACGGCTCATTACTATTTAACTGCTGTGACCATTATAAGGCATATACCCTGAGCTACCTCATGCAAAACTGTGCACCGTTTTATGAGCAACCTACGGTGTTTTTTTATGTTACTCAAACACACTGTTGCGGCTATGCGATGCTCATTATTGTATAGCACGTATTGTTTGCTGAAGATTATGTGAGTACGAAATGTTTGCGGCGCACTCACCGATTCGTGCAAAAATGCGACCATACAAAAGGTCCGCTTAATTCACTGCAACCTGAGCACTGGTTTGAGATAATTGTTCACGATATTTTTGCACTGCCTTCATTGTAGTCACCTATTATGTTGGCAAACAATCACATAAAAATGTTTTGCACAATTGCCATGACACGTTTGAAGCTATAACTTTGCAACGTTTGAGGGTTTTTCTCTGAAGAATATGCCCAACAATGCCGAAACCTTTCATAGACGTTCTTTCAGAAGCAAGTGTATCAAATCTTGTTATATTCTCATTTGGTTGATTTCGCTTGCATTATTTGGCGCACTTTTCCAAACATAACCTAAAGCATGTGTAGCTTACAATTATAATCAGCACCAAACAAAACTTCATTCAGTCGGCCCCAGCAATTCATATTCACCATTTTTGCCAGCAGTCGTGACAAGTCACATTTTCGTTCTCTTAATATCGATGTCAAAAATAAGTAAAACCATTTTTGGTCACGATGTGCGCAAAGGCCGCACAAGCTTTTCGCAGCTAACAATTAAGGTTCAAGCACGACCCGTACGCGTGTTCTAAATCCCCCAAAACCCCTTTGTCGGCGATGTTAGGAATATGACAATTATGGAATCCAATAACATACATTTCTGAGAATTATGATACGTAACAATTCATAAAATTTCACAAATGCTAGCCACGCCAGCAACCTTAAACATTCATGAAGTACCATGATTGTTTACGATTATCTAAGAGGTATATGACACCACGGTTGTTCCATTAAATGTAGCACTGAACCACTCTGAATATCCATTACTTTCACTTGCAAATCCATGAATTCTCCAATTGCCCGAAGCACGTAAGCACAAACATGCATGGAATTACAAATCACTGCTACCCGCCACAACCTATTGAACAGATTCAGTGAGATAGCAAAATATTCATAACACTATTTTATTCGAACAATAACTCAAGAAAACTCAATAAATCACAATATACGGCTAAGATTAATACAATGCAAACTGATATTTATCAGAATATAAGTGGTCCTGCTGAAACTGTAATATACAATCATTCTCGACTGAATAACTGATCTACGTGAATGGATCCACTTCTTTCCATGTGGATATAACCTTGCAGAATTCACGTGGATGTTACTTAGATATTGCTGGATCCACCTATTCACCACAATTCCAAATGATTTCAACGATGATTCCACATGTTGTGTCCGTTTGGTGGCTGCCTATCATTGTATTTACAACAACATCCAGGCATTTGATCCTTGATTGTATCCCCTTCTATGTATTCATTTCATAGCTTTCTCTGTTCGATAATGCATGCCAGATAGACCACAGTATTGGTGTCGTCCGCGGAATACAAAGCTCGCGGGAGACGGGAGCTCGCGCATTCACAGCACGAAATGACGTTACCCTCATGAATGTCCACGTGTTTGATCTAGTACTATCTAATAAAAACCGCTCACTGGACATTTACTTGTACTTAGGCCGTTTTAACTCCATAATTCCTGTTAATGAGTAGCGGTCATATCTGAGCCCAACTTGTCAACATGGCGGTGTGGCGACTAAAGCTGACAGGCGGAAGCTTCCACTAACTGGAACAAGGGCGAGGCATGTACAAAAAGGCCACAAACCATCACCGTCAAACAAATACCACACCGAATCACACAAAAACATCCAAAACTTGGGAAAAGGCGACAGAAACGATCGACCATAGTTTTTGCCTTTTTTTTCGCGGAAGGAAATATCCCCGCTGAACTTGGAAAGTTATTGCAAATATATTTTCATGCACGTGGTGCAAAAATTTACACGGGTCACATTTCAAAAAGGGCCGTATGCCAAAGCTACTTAAGTCTTTGTTTAAACCTTCAGTGATAATAATGTAGTCCAAGTGCCCTACCAATATAACAATACTTTAAAATATTTAGACAAACATTCAACCTAAGTCTTCCAGTCTATAGTAGACCTATCAGTTGTTAGATTCACTACATATTGCACATCGATATTTTTTTATGTCTATTAATCAATAGGCTTATGTCTGTTTTGATTACCCTGTGATATCCATACCAGATTGTCAACTGAAACTATTTGCAAAGAACAAACCTTCAAAGAGACGAGGCAGGTAGAAAAACGAGTTACACTCCGAATGAAGAGCTAAACTACTCTCGACAGGGCGATCTGAATATAATGTTTCAATACAACAAGCAATTATAGATAATCTAAAACGTTTAATCAAAAGAATAGTTTTGTGCATTAATTAACTTATCTTTGATGATATGTGTTTTCACGAGCCATGGAGTACATAAATTCACATCAATTACATATTTTAAAATACAGATATAAGAGCGATAGCAAAAGGATGCTACATAAGCGATTATATTGTAATCTATGTCATCTATGAATGGGTCGTGATCAACAGTATGTGATCTTGGGCGCATAATTAGGGAAGCGCATGGCAGCGCATGGATATCATTATAATCAGCTCTATTGTTGATTAGCAGCTGCAGCTGTTAATCAACAAAACGCATCACAAAGCTTTGGCCAGACTACGCAATTGTCTTTATCGATACGTACATATATTCTCATTTCCTCTGTTGCATCATATAACTACAATAACGCAAGACCGTTGCTGCTAAGCTGCATAAATCTTTATCCCCGAATCGGCAAATGTCACGAAGACGTCGATTTTAGCCTTGGAAAACGGAAGCCAAATAAGAGAATGAGCATGGTTGGCTTAGCACAATGTACTCGCTGTACGTATATCGCTTTATAAGTAAGCAATTAGTTTGCACCAGGGTCGGTCAATTAATTTGCAAATTAATCTTGATGCAAAAGATGAGTGTTGTGACCGCAACAAACTGATGCAATGCAGCAGGCCATGAAGTAGATAATCTAGTATTAAAAACACATAGAAAGCATAACGTTGGCTGCAAACGTGGATCATTTGTCGGATAATATTGCTCATGTTCAAAAACAAAACGCGAATGGAAGGGAGTGAAACACGTTTCTGCCTGTGATCTATTTATCATCACCTAACAACTGATTTTGCAACGCAAATGATGAGAATAAATTGTCATCCCAGCGTTAGAGAGTTTTAAAATTCACGTCCCTCCAAGATCAGCAATAACGCCGTATAATTAATCTTGGTAAGCGATTCGACAAATCATTAGGGATAGCAGTTGTCGAAAATAGTGGCGACTCATTCATGGAATAGATGAAGACTGCGATGATTTTTATTTGGAATTGAATACGAGAGGGAGTTTAACGCAAATAACACTGTGCATCGATGCATAACGTCCCATTTGCGGTAACGAAACAGGTCATCATTCATTTAAAACAGCTAATGACATCCTACTTACGCACTTAATATGCAGAAGGGACGAGAACGGGATATATATATATGTGTGTGTGTGTGTGTGTGTGTGTGTGTGTGTGTGTGTGTGTGTGTGTGTGTGTGTGTGTGTGTGTGTGTGTGTGTGTGTGTGTGTGTGTGTGTGTGTGTGTGTGTGTGTGTGTTTGTAGATAACTATTCAAATGTAGTGACTTAAACATGCGGTGCAAACATATCATATTATAAGGTGCACCTGTCGCGGCGTGTGAAAAGTAAAAACAATGCTGTTGGTGTTTGGAAAATGCCGACTTGGTTTGCAGTCCCTTTCAAGCGGTCCATACCAAATCAACGAAATGACTACCGTGACCATTTGGCTTAGGTACCCAAGGTAAAGCACTGAGTTTTCCCGACCCATGGGTTTATATTAATGTTTCCAATTTAAGGAGATTTTAGATGCCACCAACTTGCACCATAATCAAACGCAATAATTATAATGGTCATTTCGATAAACGTGAGCTGTTTTATATATCTGCCCAATCGAAAATATACAGATTTGTTGCACTACATGAGATGGCAATTTGCACCCAATATGGAGTATATATTGGCTTAGCACTCGTCAGTAGCGATTTGCTAGAACTGGCCTACCATGAAGTCCCACTGTGCTCCGCCACAGTCTGAATACAAATCCAAAATATGGGCGCATAATGAAAGTGATTCATTGGCCTAACCAGACTTGGAATATAATACCTGCGTTGACCAGACCACTTCTATCGGGCCTAATTGGAGTTTTGAGTATTCGGCAAAAGTCCTCAGCGAAATGTATCCAATTTAGCCCGGCCAACCATGCAATGAGACGGTTCCTGTTGTCATTTTCAATGGTCATTGAAGTAAACTGTTTTAACTGAACCCTATAACAGCTTAACAGAATTGTTTGTATTTAGTGCGGATGATACGTTTATATTGGTATGCTGCGAGTTTAGATTTAGCTTTTATAAAGTAGCCTTTGATGTCATTTTGGCATCACGCACCGTCCCTCAACGCGAATGTAAAATAATTGACCAGCAATCTCCGAGGTTTGTTCTGTTTAACCTGCCGGTTGTCATTCTTGTATTGTACTTTGTCGTCGATCAGAGAATTGAAAGAAAAGCCAATTACCACACCGGTCATATTTGAAGATACATGCTTCTTGTCTATTTGCCTATCAATAGACTCATATTGTATGACCTGTTTTGTTATAGCAGCGATACGCTTAGAGCTAGGTCAAATGTCGCACCATAAAGCATCATTTCTTGTAATGTTATGCGTCTCCTAACCATAGAACGGTAACCATGAGAACCATTAGAGACCTAAACATAGCAATGCAATAGCATAAGCAATGGGAGCCGCCAAGGTCTGCATGGAAACGACAAGTCTGTGTTTACCGGGTGTAGGGCAATCACACAGCATCTGAAGCAATAGTATCCACCCGAAAATGTGTAGTGGTTTGTTAGGAGCACATAAATTGTGAATAGTCGGTTTCGTTTAACTTATGCTTCTCCCAAACATAGTTCACACACAATGCGATTATCCACTCACCTTAACACCGACTTGGAAGAACATCAAAACATATAAGCGTCAAATGTATTGCGGTAATCAACCCGCAAAATACTGACATGAAGTATAGTTAAAATAAACCACATAGATTGCATATGAACGGTGTGGTCTATATAAAGTATTCGAATCGACATTTATAACTTTACATAAAGGGCGTATTGCTCATCAATGTATTGCATTCCAACAACTCTGGCAATGGTATGTCGCGTTTGAACATGCATTGATTGCTATGATGACCTTTAGCACATTTTCATTAGTGGTTGAATTGAGCTTTCAAGTCACTGGTTAGCGTTGTTGAATGGCATATTTGTATCTCGCCACGTGAAATGAATATGTCATATTTAGTTTCTCGACCTCTGTACATCCCCTAAAATGGGCGGATTTCTTTTGCATTTTTGATAATGCGTAAAAGACTATCGGCGAAGTGCAGTTGTTCACAAATCTTGCATAACGAAGTTGTTGTGGCAGGATGACTGCGTAACGGTTTCACGTGTTGACAATATACATCATATCACATATCGTATTTAATGCTGGGTGTGATTAAAACGAGCACATTATTCCACCTAATGCGCATCACGGGAATCAGGAGATATTGTTTTACATGATTTGTTTGCGTGCAATATAACATTTACAACCCTCGTCATGGACATCGTTCGGTGTCTCCTCAGCCATTGTTGTTAACATTTAACTTTAACTGGTCACTGTAAGTCCATTGTGTCGATCATCTTATTTCACGAGTGAACAACAAGCAATACAGAAAGGGTGATAAGTGACGCATAACGCGTAATTAATATCCAGAAAGGCAAACTTCCAGGTTCACTCCATTCTGGTCCTGCTGGAGTTAAAGATGAATCCATTTACTATATTACATTGACTCTCTGATATATCTTCCGAGTCTTCGTGGGTACGTTAATGCTTGATTCTTTTGTCATAAGTCAGAACACCTTTATCAAACGTAACATACACCCGACCGATCGCTTGACCAAGTGTTTGTTGATAAACAAGATCATATGTGCATAGTTTAGGTAAGGAGCTCAGTGTTCTCTCACGAATAGAGAACTTAAACCGTGAGGACTATTATTGCACATACAACGTACATCAAATTAATCTACAGCTATAACTGGTCAGATTGAACGTCGTAAAGGGTATCGTTTTGGAATGAGTCCCAGTTTAACTTTGTCAATTACAACCCTGAAAAAAATATTTATATATATATACATATTTATAAATATATACGTATATATATTTATATATATATATATACATATATACATATATATACATAAATATACATATATGTGTGTATATATATATATATAAATTATATATATATATATATATTTATGTATATGTATATATATATATAGATCTATATATATATATATAGATATATATAAATTTATATATATATTTATATATACAGATATATATATATATATATATATCTATATATATATATATATATATATATATATATATATATATATATATATATATATATATATATATCTATATATATATATATATATATATATATATATATATATATCTATATACTATATATCTCTATCATATATATATGATATATATATATATATATAAATCAGCACGAACAAGATATTTGGATGACTGGCTGCCAACCTTTCGTAGACTCGGGTCCTCGAAAGGGTATACCGCTATTTTTACATAAAGTTAATGCACATTTGCGTTCAAATGTTTGAAAATATTATAGTTTGACCATTTTTATATGATATTTAGTCTAAGTAACGTACGAGGATAACCTTTAAATCAAGCTTTCATTGGGTTTTTGATATAATAGCAAAATCAAATTTTAGCAACTTACCATTGGTGGACATATCACGAAAACGTAAATCTTTCCAATACAAATATACACTTTCACCCAAATGGCCGAAATAATGTTTAAACATGACTGTTGAATATGTGTATTTGAAGTATTAAGATATTTGATTGATTGTAAAATTTTATTATCGAAAACTCTTTTTTTCTCATAAATCATCTTAAATATTTAATTATATCGCAAAACAATACTAATGGTTCACAATGATCACATCTATAACAAATATTATTGATCTAATCGATAATGAAAGTAAACGATTTCAAAATATCGGTAATCTGCAAATATACGCAAATATATTTTGGTACGAAAGGTTGGATTTGTAGTTATAAATCAGTATCATGACCATTAGATGACAAATAGTATATATTAGGAATAAAAACGGAAATATATATATATTTATATATATTTATATATATATATATATATGTATAAATAGATATATATATATATTTATATATATATGTATATATATGTTATATATATATATATAAATATATAAGTGTGTGTATATATGTCTTATTTTAAATATATACTGGTATATGTATAAATAATATATATATATATATATATATATATATATGTATGTAAGTATATATATATATACATATATATGGATATATATATATATATATTTATACATATATATATATGCATATGTATATATATCTATATATATATATACGTTTATATGTATATAAAAAATGTATGTATAAAATATATATATATATATATATATATATATATATATATATATATCTCTATATATATATATATATATATATATATATATATATATATATATATATATATATATATATATATATATATATATATATATATATATATATATATTTTTTTCCTGGTATGTCCGCTTACGCAATTTGAATTGTGCACATTGATATGAGAGAACAACTTAGTAGCATATGGGAGAGTCATGTCGCTTAAGGCTTTATTCTAACATACCAGTAGGGGTTGCGTTGTAATATACTATAATTTTAGTTGTGTTGGTTTGATGTAGTCCCTAATAAAGTTGTCGAGTGAACAATACATTCCAAACGGCATGACGGGGAAAATACAAACCATTAACGAGAGATGAAATGATGAATGTCTGGTTGTTACTGTTTCAAATTAAATGTTAATACTTTTTTGCTTGCGCGAATAAAGCCGCACATTGGCACCCGGATGCGCTTTCAAAGGTGTGTGTCAGCAACATTACTACAGCGCACTACAGCGCATAATGAAGAATGGCATATAATATCGTTGAATATGAATGCACACTACTATAACTGTCAGACTGATGTGATTCCATGGATTAGATTTTATTTGATAAAGTGTGAAGCCTGTCGTACGGACAATTAACTGCGCTGAAGTATCACTGGATTTAAAAACGATCCATTAATCAAAGGTGATATCTCCACAATGTCAATACATAAAGCATTGTAACGTGTCTCATACCAAACGATATGTCCGTCACCAGTTTGATCCAGATGATTTTACATAAGGACATTGTGGCGCTGACATCGCAAGAAAAGCCGACAGACCTTGCCTTATATACGTTCGTACATACAAATATTATATGGCGATGATTCAGAACCACAGTAAGGTTGATATGATATTGGTTCACGCATCATCAGTCAGTGCCCTGGTGGTTTTGAATGTTTTGCAAATAAGCAGAAACATTATCCGCTCTGGTAAGATTAGAACTTAACGTCCATCGTAAAACATGACCCGCTCTGAAAAGTTTAGAACTTAACGTACATTGTAAAACATTACTTGATAAGCTCTCCTATTTAGTTGCAAAGCAGTATTATTCTGTTGTCAGGGAGATCTATAAATAACCAACCGACAAATAGCAGTGATCGTATGGGGAGATGTTTAATTGACCATGTTTCGCTCAACAAACCGATTGTAAACTTCGGCGGCTAGCAAAACAATATTTCATTTTATCGTTCATTCTATTAAAAAAATTTCAGCTTTTATGGTAAATCACATGACCATATCATAATGCATACTGCAGATAAATTGTTGCAAATTTGATTGGTCTGAAACTATCGGATAACCCAATCTGCGCACGTGCACGTCATTTATAGACGTCAACATATTGCCGACAACAAAATAAGACTAAGCGGGAGGCAATTCGCATGTGCTTAATATAATAGCCACATGTATGTTGATTGCAATATGAGCGCTGCACAATGCCTTGAATTCCATGCTTTTGGTTTGACAAAAAGATAACCCAGGCTGAATTAAATGATCGAGCTACTAATGTCTTAGTTTTGAAGGCATGCCACGTCGATCGCAATAAATATTGTTCACCTGTTAACCTGCAAACATTCTATTAAGGAAACATTATGACACATGAGCTCATTAGATTAAAGATGAAATCATGATTATCGCGAATATAACAGTTAAATTGAAACAGTCATTTAACGTTGAAAAAATGCTGCTATCGCTAACAAATAAGCTTAATGTTTTACCAAAACGTAACGAGAGAGACCCGTTATCTGAGACAATATTAAAGTAGATTGCTGAATGCCTTTTGTGGTGCGGACATTGGCTGATATTTCAACCGTGGATCCCAGCAAGTGACTACCCATAGCGACTAGCTCGGGGGAGCTTGGATGAAACGGATGCCATATTTGAGGGGGACATCCTCTGACTCACATCTGCTGAAACAGTGCACGCTGTTTGGTGGTTGGCTGACAACAGTTTTATTTTTTTATTTAAGTCATGGGGAAAACACATAAGGCTTTTAAATATTATTCACTGTTTTGCGTGCAGTACCCAAACACAATGCCAAATCAAATGCATAATAAGTCAGGGCAATGGTATTGTTTCTAAGAGACAAAACATATTTTGGACATAACAAATAGACCCTTTGTCTCAATAGTGTCCTAGCTAAGATCAAATTGGAACATGCCACCATGAAGCGTATTCTTATTGCTATACAATTGATAAATGAGAAACATCAGTCTAAGAACATTCGCGATGTTTTCCCAAGAAACACGTTATTTCGACTGTTTCATATATCAGCATCTGCATTATAGGGAACTAACAATTGCTGTTCACAGAAATGGTCAATTATATAAAAATGTCCATATAAAACACAGTCCACAATTATCCCAGCAATGACTTAGTTATTGTGCGTGGTGTGTTGTCCGGCCGCAAGCCAATTCATCACATCAAAGCAACATTTCTGTCGTCTATGGAAAGATATGAGAAACACATGTCACCTTGGTTGTAAAGTTTAGAAAGCTGTGATTGCTTTAAGGTGCGAAGAGGTTGAGTTTATTTGATCATAGACCCATTATATGTCACCAAGCTCTTAAGTATGGATGGTTGTGGACAAATACACACATGTGTTCACCACTAACTATCAAATGAATGTTTGTCTTAGACTTCGAGGCCTCGATTCAAGTTATATTAGTCGCATACCTTACAAGGAGAACAATGTGCAGTTGGAAAGATTTCAAGTTTTTAACAAACGTGGCTAATTGATATTGTCACTGTGGCGCAGGGTACGAATAACGCGGCTATGGCTGCGAGTCGCCCAACACATCTAATCCATGGTTGATACAGTACTAATGTTATAGAGTTAGCCATAATGTCATCGCCAGAAGCTTACCCAGTCCGAGTTATTGCAACGATGAACGATAGGCCTCAAAAAACTTCATTGCTGTATTTATGTTAAGCAATAAGATATTCTGAGTGTTCGTGACATGAATTGGTTGGCTTTCAACCCAGCCGACGGATGTTACCAGTTATATGTGTAGTTAGCACAGAGCAAACTGTAACTTGTGACCTATCTGCACAAGAGATTGGTAATATATCGAGTGAATTATCCGACTAAGATGAGTATGGTTCGAAACAATACGCAGTTGTGCAACTTTACTCACCTATTTCCGGTCACATGGAACCGATTCGAACATATATGTACGCATTAATATGGTGCGTGGCTCTAGCATGTGCTATTTTTGGAGCTAGTCTTATCAATCAATAAAGCTACAGCAGGCTCACCCGAGCTTGTGCAATGCAAGTGATGTGTCAGTAATGCTCGAGAGATAATGTAGGTGTCACGAACATGTGTAGCCCTCCTGCCAAGCTTACTCATTATCAATCGTCATGCATTGATAAAGAGAAATATGACGTCGTCCATCCTTATGTCAGTATTACGACTAATCAAAATTCGATTATGGATTTGTAAGCCGTATGCTTTCTGCCGTATATTGTCTCGTGTGTTAGAGGTCTATCCTCATACTTGCTATAATAGCTCGTTTTAATGCAAGCGATGTTGTTTTTGCAAAATGTGGACACTTTAATTTAGTACATATATTCTTTTACAAACAAAGGCTATTTCTAAGATATTTCACGTTTTGGATCGGTTCGGCGTTAGACGAGCAAAGCGAGCATTGTTTCAACATACACCTATAGCGCATAAAATATTTAATAAATGCTTCGCAGTACAAAAAAGCCTAAGTTGCTTAGATTCACCGATTTTTTTAAATATTCTGCTGCCAACACAGTAGGCATATGTGACTATTAATTCACAAAATTCCTATTGGCGCAAGATTGATTGTTTTCCTGGAGTTTCCATAAAATGGTTTCATGCTGTCGTGCAGACAGCAGATTGTCAGTGTTGTATGGCATCTAACTAATTGCATGCTTGCTATTATATGTGTGGTGCCGTCACTGGGATAAGGAAAAAGACGCCACATCATGTGCGCGCAAATTTTCAGCACGACAAATATAGTTTACGGCATCATCAATAATTTACGTAACATATAAGCTGGATGACAATTTTGATTTGTCAGTTGATCTGTCATAAGTATGCTGCGATTAACCATCTGAGTCGATGAAAAGCACGAGTTAGATATAAAATACATCAAAAGCAAATGGTCAGGATAATGCAATCCAAACAAAGCAATAGGTATTATCCATTTAGCAGGTTTTCGCAGTGTATATTGATTACTGGTTATTAGGTGTTTCTCGAATTCGATAGAAACTGCCTAGTAAATTTTAAAGCAACACAAACCATGATATTTTTATCACTCAGTTGCCGTCGTTCTATCACATTCAATTACCAATTACAGTAAAACCTGCCTTGTGTGTTGTGCGCAGAAAAGGCCTGCAGTTCGATTCTTCACCTATTGTGCATCACAACAAATTGACGAAGATTGATGCACCTAGCGGCCGTCCGTATCAGTAAGCGTTGTCCATCTAGCTTTTATGTGTTGTGGGAAGCTGATGTCTAATAAGTGGTTAGCACGTCTGCAGATAACCTCTGGTATTTCCGGCATCAATGTTGTTATCATTTTAATAATATAAAAGCCACTGCTATTACCCCTTGTAAGAACGATACTGCACTGGTTGGCATTGCCGCTCATGGTTTGTCTACATTGTGACATTTATCGTGCGTGGTCCGGAAATACCACCACTCTTACGACTTAAGAGAACTATTTATGATGTAAGAATGAACGTGTATACCGATTTAGCAAATGCAAGAAAATAAACCATTTTTAGCAAAAGTTAGGCTTGTTACAAAATGTCGCACTATTTAATTGTTTACCGAATATTTCCCCGGCTAGCCCTGTGAGAAAATGATAAAACTGAGAAGACATTATCGTTTGTATTTGAAGAAACTAATTCGGCGGCATACGTCATTTAACCGGAAATGCTTGGCCAATATTTCCATAGCAATGCCTACGTTATAAGTTCTACATCATGGAACCACATTGTGGGAACGGTATTTACAGGGTGTTCTTCTATAAAACCACAAACTAACGACGATCATAAGTCAATTCCTCCGTTACAGACATGACCAATTATGCTTACCAACCAACTGTGTGGGTTATGCCCTCTGAGCCCATTTGTTTTGTGCAATTCTCCTGCGACTATTTATTGTTAATGTTTTGCTACACGGTACTGGTTGTGGATGCATGTCACGCGCAATGCGCTCCAGCGTTGTGCGATCCCGCTCATCAGCTGTTTTAATAACCACAGCTAAGGCGCTGGAATGTTACGGTCGAATTACGATTAACATGGCTGCGCCATTAGAATATTTTGGGACATATATTTATTTGCTTGTCTTCCTTGCTTAATGCGTATTATAATACTGAAGCCCGGTAACAAGTGAACATATAGTCCAGGATCATTGGTTGATGTAGCATAAATTTTACTTCTGCAGTACCGTGGGTCGTAAAGAGATGATGTTTTTGTCACGTGCAAAACAATATGTTACTCATTCAAAAACAGATTTAAGCGCTGTGTCCGTTTTGTTCGAACTAATGCAACCACGAACAACCATTAGAGACAAGTGGGCTGATATTGACCTTTTAATTTGAACCTTGCACAATTTATAAGTGGCCATGAAATTTTACTTTTGATTTTGATAACACGCACTTACGTCCAAGCTGGCAATACAGCGTCAGCTTTAACAAGAACAGTCAATATTAATGGGGCGATGAAAACATTAATCTTGGGTACTTAGCCATGATGTATGAAATAACCAGCTGATTGGGGGAGAACTGATGAAATTGCATCAATTCGTATTTGGTTTTTTTATGTCATTCAGATTTATCGAGGCATTTCATAGGGACCTCAGTAGCGGAAACTTGCCGCTTCGTGCATTCTCTCCAGTATAGGATAGGGGTGGGGATAAACCAAATCCAGGACAACTTTGCGTTAGTAACATTTGCATTCTGCAAACCTCTACACCGACATGAACCACGCTGCGATCGCACAATTTCTGAGCAAATTACGTGTGCAAAGAAAAAAAGCGACTATTGTGAGATACCATAGTTGTAAAAGTACGTAAATTTGTGTAAAGGTTACCGTGTGCTTCCAGTGCGCGGTTAATTCAGGTAACTCTTTGTGACGAGGCCATTTTTCCACTATGATGTGCAAAATGCAGAATATGAGTTTGGGGACGGCTGTGTCCAGTCAGAATGTCAAAGGTTTTAATGCAATAAACTCAATACCGGCTGATAATGAAGTGCATTGGCGTATTAGTTATTTAAACTGGTGTGCCTCGCACAACATCTAAACCAAATATCATTCGCAACAGCTTTGTTACTTAAAATGGTATGCGTTGTCAAAAGCGTTGTCAAGATTGCTGTTATGACACAAGTCAGATACTTTGTGTGACAACTATAATTAATACCAAAGTACATGGTAATTTGTAATTCACGACTTCTGCTAAGCAGCGACTAAGTTTCCAACTGTTGCTTCTATAACCACAACTTCAATGCAAACAATACAGTTGAAGCTTATAACAAATCTGTATGCATAACTCAATGAATTTAGGACCGCACTTTGGAACCTATTCCGTGTTTTTGCAGTCTACGTTACATAACGTATTGTATTGCTTGAATACAGATGAAAATTCTAATCACACGGGCAAGGTGTGCTTATTCGAGAGATTGATTACGACAGGGCTATTAAGATTTGGGCTGCAAATATCGTCGTACATTGGCAACGGCGCTGTGCAAGCCTACTGTTCCACAAATCAACACCACAGCTCGTCCACTCATGCATGGACATACATGGGCAGTTCGGGAGCTCTGTGACTGAAGGCGACACAGCGCCAGGGATAACCCTTCGACGATCAGTTGCAACTACGCATGGACGTTTAGAATGAGGGCACCACATATAGTCACCCCGACCGAAAACAGACCCACGGCACTGTTTATCGAATTTTGACCAAAGAGAGAATTCGGACCCCACTCTATACAGTTCGGACGCCGGTAGAACTGGAACCCTCCAGATGGAGAATTTGAACACTGCCTTCGAGAATGTCTACAACTTGGATACTTTTTAACCGAGTCTGGGTTACCCAAAGACCTCCAATTTGAGACCAATAGTAGCTGAGAAAACAACATTGCATCAGATATGCTAGAGCAACCGGTGCGATATAACTGCTCTCCTATTCTACTCCAAAAGGGTACATCATGACTAGGACTGCGTCCCAAAAACTTTTTCGTGCTAGCGTGGCTGCGGGCAGCTTTACGTTTGAGACTTGTTGCAAGTTTGTCCGATCGGCATGTTCGGTGTCTATTTCGGGCCTTTCATGGGGCTTGGTGCCGAGGCAACTACCAGCACAGCTACCACTTAGAGGTCCAAACAGCCCACACAACTACCCGATAATTCAAACAATATGGAGTTGCTAAACAAAACCCCATCAATGTCAAATACAGCCGACAATTTCTCTTCAAAATATCAGTTATGATCTTCAGTAACAGAAGATCACAGTGATGTAGTGACATAATTATTACCAAGGTATTGTAATCTAGATTTATGCAATAAAAGCAATGGCTTAATTCATGTTTTGTCCTAAAAACATGATTCATGATAATAAAGAGCAATGCCAAAATGTAGTCATTAATGACAAAAGAACGCATTGTAAGCTGTCCAAAAACAACCAGCAGAAAATCGCGCCTTTGATTAGCAAGGATTTCCATTTCTATTTGTGGTAGCCAACTCGGGCGTCCAATCAACTACTGCACCAAATAACCCAAGAAAACGGACTGTATGGGTACTATTTCCGATGTTACTTTAAAATTCTCCACCACCCTCAAGTTTCCCAAAAATAATTAAATAACTAAGCCATCAATAAAATGAGAGATTCTAACAGAGCCATGTGATAGATGATTAAAAACCAAGAAGGCCTAGGACCCTCTATCTACAGCAATTGCAGGGCCCTGTGGGTATTGCATTTGTTAAACTTGACCTCAGCGCACGGGGTGCTTTCTGATGCCAGTCTAATCAGGACAAACACAACCAGCATTCGCCTTGCTAAGCAAAACACCATGTTCTAGAGCATTACAGGTAATCTAATGATAAGTAAAAGAATACGCAGATCGACAACCTACGTTATGTCCTGGCTTGTGAGGGATCATTGTCATTCGTGCCATCTGTCCGTGGGGTCGTCTCGTGCATAGTGAATTCCGATATCAGCATGTTCTTATTCACTCTGCTCATGTACATGGCCTAGTTGGTGGAGCACATATACACTGAGTCATTACAACACTTACAGAAATCGACATTTGAACAATGCATACACACACCTTGGTTTTGTTCATTGCGTGATTAATGACAAGCCGTTTACTACCACCTGTTTGTACAAGTGCGATAGATAATGTTTCTCGCGTCCGTTTTGCATCACTGATATTCCTATTCCTCGAATTAAACCCTGCCTGTAACGGTTGTAAGCTTTATACGTGACAGCAGACGGCCCCAGATGCATATTGCAAAGCCGATCACATGATATGAAACTTTTGGTGATGTGGCCTCTCGTTGTTTGATACCCTCTGCAGTATTTGTTAAAGCCATTCGAATCGGAAGTTATTAAATGACCATGAATGGCCTGATCTCCAGTCTTTTTGCAATTTGCTTTATCAAATAACCACTTCTTGCGTCAATATACGATAACATATGGGTGGATCGTGCCAGTTATAAGGCAGTAAAACATCGCTCCTCTCTCAGCCCACTCCGACTAAATGTGCAATCTTAGCATCGCAAATAAAACGCCACGAAGGCAACGTAACTATGTAATATGTAATGTTTTCAACCAGTTTAGTTTGAAGCGTTCTCCAAAAGGTTACCCTCTGCTTGTACCAACATCAATGTGGCAAATGCCGAGTGATTTGCTGAAACGCCCGGGCATGCCAAATACCTATTTGCAGCATCGATGCACATACCACTGTTGTTGTCTGCCTCCATATTGTTTACTGCTCTTTATTATCCTAATCCAATACGTTTGTTTCTGAATTAAAATAAACTGTTGCTGGATGTTTCAACAGTTAAAAATGCAACATTTAGGATCATCTTTATCGACTGTTTCTGTACTTCTACATTGCTCCTGTGAAAACATGAGTAGGATTGTGTTGTGCACACATAAACAGAATGATACATCCAAGCAAATTTTGGGTATTCACATAAAAAAGAGTTACATTAAGTGTTTACAATTTATTAGTCTGTGAATCTGTTCTATGTGAACCATTAATTGCGACCTAAATACAGATGCCGTTGACACCGTTCTTTTCAAACAATATCACAACGCCTTCTACATGATAAGTGAATCGATCATCATACCAATATACGTATTCATCATCTGCCATTGCCGCTGTCGTGCTCTGAGGATAGCACCAGGGGCGTCATTGCGTAGGTAGAAAGGACAAAATGCCATTTGCCCATCTCAAACATCTAACATACCTCATCCTCTCCCTAGCTATTATGCATGGATACTGGTCAATATATTAATTGTTGTCCCTCGGGACTATTCGTATGAACCAATGAGCATTCTTGTAGATTCATGCGATATGTAATGTGCAGGTTGTGGTAAAAAATGAGCAATAAGTCCCATTCATAAAGCGCTATTGGGCTGCGAATTGGGTAATAAAGCATTTAACATCATGCCATTTCCTCCTTCGGGTAGTAATGCTGCACACAAATGGGCTTTATACAGCGCTTTTAGCTCCACTACCACCTCATCATCTCCTCTTAAAAGCGATACGTACATGTAATTCTATAGAGCAGAAATAGCGTTATGCCTCTCCACTTGGTTGTTTTTGACACATGCAATGACTACAGAACGATAGCGTTCCCCCTGAAAAAGGTTTAACATGCTAAATGATTTATAGTTGCTATGGGTGTTTTGTAGGGCGTTTTGTAAGTTTACATCTATCGGATATAGTGAGAGCTAGGGCGTAACTAACGGGCCATGATTCGTGCAGATTGAGTAAATGTCCTGTGTGTACAATTTTGCGTTGGATAAACTTTGTGATGATGTCTATTGTAGGAGAGTGCGTGAGGGCGCAGAACCTTATAAAACAAATACGTACAAGGTATGCGCCAGGTATAAGAAAACTAAGAATCATTCATAAAGCGCTATCGGGCTGTCTCAGACAATGCATATTGCTGTATCCCTTGATCTGGATATTGAAGTCGATATAATTCGGCAAAATGAATTCATTTTCTTCTTCATCTGTGATACAAATACACCTTATCAACATCAATATTATACGTAATGCTTCAAATGCAATATGCGATTAGCAGCTAACCATAAATCTTGAGTAATGAAGTTACTGTGGCAGCATGATTGCTTAGATAACCATGTTTTGCCCTTATATATAATATGACATTTCGCATTTGCAGTGAGATGAGATAAACCCCGCTCATATATTCACAACATGTACGCATGGAACTTGTTTTATCGTCCATCGGCTTTTCTGATAATTTTGTAATTGCGTTTTAGTTGACAGATCGCATAAAAATGGGCTTCATAAATCAGCCTTGTTGCATAATGTTAGAGCAACAACCAATTGCGTCTCTTCAGGTGGCATTAACATGATGGACATTGTAGGCTACATTTAGTCAATATAAAGTTGGGTAGTTAATGTTAACCTGTTGTCACAAGCAATATGTGATTCTCAATAATGCATATGGTGGTGAAACTGTTAGGAGCGGAAGATAAAGAGGGTAATATATGATATGCGTTCAGAATCTTTGACCTAGGAACATACGCTTCTGTTTAGGATTTGGTTTTCTTACTGCTTTGGATTCAACCAATATTGGTCATAACATAACCAGCTGTTTGCTGCTTGCTTTTTAAGTACCTTCTTCGACTGTAAACGGCTCGATTCTGTGCGATTTAAAAAGCCTCTTTCGGATATGCTACATGTCTTCTGCTTCGGCAGTTTAACTACAAACGCTATTATAACCAGATGAGCTTGATGGTGCCCAGTCAAACAGGATAATTCGAGGAGCTTAATGGTGTTTACTGCAATTATGGTAACTGACGGAGCATAGTGTTGGTCATTCCCAACATAATTACCTGATGAGCTTAACCATGCTTAATACAAACATACTTACCTGAGGAGCTTAACCATGCTCACTACAAACACGCTCACAAGAGGAACCTAGTCATGACTATAAGACCGTTCCCACCAGATAAGCTAGGTGGTGACGTGGTTGCCTGAGCAGTTTGATAATGTCCGCTACAATCAGTACAGTCCAAGGAGTGGACTAAATACGGTTACTAGATGCATGCTAATACCAGAAACGTAATAGCGCCCGTTACAAGCAGATTATCGCATGGACTTAAAATCCCCAATTTAGATGCTAATCTAAGAAGCTTAATGACGTCCAGCTCAAACATGACTACTGGAAGCGCCCATTGATGATAACTAAAATATACCAGAGGACCTTAACCTTCGTGCTAACTCGACCTAGTTCGCTAAATTTTTATAGTTGGAATTCAAAAATAATATCGAAGCTGACATAACCTGAATCAAATCGTTCTGTCAATACGTTCCTTTTTTCCATCGATTATTCTCTGCGCAAGACGTTTATTTTTCGTTCCAATTATGTCTGCGTCCGCGATTATTCGTGTATTATGCACATCAGCACTTAACATACATTGTAATGTCTGACACACACCATCGACGTGTTTCTGATGGCAAAATCGACTTATTATTATTCAGATAACGCAAATAATTTTGTGCAGCGTTTTGATAATCAAAGCTGGCATCTTTGAAATCTGATATATGGTAATATCACGATACCATATAGTTATAACTCGCTGGTCTGTCGCATGTAATCTCGATAACTTCATACTCCGCCCCTATAAAGAGCAGAAGGTAATGATTCTCTCCTCTGAAAAAGAGTAGAATGCGCATATGGAATGCATTTTACTCCGTGGATTTTGTTCTTCGTGTGTGAAATATAAATTTTCATCATTTCATACTCAATCAATAAATTTGGTGAATTATAGAGTAAAAAGGAATATCTGCTTCCCGAAGTGTTGTTTATCAACCATGTCCATTTGTGATTAGGCGGAATATTTGAGCTACCATACACCATCGTTGACAAACGCTAGAAGTTTAGCTGACACATACAACGCGGTCTGTTTTATAGATGCATAAACCAACCGTGTCTTATATTAAACAAGCGACCATTGTTGGGACACGAATTCATCAGCGGTATCAACCAGGTAAAGGGCGAGAAGAATTCCGACGGAGGTTTAGTCAGGTAGGATTATATAACAGCATCATTGCAAAAAGCGTCATGCTTGCTATACATAATTAGATTGTTTCCATGCCTTCTGTAGGTATCAGCAAATAGGCCTTGCCTGAGTACTTACAGAAAAACGCCAGAT
The DNA here is from genome assembly GCA_034190875.2 of Urechis unicinctus. Lineage (NCBI taxonomy): Eukaryota > Metazoa > Annelida > Polychaeta > Xenopneusta > Urechidae > Urechis > Urechis unicinctus. The sequence goes on from CM067344.1 coordinate 16,904,868, forward strand.
ATTATAAACGCCTTGAATATATATCTTATTAAAAGTATAATGCGGAGATGCGCAACGTGAGATGGCAGATCTTTGTTTGACAGAATTTATTTGGATGGATCCTAGATTATTAGCAATTGCCGATTTTAAGCTAAGCATACAGGACTCATGAACGTCAATGATTTGGGAGAATCGTTAATTTAAGAAAACTGCACAATGATTAGTAATATGTAACTAACTGAGATAATGCATAATTTGCACGGCAATGTACCCTTCATATTCCTACATAAATGTCTCTAAAATCTAATTTTAGTTTGGAGACTGTATATGAACAAGAACTACACGGCAAACTCTCATTCAGTCCTAGTGTACTTGGTTAGGCTCTTCGTCGTTGCATCATATACACTGTAATCGTCTGTGAATGCGTATAGATATAGATGTTGGAGCTTTGTTTTGGGATTCTGTGCACACTCGCGACTAGCGTCATTCGCTTAATCGATATTCCAAATAAACAGGTGTCACATTGCAACAATGATTATTGTTCTATCTAATGGCAAGAACCAGTGCATGCAATGCGTTAATTGAGCCCACATAAGTCAATATGTGTATCAGATTTTGGTTTTCATCAATAATTGACATATAATAATGCGTGGCATGTCGATGTGCATAAGAGTTGCGATTGAATGCGAACTGGATTTAACTTGTGTGGTGCAACGAATTTAGCCGCAGATGATCAAGAGGGTTTGTCATGATAGTAGAGCCCTAAAAATCTAGTTCAACAGCTTGAAACATATTCAAAATATTGTTTCTGTATTTTAACATCCGGAAAGTAGTCATCCAAGATCTTGGTCACAACAGTCAAAGTCATCACATGACTTAATATATATTGGAATGTTGAATATCGCTGGGCTAGCACAAACAGCTGTTATATATTCGATAATTATATCCCATTGGGTCAACTGCCTGGTTTTAAGTCCTGGAGCAAGGAGATTATGTTCCAGTCATTACTCCCTGTCGTTATTTACTCACTCAAGCATAGGTTTTATTGATCATACTATGGACAAAAAAATGTGCAATACCAACTAAACGACATGGACCGAATTATCAGTGTCTAACTTGAAAGCGAAGTGCTCCAGAAAATTCAACAAGTAAGGGGCTATTGCTTGTGTGGAAAGCCATGTTGAGATGCATTCAGGTTAAGGACATAAATTTGCTTGCTGCTGAAAATTAATTGCCTTTTGTAATACAGTTCTATCAATTTACACCAGTGTCTTGAGTGAAGGGTGTATCTAGTTCTTTTTTTATCATCGTCGCAAGCTAATCATTCTGGTTCTAAATGTGTTAACAATTCTTCCGTGAATTATGAGCTACTGAGTAAATATCTCCTCTTCTGAAAATGTCGTATTGGGTTCATCGTGATGTGATTTGCCATATCATCTTCTTATATTGGTTTGACTTTCTTAATGGTGAGTGCGGCAGCCCTAACTGACTTTTCCCGATAGCATTCATACGCTCAATGAATTTGTTAATGCTACGACATTTCCCTGCATCTCCAAATAGAGATAATTATGAATTAAGCCGTCCTTTCACAAAATTAAGCCCGTCACATCGGCTCATTGAAACAGCCACTGCAAATTACTGCTATCATCACACAATATAGTACTGTATGGTTTCAAATCGATCAGATGTCAGGACAAACGAGTGATCATAAATGTGGCTCTATGATGGTATAATGTTGCTAAACTGGCATAATACCAGCATGCATACGCCATCGACGATCCAGCAGAACACCGATTTAGCTTCTTTGGTTGGATATTCGAATACTATTAATACAGAAAACCATTGCCAATACATTGTATTAAAGCTGCGCTGGTTGTTGGTGTATGTCAGCTTATTCAAAAAGAATACTTCTCTAAAGCTGTTCGCGTTGGACGATATACATCGCGGTACCGCATTGTAATGCACATTTTAGACGACAGTCGTCTATTCAATTCCTTTAATGTGAATGTAATTTATTATATCTCCACACCTGTATGAGAACACATTGTACGTGTGTTTACCTTAGCATAAACGGATGTACCCATAATGCTTGCATGGTTAAACTGCAAACCATGACCACCTGCGGTGCCAGAGCGCTCGGAAATGTCGCACAAAAACTGTAGAATGCACTACCTATCACCGTCCGCCAGTTGCACAAACTTGACTCGTTTAAATCAAGGCATGTATGTATGTATGTATGTATGTATGTATGTATGTATGTATGTATGTATGTATGTATGTATGTATGTATGTATGTATGTATGTATGTATGTATGTATGTATGTATGTATGTATGTATGTATGTATGTATGTATGTATGTATGTATGTATGTATGTATGTATGTATGTATGTATGTATGTATGTATGTATGTATGTATGTATGTATGTATGTATGTATGTCTGTATGTATGTATGTATGTCTGTATGTATGTTTGTATGTATGTATGTATGTATGTATGTATGTATGTATGTATGTATGTATGTATGTATGTCTGTATGTATGTATGTATGTATGTATGTATGTATGTATGTATGTCTGTATGTATGTATGTATGTATGTATGTATGTATGTATGTATGTATGTATGTATGTATGTATGTATGTATGTATGTATGTATGTATGTATGTATGTATCTCAAGACATGTACTTGACTGTAATCAATGTATGTATGTATGTATGTGTATGTATGTATGTATGTATTTATGTATGTATGTATGTATGTATGTATGTATGTATGTATGTATGTATGTATGTATGTATGTATGTATGTATGTATGTATGCATGCATGTATGTATGTATGTAGATCTCAAGACATGTATGTATGTATGTATGTATGTATGTATGTATGTATGTATGTATGTATGTATGTATGTATGTATGTATGTATGTATGTATGTATGTATGTATGTATGTATGTATGTATGTATGTATGTATGTATGTATGTATGTATGTATGTATGTATGTATGTATGTATGTATGTATGTATGTATGTGTGTGTGTATGTATGTATGTATGTATGTTTGTATGTATGTATGTATGCATGTATGCATGTATATTTGAATGAATGTTTTTATGCATGTATATATACAATGCATTCATGTATATATATATACATATATATATACATATACATATATACACGTGTGTGTAAATACATACATATCTATATATATATGTATATATATGTATGTTCATATTTATATATTTATATATGTTTATATATATATATATTTATTTATATATATATATGTATTTATATATATATATATAAACGTATATATATACGTGTATATGTAGATATATATATTTGTATGTATCTTTGTATGCATGTCTTTGTTTGCTCGTTTGCTGTCTTTTGTTGGAATGTGTTTCATATTACACGTTTAAAGAATATGGGACACGTATATGTATATGCATGCGGAAGTACTTTGATTGGTTGCCACGCTCTGTGTCTGCCCATTATATATCGCAAGATATAGATGCTATCGCATTAGCTGTAATGCATTGTGATCCCCTTACGCTAGCACCTTATTAATGGATGCCATTAGTTCTACTGTTCACAGTGCAACAAATGTGTAATCTGACGCGCACACTCCTTGATTGAAACCAATTACAATGTCGGCCAAGATACGGTACAATAGCGGAACAAGTTTTAAATTAACATGAGAGTTTTATCATCGCGCAACAATAAAGGTGCGTTGAGGACAAAATGAGTTGCATTGAAACATGCCCGTTTCAATATCACTCGCATTCCTAATATTAAACCAAATTGCGCTGTTAACTCTGTAGCTTCACTCGTAATATATTTTAGGAATGCCTTACTGATGTATATCATAATGGCTCATGGCTCATGGCTCGTTTAAATCGCGCAATCAAAGGGAAATTGATGACATCAAATGGCTTAAGGAAGTGATAAAATGCACGGCTAACGCAATAGGTACGAATGCATGAAACTAATTACATGATAATAAGATAACATCCAATGTTTTATCTGGTCGCGTCAATGCAGAACTTAAATGCCGGAAATGCATCAAACAATTTCATGTACTCTCTACCTTGATTAGATTTCTATGCCACATAGATAATTGGTATACAGATGTTTATATTGTAGTAATGTAATCTATCAACGACCTTAAGTTCTCCCGGGTAATCAAAAGAAGCGAGGAGTCTGGCAATGACGCTGTTGTTGGCGACTATTATGATGTATCAATGTAATTCATGCGAATGTATCGTAGGTCGATATATATTTGTGAACTCCGGGAGAGTGGATATATGTTATTTTATGGAGTAACAACTCATATCGCCGTTTCTCTGTGCTCGCATAAGCATCAACCACGGTAACCAGCTGTTATGATGTTGACAGGCTCAAGCGCTAATTGCAACAATAGGTTACCTACAAGCTCCTGAGCACGATTTATAGTGGCAAGTTACACTAACCTTGTCGTGAGCTGAATTATACGCTGGTTAATGTCGACGCGGTCTGCACAGTTGGTTTCAGCAACTATCATGATCAGTAAATACAAGGTTCTCTTGGGAAATATCTGACATCAGCGCAACCAACTGACTCGCAAAGCACGACATAAACCACCTTAATCAGATGACCACCTCACGTTTATCATTTTCAAGAGCAAGGGAATTACATACTGCATAAACGATCACATGTACAGACTGCTCAAGTTTATAGCCAAGGAATGATAATAATAATCCGTAAGAAACGTTCACGATATGGCTCCTTTTATTTGTGTACCCGGAGAAAAGTCACTATCTGCAATATTTGGGTGGAGCGACGATTTCAGTCATTGGTGTCAGCCTGCAGCAGACTAATATATCTGCATGACGTTATCTCACTTGCAGCGCTAAAGTTTTTACTAGATGTATAGCAGTTGGGGTAACGGCGCTACTAAATCTCATGTAATCATTGCTATAAACGCATCAACATAACAGATAGCTTTACCTTTACCTCGTAAAATATACTGTATATGTAAGTTCTTGATTATTATCACACTTTGGAAAATGTGATAATATGCTGAAAGAATCATTCAAATACCGTTCCTGGGATGCAATGGGGTAGTAACTGTACTAATGTGACATTTAGCTGGAGCCGAGGAGTACACTCATATTGCGATATTTCCCCTGGCAAGTAGAGAGAGTGTTATTTTTCAACCTAACTAATTTGTACAAATGTAGGTTTCAGTTAGCATCCATACTGTGTGAGTTGAATGCTTAGGGTTTTTGCTGCACAAATGTTTCATGCGACATACAGGGCGGTATTTGTCATCTAGTCATTTATTACCACGAACCTGGTGTTATATATCACCGGTATATTGATATTGTATTTTCACTCATTTTCTATATCGGAAATCAATGGAACAAAGCGACACGGGAAACATATATATCACATAGCAATCACTGGAGGTCAGATAAGCGAACATTGACGAATTGTGTGGCAAAGTCCTCCTTAAATGATTGCAATCGAGTACTATAAGAATTTCGTTCCATACTAGTTAACCTTAACAATGATGCTTTCCACGTACAATAGCATTGTATCTAATTATGTTAATACCGTATTGATTATATTGCCGATACAAGACCTGTTGATTGACGATGATGGAAGCTTCTATTCCAGTATATATGTGAGGCAATAATTGTCATCAGTTTTAAAGACTGACGCGGTATGACACTAAGCACATTCGATAATCTGACTTATCGCATGGCACCCTACTCTCAACCAATCAGAGCTCGAGAAAAAGCTCGGTCTTTTTCCCATAACGCTACAAACGCACAGTTTGCAGTGCGATAACTGCGACCGTGTCATTTGAGAAGGTCCCTCACAGAGCACCGCTGCTCTAACATGGCCACACACTTGCAAGTCTTATGATCAAGGTTTTCCCAAGAGTAATTTGCTTTGCAGCCGCTAATCTGGTTGCGTATCGCTCATCGGGAAGTCAAGGTATTATCCCATCTCCCCGGAATCATGCTTAGGCGCGAAATTGTAACACCTGCCGAGTCGTGTCTACTGCGCTACAGCGTTATCAGCATCTAAGAACGACGAAGATTGCCGGAGTTAGGAAGGTTCTGCAAGTCTCACACAACAAACTATCGAAGCATATTCTAATCAAATAAACAAACAAGTATAGAAACAACAGTATTTATCTAATCATCACTAAAACACTACAGTCACTAGTCGATGCTGGCTGATCCAATGATAGGAACAATAAAGTAAAACCCCGCTATCTAAAAATCTAAAGTATCTTGATTCGTTTGCCGCCTCGCTCCAACCACACGCTATCCAATCCGTAAGGTACTTAATTGGACAATTCATTTGATGCAGTTAAAGTTGAGTTTGAACGCTCTCACGATGAAGCCTACAGGAGCCATTCCCCGTCAGTAGTTGGTAGTATTTCTTGCTTTGTCATCGGTTGAGAAAGGCGGGGGAGACAGAGAAGCCGACGCAGCAGGTTTTGGTGGTTGAAGCGCCTTCGAGACATTATGTTGAAAAAAGATAAATCTCCTAGATCTCCTGTAGTTGAAACCATCATGACAGGCAGCTGAGGCCGAATAGGGGATTAAGGGACTACCTATCATATTTACAGGTCCCAGGCAGATACCTTACATAACATAGGTACACGCTAATTATCATTATTAGGAGACAGCATAGTGCGCTTGATTATCGCGTGTAGGATCCATCGCGATAAGTATGTTACGGGGATGATATGGGGAAAGACACTCGGACGCTCTGCGTTCTCGTGTTCTTTACCCATATCACCCATGTGACAATGCGATCAACAACACATATTATTCCTATGTGAATTAGTGTTCTCAAACGTATACATTTCTTGTTTCCGAAAGAGCTGAAATTACGTGACGGCTGGCTCTACGTGTTGGAGTTATGAGGCAATGCTAGAATAAGCAATCCTTAAATAAATGAGAAACGCATGGTATAATAAATGAAACAACATAATTAATATCGACAAATGAACCGCGGAAACAACCCCCATACGCAAGTCTGACACTGCCTGCAAAGCAATCTCGCATTATGACACAGATTTTTTTGTAAAGCACGGCTAATTTGCGTTGGGCTAAATCGGTGCTAAAAGTATTTGTTGGAGCACAAATATACAAATATGTTTGAGCACAGATGCATGCATATATATATATATATATATATAGAGATATATATATATATATATAGATATATATAGATATATATATATATATAGATATATAGATATATATATATATATATATATAGAGATATATATATATATATCTATATATCTCTATATATATATATATATATATATATATATATATATATATATATATATATATCTATTGCAGTGTATTATTATTAGAGAAGCGATCACCACTGAACCACTCGAAGTAAGCGCTCTTAGCGTAACTATAAACTCTTTGCTATAAGAGTACGAGCTTCCGCGGTTGAAGACGCACCTATTAAGTGTGTGATCAAATATAATTTTGGAATATGAAATTTGTTTCATCATCGCGAGAAGGCGTTGTTACTTTCTGAAGCTTCCTTACCATCGACAAGGGAGTTGGCATTATATGAAAGCAAGGTTTTTAAACAATAGCGTCAACGCAGGCCCTCGCGCTCAACTCGAATGGATAAATGTGACGCTCTTAGCGTAACTATAAACTCTTTGCTATGTACTTGGCCGAGAAAAATCAAAGCCCAGCTGGACAGGAGAGATATTTTAGGCAGGGTCTTTATCATTTTCTGGCATGAGCGATTGTCCTGAAGGCAAATGCGAATTGTATCAGAGATACCATTTGCCATGAACACGGACATTTTCATTCGTCGACATGCCATTACAGCGCAACGAAGTGCACACTGAAGCCGGTAATATGCCACGGAATAAAAAGAATAAAGTGATACCGTAGCAAGGACATTGGCGAAGGCCGGTAGGGAATGCAAACGGCTCATTCCTGTTTTTTTAAATTCTAGCATCACTGCTAAGCAAAACCGACTCGCAACGTGTTACTACCGCAGATAGCAAAAAAACGCTTACATTGTTCGGTTGACCTTAGCGAGATGTTTTGAATAATAGCCTACATCATATCTGAGTACTCCCCAGCCAGTTTCGATCTTTGACCTACCAAACCATATTAGCGGATCGGTTTGTCAAACGCCGCTGAAGTTACCGATATATTTGGCACCCATATAGGTAAATAACAGATCAAATACGCAGTAGATAAAAAGTTGCCTAGCCATATGGTTGATCAGACGCTGGTATGCGACTTCAGCACATATCCAATTGTTTTTACGACAACATTAATGCATCGGTACATGTGACGATATCAAGAATTGTCTTAAGGCATCAAATGAGGGAAAATTATCGGACTTCACAGTTACCGTTAATGCTTATGCTTGTTCTAAGAAAAGCCAATCGTGTAAATGTTTTATTCGCTAAAATGCCCCTGGCCCGAAATTTAAAAAAAAGCCCATGGTCAAAGCATCCCTTTGCATGTTAACATTACACCAAGACATGACTTGTCCTGTTATTAACCTTCTCCTCGTTTGTAATGTCCATCAGATAACGGAACAATATTCAGATGACATAATGGATATCAAAGATACCGCGCAATGGTTGGTACCCTAACAAACTGATATAACCATCGCTGCTCGCAGGCCATACAATCGGCCTTTGAGCACAAAATATCGACATGTATTTTAACAGCACTGGGTCTCTGTTTGACGGGGGGTTCTTCATTTAGGATACTGTGTCAAGCGATGCATATGGGTAATTTCAGACCAACGTTGCTATACAGACGTATTGAAATGTATTTTTATGATTTAATCTTGTTTTCGATTACCCAACGGCACTACCGAAGCAGGTATTTCTGACTTGTAATCAAGTGCTTTTGGTGGTAAACTGACTATTTGCTCCCTTACTTATGATAACAACATACTTTGTATTTAGACTAAATCGATCCAGTGACGACATAACCGAAGTCAGGCCATAGGTAAAAATAGCATATTACCACTCACTGGTTCTGTTCTTGGAGAATTTGCAGAAAGGGTAACATGTCCATCGCCATGTGTTTGATGGCATTTCCTGCAAAATACGGCACACGAGGCGGACGCCAGGGGGTCACAGCTGTGTGTGATTATTTCTTAAAGCCGTTGTCCCATGCATGTTAAAAGCCATTTATGTAGTGGCATAAGTAACACAATCTAATCATAGATAATGCATAGACTTTGAGTGCTGATGAAAAGCTTTCATTGGTTAATCTTTACGTGAATCGTTACGGTGTGAGCCTCGTGAATGCGCATTTTATAGCGTAACGTATAGTCAACTGTTGTAAAAGTTGGTTGACCCATTGTTTAATAATGTGATTATTGGACCACATGGCTACGTCGCTTAAGTTCCAGCTATAAACGAGAAACCATAAATATTTATATCCGTAAGCTTCGAAAAGCATGCATGACGCACATTTCGTCGATCCACGTGTGAGTTGCGGCTCACACACATTCTTTTTTGTGTGTGATTAATTGGGTCAATCATACATCCCGAACGATACGTCGGAATGCTCTCATAGCCAGAGCAGGGAATGCCATTGCTACTACAAGTTAACTCGGTCGGTTTACCGACCTTAGGGCCATGCCAGAGGCAAAACAAAGGTAGCGTGACAGCGTTGTAAAATCCAAGAGCGTATATCTATTCTAAGTGGGGTCACTGCAGACAAAACATGTGATCATGTCACACGTGTGCGGCATGCGGTTTTCTATTACGATTATCTTACAACAACATTGCAATTGTGAGGTGTTGTTGTGACCAATAAGATGTCGCCATTACTTCAACATCTGTCCCTTGTGCTTTTGTTGATTCCATGATAGCGCCAGATGACGAAAGACATGCTGAATATACCCCCTCTCAGCGTAGCTTTAAAGTGTTTGATTGAATCCAATTAACAGACCGACTGCTGTTACAATGCTTATGCTACTTAGCACATTCGATGACATTGTGACCAGGGATCACATAAGTTATGTTGATCAGCTGGAAAGTGGCCAAACCACACGTGGCTCGATATGGTGAGCTGGGGTTGGCTAACCGGGTGCCTGGGGTCAGTCGAACACACCTGCAATCACCAAGAGCTTTAATTTGGTGATCAAAAGGGCTTATGTTAATTGTTATGGGAATTGACCGGATTCAAAGGCTTACCTAAAAAAGCTGTACTCACTTAACCCGGACTATTTAATTTGGAAGCTGACCTGTTCGGAACATAAACTTAAAAGGATTCTAAACATTTATGTAGATTGGACAACAAATAATCTGGTACGACTGAAAAGGAGTGACTTTTATGTGCCTGAATTGGTTTAGTTTCCATGTCTTGAGTGGCCGAAAAGTTGCAAATCCTATAGGATAGCTGAGAGGATTTGGGTATGCTCTACAATACCGGCAGCGATGCTAAGAACTTCAAGAGGCAACATTGCTTCATCGACATCAACCAATATCTCATGATTACGCATGCTAAGATGAAATAGCAGCTTAAAATGTGTGAACGCATGTAAAATTGCTACTGTCCACATCATACCCCGAAGTAATACATTAACGTCTATGTCAATTACTTAGGCCATATCTCACCACGTAGCCGTGTCTATATGCATTGATGATACAGCCATATATACTTGAATAACGCTCTTTAGACATATTACGTCCACAAGGTAGTGATGATAAAAGATCGCTCTGCCGAATAGAACGTGTTTACAAAT
>CM067344.1:16920624-16983124 GCA_034190875.2 Urechis unicinctus
TTATTTTGTGATGAGTATCCTCTTCGATGTTAGCAGGTCTGGTTTGATGATGGTCTTACAAGTGTGGACCATAATCAAACATGTGAACACGGCATGGTGGGCCTTACCTTTTTCTCAGGTATTGGTAATATACTGCGCCTATAACTTCCTTAAGTGGCGCTTTACAAGGTGTCAGATGGCTTGGTCCAATCACATTAACACGGCTACACAGCTACCCCATCGAGCGTAACACGTGTTAAAATCCCCTCGGATTAGGTATTTACATAATTGAAAACCCGCTATGTTGACTTTCACGTCGCAGGAATCCAAACAGTTTACGCTTAATCGAGTTTAAGTGCGCAATTGCTGATAATCAATAACAATTCTTGCCTTTGTGCAATAAACAGATTATTGAAATAGCGTTTTACGGGGAAATTTGTGACTCACGTTTGCTTATCTTCTATTTCAGACAGAAATTGTTATTTATAATTGCAACCTCAAGGCAACACAAAACATGATTGTTTAGGGTATACATTTGCTGAGATATACTCATGAACAAGCTTTTATGAACAGGTATCGAAAGATAGGAAATATGATGTGATAGGTAGCAAGCGGTGTAATAATATTTGGAATGACATTCTCTGCGGTGATTATGAATATGAGTATAACACACGCCCGTCATCAGGTGAGGACTGATGATCCAGCGTCTAGGGACTCGGATTAACACACGCCCGTCAACAGGTGAGGACTGATGATCCAGCGTCTAGGGGCTCGGATTAACACACGCCCGTCAACAGGTGAGGACTGATGATCCAGCGTCTAGGGGCTCGGATTAACACACGCCCGTCAACAGGTGAGGACTGATGATCCAGCGTCTAGGGGCTCGGATTCAATCAGTGAATTCCACGTGGAAATGCGATAAGCCGTTCTTAGCGTAGCTCGTTGGTATTACCGTGCACATATCAGTGGGGATTAGTTACGGTGCTTTAATCACTCAATTATGCTCAATCTAATGGATGATATAAAGATACCTACCACAGAAACTATAACCTTCATTTTCATTAGAGTTGCAGATTCTCATGAGCAATATAAACCTAAACGCCAAATATGAATGGTGCGTTTGAGGTGATGTGCGAATGTTACAGAACAATAAACTGTTTCGGTAGAAGCAAATCGAGAGGAGAATTCATATCATGAGGCAATTTACAGTCTATAGCCGGTTGGGTCCTGTGATAATTGCTACAAGGAATCTTCAATCTCCAATCTTTCCAATGTTAGCCAGTCGATCATCATGAAAGGGCGGGCATATGATGAACTGCCTACAAAACAAGACCACACCTAAACGATATACGGAGTTTGTCACACAGGACTAAAATACCGATCAACCAACTCAATAACCACCTTGCAGATACTTAATGTTGACCTGGAGAATTACCATTTATCGGCGACATATGGGTAAGGTGGTGGGTAATTTAGAGGATGATTAGTATTAATACCATCGACAGCACGAGTGACGAATCTTCCGTTAAAAAGGGTGTGATTCTATACTGGCTGACGATGCTGATAACGTTACGAATTGCATTAGACAATACACGTGCGCAAATATGCACGGTCGAAAAGACATTTAAGAGAACGGATTGTGAGCTGCGAGTCCTGCAAAAATTTCGTAGACTGTCAACAGCTTTGAATATTTCAGTGCATAGCAAAGCAAATCATCAAGCGCATCTCTAATGATCACGCCTTGTTATAAACTGCCTTGAGAGCACATTCAAAAAGATCTTTACCGTGAGTTCGTAACACCTGTCACACCTTAGAAGTGCAATACCTAGTGTATGATATGGATATTTCATACTAAACATGCATATATATGCATTACGTGATCGGTAAGCAGTATATAATCTCATATTTGCCAAGAATAACAGTACCAACCCTAGGGTCGTAATTAAGAATAATATACCGTCTAGGTATTAATTTGTTCTTATCTTGTCGGCCGAAAGACATATACTCATCACAGCTTTGAGGCTCATGTAGCAAGGTCTCGCTAAAAGGCAGCCGAAGAAATTTGCACATAGCTTTATGGTTATAAGCTTAGTTTCTATAGTACCAATTGTGACAACACAAAAGATGATCCAAAATATCCGGCCATCTTAACTTGAACACAGCGTCCACTTTTTCGTCAGCACTTTAATATAATTGGCTTTATCTGTGTTTTTGAATGGCCCATCTATCGACTACCAAATTATACTTAAAGATCTATACCTTTCATGGGAAGGGAAAGGTATTAAAACATAAGCTGAGATCGTCGGTTTGCTCGACACATGTCTCAAGGACCTAGCCTAATCTTAATAGATCAAGACACGACATTGATGGTAATATACGGAACTGTTATTATTAACAAAGCAAACTGTGTTTGTTAAAGATCAAGTCATTTTTAACAACTTAGGAAGGTATCACCAATTCACGGCACATATTAACTCCACATGAGCACCCTCTAATTTATATATATAGATCCCCTGGGGCAATGTTAATATCTCTACACAGCTTTAGTCATGTCCTTGATCTTATTGGGTGAAGTCACACAGTTGTTAATTTCTTATCGTTATCAGGATCGTAAGGATATGGCCAAGACTAAACTTCTCTATCCTTCAGATTTTAAGCCCTGCAGAAGAGGGTGTCCCGACTTCCTGTCTTTGTAATACCAGTATGCAAAAATGATGGCGGGATTTAATGTCAACCCCAGCCCGTGGATTCAGTGAAATATGATGTGGAGCGCAGAGGTGTTCAAAAAAATTCGCGGATAGTGATACGTTCGCAGGATGTGATGTTAATTTGTCCTGGCCTTAATCAATAGAAATGGATTATCGAAGCATCTGAGGAATTGCATTTAACCTGTGTCGGTAATATTGAGGTTTTACGTCACTTTCAGCAATGAGGTGATATTACGACGGTGATGGGGGCTCGACCAGCTCCCCTGAATTGCCGGCGCCCGACGCCCAGTATGAGCTGTGACACCCACGCCGCTAGGTCGAAGACCCAGCATGATACTATTGAGCTACCGTACTAAAACAACTTTGATATCTGTACTTAACACAAATTAGAGGACCCCCATCTGCTCGTTAGTTTAAACCCCCCTAATTCGAAGCACATTTCTAATTTGTCACCCAAATTCATTACTCACCAGTTCATTAAGCATTGAGCATGCTTATTACGTGGTAAATTTTGACAATGAAAATGGCTGTTATTCACTTAACTTTCATCAATTCGCCTTGACTATATCAAGAGGGGAGAAGTATCGATAATCACATATGAGCAGTTAGATGGATGGAAAATTAAATACTGAATGTAGTTCTTTTTAGTCGATGATATATGCCAACAGGAAGCAGATATTTTGTTATTTGCTGTCCTTTTCGAAGCTTGCTGTATTATATGCTTACGTAGCGTAAGCTATCAGCATCCCTTTGCCACTAAAAATAACTCGTATACGTCATATTCTCATTGTGAAATGCTGCAACGATTATTTTACGAGACCGTTCACTGATGCATTATGAAGGTAACAGTCAGATCGGCTGTATCATAAACAATCCTTTTCAACGTATATAACATGGGTGGCCAGTTTACCACGTTATCAGACCACCTCCTGGATGTCCCATCGTCTGATTTTACCAATGTCTTACTGAGAAGATCTCTTAATACTTAGGTAACTTTTTTAGCCCCTTAGTCACCGTAACTAGATCTTACATCAACCTGATTGGTTAAGAGCCAAAAAGAAATTCATTAGGAAGGTTGTGCTTTCATTAGGAGAAAGGAAATATGATCGTACACAAAACTTCTGTTCAAAATATATTACGTTGTCTACACGTCTACTTTTACGCAATCGGCAGTCTTCGTGATATATAATAAAATCAATAAATATTCTAGTTTCAGAATCGTGTACAAAATGTGTAATTGCAACAATGGAATTGTTTTGACTGTCATTGTGATAACATTCTACGTCACTAGTCTGCACCGGGAGATGTGTGTAACATGGCAGCACGGTATGTGTAACGTATTTTTGTACCCTGCTGCGCCATGACATATTTTAATGCATAAATCATTGCATACTAATGTTTCCTTACAGGCTGTGATCACATACCTGTTGATGTACCTGGCATGAATATAACAATCCCGAAAACTAAATTATTCAGTATAATGAGGGATAAGCAAGCCTTTGCGCCGTAGCCAGTGTCTAATGTTTCTATGGATACGACCTTGTTAATCTAACACTTCCGGCAAAACTATCGCCAAATACGAAAAGGGGAGAAGGTCGTCTGTAAAGCGCTCGTATTTGTGTCTCGTCTTGGCGGTAAAGCTAGGTTGTTTTCCCTTCGGAGCAATACTTTATAATATATTCCCGCTCCTAACAATTTTGCACTCATTGTGTATTTACCTTCATGAATACATCAGATAAGGTACGTATACCTCACGACCACTAGAAATTGACATTTTAACAGTTTGTGTTAGCGAACTATTCAATGAAACCAAATATATACAAATGATCGGAAGATCAAACGCGAAACGTTTGATAATATATCAGTGGTGGACATTTTAGTGGACATACGTGGTAAACATTTTGAACAATGTGAAATTGTTCAAAATAAAAGGTGTCATTAGTTGACATTTGCAACGTATTCAGCAAGTTCAAAAAGATAAGTGATCAGAAATGATTTGTTTTGGTTGGCTCATTCAAAATTGTTACAATGAGAGTTAAAAATCTGTTGTGTTTGCATGGTGATTGACATTCGTATTATAAACTTTTCTTTATAATACAGTAAATATACAATATTATCCGGTTTGATGTTGTAATGCCTTAATTTTATCGTAATTTAGAAACTAACCCTATAAACCACATTCCGTTCACCACCACCTACTAAATCCTCCTGTACAGCACAATGTAGGGCTGGGGCAATTCGATGTTATATATTGTGATATCACAACCAAGGCTACATATATCGACATACAGACTAGTATATTGATGCAGTAATTTTAACCATCTTCTCTGATGATGATTGGTATATATTTTCATTTCAATACCTATAGTGATTGAATACATACTTCCAAGGAGGAAAATAAATTTGTTTCGAACGAAAAACAGCTGACTAGATCACTTGTGATTCAACGTATGTTGTGCTTGTGTGGCTAACCAAATAAGGAAAGGAAAATTATTAGAATAGTTGTTGCAAAAGAGGTCAAATATGACCGTATATATGTACTGTGAAGTTACTGTGGAAGATGAGGTTTCCTATAAGAATAATTGTAACCGCTCAAACAACGCTATACAATGAGTGGATTAAACTAAAGAAACAAACAGAACTATTGATGAATGCCAATCATCATAGAGTGCAAATGGGCAACTACGAAGCAAGTATTTCAACAGAAGCAATATCTGAATCTGTCAAAGATACATTAATGGCCGCAGTTCTTGAGGAGGCATTAACCCCCCCCCCCCCACCCAGCGACAGCTCGGTGAAATGGACCAATTCAGAAGTAAGAAGTACAACAACATGCTCTACTCGCGCATCACGGTTTTGAGAATTTTCCAAACGGGACAATCAAATTCGGGCCACTGGTGGTGCCACTTCAAAAATAAATATGAGAGAAAAACCGAAGAGAGTGGGTTCGTCATTCATCACTGCAACAAAGCTAGCAAGACACGTCATAGCCACAGTAAAAGAGGCAAAGTATTTTGCCGTTCAGAAAAGCAGCACGTGCAAAAGATGAAGACCAGGAAAACAACTAAATTATTGGGACATTACGGGCAAAATAGACCTAATACGATAGCATTTTTGCAACAATCTAAGTGGAAATCGAGTGTCTGAGGTCTACGATAGCAGCGGACATTCGCCAGAGGCAAATAAAAAAAGTTGATCGAGGGTATAGGCTTTCTATCGTAATTCTACTGACATGAATTGGGGCCTAAATACTATGTTGATAAAGACATCGAAGGCCTACTAAAAGTTGTGCTACCATTAATAAGTGCATAATATTACAGCAATACGTGTCCTGTATTTTGTATCGTAATTTTAAAGTTAAAAATTAATTCTCTGTTATTAAGTGTGCGATTCTTGTAACAATAATGAAAACAATAAGTCCATTTTCACCCTCTGCACTAGTCAAGGTCCTCTAGCCGTTTTGGTGCGGGCCCTGTTTACATGTTAATGATATTCAATAGTCTAGGCTAGGATGCTGTCTTGAACTGATGCAGCATCCCAGATTTGAGATGCTCCAATCAGAAGCCGTGTCTCTTGGTCACTCTCGGGTATTTTTGAGTCATTGTCTCTCGTTGGTCAGTGTCACATTTTCCGAAGATTCGGCGCCATATTTGTTTTGGTGCGCTCCTTATGACCACTTTTCACCAAAACTGAAGTATATTCTCTTGCTTAACATGAAATGACTCCAACGATCACGTGCAACAGTCACATGGCGTGGTATTGAAAGACTTGTTCGCTCGGCTGCTTGATGGGTCGTAACTGTTTTGTGAATGTGCCTTCTGGGGTCGGGAAACATTTTGCTATACGTTGTTAGCTACTGCTCTCGATGCAAGGCGTGGAATGGTTGTCCGCTTGCCGGGACAAGTGATTTGTCATGTCGGACAAGTGACTTGCCAAATCAACTTGTCCAACCGGACGAGTGATTTTTATGAGTCGGGCACACATTCAACAACACCCCGATTTGTTGTTTCACGCTGAGCGGCACCGTTAATCACACAGTCAGCGAGGGAAGCAGGCACACAACTGGTCTCTTTAACTGACTGTATATACTATCATGCAGCTAAGTGATTAAAGCGCTTGTTGTGGTGCCAATTTGAACTCCCATAATTCCAGATGAAGTGTGTTCTCATTGGACGCAAACCACAACAATGTATACGACGTCACATAGAACCGAGGGTGCGTATCACATGCCAGTTTCATGAGCCAGACGCGCGCAACTAAAGTCAATCCGGGTCACAACCTTTGCGTTGATTGGTCACGAAGATTAACAAACGTGTCTAATGAATATTCGGACGCATCAGTTTTAGTCCTTGTCTTATTGTAGACTCAAGGGCGAGAAGCGTAGCGGAACCACTGGAGTCTGGGACGCAGACTACTCAGCACCCCAATTAGCATGATAAAGATCAACTTTTTACCACATTGGGTTCAGAATTATTAATTTGCCGGAAATGGGACAAAAGGTTGCCAACCGAATGCTACAATTATACAAACAGATATCATCAATCTTTTTCATAGCAGGTCGATTTATAATGAATGCAACGTTTTCATTGTGATTTTAAGACAAAAACATAGTTGCCCATCTCTACTAATATGTAAGTCCATATCACTTGGCATCAAAATATATCGCTGGAAAATGTAGATGTTTCACCTCAATTCTTTAGACCACCGCTGTTTGTGGGAAAGATAAATGAGCTCATATTACATTCAACATTTTAGTCCCACTATTGATGCTACTCCTGCTTATAAGAATTATTATAATGATGATGATGAGAGAGATATAGAGAGAGATAGAGAGAGAGAGAGAGAGAGAGAGAGAGAGAGATAGAGAGAGAGAGAGATATAGAGAGAGAGAGAGAGATCTAGAGAGAGAGAGAGATCTATTAGAGAGAGAGAGAGAGAGAGAGAGAAGAGACAGAGAGAGAGAGAGAATAGAGAAGAGAGAGAGGAGAGAGAGAGAGATCTCTCTTATATATATAGAGAGAGAGAGAGATAGATAGATAGATAGATAGATATATATATAGAGAGATCTCTAAAAGAGATAGGGAGATAGATAGATATATATATATCTATATATATATATATATATACATATACATATATGTAAATATATATATATATATATATATATATCTATATATATATATATATATATATATATATATATATATATATATATATATATATATATATATATATATATATATATATATAAAGACCACCACCAACTATTGCTAAAGCATGTATAAGAAATCGTTTGAAAAAAATCACGTTTCCAAAGTCAACTCAGCAAATATGATCACCTATTTGGCCTACTATACTTTGGATTAAATGCCATGTTGGAAGCTAGTTCTAATGTTATGAACAAGGTTAGTAGCCATTTATCCTTCTGGTTTGGTCTATAATCTAACCCTCTGGATGGACAAGATTGGCATTATTTATATCCCATGAATTGCGCCAACAAATTTTTTTTACTCTGATTACCACGTTGTTGCAGTGCTTTTTGACGTATTGTGATGATGCTTATATTTATATTTACGTATATACGACAATATTTGGGGATATATAAAAATTGGAGCTAGCAAATATGTACATTACAAAATAACATATATTTGACGTCCCCCATCATTAGAACGCACGCATTTAAAATATTCGGCCTCCCTATGTTTAAATGTCCGCGAATTTACATTGAATATTGCTAAGATATTCAAAGAGGGCCATACATATTCACATATGAATTGGCTTATTATGTGTTTTTGTATTGTATCACAAAGCTATTTTGTAAGTCGCCATTTCTTGTTCGACCAGTTGATCAGTGAACCATTGCCTCGTAAAATGAATTCAAATCGTAGAATGTGTGTATATATATATGTATATATATATATATATATATATATATATATATATATATATATATATATATATATATATATATATATATATATATATATATATAGATATATATATATATATATATATATATATATATATATATATATATATATATATATATATATATATATATATATATATTCTATATATCTATATATATATATATATATATATATATATATATATATATCATCGGGAGGGAGAGGTTGAGGCAGATATACATCTTGATTGGTGGCATTGGTTTGTTCATTGAAATAACACAATACAAGGAGTGAGATGCTACAAAAGCGATGGCTTTCACTTTGCTGGCTTTGGGCAACAAAATCATCAGTCTTCATTATAGCTTTCTTGAGTGAGCCCATGTGGAGTTAATGGGGGCTGTAGGCTATTGATGCTGTCATGGATGGTAAAAGGATTAGTTGATCTTGTACGAACGGCGGCGTTTTAGTAATTGCTAATGATGCAATATAGAGCCATCAATGTCGTGTTATATTGTCTTTGTACTCGCCATATCCATTATGATTTTGGTCAGTCCCGACTGCTTTTTACACAATCTCTGTTCTGTATTTCATAAGGACTTTGGCTTCAACAGGTTCCTGACGTAGATGAAATACGCAATATGTTTTTCTTCCAAATTGCGTTTAGATAAACATGCACGCACCTTTTGTGCCAGTTGCAAAGGGTGCAAAAAAGGCCATTACACTCGGTGTAGTAGATACTAGACTAATTACAAGCTATTGTTCTAATTTCACCAACAACATTGGCAAAAACTCGTTTAAGCCTGACGCTTTGGCCTGTTTGTAGGCTAAATAGATCAACCAATTATGTAAAGTTCTTATGATATAACTAATTCGTGGAAGAATATGGTTTCTGAATTCCGCAAATAAACCCTGTCTGTAGCCAGCTGTCAAACTGCTGCTTCCTCAGAAGATGAATTCATTAGGGAGGTACTACAATAGAGCATGGGAGCTTTGGGCTCTGGACAAAACACGCATTTGATTATGCAGTGTACGAATTACTCTTTTGGAGACAAATATGTATTGTGAGTACATCAAGTGTCACATATATAGTTCAAAAACCCCCCCCCCCCCCTCTGAATGACTCAGGGACTAATTTGCACTCATTTATATCTATATATATATATAGATATATAAATAAAATATATATATATATATAAATATATATATATATATATATATATATATATAAGTAAAAATATATATATAAATATTTATACATATACATATAAACGTATGTATTCATTCATACATATATATATTAATGTATATATATATATATATATATATATATATATAAATATATATACATATACGTATATAGACGTATATATATATATTTATACATATATATATATTTATATATATATACGTATATAAATATAAATGTATATATATATATTTATATATATATGCATTTGTATATATATACATGTATATACATAAATATATGTATAAATATACATATATGTTTATACAATACATGTAAATGTTTATATATATATATAGAAATATAAACATATATATATTATATAAACATATATAAATATATATATATATATAAACATATATATATATATTTAAACATACATATATATATATGTATCTTTAAATGCCCCATATATATATATATTTATATATATCTATATATATATATCTATATATATGTTGATATATATATATGTATGTTAATATATACATATATATATACATATATATATGTATATATGTGTTAATATATACATATATATATTTATAAATATATATTTAGATATAATTTTATATATATATACATATATACATAAATATATATATATATATACGTATATATATGTATATATTTATATATATATGTATACATGCATATATTTATATATGTATATATATAAATATATATATATAAATATATATATAAATATATATATATTTATATATATATATATATATGAATATATTTATATATATGCATTCAAAGTTATATATATTTGTATACATATACATATATATATATATAGATATATATATATACTATATATATTATATATATATAGATATATATAGAGAGATATATATATTATATATATATACTCTCTCATCTCTCTATATCTATCTATATTCTCTATCTGATCTCATATCTCTATATCTATATATATATATATCTATATATATATATATATCTATATATATATCTATATCGTTTTTATATCTATATATAAATATATATAATATATATAGTTACGATTACAACCATTGGTAGACTCCAGCCATGCGTTGACAAATTCTTCAAGTATATTTTTGCTATCATTTATTATCAATTATTGATTTAGCATATGATTTTTAACGATGCATTGAAAACGTATATACATCGTCATCATTGCAATATGGTCAATTTATTTTGTACCAAATAGTGTGCCTTCACTCGCATATGCGATTGAGTAAATACACTGATTCGAAAAAAGACATAGCTGACAATTTCGTTTTTCATTTGTTATGATACTGTATGAGAATAAGTCTGGGTAAAGCATATATATATGTTTACATATATGCATTTTAAAAAACATATATATGTATACATATGTTTATCGATGCATTGAAAACGTATATACATCATCATCAGTACAATATGGTCAAACGTAAAAAATTAAGCACGTCTTGCAAAGGAAGCCAGCAAGAATGCATGAGTCTAGTACCTTGTATTGTTCACTATAGCTCTTTCGATGGGCGACTGTGGTTGATTAACCAGCGAATCATACAAGTAGTCAGGCTGTTAACTGCACGGAATATGTTTGTGCATTTAATACACAGATTCTCTCCCCCTCCCCCATACACTAAACAAATACATGGATACTGCCTATGGCTTGTCAACTGTGGCGGACATCGAAACAGCTGATAGATACTCGTGCTGAAGAACAGATGATGCCAAAGTTTCCACCAACATAATCAGAGCGGTGATGACGCAGATAAGGTAATTTACTGTCTGCCAAGTTTTTTTTCAATTATAACATTGACAATTTTGTTGCAAAAAAGCGAACTGTTAATTGCACGGAATATGTTTGTGCATTTAATACAATCCCGCAGTGGTTATTGCTGACTTATTCTGCAGAAAAGATTAAATACTGTCATTAGCCCGATTATATTGATGCTACCTGTGACATTTCATCTGTTGCGGACATTTGCATCGAAGCAGCTGATAGACACCCGGTTTAATACTGTCATTAACCGGATGACGATGATATAAAAAGGGTCCAAGGTAGCACTGATAGCGCGTTGCCCAGAGAAAAAGTGTGCATTCACTAACTGCTATATATAGATATATGTCTTCTTTATTAATGTGGTATTAATACTAAGTGGTTTTATCACTTGGATCAAGAAATTTGTGTAATCTGCAATATTGTATCAAGACGTCAATAGCGCTATCGACGTTGCATGTGTAGATTAAGAAAAATGAGGCTCGCAGAACATATTCTCAGTGCACATGGCTAGCTACCTTATCCTTGACCTGTCCTACAGTTGGTAAACCCGGTGCTCTCGCAGGATCTCCATGGTGGCGTTTTGTTCGAAATAGGGCGGACAAAAAACTTTGAATGACTATATTTTCATGGTACATTAGACTTGTGGCAGGTATGTCAAGTTATGATTACACAAATTTTTGTCCTTTGTTACTGGCCGCTATGACAAAGAAATGTGGATTTTCCTTATCCCGGATGCAAGGACTTCAATGGATCTCACTCGACTCAATATTGTTTGCAAGAACGAAGAGCAAAAGTGTAGCGGTCTATGACAACAGAGCAATGTCAGCAGTCTTCGAGTCGGTTATGAGGTTGGTTTATTGCGCACTCTCAGTGTTTTGTTACGTACTTCTCTATGCTGATGGCGTTGAACTTAATGTTCATTGCAACCTTGCCAATAGCCTGCTTTAGCCAGTGGAAGTCATACCTTAGAGAGCATGATTTGTGGGCCGTGTCATATGATAAATTGCGTCCCGCTTTCATTAATGGTACTTTTCATCAAACATAATCAAAATTACACAGACTGATTTTTATTCAGCCAAGTTCATTCGATCTGTCTAGCTGTTGTTAAAGCCCCGTTGCTACATTTGTAAAGGGTCCGTAGTAGGTATTGTGAGACATATGAGAACCATATTACCAAAGAATGATAGAGCTGATGATGTTTATTAAGAAGACCAATGCATTTGTACACTTTTGTACACAAAGCTCGCTGAATATTTGCAAACTCAAATATTGATAAATTATTGATGATTTGCTGTTCCTAATTCTTTGAAAAGGTTGCAATCGAGCTACTTGAAATGCTTAATAAAAACCGCATCAAAAATAAGAGTAACATAAACTTGCCGAATAATTCATGATAATCAAATGTTCTGTTAAATTACAATACGCCCGACAAGTTATGGAAATGCAATGGAAATGTTGCCTCGATACTCGATTGGAAGCAGGCGAGTTAGAGTTATCGTGTCACAAAAGTGAACGCATGAAATCAAATATTATGTGTCGGGAGACTTAATTCCATTCAGCTCTTAAGATTGAAGGCAATATACAAAATACAACAATCATCTATAATGTAATATGGTTGACGCCAATATGTTTTATCTATCAGGAGGTATTGATGATTTGATGGTGATAAACAGGTATTTACACTTGAAATAGTTCGCCATTTTATACGTATGCCAGTAAACCTGAAGACACGCTGGAAACAGTGGATATGTTTTTTTTCTCTGAAGCATTATACAATATTTGATCATGCATAATGAATTCTGGCGGAGAAGGAATAATCCCTTAATCCCCTAGTTGGCATGGCATACCATGCGGAAATAGTTCATATCTTTACCGGCGTACAAGCAACGTGTGGTTAATTTATATCAGTTATATTTTCCTAGACAGTCTGACCGTCTTCCATAGCCTCCTTAATAACATCTAACGCCTGCATTACTTGTGCGCTCCACGTTGTTGCATATAACAATTTGCGACATTCTATATATAATATATTGTATCCAAATACAATAAAGACGAAGACAGCGAACAAATCAACCCATTGTAATTGATAGCATCCATTATCAACGTTAATATGGCCTCCGTGCTAAGTGTTTAGAATTGTTCACCTCACAGCAAAAATTTATCAGGCTCTTTTTATTATTTGATGCGTACTTTCATTTCGCTAAGCTGACACGCTATATGCATGGACATGACCACAATTTTGCTCGGTGCAGCATGTAAACACCACTTTAGTATGCACTCCAGAGTTCTTAATGTGATGAGAATAGGGGGCGGTTTAAGCATAAATGCTCTAGGCTATACAATATAAGGCTAACATTTTACCAGCCGAGATATGACGCATTTTGAGCACTCCTCTTATATCACCTAGGTAAAAACCTGACCATAGCACCAGCTCATCATCTCTCGACCCATGTATTACATCATAGTTGATTCTATGCTATTAAAGCACCTCGCACCACTTCTCACATGTCCATTACGCTACCGCCATGGCAGTCACATCTTCAATTTACTGCCGCAGCTCTTAGGCATTCGCTTTCTCCGTTGTGGTCATTGAGCTCTTTCAACATAATATTATAAACTGTAATTGTAAAACTGCACGCGCGGGCGTAATGTATTATATGGTTTGACACGGCGTCTGCGTTTGGACCTCATACAGGTATACAAAATGTTCAATGGATTAGCTGAAATTTGTGTTGATTTTTTGGGGGGGGGGGTTCAGCTTGGAATAGATGAGAATACAAGACTTCGGGGATATTCGGGCACCAGAATTAAGGAGGAGTGGCTAGTTTTAGCCAGTTCACTTAACCCTTTTAAAAGCCAACTCCGCCTAATTAGAAGCCTTTTGTTTATGATCATTTGCAGGGCACCAATGGACATTTTTGCCCTGACCACCCATCACCATTGAGTGGCCATCATTGTCAATCATTGTAAATAAAATGTTGTTCTGTATGAGGTAGTGCGCGCTGTTGTATGGAGTAGAAGTTCATTACATTGTCACAAACAAATTGTAATCAGTTAACATGATCAAAGAGTGATAGGGTGCTAACAATATATGCACTGCCTATAATGCTCGTATCAATCACCTTACGTTATGATGAGGGGATGCGATTATCGTGTTCATGATAATAAAATGCCTATTTGTCCGCATTCGATTTATCCAGGAACCTTGATGCTATTATTCTTGTCATGCTATGACCTTCTTGTTATGACATTAAATATCATATAACAACCAAGCGTATCCTGCCCGTGATTGGCCTGTCATTCGCACGTTTACCTACTAGCAGCTAAACGACAAGATTAAATTGGATGCACTCGGTTGGCCTTTTGACATCAGCGTTCTTTATATTAGCCAGTGATCTGCAAAGTAACATTATAAACACAATTTATAAACGACCACCACCAGATTGACATAGCCGTAAGAATTTTTTGTGAAGCATATCAAAAGTTTTGCAGTGGCTATGCGTACGTCCGACAAACTAATTGCTATTTTGTACCGTACGGTGGTTTTTGTCGCATCGGAATGCCTTGGCGCGTGCGCAATACATAAAAGGTATGCATGTGCATCCGATCGAATTTGAGAACGGAAAATATGTCCACCACAACAATCATCTCATCTGATGAGTTCAACAAACATATGTTAAATGTCTTACTAGAAGATCAGCTGCACAAACAATTCGCCTTATTTGTACGACACCCGTACAAACAGCTTATATCTGTATCATGTTTACGTCCGCCATACAAATAGTCACATTTATCCATTATCTGTATAGTCAAATTCATTTGTACGACTGCCGTACAAAGACATTCTAACGACTTATCTCTAAGGTCTCATAGAAGTCGTTTGCTGAATTAAACTGTTTACCACTTACATTACTTTACTTGCTTACATGACACACGATGGCGTAGATGACATTACCGAATGTACTGCACAAAAACGCCTCGACACAGTTGTTGGTATATTGGATATAATAAATGGGAATTATCACACTACATGGCGGCCTCCTAGTAGAATGACACATTGTTTAATCCTCACGTGAAAGAGCTAACTTACTTCACACTAACCTTAGTTCCGCTCATAGATTACGACTTTTGCGCGATGGCTAGCATATCATATATTTTGTTCCACATATATCGATGCGGGAATTCGTTCACGACTGTCGAAATGATTGAAACAACAGTGATGATTTGATAGGAAATTATCGCAGATTCCTTAAGTGTTTGATAAGGAGGACGGTAAAAATAAAGATTGTGCATATTTAAAGCGACCCATGCATTGCGCATTAGCAAATTACTGCTGTTTTACGTGAAAGGAATAACCATTTAGTAAAGAGAAGCAAATATGTTGAATACGAAATGGAAGCTGCTACTCCAGCAAAAACAATATAAGCGAAATAGATTGATAAAAATGCAGATTTAACGATCAGACCTATGTGCAATAGCCACTCTAAACGCAATTTGAAACTCCATAGGACTCTTGTTGAGCACAAATTTGAAAGCATGACAACAGATATGGCGGCCTCTTAAGTGTTGCAGCACAAATTTGGAACTGAAGCATGACATAAACAGATAATAATCAGCAAAATGAAAAACACCGCTCAATCGTACTCTGATAGTTTGAGTAGTGTACATTAAAATGCTACATGGATGTAGATTGAATATGGGTAAAAGGGTGTCCTATGACGATGATCTGCACAGCGGTTGTCTTAACGGCAAACATAGGAAGGGGTGGAGTGGTTTTTAGATCTCTATTCTAACTAATTTAGCGCTGATATATCAAGTCACTAAGTGCTTTAAGTTCGGTTATTATTTAGCGATGGTCGTTGTGGGCGAGTGACCAACTAGAAAAAGTTATGTGACCCAATTCGTGAATGATTAATCTCTGGACGTTTAGGACGGGTACAAGGAAAACAAAATGTTTGGATTCCACATTCTCAACAACGATATAACAACAATCGTAGCAAGCGCATCAATGTTTGAAATGATCAATTGCAAAGCATAAGTCACACCTGCGGTCAGTGTAGCCACTGTGATCTCACATATATAAGGGCCCAAACAATGTCACAATTCAAGTGCGACCATAAAATTTTTCCCTTGATACACCTCATCTTAACCTGTTGATGAGTGTTTTTATAAAGCAAATGTTCCGGCAATATAACCAAGATTAGTCTTAATTACAGCTAATACTTTTCTCAATCACAAAATGGGTGATTGCATTTGCAGACTGTTCTACAGTGACCGCGTCGATCACCAAAACTTTGACCGACTAACAACTGGAGCAGCCGCTCTCATATAAATATAGAAGATGATAAGACATGATATATATGAGAACGGCAGTTTATACAATATTCATTACCGCGTCGGATGATGTTGTGTGTGTATCAGTCAGATAGATAAAAAATCAACGCGCTAGGAATATTTACGCTGTAGCTTCTGCCGGAAGTTTGCTTTGTGTACAACTTGGTTCTCCAAGCAGAGCAATTGGCTCACGCGTGACGGCGCTCTGCTGACCATGAATGGCCTTTTAACTACGCTATAGTCACAAAAGTTTGTCTAGTCGATATACAGGTAATATGTATGTGGATGTATATTGTACAGCTAAATCCCGACGATATGCCGTTTTTAAGAGACTGACGAACTACATATTTTGGATTTTACAAGACAGCACAAATGAAATATGATCTAATCACATCAAATCCAAAATAATGATAAACCATGCCGCGAATGACTATGGAAGAGGAAACATGCGATTTGAAGCAGGAAACATGTCACGAATTAAGTGTTGGCATTTCAACTGTGTCAGTTCAATTCAAATACGCCAACTTGAATGGAAACCGCATTCTCTACAATAATCAAGCATGGGAACAATCAATTGAATCAACACCACTGCAGTGTTCTTCGTTCGTTTGTATTCAGCGACGAATAAAATTCACCATGTGATGAGCGTTGGTGAATCTTCTGCGTTATGGCCGCAGTTTTGGCTCTGTCCATGATTTGCTTATTGTCGGCCGACCTTCTCGCCATGGGATTAAGCAATCTTTTACAGTCAATACTTCCGGCCACTGATTTGTCTATCAATCGAGCGCTGACCTACAGAGCTGACCTGCGTGAATTGGTTTCTGTATACGCCGGTGAACCTCCGTTTTGCCGAGTCACCAGTATTTGTCCAACCTTAGATGATAACAAGGATTATAGGCTTAGGCTCATATCTCGCGGAAGCTTCATGCTGAACGAACGCTGGGCGTTTATTGACTCCGACGATTTAACAGAGCATGTCGTTCCAAGCTGTTTTTAGTGAACCGCTCATAGTAAACATTCACATAGTACATTAAGGAAATGCTCACATATTCACATCGGCGTATTATAGGTCATATTTAGGGTGGTTTTCTATGATATTAACAGTTTTGGGAGAGCGTGCCTCTATCGAAACACACATTTGCTTTCGCTCAGCATGTTGGCCTCAAACTAATCCAATGTAGGCGAGTCAAAGTAAGGTTTGACCCCCAAAAAATTGCAAGAAAAGTTTTTTTTGTCTTTTTGTGTTCAATTAGCTGTACTTAAGTGCAACCTAAAAGTTTACCAAATTTAAGCCACCGGAAAGTGGTGAAATTACATAATATCCAATATGGCCGCAATCGAATTATGAATGTACAGCAAACTTTTTAATGGTTGGTTTTAGACCCCATAAATGTATTACAAACATATATAAATGTGATACCTTAGATTCAAATAAGGTCATGATGAATTCACCTGGATGTCCTTATGACGTAGTATGGCATCATCATGACGTAGTGGGTTGCTAAATAGATCAAGACCGCCAGAACCGGTAGAAAACCAAAATTTCGGCTCTTGATAATCAATCAGATGTACATACACAAGGAACCACAACTTGGAAGGGCTATTGAACCATCTACGTCATGGTCATACGCCATACGTCACACATCATAAATTACCAAAATGTCCGAAATAATTGACATAGTACACACCTGAATTTTCTTATCAAGTTCAAGTGTCATTCACACAATATAATTGTTCAAAACACAGCATGGTTATTATCATCACAATCTTCTTCCTCGGAACCGTCTATGGTAGAATCACTATTATGCGGATTGTAACATGACTCAGCTTGGCAGGGTCCACAAGCAGAAGTACATGGAAGACCGTACTTCCTGCAACTACATCGAGTATTACTACAACCTGTTGTACAGTTACAATGGATAACCTTGAGAAGCCTTTCTGGAGCAGCTTTCTGGTCAGTCATAACAGGTAACAAAATGTTGTCTTCACACTTCCAACCCCAGTCCTTTGGGTTCATGTTTTTATCCTTTCCCATCCACACCATGATCAGATAAAATGAACGTTGAGAGTGGAACAGATTCCTTTTGGGGGCAATTTCTCGGGCTTCACAAATGATTTAGCAGATGAAACCTTTTTAGCAAGCAATGTATTTCTAAGGTTTACCAGAGATTTGCCAGCTTTTACTCCAAACAAAGAAACAAAGACTTTGCATCCTGAATCAACTATTGTTGCCACATCCTGACCAGCTGTAGTAAAGGTCTTTGCACAAGCTCTTATCTGAGAATGATTTTTCATCATTTTTTGGAAAAGGGATTTCTTGCCAATACCATAAATCCTGGAAGTTCTGTCACAACCTATAAAAGCATGTACAAACAGCAGCTGTGAAGATATGTCATTTCCCAAGAGTTCCTTCAGACGGTCAATATCATATACATGTTTTGCTTTCTTTTTGTACGAACGAAAGTAGAGTTTCTTGCTATCCCTCTAAGTGTAATGTAGAAGCAGAATCAGAATGTCCGTGTCTTCCCCAATCAAAGTTGTGTCTCGAACTTTTGCAGATGTTGTTGCTGCCTTCACAATATGAACATCTGCATCTCCATGCGCATTGATGACTTCGCAACCCCTCTGTTTCAGTTTGTCACTGATGAGGAGGATTAGTTTCTGTTTATTAGAGTCCCTTGATAAGAAATCCTCCATTCTGCCAGAGGAAAAGACGGTATTCATTTCAAAAGACACAAGCGGGTGTGATTTCGTTTGTTGTCTCTGATGTGCATTGTCCTTCATGCTAGGTTCTTTACCGTATTCGTCAAAAACTACTGTGGCTTGTCCATACTTGGAAAGGGTGAGATTGGCATACTCCTCGGCAATTTCCCCGTAGGTCATTCCTTTTTTCCAAGACAGACGGTGATGTAAGGAGCCTCCGTCAAGCACAAAATGTTCGGAATCTGGCGTCGAATCTGTTAGAACGGCCTTGCTGGAGCTGGAGGATTCATTTGCGTAATCCTGTAGAGCATCAGCCTACTGTAGCTTGTCAGCCTTCTGGAACACATGTTTTGCCGCGAATCGGGCAGGAGGATATGGACTAAGTTCGTAGTCCATGATATCTTGCAGTGTCAAGTCGCCAGCTTGTGAAACTACAAGAAATCTCTGGAACAGGACTTCAGAATTTATCATTTGTTCGGTATTCACTTTCACTGACGATGAGTCACCAAGAGTCTTGGCTTTGTCCTTTCGTTCAAAGGAATGAGTGAATATTGGCTGCCCAACCATTGTTTGTACAATTGCCTTGCCGACAGCTCCATATTCATGTACTGGCCACTACACCAGTCACAACATTTCTTAAAGGTCAACTACAAAGATTTTTTTTATTCCATTTTTCCAAAGTTCTATGTTTTAAAAGGGAATCGTGACCAAAATAAGGTGACTGCACGCTTTTTTTCGTTAAGAAAAATGATTTTTAAATGTATATTTCCCACGTCGAATCTGACAAGATACCGCTCGGTAAAATTCGTGAATTTCCGAACAGTGACGTCATTCAGGTTGTTTGCGAATATTCATCGCCATCTTTAGCCTTCCCGGTTGGTTGACAGCGTGTGACTAACTCGTCTTTCTTCACGGTCTGGTGCGTTTCTTGGTGTGGATTATACCTTATTGTTGTGCGTTTGGTTGTCGGAACAATGTGAAGTCAGGCGTGATTTTTTTTTGTTTCTAAAAGACATATGCGCCGCATATGGGTGTCGAAAGTCAAGCGTAAACACTGGAGTCCTTGCCCTTATAGTTATACGACAGTTCTATGTTCTGACCATTTCGAGAAAAGTGCTTATGAGACTGACCCAGAGCTGCTCAAAAGTCTAGGATTTCGTAAGAAACCTGGGCTCCGAAATGGTATTGGCAGCTGAGCAGATAGATAAATCAAGTGACAGTGGTGAATCACAGAGGTGTCACACTCAAGTACTGCCGACGTCGGCTAGGCGAAGAAACTTCGCCTGTCAGCGTCCGCGCTGTTTGCTACACCAGGGGCGAGTGCCTTGCCGTCTGCCGACCATGAAGCTTGCTCTCACTTGTCATAAGGGGTGAAGGCAAATGTTTTGGTGAGTGTCACAAGGCAACTGCATTATTATATATGGTGAAATGCATTGGCAGGGATAACTTCTGTTGTAGGTTTCCATGTGTCTTTTCAGAGTCAATTTGTAAACATTTACATCCTTAAAGGCTATGATGAATGAAATTGTAGCATACTTATTGTATTGATACCATAGATGGCTGACGAGTCTCTACAAACACAGAGTTCTATCTTTCCTGGGATAAAGAAATATTCAAGAGGTACCCAAGTTGGCCCATCTCACCAAAAGTGTCACCAGGGGCACCCAATATGAGCCCTAGGAGGAATCTGGTGGACTGGTGGACAGCGATGATGAGATGGAAACTGATGATGACTATGACTTCACTGACGAAGTGATGATGCTGAGATGGAAACTGATGATGACATGGCGTTTGAAGAACTGTTAGGTAAATGTTGTTTTGTTTGTAGTGTAATCACAGGGTTTTATTTGATGGAAGAAAAATTTAGCTCACAGAATGCTTATATACAGTGGTGTTGATCTGGAGGATGGCCCTAGTCAGAATCAAAGATTCCGGGGGAGTTTTGCTTGTTTTGAACAAATCAGCGTGAATGGACACCGTAAGATGTGGGATTGCCAATTTTTTTACAGGAGCTATGCCCGCAGGGAATTTGTTTATGGCTTCAGGGATTTTTGTTAGTGGCAGTAATGCTATTAGAACACTGAACATGTTCAGGTATGGGAAAATCCCAAGCCTGTCAAAGTACCAATTTCTTTTGGTGTGAACATGCATTAATCTAAAATGAAACACATGTTATTTTGACATTTATTACCAAAACCTGAATAAGTTTCATTTGCACAAACATTGTTACCCAATTAAAAATTGGCATATAATATAACTTACTTATTATATGACTATCATAAAAATATGAATATCATTGATTTGCTTCAGACTATGTACATCAGGTGCTTGATCTAAGGCAAAAATATCCAAGCTACAGACTTGCTGAGGTCCTTGCAGATGACAGGACTGTCCCACCACCTATTGCCTCCCAGTACGAGAAACCTGAAAAGGATCTTCTCGTAGGTGCTCACAGGTGTCGATTCAACCTGACCAAGAAATCTTCCGCTCCATTGTACATAACCTGTATATTTGCCGCCCGGGTCAGGGAAGGATTTTCTAACAGCTGTTACCACACAGGCTGCCAGCACTTTCCTGTTTCTTTTGCCCAGTCTGTGCCATATCCAGAGTGTAAACTGTCGGTAAGCTAGATACCTGAATAATCTGAAGCAATATGTCAATTAGTTGTCTATGGTTTTAAAATAAGTTGTATAGCTAAAAAACAATTGTCATTTGTCAACCATTCCCTCACTTCATAATTTTATTGTAAGCTCTGCCTCTGGATTTCATGTAACTGGCATTATTTATTCTTGGCTATGTAAAATATATTGTAGTTCATCAATATGAACACTGAATATTTTACACAGTGGAATTAATGTTCCCTTTGTAATAAATATGATACCATCCTTTTTGGTAGCAATAATGGCTAACTTACTCATTGTAGAGACCTCATCTCCAACAGGTCTGTCCATTTGAATAGATTCAAATTTGGACACTTCCAGCACATTTTTATTCATGCAGCTAGCCAGGAATCTGGGATGCTTGGTGATGCATGTCCATTCGTCCCTTAGAGCCATCACTCTCTCCAAACTTCTGTGGCTGCGTCCATTGGGATGCAGTAATGACATCTACACCTAAGTTAGAGAAATAATTAAAGAGTCATTGTAAATTTATATTTGTGGTACAATGTATGAATATAAAAGGAAAATACTTTATAAACTGCATGCAAACATCTGTCCACAATATTCAATGTGCTCAGGGTACAATGACAAAGCTACATTCACTAGCCAAGTACTATTTGTTGTAGTTTAGCTCCGGTCGTAACGGTAACATGAATTTATACCTCAGACGTCTTGTAGGGCTATAGTAGTTAGGTCTGTCAACATACCATCCTCAACGTACAGAATGTGTAAATTTATTGGGTAAATGAAACTAACGATATTTTTTTACCAGTTAATATAGTTCAATAAAGCTTGGGAAGGGTATTCTAAAACTTACCATTCATCGAAATCTTTTGTTGATTCTTCATCCGAAGCGGACCCTTGAGTTAGACTTAATTAGAGCTCCCGGTGTCATTTCGTAGTGTGACTTGGATTTTTCAACTCCCGTCCGTATTGGCTCAAATAAATAGTCATGGACATGATTTGCCCCAATGTTATGCTATGGGGACTCGTAAACTTCACCAGAAGACGACATGGCTTATCAAAACGGTGTAATTTTAAAATCCAAACAATCGTTTTTCGCTTCGCTCGCTCGCTCGCAGTCAAATTCTCTTGGAGACAGCGCAGCAGGAATGACGTCACGCAACGTGCACCTAGCGGCCAACTGAGGCAAAATGGCATCGAGAAGATGGCTTCGTATTTTTTCCGAATCCGAATGAAACCTTATCGGTGGATTTTTAGTACTTATGCATTCCGTTGCAATGAATTATGGGTCCCCGTTGGTTTATGAGTTATTCATCTTCAATTTGAAACACATTATAAAGAAATGATGAAAATCGTTGAAGTTGACCTTTAATGAAGAATCCTCAGCAAATGGACTGCAACTAATTTTTGCATCAGTTTAGTACTGTCTACATGATCACGTTGCATCCTTGGCACTGTGGCGTCTTTGTGCTGTTCACTTGAGGTAAAGGATTGTTTAGAGAACTCTTGCATCGCAAGGTTGTACGCAGATGACACGGATGATGACAGTGTCCAGATGGTCCTTAGTTCCTCTGTCATGCCACTTCCTCTGGTTAGACCACCGCTACTTTTGAGGGAACGCATGAGAGTCTGTTCAATAGTTAGATCCGATCCCAATCCTGCCCAGAACTGGTCTGTCCTCCTAATAACATGTAGGCCGTTTTCAAATTTTGTAACAATGTCTGGATGCTTGTGACCTAGTTCATTCATGCACTGTAGGGAGAGGTATGCAGACTTAACATAATTGAAATGTCCAGCAGCTGCGAATATCGGAATGCAATCAGACACTGCACTGAGATGCATTCTCCAGTCGCCTGAGCGATCAGCCCCGATCAATGCACGTGCTATTTCCAACATCTCCTGATATCCGATCCAAAATTGACTGGTTTTGGATGAAGCTGCCATGCTAACCTTTGCTGACTGGATTTTCTGTTCAATGTACTTGATTTCACCAGACACAATGGAAGAATAAACAGTCTCTATCCTTTCAATCGTAGAGCGAAATTCTGGGTTTTCCTGGATGAGCCCACCTAGAATGATCTGATTGAGACACCTGTCAACCAGGAGATGACCACGCAGTGCCCTCTGACCAGCTTTACCGGAAAGAATGTGAACAACTGCATTTTCCCCATATATTTCTTCCAATATTGACCCTAGTCCTGATTACCTGTATCCTTATCTTTGTTAGTCATCATAATAAGGGCTTGTATGCTGGCAGTAACAGCCAAATGCCAATTAGAAATGTGATTGCTTTAGATAACATGGGCCGTGATGGAGGGGGAGTGGCCTCATTGGAGGTTGGCGGGGTGGGGTGGGGGTCAGCTAGGATTTCCCCTAACGAACAGGACACCTTCATCAGAACTCTGTCTCAATGACACTGAGCTGAAATAAAAAAAACTGAACTCCAAAAGCATGCTTACAGCAGCGTTTTCGTGTGAGAAATAACAAATCATGAACCAAGGAGCCATTTAAAAAAAATACCAAACAGGGGTAAAAATCTTGAAATTGACCAAGATTTACCCTCCAATTTTAAGGAACCTTTGCTATCTTAATGTTCAGACCTTAAAGAACAATGAAAAACCAAGAAACAATAGTTCTTGCAATTCCTTAATTAATTGGGAAATATAAGGTTTCCCTAATATGTACCCAAAATACCAGTTTTGGGGTAGGGGTGCCCCTATTGCACCCCCATCGGGATGTCACACATGAAAGAAACCAGGTTGAGGTAAAAGGTTGACCTCAAAAACGTTAGAAAACGTACTTACATAATCAGTTTTGGGTGAAAAATGGCTGAGTTATGGACAGCCAAAAATATTCAAGCATTTTAATAATTTTGGCGGCCATCTTGGAAATTGCCTAATTAACCCATTTTCCGATCATCCGAGTTTGGTAAACTTTTAGTATGTTAATCTACAGATGTTCAGGAACCAAAAACAACCAAGAAACGTTTTCTTGCAATTTTTTGGGGGTTGACCCCTTTTTTTCCATATATTGACCCGACTAATTATTGCCAACAACCTTGGCCTCAGGGGTAAGTGCTGACTTCCAGCATCTTGCTTCTATTGTTGTAATCGCAATTTATGATTCGCTGTTCTAGTTCTGCGCAGGAGTCAGTATAACTAGCAAGCTACTTGCTCCTTTCAACGTGCGTGAATACCCAAGCTTATCACGGATATGCATTACAAGTTTGTAAGGGACAACCAATAGGGTGCGAGCTGTTTGTCGCAGGGTCCGACTAGTGTCACTGGAAGAAAATATCCTGATTGATAAGCTGAGCGGTTTTGGACCGAGCCGTGCCAATCAATCCACTGCTGAAACACAAATGTCGGTATAAATATTTTGCAGTGATTCCATTAACCTAGAGATAGTTAATGTATACCCCCAAAATGGAGATATTAGGATTCTCTGTCTCGCTGTTACCCTGTTTACCAATAATCCCAACGAAAACTGTCACATTCATTGCCTATATTTGCATCACATGCTGAATCTGGCATCGCAGCTGACGGGGCGTGAAATTGGAAATTCTAAATAAGTGGGAATACAATTTTTTTACTTGAGTGATGTGCTTTATTATCTCGAAAATTTGGGGATGTATGTCAGATTATTCAACAGTCAGTGAAACATATAAAGCTGGAATACGTGTGTTTACCTGTAGGTCAACTCGGTGGCGTATTTTGTAGCTGAATAACATTCGTGCACTTCAAGCGCCCGGTCACATAGTTTTCTAGCACAATTGTCATATTTTTCGACCCCTGCTGTATAACGCTTATATTATTTGATGTCAACTGTGTGCCTCAAGAGTGGAGGACAATTATGCAACGGTAGTAAATATTGCTGAATCTCGCTTGCAGGTGCTGATCAGAGAGCGTAGGTCCCACTCATTGAGTTCAATATATACGCGCAGAACTCGTGGATGAAAAGTTGGAAAGCAATCTAACTGGTGCAGTCGAATATAGTTCAATATTGCCGGATATAAGTAGTAGTGTTCAATATATGAAGCTGGGTGAGTGTCCAAGTTGACCATTTCAGTGCCCCTGTCCATATCTTGTGGCAATCTTTTAAAAATTATGTGTCCGTCATTTAGCATCACTCTGAACAGCAAGCTTTTATCTAGCATAGAATAAACATGCTGCATCGACACAAGTAATGTATTATTTCCACTCACAATGTTACGGTTAGAGAGAGCATGCCGGTCGATGGTGCAAACGATTAAGTGTACAGAATATTTATCATAATTGTATTTTATGAATATCATCATTTGATATAACAAAATGTACAGCTGCGTCTCGAAATTGTATAAAAGCGATTAAATATCATTGTGCACTGACTCAGTTGAAGCAAATGTCCTTATGTTAATAATTAACTGCTCGGCAAGCTCCGTTATACTCAATCGGATGATCATACCTGGGCACAAAAATGATTAACCACACGTATGACGGATGACATGATGTTTAATCCCTGGAAAACGATCGCAAACTATGCAGCGGAGCGATTTTACTTAAGGTCTTATAACTGATATAGTGCAACCGTCCATCATTATTGCGCGAAGATGCATTAGGGGCTCAAGAGTTACTCATTTTGAGTAACCCATTCAATAATGCCCTACATGCAAACAACAAATAACATACGTTGATATATCATATATTCAAATTATAAAAATGGCACCGGGCGAGGAATCCGTTTGATGTATCGATGCATGTATGTCATATTACGCAACTCGGGACTCATTGAAGGGTATCTAATGCTCATAGTCTCTCATATAAATCTAATGAAAGACATTTACCATAAACATTCCCTGTATAACTATTGGATGCATAAATGCGATTGTGTGGCTCCAAAGGCTGCCAGGAGTTGCGCCTTTGCTGCACAAGCTTTAGATTAATGTCGCAGGGCATGTGCATCCCAGAGAGCGATTATTTTGTTGGAATTGTTATTGCCCAAAGATTGCAAATAATTTATCTTATCTATATCGCTAGGTGTCTTCAAAATCTAAAAAATCGGGTTATAGCGCAGGTGGCCTCATTGATCTGTTTAGAAGGCCTCTGCAATATTTGGAAAGTTTATGACATTTAATATTGTCATAGTTTTATTCAGTTAACAGATAAACTACACTAAATTATTTCACAAAATCCGACTTAAGCAGTGAGGCTTAAGATAACGTTGGTTGCGATTTCTCGCATGTCAGTTATGCACCACTACACTTCAAACATTACCATACTGTAAGATACATACAAGATCAACCAAGTACACTGACAAATTATTGACACCATACTGCAATACTACTCGAGTCTCAAATTGTCCAATATGACACATGCAACGGAGGATGACTGATCGCACACTGAAAAAGTTCATCATATGGGCTTCCTCAAGGTGAGGTTTTTCAACTAAATGTATAATCTAATTGCTGAATAAAGATATACCTAACTCCAAGAATAAGACATATAATCATTTCCCTATAATTTGATGTTATCATTTAGGGAGGATCTACTTTGAATATTCTTGAGAATTAGTTAGATGTGGATCAGATTCTCACACCTTGGGATCGAACCCACAACCTTTGGGTCGAAAGTAGACGCGTTTTACTACTACGCCAAGGGAACAGGGTGGGATCAAGGGGATGCCATCAAGCATTCTCTTGAATATTTTGTAGTTAGTATTCATGATACATCTTGTGAAATGCTACATTCAATAGCATTCAGCATCTCTAGTGTTATGAGGTACTATCACCATCATTTCCACCAGTAAAATAATAATTATCATCCCCTTACTTACAAACACAATACATATTTGCCCTCTTCGCTCTTCACTGTCACATTTGTGAACGATTCGTAAAAGTACATATCCAATGAGTCCTTGCCCGGTTTCACTGTCACACACTGTACCCAATGACGGCATTCATGAGGGTCCATTTTTATTCGGAATTACATTTAAATCTTACATCCGGACATCGTCGTCCGTCACGTGAACCATTAGTTGGAATTTTAGTAACTTTATCGAACATCATTGTATGTCAGCGAGTTTGTTATTTGTAGTCATCAGGTGTAGTTTTTAAAGGGCAAGTTGCCATAAATCCCTTTGTGTCGACCGAATTATGATAGAACGATCCCACAAACTCACCTTCTAATACATTTAAACATATTCGCTTATAGATAACTGCGTCACCGAGATTTAACGATTTCGACCAGTGAGCGCCCGGCCGAAAATAGCCGCCATTGATTTCGGTTTGATATGTCGGCTCTGGCACACAAAAATCGGCCGACGAGAATCATGGCGGCGTTGTTTAATCACTTGAAAGTCGGGAAAATTGTCAGATCTCGTATGCCTGAAAACATAACGCGAATGAACGAAGGGACTTGGTTGATCTCAGTTTTGATTGTACATTCTCGCATCCCAAACCCCTACCACCCACTACTGGCTAATAATATACTTTTATTTTCCTATTTCTAATTTTGAATGAAGGGGTATTATATTATGACAAACGTACAGGGTTTTGTTTGTATTGCCTATTATTTAACTGAGTGCTGTGCCTTTGTGTATCTGAAATCCTAACAGGCGCATAATTCTATTTGTAGCTGTAATGACCAATATTCGAACCTCGTAGACCGCTGAAATCATGCAAATTGCAGATCGGGTTCGTCTGAAATAATATCATCCGATTTGCCTTTGGCTGCTGTCGTTGTCTCGTTGGTGTCGTGACTTGAATTGGGTCATGACTTAACTTGTATATTTGTTTAATTGCCATTCGATATATCGCACAGCCACCTGAAGGCCATAACAAATGTGTATGTGATGTTATGTACACATTTATGATTTAACTATACGATGACGCCACTCGACTGGCATAAACATTTACTCATTTAATTTTGGCCTATACTATTAAGTTAACTTTACCCAAATTCGGTATAACCGGAGGTTTACTCTCTGTTATACGTCTTTTGGAACAGCAAATCGAATGTGTATCATCGGAATTTGTCAGTTTGATTTTTATCAATGTAACAGCCTGTACTCGCCGATTAATATTCCATCATCTCCTTTCTTCCAATATATATATAACATCAACAAGTCGGTAAATAAAATCGTACCACCAAACTCGCAGAAATTAAGTCTGTAACGAACACATAGAAGCCAAACAACAAACACTAAACGACGGCGCTGTATTCTATTAGAGTGCCTATTACAAGAAGTGAAGCAGATATCCATCATTTATGATACAAGTGATGGACCGAGCGTGTATCTACACTAGCTTCTGCCTTTAAATAGTAGGTCATTCATTTTGCAGTAAATAATTTAGAATATAGCGATATTCATATCGCGCTATGTGAACAACATTACTGTGAAATGTGTGTTTCTAACGAAACTGCAGTTCAGTGGAAACCTTGTGACCATCGCGGTCTCGGTAGTATCGTGTCGGATATTCCTCCGAGCCACGTTTATGCCTCGTGGTTGGCAGTATTAATAAGACTAGGGTAATCCACACGATCATCCCAGAGCTGTATTAACCCAGGAAATCGGGAAAGCTGTATTGCATAAAACACAAAGTTTATGCAGTAGTGCTGCAAATACAAGTCTTCTTCGCATGACCAGCCGGTGATGACCACAGATGTGTAAATTTGATCGCTGTTATTGCCAGCTATTAATGATCATCACTGAGAAGGATGCCAAAAAAACAAATCTTCGCTAAATCACACACTATTATTTTATATCGAATCCCTATTAACGCATATGGACTTTTCACACCATGTCAAAGAGCATGTTTATTTAAATATTTCACGTATGATTGGTCGACTATGGAGAGCGTACTCGTATTGCAATATGCTATGCTGTTGATGCTAATCAAAAAAATCTTTAAACGTCTGCTTGTTGATTTGTGTAATGCTAGCCAGCATGATTTGTCCCGGAAACGGCATAACAATATATCACAGACGTACATTTGAGTTGAAAGGGAACTACGGCGTGTCTGTCAATCTGCTGCCGACTGATAACAGTTATTAATGCCCCTTGGGGCAAGGACGCTAATTACGGGAAAAATCCATTCCATGAAGTCCTAGTATTGACGCCATGAACCAAACGACAGACTCGAGAGGCTTACAAACCGTGGTTCTACGCTAAACAGACGTTGATGCTCTATTCGTAAATACATACATTGTAGATGATGGATGCGTGGGTTCTTATGACGTTTCATTCAGCATTAATTATTTCGGTTTTAGTGAATTAATTCACCAAAACAAGCGAATGACATCGCACATCCAATCTCTGTGGTCTAGAATTGGTGCATATGTCATGTTGAGCTTATCTGACTTGAAAGTAAATAATCATGATTGAAGACCAT
This sequence comes from Urechis unicinctus, assembly GCA_034190875.2. NCBI lineage: Eukaryota > Metazoa > Annelida > Polychaeta > Xenopneusta > Urechidae > Urechis > Urechis unicinctus. The sequence continues at coordinate 16,951,258 of CM067344.1, forward strand.
TGACTAAGAAGATTAACTGTTCCCGCTTTATGTACAACAAACGTAGGTGGGTAATAAGCTGTCATCGGCGTTGACCTCGTCGGCATGCATTACGCATTACGCTCAGCGCTGATTACTGCGCATACTACGCGTAAAGTGGCCGTGTATTCCTCAGGCGATGACCTCTTTTACCATCGGCAAAAATCACAGCACAGATTTGACCAATGACCATACATTTTATACGATTCCGTGTACATTTAAAGAACGTACCCGTTTCCATCAATCCTGACATTTGTAAGTCATTTACACGTGTTCGTTATCGCATGGTCACGTGAGTGATATGGGGAAAGAACACGAGGACACGGAGCGTCCGAGTTTCTTTCTCCATATAATCGGTGTGACCATGCAATAGCATACTTATCGCGATGGCACCTACACGCGATGATCAAGCGCACTACCTTGTCTCCTGGTGCGTTTGTTGCTCCCTTGGATCCGTCTACAGATACCAAATAGGAAGTAGGAGTTGCTGTTTATACTGGTCGGTTTGGCACTCCGCTGACAACGGATAAATTTAAAGAATTATTAAAGAACAGGGTGCCAAGAAACAGAATATCTAAATGTTGGGATGTGAGTGTAAACAAAGACTGGCGAGATTGGAGGCAGACCCAGCCGTAAACTGTGAGGGACCCTAATGAACCTATTCCCGAATTTGGGCAAGCTTCGTTCCAGCAACTTGACCACTGGCTTGACTGTTTGTTTATTTGATTGGATAATTGGTTGCGTGAAACTTGTAGAAATTTGCCAACTCCGGTCATCAGAGCTTCGCCGACTTCCCGGCAGCGTTAGTATTCGTTTGGTGCTGGCAACACTGTACCGCCGCAGAAGCGGCTCGGCAGGTGTGTGAATTTCGCGCCTCAGCTAGATTCCGGGGAGATGGGATAATACCGTGACTTCCCGAAGAGTGATACGCAATCAGATAAGCGGCTGACAAGCAAATGACTCTCGAGCTTTTTAACACTTGCGAGTTGAGTGATAATGACCCTCCGCAGTAGGGTGCTCCATGGATAAATCAAATTTGACGCATGCGCTGATGAACATTTTATTAAATTTCTGTTAATCGGATTATCTCTATGGAAAAAGGCAATCGCCGAACGTAGGGTGCTGTGCGATAAATAAAAAGCTAATGAACATTTTATTAAATTTCTGTTAATCGGATTATCTCTATGGAAAAAGGCACTCGCTCAGTCCGTTACTACGTTGGACAACAGCTTAAGTCGATCGTGTGAGGGTTGCGTCACATATTGTTGCGATGGGTGAGTTGCATGATGATCAAATTTGCCAAACATCAAGGCGGCCAAGCCAACTGCAGCTGAGCTGTGTGGTAGCTTTAAACAGTCATCACATCTGGTTTGCAAATCACAACCCGCTTGCTATTCGCATTCAGTTTAGAGGGCAGGTCACTAGGCATACACAGTACCGAATATCGGATCTGCTTCTTTCCAACCTAATATAGTAGCGTTATTGTGATTTGAAACATGACAGGTTGTTAGTAATGCCTCGTTGAATCCTTACTCATTCACAACATCCAGTGCATAATTAAAGTATAGTCATCCTATGTGATCGCATTGAAGTACAACATACCTTTCAATAAAATGGAGGCGATATATTAAACAACTGACAACTGCCGTACAAATAGACATGTATGGCTTGGCATGTTTTGCCCAAAAATGACAAAAGACGTGCCGTTCTGGGGAGAATCTAGTTAGCAAAACCGCTCTGGTGCTTATTGTACACCGTCATCGAACTGCCCCTATCACGAACAAACGCTGAGGCTTGATATTTCGGTAGGACTGAGCTCACGACAATGTGGGATTTTGCGCTGTATCATGCCGAATATAATGAGCACTATTTCTGATCAAGATGAACAAGTCTTTATTATCACTTCTTGAATGTGAAAGGCTTCCCTTTGAATGTGCAGCGAAATATGGAAATAATGTATAATTGGTTGAATGATCGAGGCTTGGTGATAGTTGTTGTAAAGCTGGGACACTAAAAAGCACTGTGTTTTATAATAAAGTATGTTTTATCTACAAAGTGGCATGGTCACACGCCATCAGTGGGACTTGGGACAAAGCTATATATAATCAAGCGCTAACAATTCGGTTGAAGTCGAATATGAAATTTGAAAGCTGAACGGCAGATTAGGCATGGTTGAAACCATATGGTACTATCGTAAGAGTAAATGTTGCGTTTGTGTGCCTGGTAGATATTCTCAAACATTGCCGCGGCCGCTGTTAAGGTATGATACCATTTGCATTCGTTGGTATCAGCTTGTGACCAATACACAACACGGTGCGTTTGGTTGTCGTTTCCGCAAATGGTTATGTTTACACTGTCTAGATGACATGTCAGATTGCGGACTACGAAATCGTGCCTTATAATGCAACACCTGTAGTAGTATTCGCAAATGATCATTGCGGTTAGCGACCTGCCTCTTGCTCCGACAGTGGATATGCGTTAATAAAGAGGATAATAGCATAACGACGGTACACAAGCCTGCTCTAGGGCAATTTAATGTACTCAACTTGCCAATTTATACTCAGACAGGAATTACATTTCCATTTTGGTGATATTTATTTCCTGCTTTAATGTAATGTATGAGTCATACATTTAAAGTCGCACAGGAAGTGTTCCTGAAACCACTAATGCACATCGTTATATGGCCATTGTGCCTCGGTTGCCATACATAGATACTGTGCCTCGGTGGCCCTATATGGTCATTATGACTAAGTGGTTATGTATATATCATGTGCCTAGGTACATCCGCTCAACCCCTCCCCACACCGCCTCACCGACATCCGCTCAACCCAACCCCTCCCCATGCTACCGTGTCCATCATCCGGTCAACCCAACCCCTCGCCGCACTACCACGCCCAGCAGGCGCCCAACCCAACCCCTCCCCGCACTTCCACGCCCAGTATACGCCCAACCAAACCCCTCCCCGCACTACCACGACCAGCATACGCAAAACCTGTCCCCTCCCCACACCACATCTATGACGCTCTCATTATTTTCGCACCTGTCACAAATATATAAGACATTATTGTACCCAATAACCCTTGTGGCCATAGCATCATCGATCATAATGTTCTAACGTGTTACACAACTTAATAAGATTGTCTGAACTTGGCACTGTGACGTGTCATCGTACCCATTAGAGTATTTCACAGTATATCGTAACTCTGACGTCCGTTGCATGTCCCATATTACACATCATGCCTTTACCCGTAACGCGGAAATATCACGCATTTATCACAAGAACCACTGTGAGAAAACGGATGTTTTAACCAATAAAGGTGAACCGAAAAAAAATTGTTTGTTACCAGTAAGGTAAAGGAGCAGCAAAGTTAACGCAGAGAAAATCAATGAATGTCAGCATCAATATTTCTTCTTTTTGTACGGTTGCTCAGTTGTTTTGTTTTCATCCTACTAACCATTATGTTTTCTGCTGACGCAAGTGACCACGACTGCTGGCTAGTTAGCTAATTTCTGTTGTCGTTGTTTCCATTAGAAAGCTGTAGGAGTGCGTGTCAGGGTTATATTTCGATCAACTTCACAAGTTGAATGTGGTGTTTGTGACACCAACTCGTACATGTACCCTAGGACAAGTCGGTATCTGGGTATTTGCTAAAGTAAATCACCGAAACACGCTGCTACTAAACAGGTCACTTTTTCTCGGGAGCGTGGATCATGCGTATATGAAAAGCCCATACGAGAGTGTCAATGGACTAAACCAGCGTGTTTGATGAAGTGGTTGAAATTCTGATGCATAAGCAACCAGCGAAAACATGATACGAAGAGTGGCTCATGGTAAGGTCGGGTAAATATCACCATCGGGTAGTTCTATACGAAGCTGTCTCGACTTTACCATAGGACACAGCTGCCGTATTTTAACTGAAAAGTCCGAACTCTCGCGACCACAGCTGTTTCGACCTCAGACGAAGCTGTAACGATCTTCATGTCAGTTACAGCTGTCTCAGCCTCCCCGACATAAGCAGCTGTCTTGGCCTCACACAGTGACGCTGCTGTCTCGTACTCGCAGCCAGACTTCAAGAATGACACATATTCGCGCTTGTTTTACTAGATGTGGACATGTGGCCTTTTTTGTTTCTAATGACCTCCAACAACTCCGTGTAACAGGCAACATATGCATATGGTCCCGATAAAGACAAGTATACATGCTGCAAAAAGTGAAAATCTCCGTCTTTGGTTCGATCCATTGATCGCTGTCGAGGGCAGTAAGCGACTGCAGCAGAGAACGAGAAAGACGGAGCGGGAGAGGTGCGATGCGACCGCGTGAATGCGCCGCGCCGAGGCGCCACTTGCATGCGAGTGCAATCAAGAGCACCGATGGCTTATAAATACAAGCGAATGCATTAGCCTGTGCGCTTCTACTTCCATCAATCGCCCCCACAACTCAATGCGGTGGATACGGGAGACCTTTGGTACGTCGTGGAAAACTGACATCTTGGAGAACTAATGAAATAAGGTAAATAAGTCTATCGAACATGGTCTGGTACAATCACAACAGTTTTATAATCAAATAGGCTTTCTATTCTTAGTCGAATACTTTTTTTGCAAAATTAGTAATGAAGTAACGGTAAAAATTTGACTAAACTCTTGCATCCCCACTGATTGAGTTAGGAGTTGTCTGAATGTGTGACACTCACCAGTTGCCTCCATGTGTCATAGGACCTCTATTGGACGTTGACGGGTTAACAAAAGAGCTCGATAGGTAGCAAGAGGAGGTGTCGCGGAAATCCTCTTTCAAGAGATCTAAGCCGCCCGACACTGCATCAAGCAGCTAATAGGCTGTGCTTGGTGGGCGAAAATCGCAACAGGTGGAATCCTGAACCATCGCGTGATTTGTCATCCCATCTGGACGACAAACATCTGCTTTATACATTTTAAAGATACAACGGATAGGGGCCAGGCGGTAGTTCTCGGCTCAGAAGGGGGCGATCGCCGCGTCACTTAGGAGAACTATTTGGGTTCCGGATCGACAATGGATCAGCCGTCCGTGTTCACGCAGACGATCACCCCAGTGAGTGCTACACCTGGGGACAATATGACCACAGCGGCGGATAACACAACGGGCAATCTAAGCCAGTATTATGACACCAGCTACAGAGCAGACCCTTGGGTTATCACATTCGGAACATGTTATTCACTGATATGCATGGTCGGTTTAGCGGGCAATGGTATGGTCATTTACGTGGTGCTTCGCTACACGAAGATGAAGACGGTCACCAACACCTACATCCTCAACCTAGCCGTGGCCGACCTCTGCTTCCTGGCCGGCTTACCGCTTCTGGTTGTGACGTCACAGTTGCGGATGTGGGTGTTCGGCTACTACATGTGTAAGTTGTTCTACATATTGACGTCGATAAACTGGTTCACGTCAGTGTTCACGCTGATCGTGATGAGCACGGACCGCTACTTGGCCGTATGTCACCCGATCTCGTCCATGGCCTACCGCACTCCGCTCATCTCTCGCCTTATCTGCCTGTCCGTCTGGCTACTCAGCATGCTCGTCATGCTCCCCATTTTCCTCTATGCCACCACTGTCGACACAGGCTATGGCTACGAGTCCTGCACCATCGTGTGGCCGTCCGGCCAGGTCATATCGTCCGATAAAGCCTTCATCTGGTACACCATGCTACTCGGATTCCTCATTCCTGTCATCTTCATTATCCTCTCCTATACCCTGGTCCTCCTTCGTCTGCGCACCGTTGGCCCGAAAGTCAAGTCCAAGGAGAAACAGAGGAGCCATCGTAAGGTGACTAAGATGGTGCTGGTAATCATTGCAGTTTATGTAGTGTGTTGGCTGCCCTACTGGGTCTACCAGCTTGCGCTGAGTTTCCTCCCGGGGGACCCTCCCAAATGGGCTGTCCTTGTCTTTATGTGCATAACCGTCCTCAGCTATGCCAACAGCATGCTAAACCCTTTGATTTACGCCTTTCTAAGTGAGAATTTTCGAAAGAGCTTCATCAAGGCTTTTCATTGCGAGCCAGCGGCCGCTGTGAACGGTGCGTTAAATGTGGAGCCGAGTGTGTTCCCAGGAGGCCGGAAGACATGCATGATGAGTACAGCCTTAGACACTTTCACAAGTACCACCACCAAGACAGTGGGCACCACGACCCACTGCGAGATGCTCGAGTGTGAAACCGTTGTCACTAACATTGACAGCGTGATGAAACAAGAAGAGAGCGCTGTACATGAGCAACTATTGGGTCCAACCTCGCTCTAACCGAAAACGACCAATGGCTTCTCACTCTCCTGGGCTATTTGACTTCACACAGGGACGGGACACATTAGAGCGCTGTTTCTAAGCTGGACCTAGAAAACCTGCCTTGATTCGAAACAAAAACGATCTACGTGGGTCTTGCTGGGGTGGTGAATGGGGGCGGGGAATTAATGCTGTGCCCTTCAGCTGATAATGTTAATTCCCATGTACCGTGTATGTCTGCTTATGATGCATCATGTAGCAAGGAAGTTACGGATGTAACGTTGCACGCTGACACACGGTAGTGTTGTGTCATGGTCTGCAATGGCACGCGGTGCTGTTGCGTCACGCAGCAGATCATACGCGGTACTTATGTCTGGCAGTACGATCGTACATTGTACTGTTGCGTCAAGCTCTACAAATACACACGGTATCGTTGAGTCATGATATACAATGACACGGTACTGTTGTGTCATGTTCTGCAATGATGCAAAGTACTATTGCGTCATGCTCAACATTGACACATGGTACTGTCGAGTGCCGTATGACGATACGGTACTGTTGACACAAGGTACTGTCGAGTGCCGTATGACGATACGGTACTGTTGAGACATGCAGACGAATCTTGTTTGTTACTATTGTGTCGTTACGTCCGATAGGATATATAGCTGTTTTGTCATTCAATACACGGTACTGTTGCGTTATGCGACATTATCATACATGGTACGGTTGGTTGTGGCGTACTGTGGATCGCATATGGCACTATTACGTCATGCAGTACGAATGCACACGGTACACAACATGCACTACGATCGTACATCGTGCTGTAGCATCATCCAGGACGACCATGCATCGTATTGTTGCGTAGTGCAGTGCGGTCATGCATAACACTGCTATGGTATGCAGTGCTGGTGCCTTGTATTGTACAATCACACGCTGTAATTTGCCGTCATGTCTGGCAATTACACTCTTTACTTTTGGTCCTGTTGCTCAGTAACCAGGCGTTTGTTATTCGAGTAACGCACCTTACTAGTGAATATTGTCGAAAACGTTCATTGGTTATTCGATCGCAAAGTGCAAACAGACTTGCCCAGCATCTACGCTTGAAAACAGGGCAGTAATAACGCTCGTGACTGAGCAGCAATAAGACCCAGCAGCTATGTAAAAGTTTCGTCCATCGCAGTGGTTACCATTTACTTTTACGCTTCACTGCTCGTTAGTAATTGAAAGATGATTCTTCGAAATGAACAAAGCGGGGAATCGGCATTTTCTGCTAGGCATCCGAAATTGCAGAATCGTCTGCGTTAGGCGCGGGCGGAATGGACAGCTGGGTGACGCATGGCCTGCGTGGTTAATGAAGTACCTGATCGGCTGTAATTGGTGACAATTTAGTGAAATCAACAGCGCAGCATCAGACACTCCCATTAACTCGTGCACTTCAGAGGTCGCCACGCAGCGCTTACATCAAGCGGCTAGGCGGCTGCCTACTTCACACTATATGTTCCGTGCAAGGTTTGACATAAGTGAATAGTGTCGACGACTGTGGCATGCGTCAACCATTGCTCGTCACTGTACCACATATTCGATGTTTCAGCTGAGCAGTTTGTAATTAATCAATGGACAGCTCCCTCGTTGCCTTTGCTGCGATGTTATTGACTGCGGGTGAAAGCATCCTCAATTGAATGACTATTGAGGATGGCAACCGTGCCGTTACTTAGTTCGCTTCGCCCCTCAGCCACGTGGATATTGCTGTATTTATCCCTCAACAAGTCGCTGTCGTCATATGCAGTAACGTATAGATTGTTTTCGGTAGAAATGTTATCCGTTGAATCCGAAGAAGAATCGCTTGGGAGTAGGTTGGGGTGAAATGGGGGTGGTATCTATCCTACTTTTGTCGATGGCATTCTTACATGAGATACCAATTGGTAACAGAAGTTTAACAAATGAAGATGGCGATCTATTTTTAACATATGTATCGATTGGATAGTAGAGGGGATGGGGTCGACTTCATTCGATTTTGTTTAGTCACTGAATGTTAAGGCCGAAACCTATGTTAAGGACGGAACCTATGTTAAGGCCGGAACGAACCTATGTTTAGGCCGGAACCTATTTTATGGTCGAAACCAATGTTAAGGCCGGAACGAACCTATGTTTAGGCCTGAACCTATTTTATGGTCGAAACCTATGTTAAGGCCGGAACCAATGTTAGACCGGAATCTATGTTAAGCCCGGAACCTATGTTAAGGCCAGAACCTATGTTGTATTGGTTCGGTACACACGCTGGAAAAGCGACACTCGCGAATCTTCGCAACTTCATAGCAGCACAATGTTTCAAAGCACTTTGGTGGCCCTCGTATATTTAATATGTATTGTATCAATATACTCGGTTTCGTCACTTGACAGATGTGCATGTCTGAGTTACTCGGTATATGGGTGTGCTATCAATATTTTGTATTATTTCTGTATTTGGCTTTATATTGTGACCTGTTATGATTGGTTGTGTACTAAGGCCCATGGCTGACTAAGAGAACGCAATGGCACAACTTTGACGTCGAGTACTCAGCGCTTTACAGTTGAGAGTGTCTGGTGTAAATGCTTCACATTAACGCTATCCGCTGATTATATAACGCAAATGTATCACAGTATACGTAAGGTGAGGTAAGCGGTGCGACCATTTACAGAGTAATCCGGGTGGCAAATGTAACATTTGCTGCGCAAGCATCATGATAATACTGGGTGTAGCCTTGTTTGAGCGAGGAAGGCAACTAGCTAAGGTAGCACCGCTATCATTCGTAGATGCAGTAAACACAAGGAGGCCGATATTTTCATACGACAATCCTTCGCTTGTGATTTGTTTTGTATGTGTAATTGATCTATTGTCGACACAGCTTGTTCGCCTGCAATAAATGTAAGTAAAGTATCGGTCTAAAATATTCAGTTTGATATGACCTCGCGGTTTTGATTGTCACCAGAGTACGTTAGGTGAATAACCTGTACCGCCTCTGTTGTGGAATAGTACGACGATTGTAGTGTACTTACAATAAATATTTGACAAAACGTTGTCCGATGTTATTGTATAACGTGCGTCACTTTGATGATGCTTGGTCACCAAAGTTCTTCAAACTCATACCATTGGTATACAGTTGAATCATATCATTCAGAGAGCATTGATACGATTACCTACGTTCATTGCCCGGAACGTTTGTCATCGGTGTGCTGTGCAACATTCGGTGTGTTTTGCTGTTTGCTCTTAATTTTTGTGCCCCCGGAAGACGTGCGGGCATTGCGGATAATATTGTATGCAGTGGGTGCAGAACGGAACTGTACATGGTTTAACAGATAAACTGCCCTGTTAGTCAATAATATATGTTTCATAAGTTTAAGGTGCCGGTGAGCAATGGTTGAATGCGAGACTCGGTTGATTTGCATGGACTTTTCCTTGTGACATGTATCTGTATTGCATCCTGCTCAGGCGGCGTCAAATAGATGATATCTGCTTTCTCAACGTCCAATAACTCAACATATGTCTTATCAAGTAACTGCTTCTGACACAAAACCCAAAGCTTCCAGTAGAAAATAAATCATATTCAAAATATTCAATGCATCTCATAAAAGACTATCAATTGCGTTATCGGTGACTTTAGTGCAGTTTGCTTTATCTTTATTGCCACTCTCACCCTTTAAGGTTCTCAGGTCAGGGTCTTGAAAAGGGTGCTCTGAGGTATGGTACAAAATATCGCCAAGTGCTTTAAGCTTTCTGTAAGTGTCATACGTAGTTAAACCATGTGTATGTATAAAGCGGACTGCGTGAATTCTTGATTTAGTAGATGGTTGTTTGCGGCTGTAGACGAAAGCTAACGTTGATTAAAATTAACTGCTCGGCAAGCCACACGGACGCTTTATAATCGCCATGGATCAATTATTACTGAAGAGATGATTACGTTCGGGTTTTATATGCACGAAATCTGTTAATGGTCGAATACGAGGAAATCAGACTCATGTGCTCCCTTCATATCCTACCTGCCTCACCTGAAATCCGCCAAAGTTACATCGATGCACGCTATCTGAAACACCAGCCAATTCATGACTCACCTTTGTATGGAGCTGGCTATTGTATTCACGTTGATACAGTATTGACGTCAGTTATGTCTTGCGGTTTTGGCACTTTCGATTCGTTCGATGGAGATTATATGCCTCGCGCATTGTAACTACGCATTCAATATTGCCTTTGGGACGATGCAGAGAAATATATCATATGACATGATCAGATGAATAAAAGGGGCTAAAGCATGGTCCACCTGGTGCATCATAACAGTGAATACATTTCCTAGCCTAAGTCTTATGCAACTACACATAGGTTAAGATGAATTATACTGTACTACATGAGTTTTCATAACGCCCATTGAGGATGCATCAATGGATTACCATTGAGTTAACGGCCGAGAGGAATGAACGCCTAGGCAGTGCTAACTATTCCCTCCAAACCCTATCAATTAATTCGCCAATTTGTATAATGATGCCATTTTCATAAACACAAAATTGTACTCAGTTATGATGCCACAGAGACAACATTTGTGCAAGTAGATTCGTACACCATTACAGTATTCGTGTACTTGAAAGTGCATAAAGAGTAAATAATTACAAACAAAAAATGAATATAAAGATACATCACAACGTTTCATATATGGATGGTATTTTATTGGAATTGCAGATATCTGCTCTGCCTGTAATCCTTCATTGTATGACACTTATCATGCCATGTAATTCACCACAAATAGCGAATATTCAAGTCATATTAATTCCTCATCTCTGGCGAACTTGCAATCACAATATCATTTCAGAGTTAAAGGCAATAATTGTAAAGGACGCCGATATCTCCAATGTTGCTGGGTTTTCATTGGTATTCGAACGCACTCAAGGATAAGCGCTGCATTCCGCACAACCATATCTAACAATACTTCACCTGATGGGTACTTTAGCACGCTGTGCTGCAATACTTAAATTGTCATTCATTGGATTTTCAATCATTGCAGACTGAACCAAGATTAAATCAATATGAATCGGCGTATATTTCCGTGTCAATAACATGTGTTTACTACCATTGATCATGGTAGATAATCAAGATGTACGATGTGTGATATGGAGTAGCTGAATGTTCCATCTAGCCCAAGGCGATGCATCGTTACGAGTATTTGTTTTGCAGAGCTAGATAGAATTAGTACTCGTACTGGTAGGGCGTACTATGCATTAACAGTAATTACCGGATAAATCCAAGACAAAAGAGGTTGCTGTGCGGGGGAAGAAGATGTTATGATGACAGCATTTGGGCGTCAGGAATGGTGCAGTGGCTACTTCTTAACGTGTAGCGATTTGGCGATATGTACAATGATGATATATTTATGTGATACATTGCGAAGTAGAGATTTTCTATGCCGGCGTACTATACACATTTACTACAGAAGGTCACAGAGGAGTGGTGTAATTGGTCTGCTCCGTTAGTGATCAGTGAACTTATTTGATTGCATAAAACACGCACTCGATACCGAATAAGGAGACATTCTCTCTGTACTTACGCCTGAAGCAGTCAAAAAAATCGAGGCCTATTGCATGTGTATGACAGGCAGTGCAATGGTCTTGTTTATATCACGCGCCCGTGATATTATGTGGACAATCATTGGGCGGGGGTGGTTTAAAGAAAATCGGTGATGTATGATAAGTTTTAGACGGCGGCGGGGGGGGGGGGGGGGTGGGGAGGGTTGACTGGCGGTAAAACATAACAGAGTGATGACACATGATTGGTGGTGTAACATAACAAAGTGGTGACCAATGACATGGTGGTTAAACATAAAAGAGTGATGACACACTACAGGCTAGTGAAACAAAACAGAGTGATGACACACTACAGGCTAGTGAAACAAAACAGAGTGATGACACACTACAGGCTAGTGAAACAAAACAGAGTGATGACACTCTACAGGCTAGTGAAACAAAACAGAGTGATGACACACTACAGGCTAGTGAAACAAAACAGAGTGATGACACACTACAGGCTAGTGAAACAAAAGAGAGTGATGACACACTACAGGCTAGTGAAACAAAACAGAGTGATGACGCACTACAGGCTAGTGAAACAAAACAGAGTGATGACACATGGCAGCGCGTTGATATATTACATGGTAGTGACGCATCACAGGGTAGTCTTGCGTGACAGTTTGATGACACATGGTGGTGACACATCACAGGGTGGTCTTGCGTGACAGTTTGATGACACATGGTGGTGACGCATCACAGGGTGGTCTTGCGTGACAGTTTGATGACACATGGTGGTGACGCATCACAGGGTGGTCTTGCGTGACAGTTTGATGACACATGGTGGTGATGCATCACGGGGTGGTCTTGCGTGACAGTTTGATGACACATGGTGGTGACGCATCACAGGGTGGTCTTGCGTGACAGTTTGATGACACATGGTGGTGACGCATCACAGGGTGGTCTTGCGTGACAGTTTGATGACACATGGTGGTGACACATCATAGGGTGGTCTTGCGTGACAGTTTGATGACACATGGTGGTGACACATCACAGGGTGGTCTTGCGTGACAATTTGGTGACACATGATAAAATGTTCGAGCGTAACAAGGTGATGACAAATGATATGTTGAAACGTAACTGGATGTTGACAAATGATATGGTGGTCAAACGTGACTGGCTGGTGACGGGCAACGCGGGGACACATGACAAGCGGTGTATGCAGCTTTATAGGAGGTGCAGGCCAGGTTTGGTGAGCCGGTCGGCGATGCATGACAGGCTGGTGACGCATATCGAGTCAGTTATACATGACAGATTGGTGACACATGACGAGTCAGTTATACATGACAGGTTGGTGACACATGACGAGTCAGTTATACATGACAGGTTGGTGACACATGATGAGTCAGATATACATGACAGGTCGGTGACACATGACGAGTCAGTTATAAATGACAGATTGGTGACACATGACGAGTCAGTTATGCATGACAGGTTGGTGACAAATGAGGAGTCAGTTATTCATGACAGGTCGGTGACACATGACGAGTCAGCTATGCATGACAGGTCGATGACACATGACGAGTCAGTTATACGTGACAGGCTGGTGACACATGACGAGTCAGATATACATGACAGGTCGGTGACACATGACGAGTCAGTTATACATGACAGGCTGGTGACATATGACGAGTCAGTTATACATGACAGGTCGGTGACACATGACGAGTCAGTTATACATGACAGGTTGGTGACACATGACGAGTCAGATATACATGACAGGTCGGTGACACATGACGAGTCAGATATACATGACAGGTCGGTGACACATGACGAGTCAGTTATGCATGATAGGCTGGTGACATTGACGAGTCAGTTATAAATGACAGGTTGGTGACAAATGACGAGTCAGTTATAAATGAATGGTGGGTGACACATGACGAGTCAGTTATAATTGACAGGTTGGTGACACATGACGAGTCAGTTATAAATGACAGATTGGTGACACATGACGAGTCAGTTATATATGACAGGTCGGTGAAACATGAAGAGTCAGTTATAAATGATAGATTGGTGACACATGACGAGTCAGTTATAAATGAGAGATTGGTGATACATGACGAGTCAGTTATACATCACAGGTTGGTGACACATAACGAGCACGTTATACATGACAGGTTGGTGACACATGACGAGCACGTTATACATGAGAGGCTGGTGACATGATGATACAATATATCAATACCATTAACGAAATAGGAGGTGAGGTCGTTTACAGCACGTCCCTGTCTGAGTGTTCGCATTCGATACTGAAACGGCAATATGAAGGTCGACAAGAGCCCAGCGCACTGCAGGTTCATAGAGACGGCAGGGTTCCTTGTTGCGATAAATAGATCACCCAGTGGGAAAATATTTAGAGGCGGTTAATTAGACAGGGTGGTTGAAATGGGACATTATTGCAGCAATGAGTCGGCAATACGGTTATGTGCACAAAACAGTATTAACAAAACGACAAATTGGTAGTGGTTGTTAATATTGATCATTGGTTCGCAAAAGACACCAAATGGCCACATTTTTACTAATTAATCCGTGCATATCAACGTAACGAATCATGGATAGTACTCTCCATTATATGGCAATTTATTGATCCAAGCCAAACGACGTCTCCTTATATTCCAAATAAATGCATGCACATGAAGTCTCTCTTGCTGCAAAGGCAACATAGCCTTTACCATTCAACACAAGTCTTTAAATAACTTGCTATGTGACGAATAAAGCAGCCTCGCCTTTATTACCGCGGCGCTTATAGCATGCCGACAGTATATTGCCAAATCTTCTAATAGCGCGGTTTATATTGCAGACATTATACATGTGACAAACGTATAAAACATTCAATATATGCGTCGCTTAATGCTGCAACCCGCATCGGAAAGCACACAATTAGATGCGCAATCTAAGGCCGTATCGCTGTCCAGTCGGAAATCACCAGACGCAGAATATAGAAGGTCATTCGATCGTGATACCGCATCCTAAAATGCAAGCTTGTCAAAAAACATGGAATAGCAATGCAATTATTTTCTGTTACTATTTTACAGATTCCGGTGGTTCATTGTCTTCGAGATTGTCTAACAACACTGATCAGAACCAGTCCCAACTGGGTATTGTGACTGCAACCATACCCTTAACGCCTTGGCGCCAGTATGACAATACATCAATATTCTGTCGCATTCACAGGTGTCTCAAACGGACGTGCAGCGTATGGCGGTCGTACGCATCCATCATGTTTCGTAAAGATGTACAGTTACATAATTCGGATGCGTAGATTCAGCAGAACACTCGACTGCATATCTCAAAAGTGCACAAAATGTCGCTGTAATTTGTTCAAACAATGTGAACAGCGACTGTACAACATACGGGTGGCAGTCTTATTACCGTTGTATCGATCGCAGGCACACAGTGGCTCGATGACAAGCCAATACACGCCATATTGGACCAACTGATGAGTAGCAACGTCCACTTATGACAAAGTTCAGCACGAAAGTGCTGCCAGGTTACCCGTGTCATTGTCTTATCCATTAAAATAACTTACTGTGCAGTCAGCTATGATTCCGGCTTTTCATGCATTATTCATACCTTTATTTCTAAAGATACATATTATGCCACTCAAAGAATTGCGAGTTTTAAGGTTTTTTTCTTACAGTTATACGTTTCACGGAATTGCTATTTGCGTGCGGAAAACACCGTTGCGTGGGCGTCTCAGTGGCGAGAAATATTAAGCTGATATTGACGTAATATTGGCTTCGCAGATAAATATTACTTTATGTTCCCTCATTCCCATCAAGCTTTTGTTTAAAATCTTATAATTCTTTTAGTGCTAAGACTTCTTGGTCACCCACTGGTTAACATGAAGCGAATTGACACTACCCAAACTTGATTCGATACTTATACCATCACATCTATTGCCGTTCAGCATTCACAAATGTAATCTACTTAGACCACTGATGTTCCTAGCTCTTAGGGGTTCACCACCTTGAATAGTTCGACCATTGACCCAATGCTGTATGATGCTTATGTACTAAATAAATATGAACAAGCTCTAGCACCCCTCCACCATAAGCTGAAACCTCCATGAAAGTAAGCCCCTTGTCACTACACTAATCGGATTACCTTGACCTAAAGCAAGAACCATTGTGGGAAACAAGACAGCTTTTCGTTCGAACCATCAATGCATCACGAATGCCATATTGTTGGGAACCACAAGGCATGCACGCCCTTTTTTAAGCGTACACAACGAAATGGTGGAAATCAGTAATTAGACGAGCTTGTTCACTGATACATATGCAGGAATAAAAGCTAGGATGACAATCAATTCCATGAATTGCAACGAGGCGCAATATTAAAATATAACAGTTAATACACGTAAGTGTTTGAGTTCAACTTGAAACTACGATTGGTCTTCTCATTAGAGAATGCCTCTCTTGCTCCCTCGGATTGAGGCTGTGATTGTGTCGTTGATAAGTTATCGAAAACATTGATAGCCAATGTGCAGGGTTATAGGTCTCCGAGGGCAGAGCACGAGGCCTATACGCAAATCAGCCAAGCATCATGGCTTGGTGAGTTCATGATATTTGGTGGATTTAGGTAGCCCATGATAATAACATGGTGTAACGTCCTTTATGGTATTGATAGCCAGAAGAATAAGGCGAAATTATGATAACTATTCATTATGGCTGTGAGTGGTCGCAATCAGGGTCTCGCTGTTGGGGTATCTATCACAGCAGACAGTCAAATATGGAGATGATTACCTTTAGCATCATGGTTTGAGTATATTATATATAAACTATCTCGAGACGGGTTTTACACCAGGTGCAAATTGCAGCGTCGTACAAATATGTTGTACGACAAGTTGCTTCAAGGAAGCGGACATATACCATCACATGTATTGAACAAGTAAATATATTATACGATTAGATATGTTATTAAACCGACAGATCATAGATTGCCGTGATGCGTATGCCATGCGTTATATAGCTTTTTCGATTACGCTGTTACTAAGGCTTAGAATGTCGAATAAGCACACAAATTGCGCCATGAAATTTTACAAACTGCGCTCGAAAACATACTTTAGACCACGGTGCAATGGTTGTTAAAATGGGATGATTATGGTTTAATGAATGGATCCTTCATTTTGCTACTGCACATTGTATTGGGTCTTTGAATTTGTATGTAATAAAACGCCTACACACTGTTAGCCCATGCCTCGCCGATGAATAGGGTGCGCTGTTTGCGACACACTCCATTTATGATGGCGAAAATTCTTCTATCAGCCAAGGTCATATATGAATTATGAAATAATTAGAACCAGATTGGTATAAATGTATAGAAGAGATGAATGATGAATTAATAAAGGCGGCTTTGACTTAAATGTCAACATCAAACGCGTCATGAAAGAACAGATGATTTCCCAAACATGTTGGTAAGATAAGACATGATTTTTAAGTAAACTGTGAATATGCGGATTAATATGCCAATACCTGATTATGACTTATGACTATTGACTATCGAACATCTCTGTAATCTTATTATTTCCCCTTGTGCTCTGCGCACACTTGCTGATAAGAAAAGCCGTTGTATATCACTGTAACCGTCATCATCGACCAGTTGCGTGTTGCTTGATGTATATTAAGCACAGAAAACGCCTAATTCAGGTACTGCTTATCTTGTTTCTGTGTCGGGATAATTCAATTACGATAAAGTGTCAATATGAACACATTGGTGGGCACGTCAAAAATCTTAAAGGTAAAGATTTTATAGTTTACAATAATGTTTTTAACAATATAGTGTCAATATGAACACTCTGGGAAATTAAACATGATGGGCACTTCAAAAACATGAAAGGTGCTATGTGTTAGACTATGGTGAGATATTATATTTTACAATCGCGCGTGACGATGTAGTGATATATGTTTCACTGGGGAAGCAAAGTCCACACTCAATAGACTCACTTTTCCATTCAATCAGTCACTCTTGTTGATTAAAACACACAATAAGTGAATGGTATGCAGTATATAGAAGGTAAATGACTTCACCTCGTGTTGGTTTGGCACTAAATATCAGTTTCCTGACGGCACTTCGTCGATTGCCGCCGTCTTAATGAATAGTCTCGACCATTATTGTTTCCAACTATTCCCGAAAGTATGACTGCGTGTCGCTGACACCAACCCTCATAAGACAGGATAACATGACTAAATCTTACAAATGATTCAACAAAACCGATAACTTGGTGGATTTAGGGGAAAACGCTTTAGAAGATATTTTAAAAGAGCAATATATGTTTGACCTTGAACTCCCATTTGTTTTAAATTGATTGGTCGCCGGTGAAGGTATTGTGTTGACTGTAGTAGTTATAAGTCGTCGTGGTGATGTCTTCGAGGGTTGGGGTTAGTCATTTTACAATCTTCTAAATACGAAACACGTACAATAAATTAACGATATGTTCGAAATTTTAGTGAAAAAAGAATCGCCCACTTATCATCGCTCTTTCATCAGTAATTATGAATGGAACTATGTTTATCGCACACACACACACCATGACACACACACTATACATGTATATATATATATATATATATATATATATATATATATATAGATATATATATAGATATATATAGATATATATAGAGATAGATAGATATATATATATATATATATATATATATATATAGATATAGAGATATATATATAGAGATATATATATATAGAGAGATATATATCTATAGATAGATATCTCTCTCTATCTCTCTATATATATATATATATATATATATATATAAATATATATATATATATACATAAATATATATATATATATATATATATATATAGATATATATATATCTCTCTGTATAAATATATATATATATATATATATACATATACATATTTTACTACATATATATATGTATGTGTATATATATTTGCGTATATATATTTTATATATATGTTTTATATATAAATATATATATATATATATATAGATAGATATATATATAGTTTTATATAGATTTATATATTATACAAATACATTATTTATATGTGTGTATGTATATATATATATTTATATCACTAGTCCATTAGGACAATTTGACAACCTTTTGATATCCCTCAGACATCATCCTTGGTGATAAAGTACATCTCATCTTTATTCAATCAGTGCAAGTAATACATTTGATGATTCTGGCTTAACCCTTGGGAAAAACCAAGGCTATTTTGTCGAGTTCAACGGTAGTGCAGAAGATACATTACTCTAAAGACACACATATAATTTCCTCGGGGATTGGCATCAGTCGGTGGTCATTAGGACCGTCATGAGAAACTCTGCATGACGCAAGCAATTTCCGCGTGGCGATTGGTAGATGTGCTGACTGAACAAGAGGTAACACCAAACGTTTTCGAGAAATATGGTCACGCTACACTGGCACTGATACAATCACTTATAGCTTCCGATATATATGCAAATCGTCAAATAATACAATAGAAATTCAAAGCTTTCCGCAGATGGTCACTTACGACTTTACGGTGAATGGTTGATATGGCAAAAATGCCGGTGTGTCCATTGGTGCCCTGCCAAAAGAGTACTTCGCGAATATCAATTGCGAATGCACAATGTTGGGTGGGAATCTAACACAGCTGGTAAGCCCAAAGCGGTTATGTGCGCAGAACTTCGTCCCGTGTTAAGAATACGAAAAAATTTACAGTCTTAAATAACACTGATCACGGTTGACGAGAATTCGGTCATTTATATATGTATGCACAGTGCATTTTTAATTGCTATTTCCTCTAGATTCTATGTTACTCATTACTGCTTATCCACTGCATTGTTTGCTAGATTTCAACGATTTATCTGTTGTGAAACCCGATCCCTTGTGTCTGACACATGTGTAAAGTTGGACTACTTATTTGGTAAGTTTTATGTTCGTTGGTGTGACTTATATGAAGCTTTCAAACGTTTGTTAGGATAATGAAACATTTGCCAATCATTTCCCTCGTATAACACCATGAGTAAGTTTTGTTTTACATTAAAAGCCTGATATTTGCTCCTCATTCTGTAGTAACGTTTGGTGTCAACTGCCATATAGTTTAACATTATGTTAACAGCACTGCCCAGCTCATTTCAGTAGATTAAGAAAAGAAGGGGTCCCGTGACCAACTTTTGAGGGCGACAACAAATAACTCTGGTCCAATCTGATTCAATGCCATTTATTGCCTTCTGTTACTAAGTTACCCATTTATCCATGCTTAGACCGCTGATGTCATGGACCATAAGTTTTCTGGCTGACCGTCGATGGACGCTTTTAAAAGCCCAAATAGATAACATGTACTGGATTTATAGTGTCTAACATTTCAGTAAGATCATTTAGAAATATCAAAAGGTTGGCTTTAGGCAAGAGCGCATGCCCAGAGAACCTTGATGAGAACCTTGGACGTCGCCAAAGCTATTGCGGCTATTGAGGTAAAGCGAAAACATACAAGGTGCAAGCCAATTCAGTCCAGACGTGCCATAACCGCCTAGCCGAGGAAGGCATGGAACCTACCAGGATTTTCAGACTACATTGCGCTGGTAACGTATCATGGTCACCCACACTTACCCGCATGCATGGAATTCAGAGAATTCTCCCTTTTTGTACCGCTCGTTGGTTATCTGATGCAGCGATACATTTGTCCGCTAAAACTGCGGCATCTCATTTACTTATCCGTTCTTACCCAGAGTATATAGCAGACGCTGTTTGGTTGCTTTAGGAAAATATACTTAAAAGTTCTAGTGTTAGCATTTTGTCAATGGTGCTGTTTAAGTCAACAGGCTTCTCAATGCGACGAAATGTGTTCTAAATGTTTACTGCGGAAAGGGACCAGGCGACCAATGGCACGATAAAGTGACCTGCCATGTCATATATCATAACTCTGTTAGGATTCATCGCTATAGCTTGTATATCCAATCTGTCATGAATAGCAGCCCTGCCAACCATAAAACGGCACGATGTCATGTATTACGTTGTTGACTTCCCTGTCAAAATGTTTAAAGTGAAATTCACATAGTCAACATTTATTCGCTACACGTGAGGAAATATTTTCTCAAGCTGCTGTCGAGAGCATTAACGAATTCATCCATTTATGTTCATGGCATATTATTGCACGTATTTGTACTTATCACGTTTGTTGACATTAACTCTTCGTTAATCAGTAAGAGGAAGCTCACACCAACAACAATCACCGCCAACTTGTTATCCGCGATCCACACAGCAGCATTATGTAGTAGCGTGAGTTGCCGAGACAACACCAATAAAACTCGGCAGTTCAGCCCCTTGCCAAGTTCCACATGGAAAATACTAATCCCTCGGTTTTCGAGCAAAGTCTGCCGTTCATTCTCGATGAGCGTTTCGCTTATGTCATTTCAAACTCCCTCTAGATATGTACTGGACATATAAAGATGGCTAATTTGTATGCTGCCCTTATGGGGATTGGCTTACATATTTCACGGGCTGCTCCATCGTCACCAAAACATCACACAGTAACCTCAGATTTTAGTTTTACTGTAATGAAATTGGAGGCAAAGGGCAGTCTTTGTCATTCATGTTATGTTACACTCTCTCGGGGTTGCAGTGGCAAGTATACCAACGGGTTATCAACATAATTTTGACGGATACCAATGTGCTTGCTAATATCAGCCAGAAGCTTCGTATACATATGATAAGTCTCTGGGTCTAACGAGGATCTGTATGGAACATGCTTGAAAAAACTGGCTAAGAGGAAATACTTTATGTAACTGATATAGAATCTCCTCTCACAGCTCATGCTCGTTATATAAAACTCGTGACGATGCAGATCAGGTTGTATTCATAGCGGGAAAAGTTCCCGTTAATACCAATATTCATAGTTCTACCGTTGAAACCATCAATAGTAAGGGTGACAGTGTGAGTGATGTTCCACTAGAGTGTCATCTGCATATATAGTTACCACGATTCTATGCCTCTAAAAGAGGCCCGTATATTAGCCCCAGGGAATCATGTGAAGCAAAATCGATCCTTGCCAATCGGGCTTAGTCAGAAGTATTTCATGCATCACGGTTAGGTCGTTTAAGTAATTGTCTTAACTTGACTGAATGCATATATTAGTTTTTTTTATATCAGGTCAATGCTCAATATCTTAATAATTATGACATTTCCCCGTCGATGAGTCAATTGAGCATCATTCGTTATTCATCCCGATCTTAAATGACAATACTGTAACAATGAACCGCATAAGGTCAATGCGGTTTGAATATCAAAATGCGTATTTTTTTGCGCCGAATTAGTAATTCAGGAGGTGTCTCCTACTGCTAAGAGGTGTCTCCTACTGCTAAGAGGTGTCTTCAACTGCTAAGAGGTGTCTCCTACTGCTAAGAGGTGTCTCCTACTGCTAAGAGGTGTCTTCTACTGCTAAGAGGTGTCTCCTACTGCTAAGAGGTGTCTCCTACTGCTAAGAGGTGTCTCCTACTGCTAAGAGGTGTCTTCTACTGCTAAGAGGTGTCTCCTACTGCTAAGAGGTGTCTCCTACTGCTAAGAGGTGTCTCTTACTGCTAAGAAATCATTTAACAATTGTGTCATTTAATTTCCCCTCCCAGTGGCCTAATAAATTCTGCAACGCATCGCGGCATATTACATCATTCACTTGGCCGTTGTGTGTTCGACTTTCATTTTATGTCTGGCAGATGCCTGCCTCGCATTGCTTTTTAGGTGTACGTGATTTGACGTGATAACTGTTAGGTTGTCAGCAGTATGCACGCACAGATAATCCTCATGTCACACACATATGTTAAGGCCTTTCTCGCAGCTTATAAAGCCTATAACAATGAATAGGGGCAAAGGTTATAGACGCACGATTCCACGATGTCACTTACGTTTATAATCACTTGGCATGCGATAGGTATAGGTTTAATAGCATCGTTATGTTGCATCTCATCGACCTCTAAGATTTGTAAGACATTGATCCTGATTCATTGATATTAATTTAGGGTTACCGACATTCAGCTGGGTTTATGGGTGTGCTTTACTGACACTTGCCTATCACACACGCGCTTTATTTGGCTGAATAATGCCGATTGTCACTAAGCCCTGTTAATGCCAGTTTGGAAGAGGGGGAGGGGAAGGGATGGGTGAGAGCGGATGGAAAAGACGAGTTGACGGAGTGGGGCAGATACAAAGCCTCAAAATAGACTGAAAAGGGCAGTATAAATATGAAATTAATGGCTTTCAGACAGAAGGTTGATTAATAGTTGTTAAAAAACGATTGGGAAAACCGGGACTATTTCATGAACCATTTCTTCAATCGAAATCACAATTGTTGTATGTTACATTTTGCCGGAAGCAAGTTGACAACTGCTTAAACAGAAGCTTTGCTTGTTCATCAAACATTATGAAGGTAAGACAGGAGCTGTACGGAGAACAAATATGATAAATTCGTTATTGAATGTCCAATTCGAGAGCCACAGACTGGTCAACCTGTGATAGTTTGGCCCGACTGTGAGATCACAACGAATATATTAATGTAATATACAAAATGAAATCAAGGCCTGGATATTCAACCATTACTGTTTCGCAGAACAAATCAATGTGCTCATCCTATAGCAGTGACGATTTTAAGTAATGCACATACAAATCGAACATACAAACATACATACATACATACATACATACATACATACATACATACATACATACATACATACATACATACATACATACATACATACATACATACATACATACATACATACATACATACATACATACATCACATACATATGTACATACATACATACACATACATGTAACAAGCCTGCAACATACATACATACATATATACATACATACATACATACATACATACATACATACATACATACATACATACATACATACAAACATTCATGCATGAATGCATAAATGTATACATATATACATACATGCACATGCATGTAAGCTCGCAAGCCTGCAAGCATGCATAAATACTTATATACATGCATACACACATACACACACACATACATACATGCAAATATACATACGTGAAATGAGTACATACATACATGAAATGAAAACATACGTACATGCATACTTACATACAAAACATATATAAGCACATACAGACATAAATTCACACACACATAAATACATACACGTATACATAGATACATACAAATATTCATAAATACAAATGCATATATCCATACGCCATACATTCACAAATACATACACCTATGCATACATACCAACATGCATACATATATACATATAAACATGCGTGCATACATACATGCATACATCCATAAACACACACATACGTACATACATACATACTTACATGAATAAATATATGTATGCATATATATCTGCATACTTACACACACACGCACATACATACATACATACATACATACATACATACATACATACATACATACATACATACATACATACATACATACATACATACATACATACATACATACATACATACATACATACATACATACATACATACATACATACATACATACATACATACATACATATATACATACATACATACATACATACATACATACATACACACACATATACATACATACATACATACATACATACATACATACATACATACATACATACATACATACATACATACATACATACATACATACATACATACATACATACATACATACATACATACATACATACATACATACATGCTGGAACTGACAGTCGTACGATTGCAAGAAGACGCATTATGTTTAACACCTTTCGTTGGGGCTGAAGCAAGAGCGCCCGCACCGAGAGCTGCGATAATAAACATTTTTCCTCCCAATAAAGAAGCTCAAATCAGCTTAGGGAAGACGACTTAGTCAGGATTTTTACACAAGATGTAATTGTAACTAGTGATGCATCGCGGGAATAGATTATGAATCTACAGCATTAATCCTTCAAGAGACCTTGATATGCCGTCAATGTCATATTGCGTCCACTGCATTTCAGATACCCATCACCCATCATCAGACATGACATAATTGTGTTATAATGTTTTTTTAGCAGACATTAAAATATATATTTATATATATATATGATATATGATTATGATATATATATGCATATATATATATGTTTATGTTATATATATATATATGTATATATATATGTATATATTTATATATATATATAAATATATATATAAATATATACATACATATATATATATATATATATTTATATATATATAGATAAATACATATAAATATATATAAGTATATCTATGGATATAAATATATATATTTATTTATATACATATATATATATATATATATATAATATGTTATTATTATTTATATTAACACATATATACATATACAAATATATATATATATAAATTTATATATTTCTATATGAATAAATATGTATTTTTATGTGTTTGTATATAAATGCTTATTTATATATGGTCCACGAATCATCAATCATTCCCTCCCTATTATTTATACTTCTCATTGGATATAGATCTCACAACTGTTGTATGCATATTATGCAAGTAAAACAAACCACATTATTATAAATGGCTGAATGTACTAAGCGTTAGTGGCACAAATTGATAGTGATGAGCTCATGTCTGCCATAGTATTATGAAAAAGCCGAATAACAGCATCAATAAAGGCTCTTCTAGCTATTTCATGCTTGTTGTTGATGAAGCTCATATTAAAAACTTCGCTTGTCATATGCCATTTGATTGCAATTTACGTACCCTAAACCCATTAGAGGCACGTTATTGTACAACACAATGTCTACATGACTGAGGTACGTAAATATGGAAAAATCATAACATTGATACCAAGCGTAGTGTAAGATCTGATCATATATCTATCATACAAGTTTGAAACGACATAATGGTATTGAGTGGTTAAGTCTCATAATCGTATTATATTCGTCATATTGGAGCAAGTAAACAAATAAAACAAAAACACTGCTAGCAGCCTGTACCTGCTAAAGAGCTTATTTTCTGAATTCAAGGTGACCGGAAAAAAGTCATGCTTTCTAAACAATTTTCGTCATACAAACCGTCTGGCTGCAACCCATATAAACTAACGTTAAATTCAATGTATCCAAGTCTTCTGGAAAGTTCCGAGCGAATGTGAGGGATAAAAAGATACGTTCCATAGCGTGTGGATCATCAGAATATAGTCTAGCTTATCGTGAAATATTCGGGATCTTTGTGAACTTATCCGTTACATACGGTGAGTGACAGACGATAAAAACAGTACACTTTTGCAACGTCTGTGTCACACAGGGTAAATTATATACACTAAATTGGCCTTCAGATATGGACTATAATACTTAAGCTTCAAAAGCTTGAACGGCCAGACGAGGCTCAGTTATCGATGCATCTTTGGCACACAACTGATGGACCCTGCAATCAATTGTATCTTCTTACTTACACTTCGTCTATGTTGCAAACACGTTAAGGCACCTGTTATTGAGTGAAAGAGATACTACCGTTCCTGTTGAGTCTGTAATACGTTTGCAGATTTACTCAGCATAATCTGAGCATTATTCCACACGAACAAATGGTCCACTGCATACGCTAAATGAATTACAGTAACGCCATTTATGAAAAACGACACGACATCCCTCGTGAGTTCTTGGAATTCATTGATGTTATCTCAACATAAATGTGTCACGTTACCTGAGGGTTTAATTTGATCTTCCGTTGACAGTACAGCTCAAGTAGAACACTTATTAACAGATCCAAAGGGTGTGATAGCGATAGCACGTATAGCAAAAACTGTACGAATCACACGCAACAGCGAATTGCAATTTTAAAACATTTGTACATGCAAAATGTCAGAACAAACCCGAAAATGTTTCGGTCTTCAGGTTGCTTTGTAAACGCCGTCGTTGTTGAATAAATGTTAGAGTCATGTATGATTATTGTACCAGCCACGGCAGCGGAGAGTTCGATAAATCAACTCCTCGACACGGCGAAATAGCAGCTAGATATGCCGGTAGTGGAAACGGCTTAATTATCCATCCGGTGTTGCCTGCTATATTTAAGGTTTGTTTTTAAAGCACCTTAATCACCAAAAAAGGCTCTGTTTTGAATCCTGAGCATTAATTCAACACAGATTTTTCTAAAAGTATGTTTTATAATAAGCGCACAATTGTTATGTGGACATGGTGCAGCTTATCTACTGCTGTTTCTTCAGTTAATCTACTGACAGCCAACACAGTGTACTAGAATTGTTTATTTATCATTGCTGCATAGACAACAACGAGCTCTTTCACACAGGTAATATGAAGCAGATGGAGCACGTCTAGCAATGGTAATCATTGGGCTTACAATCAAGTCCTGGGCTAATTATTAACATCTAAAATAATAATACCACTAATTTTCCCAAAAGTTAATAAACATGTTTGTTTTCCTGTTCTTCTACGTATTTAACACTCTAAACTGAAGACATGCACGTTGCCAGCATCCGTTTTAAGTTATATTGCTTCTCATTAATGCCTCATATATAACACAGGACGCTAATGGAATATTATTGTTTGAGATTTAATACTAAGATGCTATAGTACAATTGTTCCCATGCCAATATCAATCGGGAGGCATGGGTCAACAGCAGTAGCATGAGTTCGTTTATTGTAGATAGGGTCAAAGATCAGCAAGGGTACAATATACGTCAATTATTCTTGTAGGGTGTGACCGAGCAATGACAAGAGGGTCCACGTTTAAATACTATGCTATATAATGTAGCCTTTTGGTGATTGAAAGAAACCACACTGGGCATCAGGGGGTGACATATACTGATGACTTGTAACTCTGACTGTAAACCACGAACCACTGGTTTCATGGCCTAAATCGTTTCTTGGGTGAACTAGCCCGCCAATGCAGGGCAGACTTCCCAGGTACATAGTAGGGATTAATAAACAAAACGAGACTAATCTGTCAGGCAAAGTTTGATTGCTATCGTACCACGCGCTCTAAATAAAGGGGGAATCAACTGAGATGACATCAGTTTAAAATCATGGGTGAAATATGAAAGCCATACTGTAAGCAGTTCCCTGAGATTTGAACACTTTGTAAGCCAATTGTGACAAAAACACGGATGTCCGGAATAAAAACAAGAGGTTTAATTTGACAAACCGCTACAAAACAGGGGCATAAAGATGTTATTAATATATATGCACCATAGCATATGAGTGACATACCATGAAACAGAGATAACTTGATACAACATGCAGGGAAAGTGACAACATATTTGCGTCTGATGTAGCTCATAGATACAAATTAGACACAGATGATGGTCTCTCGGTATGTACTCGGCTGAAATGGGCGAATTTGGTAAATGAGTTCTGGAGTATCCAATCCATATGCTACTAATCAATCATATGAAAACCAGCTTTAAATGTTATGTAAGCTGTCATAAGTACACACCGAATCGAGACAACATGTACTCAATCAAATATGCACAAATCCCGCGTAAGCCCAAACATGTAGGCACATATCAACGGAAAACACAAATACAGTAAAAATGTATGCTTATGTATTTTGTGGGTGCGGTTTTTGCCTTTTCTGTACGTATTGCTCGACAGGTTATGCACTTGCTGGTGCTATAGTGTACAAGTGAGTGGGTTTTTATTATGTACGTGCACATAAGGATACATGCACTTATATTTTCGGGATAATTTGATCTGCATGAAATATGAAATAAGATCAAATCGACTTTTGGGGCAGTCAGCTCTGCTAGTTATATGTAATAGCCTAATAAATTTTGTGAGCAAGTCATGAACAGTAGTAACTATTCACCATGTCGCCGCCACCACATCTACGGAGGCTTAAATGGTTATATAGAGTCCAAATACTACTCCGGAATGCTGAAGGTTATTGGAATGTTCCATTGACCTGAAACTTCATCATTCGTTCTAACAGCGCTACAACTAAGCCATAGACATTTACATTCAGAGTGACTTTCTGTGTAAAACATAAATGGATGCTCATTACTCAGCCATGGGGCTGACTATTATTCACCGCGAGAATGATGGGTAATCGAAGCTCTGGTATTTAAGGGTAGCACAGGACCGGCGCATAAAAGCCGTACATGGCCTCTGTTGCCAAAAACGGCTCAAAGCTTGAAAGAAGAAGAAGAAGAAGGCGCATAAAGATGAAGCAATTCTCAGAATACCGAAGTCGGCGTAAAAAAATTCGACTTATAACCATGCGGCACTGTTGTTGGAAAGAAATTTGATGCAGGGAACAATTCGTGCACTTCCAACACGATCCGTCATTTACATGGGTGTAAGAGTTGTTCCTCTATTTAATAACTATCACTATATTCATCATATAACTCCCTTGCGATGCTAAATGATAACGTTTCGCTTCACGTTTCCGCGCGGTCATCATTCATATCCAAATGAGTCATAATGACAGTTATATTAAGCACCTTAACATTCCCAACAAAACGTAGCCTGCATTGTCATGCGCGATAAGCAGGTGGTACAGCGCCAATAAATATGGATACAAGATAGAATTTCTTCGGTGGGAACCAACGAACATCAGTGAGTGCGTGAAAATATTTACAAACCGTGTCATTGGTTCCGATCAGCTGTTGAAGAAAATAAGACAAGCTCATATGTAACTCACTTTGTATGTAGATTGCTGTCACCAGACTGCACAATGGGTAGAAAATAGGATGAGATGTGGAGGTGTGTGCACACTTAAAAATTATAAATAGTCTTTGTCTTCTGAAGAGCAATTCGTTAACAATTTATCGGTACAGGTGTCTTGTCCCCTGACAATTATTCCTGTGGACGTAATTTTTCGGACGAGTATTATCTTATCAGTCAGTATACATTATGCACTGGAATGTACCCTTTGATTCTATCCTAAGTAATGTAATGTAATTGAATCACAATAACAATCAGTTAGGCCCTTCTTTCTTGAAGGCAGAGCGTACATTCAGAAGACAAATACAAAGACCTTGGATCGGCAGATATCAAATATATTTAGAGGTTAACATATGCTATAAACATGGAAATTTGACCGGTTTCAGGGCTATAATACATGAAAAAAATGAAAGTTCTAATATTCTGCGAAGTTACAGTTAGAAAGCAGTAGTTTTTAAAAGCATGTATGAATGCACTATAAAACATTGGCATCTTGTAAATTCCATAGAGATAACCAATCACCAGGTCAAAATCAATGTCCATGGTCAGAAATGCGGATCAGTATATGCCATCAAGCAATTGTGCACAAACTTCCACATTCAATCGGTTTTGTAGTTTCTGTTACTGAAGCCTGTGTAAGTAATTTCAACCTCACCAGTGCCCGCCGCGATATACAGAAGAGCATTTGCGTCGGTTACTCCTAAATTGATACAATTCCATTTAAAAATGTAACAGGAATTGTTCCTCCTGGCCCATTTAAGGTTAACACTGATTTCCTCAAACACCACCACTTTATCCACTCCGCATCGATTTCGTTGTAGATGGTTGCACTGTCTACTGTTGTGAGCTTTACTGTTCAATCGTGCGGCTTGATCCAGCAATGACGTAGACTTTACATCATTGCCTAATGTGTAGCACTGCATCCACATAATATGATCTTACTGTAATATGATATGACTGAGTAGAAGTGGACTATTTAGCAGGTCAGGTATCATTTTCGTTGACCTCGGATATCGCATATCGTGGAATGCAGATCATTTAAACGAATACTGGGACCTCACTCGCCATTTGGCGTCATTCACCAAGTCATAATTAATGCTGCTAAATATACTGTCAACACATACCTGCCAGATCAATGCAACCTTGTAACTGCATTGCATATTGCTATGAACCCAGAATGTTGCACAACCGCATTGCTTTAAATGTGCTCTCGCGTTTAGTGTTATGCTAATTGTACCTGCCCTTAATTCCAGCCACTCCCAATGTGTTAGTCAACAGAACAAATTCATCGAGCATCACATCACGGACGGCTCTATGTGCCAGCAAACGCTGTGTCTTTATTAAGACAAATGTGGCTTATAATTAAACTGATAACAAATCATCTTAATGCTTCGTAGTCAATAGCAAAATGTGGCATAGGAATAAACACCTAGATATATTTCAGACACAAAGTTAATTTCACGGAACGAGTGCGCAATGGCGTGCACAGAACAAAGCTGCAGGCTTTGTCGCACATATACTAAAAATTATAGGTTTAACCTTTGAAGCAAACATTTTCCCTCATACCCGAGCATTCTGAGCCTTACATTTGATCCGGACTGATCATAGTACGGTATTCTTTTAACCATTAAATGGCCCACAACAATTATCATACAGTGTCAAATGTGCATACCCGAGGCTATATATACGCCAACAATATATAATTTACAATGCATACGTCTACACTAAAGAATATTCTATAAATCTTGTTTCGAACGATGGAAACTTCATATGACTCGATTATAACAACCAAGGGTGTCGTTTTATCAAAGTAGGTAACGCCATTTAACTGGAAAATGCTTCAAGTTCTATATGTCATGGGTCGTGTATGATGGAGATTCTGTGAATCACATGGGGGTAACTTCATATAAAAATAATCGCGGCTCAACACCCTCAGTGACATCTGAGCAGCGCATAATACGTGTGTTGTTCGATGACGTGCATCTCGTTTTGTCCCCGGAATAAATATCATCTACCAGCAAATACCTATGCTCTACCATGATTTTCAGTGTGGTGCTATTTTATTTCTTTAAGTGCAATGGGCAATGCTGAGAATGCTTTTTCTTTTGCTGAACGCTAATCTTTATGCGACCCAGCCCTCAATCTATAATGCCCAGCCGAATTTTCGGGTTGAAAAGTCGACCAGCTGCAGCAAATTGGTGGAAGAATTCAGGTTGTGGCTAAGAAGGGCTAACTTGGCTAGTCATATTGACTGTCCACCAAACGACTAATGTGTTAGTCAATTTGACTAATGCAGTTAGTCAAATATTGATTAGTCAAAATGACT
>CM067344.1:16988124-17033124 GCA_034190875.2 Urechis unicinctus
TTGTTTTTTTCCAACGTATCAGATGCAGTATCGAATATATAGCAAAAATATCTCTATATTACATTGATCGGGTAGCAAGAACAAGGAGAAAATCATTATAAGCAGCTATTTGCATCCATACTGCGCTGTTTATGCAATTTTGTCATCGTCAAAGCCTGTAATTTTATACCAACATATCACAAGTTACAGCGTCTCAGTACGTATCATTCGTGATGAACCCCAATCTCCTCTCATCCAAATCGATATCATATTTGGTAACTTAACGAATAAATCGAATAAATCGCGGTGATTAAGTTGTCTTGGCTTTGTTTAAAGGCTGTAATAATGACGTAGTAAGATTGTATCTTCCAAAATAATCCCTAGCTGGTACTCATTGGAGGGTTATTGTCTGTAAATGAATACCTATGTGTTACATGTCAGTTATCAATAAAGAACATAATCTTATGGATCAGCGGCAAACGTGGATAGTATCGTTAAATGAACTGTTTAATACCGCAACTCATATCTGGGATAACACCCAACTTGCGAGAAGAAGAGCCATTTCAGGTTGGTCGTGGCTTATATTTCTCAATTTGTTTCACTATCTATTCCCAAAGAACACCATACCGTATCTAGTGAATGGTTTGCTTAATCCGATATACCCATTAGTCCACACCCTTTTGTTTCTGTGGCAAATTCCTCGGTGAACGGATCAGTGCTGGCATAACCTACGTGGCATTTGTTGCGGCGGTGATATAATAGACTGGCGTGAGTGCTTTATGTCGGAACCAAACATTAACGATGTTGATAAAAACATCATATTGGTTAAAGGTATTGGAGCAAAGAAGTATAGTAAATGAATCCGCAGCCCTTCGGTCCATTGCCTAAAACTGCCATATGACGCACACACATCAGTCTATTAGGCTCCCTCGCAAGGTAGATTCCTAGTAAACACTTGTAAAGTCTAGCGATACGCTCTGTAAGATTGCACAGCTGCATACTTATCATGTACTTGCTGA
Organism: Urechis unicinctus; assembly: GCA_034190875.2. Taxonomy (NCBI): domain Eukaryota; kingdom Metazoa; phylum Annelida; class Polychaeta; order Xenopneusta; family Urechidae; genus Urechis; species Urechis unicinctus. The sequence goes on from CM067344.1 coordinate 16,989,123, forward strand.
AACATCCAGCCTACTCTCTGAGGTATTCTTTTGCAATCACATATTATATCATATATATGCGACAATAAAACATCGTTATCATAATTATCATTACCATGTACAGAAAATGAATCACTTACAATGTAACAAACTAATAACGTCTGTTTGCAAACGCATCTTGTATACAGAGGGCCATAGTTAATGTGGGGTCTTTGTGCCGGCTAAACATAAATGCCTACGGGATCGGGAGGAACTGTGATATGAGTAGTTTTGCAAGTAATCACAACATGTTACCCAATTCATTATTCAAAATCAAACGGTGCCTTGGGACACACATCACAATTAGTGTACAACATTTGTTCATTATACGCTTTGGAATATCAGCAGACGAGTCATGCATTAGAATCGTTTATATCAATGAGCTGGCAAACCCTGAGTGTAAGAAATGCGCACCAATGCAAAGTTCATAGGATATTTATGGAGGATAGAAAACAAGGTATTGCCCCGAGAAATGTCGAACGGCACACCTGCAAAGCAACGCTTGAGGAAGATTAAGGAAAGGATTAACTAAGAATACACAAAGCGATTCTTTTTGTCAATGGTACTTGACCCAGTAATATCGTTCTTATTGTATAGTATGGATGTGTTAATTCAATATCTCCGATTCACGTTTGTCTCGAAGAAACTCGAACCCCAATTGAGGTAGTAATTGTTATCTTTGTTAGTGTGGTGGTTGCATTTAGAAAATACATCTAATAATATAATTTGCTTTTACGATATCAAGATTATAAACCACTGCCTAGACTCCATATGCTGAACGAATCTGTGTGGGATGGGAATTGAACGGCACGCATTATGCTCCTTCAAGGCCATTTGATTGTGTTCAATATAGGAATGGTAAAACAGCTTGAGCTTTCTATCACAGGACTGCTACTCCTCACAGCGCTGATGGGACACTCCATATATTTAACACGATACACAATCCAACGGCCCATTACAGTTAAGGTTGTTGGTTGACACAAGGTCAACGTCCATGTATAAATATATGTATAAATATATATATATATATATATATATATATATATATATATATATATATATATATATATATATATATATATATATATATATATATATATATATATATATATATACATATACATATATACACATACACTACTTATTTAGCAGATGTATTACAGCGTCAGTCCTATCAATCATTACACATACCGAGCTTAATAGTGATTTATGATATCCACAACTGTAAAACGGAATAGCAATATATATGTATGCATTAGCAAGACATGGTGGTCCTTTAATGTATAGATTAATCGCTTCGATCCGTGTCGATTGTTACAACAGTATCTAAACGTCTCGCTCTGGGACGAATGGCTGCCTGGGGACTTGTGTAAAGGACTCTAACCTGCAATGCATTGAATACACACCTGTGGCCCATATATGAGCTTAACAAAATCTTCCCTTTCAAAGCGCTAATTGTAAGAGGATATCAATCACTCAGTTCGTTGTGGCATAAAAAATGCTTGGCAAAAATAATTTATTTCATTAAAAACTAGGAGAGTATTTATGATAAGACCCAATGAATCTGGGAATGGTATATTGTATTAAAAGAGAACATGATTGCGAAGCCTGAGACAGCCACCTCACTAACCAATTATCGTTTGCTCGTATAAATAAGAAGGACATCAGTGAGCATATGACTGTTTTCATCGGCTGTTGCTTCCAATCTGACTAATCAAAGCTTGCAAATGACCATATCAAAATACTGACAGTCCATCTGTTTGGGCATGACTCCAGTTGAACGAAGAATGATTTATAATGACTGGACTATCTTGAAACACTTGTTGCGCATTAATCACTTAAAGTATGCAGCATATAGGCACACCTACCTTGATTCAACTGAGCGTCACAATATTCGGTGTGAGTATTAACTAAATACTGCGCAGTATATTGCATAAGTCAAAAACAATTCGTCATTAAACTGTATGCATTTCCATGATAACGACACGGCATTGGTATCCACAATAATGGGTTCACGGACGGAATGGTACCGTGTAACGTGAATCTGCGGAAGAGACCATTTCATGCCGAGGTACAATGAGTGCTAAATAACTACGCCTGAACTGCGCACTCTGCAGGTTTTCAAACAAAGCAAAAGTGACAAAAAACACTGTTCATTTCCCGATTTCAAGTAGTGATCGTCGTCAGAGAGGAAAATACATATTCTTACAAAAACCTAACGACCGATTGTGCGACACCGCCGTAAGTAACTCACGCGTTTGCCTTTCCAACTGAAAATGAAAAGTCTTCTTATGTGCAAAACTTATTTTATTTGAAAACTGAATTTTCCAGCAATTTGTAATGGAAAGCATGCAAAAAAACGCCTAGAAATTAGTTTTGAATCTCTTTATAATGCTTAAAATATGTCTCTGGGGTTAGTTTAAGTGTTTAATTATGTTAATCAATACGCAGAGCAATGTCTATCTGGCGTAAACATTCGCTTGCTGAAACCTTGCTTGGCCCAAGTTATCGATGCTTAACCAAGCAACATCGATGACGACATGCACTTGTTCTCGTATAGTGACTAGGGTGCATTGTTGGGAGACAGCAGCGATGAAAAAGATGTTTTTTTTCACAAAAAGCCGTACCTACGAGCTGTCAATGTGTGAACAGACAAAGCGATTTATTGTACTGAAACAGTCAATAAAGAAGTTATTGAGCCGATGTCGAGACGTCTACGTCACATTTATTTGAACTGTGTAGTTATGAGCTTAGGCAACGCAAATACCTCAGTATGTGTTAATGTCTTATTGGTTTATCGTAATCGTAAGCTTTTTCCTGACACCAAAAGATTTCTGACGCAACACACAAAATCGGCCGTGGAAGCGGGTGTTATTGAGGATTAGCAGTGCAACCCTATATTGTGACGGGTGAGTGTTACATTCACCCCAATTCACCAGGGCAAATGCACATTGATACTGTACCGACCACATCGACAGTAGGTCGGGATACGATACATGATATGGAGTTTATATAGGTAAAAAAAAGATAAACTTTTGCTCGGACAGATTATCAACGAGGGTTGTGGCGGGGTGCTTACTGCATACAACAGACGATTGACAAAAGTAAAGCAAGCGCTCCTAGTGACTGTTTGAGAATCTACGATGATCAAGCAGATTGATTAAACTCCATGATATATAAGAGCCTCTGCATCACTTCAACAAGTTAATCCAATTAAACTGACAAGATTTCTTGCATGACATCGCAAATCCAATACACACCTTCAGTGACACGTTAGTGGCAAGAAGGGGAAACGTGTGAATACGACAATCAGATGTACGCGTTGTTTGTATCATAACAATGGCGATGTGCATGTTCAGCATTTGTCTGATGAGTATTGTAGTACTTCTGCTTTATAAATGTATACATGACATCAGCATTACGTGCAACTTTACACATGAGATTAGGCCAAAGGCTTTAACAAGGACATACCGCTTTACTCTTAACAAAACCGGATAGGGATGTGATTATGTTATTCTTTTCAATCAGCCTCGTTGGCCTGTTGAACAACTAAGTCGGAGAGTGCTATGGCGTGATGTAAGATGATCACCTAGTGGGTGTTATGCACCACATTCAAACCGTGAGGCAATAAACGTCGGCCCGCGTTGCACTGTTGGCTTATATCTATGTGAAATAATTAGAACTGCAATTTTCCTCACGCAACACTCTAGAGTAATCCACTGCTTAAGACTCTCTGCATTCAGCAATTGCTTAACGACGCCATGCATTGACGCCCCGATGTCATTACATCTTAGCCTATGTCGCAGCCAAGACTTAGTTTCGTCTTTTGGTTTAAGCGACATCGACGTGTGTTTACATATTTGTCACGCCCGGCAGTAGCTGATATTCAAATACGGCCGTGTTCAATATGTTGATCTCAATGAGAGTGTTACATGCTGCTACACAGCAGTTGGTAGAACCATAAATTTTGTTTCTGTTGACATTTTGACTCCCGCAGGATCATAACACCCAACGGTTTTTGTGTGTCTGAACTTAATCGGAGCAAATTTCGGTGGCGAAGCGTTAACTGTTTTAGCATTTGATCAAAACGCTGGGGATAAAATAATTAGCACCAATGATGTACAATATACAGTTGTTTCTCACTCAGATGGTGCTGATATTATTTTCATTATATTAATGGTAAGGAATGTCAGATGACGTTTGAGAAATTTTTATTCAGGAGTATTTCATCGTTTGTAGTACACGAACGGCATTTTTTTAATTGCATCGTATCTCACATGGCTAATCTGTTCCATAGAAAACCCAATTGCTTCACGTTACATCTTGCCTTGAGTGATTAGCCTGTCGCCGAAATAAACCATTGATAAGTAGATGATGGATGTTATCATTGAGACCCTAGATTAAGCATTCAAGATTACTGGGGCTTTGTTGATCGGGGGCCGGAATCAATTTTATAATCTTATCGCGTTTTCCATATTACTTGGAGGATTAATCATAAAATCTAGAATACATATAGGTAATGTACGATGTCGGGCGGTCAATGATGCATAAGTGTAACCATAAACTGCAATGAGAACGCCTTTTTAATCACATTGATGAATGGTAATCTAAGCCACTATCGATTGTAATAATGCTGTTATATGAGTTCTTACGATGTGAATATTCAAGTGTCATATCATGTAAGTAAACATGCTACATCACACCAGTGCGACATAGAAGTAACCATGCTACCATGTTACTACACCACACCAGTGATAAATGGAAGAAGCCTCGCTACATCACACCAGTGTTAAATGAAAGTGACCATGTCACATCACACCAGTGCTACATAGAACTGATTATGCAACATCACACCAGTGCTACATAGAACTGACTATGCAACATCACACCAGTGCTACACAGAAGTGACAATGTTACATCTCAACAGTGTTACATATATGTGACCATGCCACATAACACCTGTGTTACAAGGAATTAAACATGATACATTACACCAGTGCTACATTGAAATTACAATGCTGTTTCACACCAGTGCTACATCGAAATGACCATGTTACACCACACAACTGTTACATGGAAGTAACCATGCTACACCACACCTGTGCCACATGGAAGACACCATGCTGCTTCACACCAGCGCCACATGGACGTGACAATGCATCATCACACCAGTGTAGCATGGAAGCAACCATTCATATGCATATTAGATCTTAACAATTTTTGCCGACTATATCGCAAGAAGGCCGGAATTCGATACCCATATAACCTCAGCAGATTGGCCAATTCGAAACTCATGATAAGCCAGCCCTTAAAGAATCACAAGGAACAAATCCAGATAATATAAAGCAGTTTGAGGCGTGGCCCGTCGCTCTCAAGTGGTGGCCACGATTAACCATAAATCCCAGTTCTGTTGGCTTATCTGTGTGTGTGGAGATCAGTGCTGATGGTGCGTGGTCATGAACAGGGGAGGGATCTGTGCTAATCATGGACAAATCTCTTCTTGACTGTGTTTCAAGTTAGTAATGATGACATAGCATAATTGAATCTGCCAGATAAATTTCGTACTCATTATCGAGGGTTATCCCCTTCATGTACCTTGTAGGTCAATGATGGGTTATATATAGTATTGATTTATTAATTAATTATTTAACTAATTTTGCAATCCCTCTTGGTTAAGTACCGCATTAAGTTCTGGACCGAGAATCCGTTTGCGTACGCGTAATGACCAGTCTGTGGGCAATTGGTCAGACATGCATGTAGTGTGCAGGTTCAAAACTCAAACCGGTTAAAAATTACTTTCTCCCGAACATTTTAACGCAAGGCTTTATGCCATTTCAATCCGAATGTTTATTGCTGCCAATATACTGATTCAATTTCTCTAGTCTGTGCCTGCAACTTATTTAAGTTCACACTGGTTGTGAAGTATCAAACCAAGTCTCCATATTTATATAGGCGGAAATAAGCGCATATTGAAGAGCCAAAATGCATCGTCAAACATAGTGCCTCTAAGGAGACTCACACAAAGGGCATCGTTAAATTCTCCACTAGCTCCCGTTGTATTCTTGAGCACGATTGAACCACTACCTATCGTGGGTTCTTATGCTTTTATAGACCAAATATTTCAAACATTTTGCACCAATCATACAAGCGTGTTCCGTTTGATAATTGTACAAAGTTGAAATCAGCTGTCACTAATTGAATACAATCATCCAAACTACACCGCCCGATAATGCGATTTTGTGTTGGTTGGTGGTTTTTACTTCCAGCATTATTCCCATCCGCTCTTCATCTACAAATACAAAAACATGTATATCACCATTAAACATCAGGACTATTTAGATATTCGGTTACAATTTATTAATTTATATTTTTCTTCTCAACTGTCCAGTTTACTTATATCAACCACATCCTGTCCACTCGGCTGGAAGCATGACATTCATTGAATCAACAATGTAATCTGTAGAGTATTACAAATAACCCATCCATTCGCACATCCATCTATCATGGATTCTGTCGGCCATAATTATAATGTTGAATGAATTCAATACTTCGAATTTAACACCGACAGGTTATAAAAACGAAAATGGCTAAATATAATCCAACAATGACGGGGAGTATCTGTTTTAGTTAAATGATAACATGCCGTATTCGATCTACATCCACAATAAGCAAGCCGTTTAAGTCCCCTAACATTCTCATTAGAGCATTATCCAGACTAGACAATACTAACGTGGTTCTAATTATTGCAATAAATAAATTGCGTATAAAGTACAATAAGGCAAGAGGGCAAGATATATTATTAAATGCGAGGTGCAACGTTGCAGGTGCGGACCAATTTGTAAATACCTTCGTTGGGGATGAAAGGATGGCCAATACTCCCATATAAGTGATTTCCATCCAAACACGTTTAACAAGCCAAAGAATGAATAGACAATAAGGCCCCATTTATTATTGATTATTAGAAAGCGGCTGTGTTGGAGCGCAGAACAGCTTTTGAAAATCAGGAAAGCGTCTGTTGCGCTATGGTAATCGATTCCTTGAAAAATATTATATTAATTGCATTTGTATGCCCATATATCCCTCATCATGGATTTGGTACATAGTTGGTACATAGTTGGTACAATCTATCTTATCAATCGGTTGTCGCGGCGTCGTGGATAAAACGTTTTTTTTGTGCTGTGGGTGGGTGTATGTATGGCTATCAATTGGATGGGATGTTTTTCTTATTTTATTCTCAACGTATTAATCATAATATATGCTGCTTATGCATCACTTCATTGAATAGGAAATTAAAACTGTCGTGACCGCAAAAGCTCCCATTGTATATATTTATTACAAATCATCGACAAGTAAGTAACAGTTATCAACGCTTGATTCGACTGTCGTAAACGTCGATATACAGTAGTGATGATATGTATATCCAGGCATTGTGAAGGATGCCATGCGCATCTTGAAGAATTCAGCGCTGGCATGGATGACATTAATGCTAAATATTAATCTGATAAATAACCTTTGTGCGTTGTTTATTTGCTGCGGTTGTTCAAATACGTTCAACGTAGTAAGCCGTGCCACCTTGGAATGCACTGTGGAAATCTTGTTCTACCTGCCTAGCGGATCACGTCCGTTTCACACAAAGCCGACAGGTTTTCTTGGGCTGGTCTTTTTTGGCTAATAAGGGTGAAATATTCCGCTCAATGCCTTTGATTTATGCCTCGTGTATAAATGATGCAATATCTTTATTCAACTTTGTGTCTGTGGTTTCAGGAAATATGCAAGGCTTGACAAATATATGGCGCATCTATTCATCAAGTAAACCGAATGAAAGTACTCAGATGTTCCTGGCCGATACATATGCGGTATGTTCTGTTCAGGTGCAGCCATGCGAAGACCTCATGCATCACAGACTGACAGAATGTAAAAGGCCGTTAATGTATTGGATGACATTGACGAACAAGCACCAAATAAGCAGCAATAGTGTTCAGCTTCTGCCATAAAAAAAATAACAAATAAATATGTTGACCCAATACTTTCGTTGCTTCTTTTGCTGGGCCTGATGACTTATAAGAAAGCAGAAGACTTTTGGTACCCATGTCATGCATATTAATGTTTATATTCAATAACTGCACGACTGAGTCGCACATTGAGCCTCATATCCTGAACTTGGAAAATGGTAGCATAAACCAAAAAAGGTCTAGGGAGCGACTTGTACGGAAATCAGATGAATTCGACAAGTTGGTGGATTATCCATGGTTTTTGTCTCAGCTTTAACAAGCTGCATTCAAGGTGATGACAGCTTCTGGTTCATAAGTTAAGTAATATCGTCATGTATGCCCAACACATCGTATTGATAACTCGCACCTAAAGCGCATGGTCTACAGTCGTCACAGGGACATAAATAGACATTTATTTGGTATGTTTGCTTTGCAGTTATTTCATTGTCAAGTACCTGGTAAGCAGTTTGGGCTAGAGTGGGTTACTGGAATAATTTACTGTCAAAAACCTGTGTGTACTCCTTAAAAGTCCATCTAAAGGAAATCGAAAGACCATCAAATCAAAACGTTCATATTAACATTATACGATATCTGACATTTGCACACTATGTCGTTATTATCGTGGTCGCTTTGACCTTTAATCAAATGGGAAAGAATTCAAGGGTAATAAATGAAACGATGTGACAGGTTTTCGTTTATACTGAACGCTTGCAACCTTTTCTTATGCTGTATCATTTTTGTGATTGAAGCAATAGAACGTGCATGACTTCAGATCGCTCTTTGTTTGTTCTTGATATTATAGGCACTGACACATTTTTCAGATTAACCCCATTTCAATACATTCCATGGAAACAGTCATTTTTTATAATTGCACATGCTACTTACTACTCAGCCTTTCAGTAAATGGTATTTTTCTTGATTCCAACTGTTAGTAATTAATGTACACGTTTTTTTTCTACAATAGCTGATTTCTGTTCCACACTTGTAGCGTTAATGAATATTTATCTGAGTGGGATGTAAGTTAGATCTCAGCATCTTTGAAGGGTTTTGAAGCGAACGAACTCAATAAGAGAATTGCATCTGGGCGAGAGCTTTAACTTTACCGGCATTTAGTATTAATATTGATGCTTTGTAGTTCAAGCATCAAAATGTGTTGTAACCGCCCCTTTGCGTCTGCCGGCAATATACTTCATTTATGCATTAATGTACAAAGTACAATGGAAACGCTTCTGAGTTGTCTCAGCTCTGATTATTACACTTGGAGAAACATATATCATTGACGCATTTAATCAGGTCAATGTACATATGTTCATTTCCTTTATAATGCTTATACATCCGGAAATACCTTTCCATTTCTTGTGTGTCAAAAGTACAAAGGACTAAATATCGACTACATTCTTACAATGGTGTTGAAACTTCATCCGGAACTGCGTGTTGATAATAATTCGTCTATGGGAGTAGTGATACAAGTGCATAATGAATAAATGTGACGCAAGTTTGTCGATTATCATTGTCAGAATGTACATGACCAACGAAAATGTTATGAGACGCGTCATTAGCATACTTCAAAGGGAGGTCTGTCATGTGCGCTTTAATCCCGTCGCATCACGATTACGTCATTAGGGAAAGGGGTTAGTCGTTTCATTCCATATATCCGCGTCTGTTGAAGGTGATATTACAGTCACCACGATAAGACATAAGTTATGTATATGATTTGTGTGGCAATATCAACTAGATACCATTGGTTACCGATTGTTCTATTGTGAATGGTAGGTCGAATCCGCCTGTTATCCAATGATCAGGAACAGAAGCTTTGCGAAAGCAATCTGAACCGCATTTAATTTTATGGGCATCAAACATTTGATATGCGGAAGGTATCTCCGGATCGATTAGTCACACCGATTGTATTAACTGATGGGCGTTCTGGAAATTAGTCTCCTGATCTAATAGACTAATAGAGTGTTGAAATGCAAGTGAAGCCACCTACCTCAATGAATGTAATCTTATTATGTTTATTGCTTGTTTGGGCGGAAAATCGAGCCATCAGCAAACACGCCATTCTTATTTTATAAACTCAACAGGTCTGCAGAATGATTCGCCCTATAAAACAGACATTTGCTCTCCTTTAATGCCCTTAACGAAAACGAAAACTGCATAAAGAACAGGGGTGTTAGTGTTGGTTTGTATGACATACATATCAAATCAAGTGCGCAGGTTACAGTATAAACGCTCAGCTGAGGTTATTGCCAGTAATTTCATATGATCAAGATTACAAGATATGTTTATTCATATATGATGAGTCATTGTGTTAAAATAACGACCTGATGTTGACACACTTGAGGACTGTAAGCCACCGTTTGTAAATTCTCCAGTATGATGGTATGATTGATCATGTTTGTATATTGCAATATCGTGTGTCAATTAGCTGCCAAGAGTGAGTATCAGAAAATAGCTTCTACACCACCTGTTGATAGCGCAAGCCACTAAGTGTAGCAAAGAGAAAAATGTGAAAATGTGCAACTATCAATTCGATGGTTAATCGCTTTAAGTGTGTTTCCCCGCAACAGAACTAATGGTCTGACTAAGGATAAAAGTACTTCTAAAAAACACAGTACAAGTGATTGTAACTATATTTACTCGAAATGCTTAGTGTCAGCATTCATCAGGCATGATGACTTCACTTAATCGACCGAATTGTAAGTACATCGGTGCTGATAGGCGTACACTCAGACAGAAGAGTAACCTTGGTGATTTAAACAAAAGTGTGGCGTGAAATTTCCTGCATGATTGCGCTGATTTCTTCAACCATTCAAAGATATTGAAACACATTGAGATCGCATCTTATTGTTATCATTATCAAAGCACTAAGAAGACAAAGCTATAGTAAATTTCTGCCGAGCTCTGTATTGAGTATTTCAAACATGGTAAAATGCATTAGGTCGGTGTTTCTAAGGCTACGTTAAACATTGATCGCATCAGTTAAGCGCACTGACGCGCTTTGCACATGGAGCGCACAGCGCCCCTCCCCCAGGGACAGTTGGAATGAATAATGAGTAAAATAATCAAAATAAAGAACATTCGATGTGCTTGGTTCAATGAGGAATGTATTACAACCAGTAAACTGTTATGACATATTGGCACGATGCCAAAAATGAAAATCAGTATGTCAACTTGTTATGCCAAAATCAATCAGCCAGTAATATGCCGGATTCTAAGCTGCAGTCTCATTATTGGTCGTTAACTTCTAAATCTTGTCAACTTATCCGCTGGATTTCATTCAACATTGGGATATTCTTGCATCTGTGTTGCTTCGAAAAGGCTACGTCCATAGCCACCGAGTGTGATTTAATTCATGATACATTGATCTGTATGCATAAGGCATCCACCATGTTGCAGCAGATAGTCGTACTGAATATTATCTTCTTTCATCGTTCAGGCACACTATTTGCTTAATGTGTCAAGCAGCCTCATATGAATTAATGTATATATAGCAAAAGTGGTTTCTGAACGCATACAGCCTAATGTAAGCAACGATGCTTTCTTTGCTGCTTACCACATAGCGCTACATAGAAACAAAGCGAACTATATAGGATTGTACACAACCCCAATGCATCAACATTAAGCGTCTATTGTATTCCGATTGTCACACATCGCACATGCTTGGGGTAGAGATGATAGAGTCATTGGCGTCTCATCTCCAAACGAACTACACTACTGTTACATTGCTGCCGTATATATTGAGATTGATCGTGTATGAAGATAACCACCAAAAGAATATGTAATACAACTTCATAACACATTGGTATTTAGGCGCACCCAGAGCTATGCGATGCTTGAATTTCTTGTAGAATAGCTCTTACCTATTCTTGTAGAATAGCTCTTATCTATAAACAGAAGCATTGCTTCAGTTCATGGCAGATCCACTGTTTCATGTTTGTCCAGAAACAGGGTCATTTTATGGCCCCCAGTGGCCGCTTTCAATCTATCTGGGTTGAATCAGCCAAGATGCATAGGTCAAAAAACTGCGGTCAGTATGTCAACAATTGCTGTACCACACAAAGAAACTATCAGTTTGATAACCTCTTATCAAAATATTCCATCAAATAATCCATATGAAAGTTGTTGAATGTGCAATATGGAGACCAATAATCACAAGGACGCAATTGACTGCAACCCATTGTTTTATTTACCTTGTTGGCGTGGATATCATCATCACTAGCATCACCGACATATATGCCGTGGGCTACAACCACACCTGTTTGGATGAGGTCGCAGATTTGATATCGGTGTCATCATCATCTGTCCGGATTGTAATTTATGGTGGTGATCACTCTTCTCATTGTCCAAGGGAACACTGGTTGGCCACCTTACGTTACCGAAAGTTGTCTTTGTAAATATGATCTAGTGATTCTTGCAGGAGCGAAATCCGAATGGCACCAAATACTGATATTGCCGACCATGCTCTTTGCGGGGAATCGAATTGCGTGGTGTGAGCATCAGCAAACGTGCCTGGTCTCAGCAGCGCCCTAGAAAAAATTATCACTTATATTTTGCGTGAATATTTACACTAGTGTTCACGCATTGCTAGCACCATATTTATATCATGTACTTCTCCAGCTTACGGAAGGTTTTTATGAGTTGTTGGTTGTGGCATTGGTCCGTAAACAGTACTAGAATAGGCTAATGGTAAAATTCGCTACGATGTCATGGTGAATTGAAATGGCTTACAGCATAGACTATAGTTTTCAATTTGGTCGAATGACTATATGATTTTACTCTGCCTTGAATGGTTCATTCAACCGGAATGTGAATTCCTTATCGAACCTTCTTGGGCTCTATTAAGCAACACATGCTGGTGTGTATATCAAAGCTTGCAGTGCTTCAAACATACCATAATAAGCGACGGTAGAAACGCTTAAGAAATCTACCGGTGTACAGTAGTGAACACAACCATATCCTTTATTTTAGCATGCACAGTGTTCATCAAAATTGGTACATGATAAAAGAGATATCCGTGGTGTTATGAATTAAATATCTTGAAGAGTGTCTGAAAAGCAGTCACAAGGTCACCAGATCTTGATCGATCTCTGCATTAATTGAATATGATGATTAGCAATCAATTGAGCGAAGTTGATTGTGACGTAATCAATGTGCACACTAGCAAGATAAACATGCATTAACCACGAAGGCACGAATACCTATATATATATATATATATATATATATATATATATATATATATATATATATATATATATATATATATATATATATATATATACATATATCGCTTCTCGACCGGGTTATTTGATTGAACAAACGAGTATTCTTATGCGAACAGCTACAATTATGGTTAAGATACCAATGTAAATACGGATGACCTGTTTGCGACAGTGTGACCGTCCTAATGTGTTGCATTGAGTAAATGTGTATTTTTAGTTGCCCTCAGTACCATGTGTACTTAAACCGCACAGGGTTTTCAATTTAAGACATACCTACTATGCATAGGATAATGCTTGACCATATGCTTATCATGTCTACAATGGACATTAGCATGCTATTTGTTTATCAAACGATATGCTTTGTCATACTATCAATAAATCCTTATGGGAATATCACCAGTCAGGGCGGCGTAGACGTCGCAAACAAATCCAAGATTACTTCATCGACACGAAATTGAACTGGTTTATTATATGATGTATCAATTACGACAAATGGATGGACACTCGCTGTTCCTACGAAAGCAATACCATTGCGACCCTGGTGATGCGCGTTGTATTACACGGCATTTTAGGCAATTACGTCTACAACGTATCTGGACGCATCATCATTACGTAACAACCAACGAAGCTTTGGATGCATACTTCAAGAATATTGTCCTCAATTCTGATAGCCAAGATGACATAAAAGGGAATTGGCATAATTGTATGCCATAGCCGAGGGTAACACCATCCACCTTTGATCTTTTGCAAGACAGCCTTTTTTAGGGATTATGTCACAACCGGATATGAAGTTTCTCCATGAGCTAGGTAATTGACGGAGAACTATTTGGAATGCTGAACAGACTATGGTAATTTGTAGCTGATATTGAGGTGACAATGACTCGGTTTTATTATGTTATCACAGTTGATCGCAGAGTGATAATTAAGAGCGCCAGGCAAACCCTTATTCATAATTGGTATATATCATTTATAATCACTATCATCATCGTCACGAACATCACGATCATCATGTTCGATTTAAGGCTGGAAACAAAGAGCTTCCGTTTGACAATGGCAGGTATTAATCGGCTCGAGCAGGTACAAATTATTAACCTATCTGTGTGGGTGTAAATTGGCTGCGATGTGTAGGCAAGGTGCATTGTCCATACGGGCTAATTAACATTGTATGACACTATACCAAACACCATACCAATATCCCCAAGTTGCCAATTTAATCTCTTTAGAATTCATATTCGATGAGAATTTCTAGGTGCATTGTGATATTGTTTCCATTTTGGCAGCCATTCGTGCTTACTTACTTTATAATATTATTCAGAGATGTGCAGAACAGAAATATATGCGTGTATTACCCCTGTTAACCATTAGCACGCGACAATTAATTAACAAGGTGACGCTGGTAATGGTTTTCTTGATATTAGGTGAGGATGGGCACTGTTCTGGGCAAGGTATTAATCCGAGTTGACCCTGTCAGTTTTCCTCCTCTTGTAAGATTGCTTCGTTTCTCATGGTTATTTACAGCAGTGAGGGACAAATGTCGTTACTGAGCGTCATGAAATTGGAATTGCTTATATAAAGCTAACCTAATTTAATGTCGCGTTTCTCGTTATTGTATGAAGACAATCAAACCCCCACTAAATATAAGCATACAGCACAAAACCGATGTATGTATTATAACCTTCAGCTACTAGGTATAACGTATGCAATACGTCATGAATTGGTGTTTTACACATATGTATCTTATATCTACGTAGCTATGACGGACGCAGGATGTTATTATACTACGAACTTAAATCACTGAAAATGCTAAAAGATGTTACAATATTGACTGTACTAATGGCGATTACCTCTCAATGCCCCCAGCTTAGTTTGCACTGGTGCGTTTAAGCAATAACCGAGTCGAATAATCGGAGTAAATTACCGAGTATATAAGTTACTTTGCAATTGCACAAAACGTACCAAGTTGCTTAAGGCAATATTTTATGAACAATAGATATTTTCAAATATAGAGGTGCCGCATAAGCGCAGCATGTCGTTTTTGGATGGCAAAATCATGCATACGTTCGAAGTATCGGCCATTTATGATTCCTATTGTCTTTGGCACCCGACCCTGCAGCTTGCTATGTAATACACGGAAAATATCGTTTCCAACAGTCTTCACCCTTTGCCTCGTTGTGCTTATTCAAGCTTGTTGTTGTGTTATTATGGTATGGCACTGTTCCAACGGCGTTGGTGCTGCACCAACTTCCCATTGTATGAACTGGGTTCTAGCTCACTGTGCCTAGAAAGTGGGGTCTTCATTACAATTCAGTTACGAGCATATTTATTCAAAAGACATTAAACTACCCAGGATAATAAATGTCGGGCGATTAATTCGCTAGAAATGCAGATACCGTCAATAATCTGTAATATATATTCTCTTCGTTTTCATCATGATAACTTTTTATTGGTTACATAAATGTTATGGTGAATTTACCGCCTCAGTTATCGTGATTTATATCTACCCGGGGCGCTTGCTGTCAGTCAAAAACAAAATCTGTCCAGGATGCCACTGGAAGCTATCCTTTCTGAATGGAAAACAGCATTATGCAACTTCTCTTCTCTGTTAACTCTATATCAGCTTGCTTGGGATGACATCGACAATTCACGCGACAATAATATAAGTAACCATAGACCTATAACTCCATATGCATGGTAGTGTCATAAATATCAAGGAAATACGACAGCTGGTACAAAATTTACCTAATTGACAAATATTACATCGCAGTGAGATATGTTGTAGTCAGGTTGGTAGGCTGCAATATTCATATCATAGATCATCTTATAATCAGCGATGTCACCTTCTGGATTTGTGATCATTGCGTTAACATGGAGGTGAATGGTTAAGGAATATGTATGTACTGTAATGAACCAATCACTACGATGGATTGGGCGTAGCCTGTGCAGGATTATTATACAATCACTGCTTTCTCGTAGGAAGCTGAACACTAATTTCTTTCCAAAATAGCATTTAGGTTTCATAGTAAAAACGTATCTAGAGTTACCTAGATCAGACGAACAGTCACTAGCCGCTTCAAAAGAGTCTTTCATCAAACTATATTAGAAACTTGTTAAGCCGCATCTAGAATATGCCTTTCAGGCGTGGTCACCATGCTTTCAACACGGAATCAAGTTCGAAATGGTTCAAAGGCTTGTAACATGCATCACGGAACAAGTAACCCGCAACGATGTTTACATCTCACTCATTGAACTCGTTAAAATAACTACTCGATGGGTTTTTCAGGATTGAAGGTTTTAAGTAATGTTACCGACTGTATTGCATTATACTATGCGGTTATCGTATTGGATGCTTGTAAACCATTGGCAGGGCACATCTGGTCTTTTGGCTCGGACCAGCCAACACCATAAGGGCTTGGACGGCCATCTTTGTTAATCTTTGTAAATTTCCACCAACCAAAAACTAGCTATCATTAATTACCGTTAGAAATTGCGATTCATGAATTGTGATGGTTTATTTAGAAAACAAAACGAAACCTACATCGAGCGTTATCACAGTCTAGAATAAATTGGCGTATCATTTGTTCGTGTCGCATATGAAACCACCTCTCTGGAATTAAATAAAAAGATAATCATAAAGTAATACGTATATTTGCATTTATATATGCTAACGAAAGCAATTTGACCGTATCGAAATGTAGCCTCCACTCATGGTGGATATTATCGTAGTATGAATAGTAAAAGACCCTGCAAGATTTTGAAATCATTACACGCCATTTTGTTTGAAGAAGAAAATGCGCGTTATTTGCTTCCATCGCTCTGCCATTAAACGTATATTCTTAATGCGAAAAAGGATTATCAGAAGGCGGTGGGCAAGTGACGCGAGCAAAACCCCGGCGTTATCCGGGATTGTCTTATTCCATGAATAGGATTGTAATTTGCGGAATCTGGCTTGCACTGCATTGCAATGTCGAGTTCGTCAAGAGCCTGTTGCAAAAGGAAGACATTGTATCTGGTGACCTGTTGCACAGGTGACCACGATGACATGTTTGCTCACATTTCTCTCTCAAGCTCATTGCTTCTTGAAGCTTATCAAGCCTAATGTCAAGTTTTTATAAAGGTTTGAATATATTTTTCTTTTTCTATTCATTCACGCGTCTTTTGTGCGATTCATGTGACACACATAGCCATTATAAAATTAATACAAACCGTCATCGTCATCACCTTCCTCTTCATGTCACACATTATCAATACCCAATTCTATTATCTCCACCCGATGAACAGAATATTGACAAAACATTACCCATGAATGATTCAATAATTGCAGATATGGGATATGCAACGCCCAAAACGTCTTACGATTTATTGAATGGAAAGGTCGTCTCATATGGAAAACGAATATATTCGGTACACTGCTTTTGATAAAGATAAATGATACGCATTCAATGTAGTAGTTTATCATGAAATCGACAAGCGGAGCTTGCTTAAAGTTATTGGATACACAAGCTTGATCAACGACGCTTAAGTTTGCGCTCACCTTTCATCGTGCTTAACTACAGCACACAAAAGATAATACATGCCATCAGGAATCTTTGTACACAATGTACGGACTGACGACGCATGAAAATAATAGCCTAATGCTGATCATTAGATTACCTTTACCCCTCCTCTAGCCGATTATTGCAAACACAGCTCATATTCGTTGAGTTCCAGCAAAAGAACACCGTAATTCTCAATAATTGTTATTGAAAAATTGCCCCTTACGTCTCCCTTGTAACCTAACATTTCTATTACCATTAATTGTGTGTGATTAATAGTGACGTTCATCATTTACGGCTACAAAATTGGTTACACAACTTTAAAAAAGCCCCCAAGCACACATTCAATTGAACAATTGGGACCCTATATGACTGCACGCCATTTATATCCCGATACTTATAACCAAAGGAACCCAACCCAAAATATGCCCGTATTTTTGTAAATAACACCTCCAATTACTCAGTATAAGATGCTAAACATGGCTTTTAAATGTAATTTACAGATGAAGAAAACCAATTATTACAGATTTCGGCAGATGGTAATTAACACAGATTCACCCAATTCAATTGTCAGTTAAATCTGCTAAATCACCATCAGTGGTTATCAAGCAAACGGTCCATTCCCTATATATCCTACGTCCTCATTATTGATAATGTAGGAACGATATGCGCATTTGATTGGAATCATGTATCCTATAAGGAAAAAACGAGAGGTAAAATATTTGTCGGTTACGCCATTCATAGAGTTATTGCATGCGGAATCGATTTGCTTTATCCAATATGTTGCTTAAATAGACAATTTGGGCTTCCGGTTAACTGTATAATAAACCTATCGCTCCATCTTAGTTTACAAATTATTGCTGAGCATTGGCATAGCAAATTGTATTACTTATCCTTAGCACTATCTCATTTCTCTTTTGTTCGAAGAACTATCCACAATGAATTAGTTACAAATACACCAGACTTAACAGTCTGTATTACATATCAATGTATTAGTGGCTACTTAATGATTGTTCACTGGTTTCAATGATTGTTCTCTGGTTTCAATGATTGGATTTATTGGTGAATAGAATAGACGAATTTGATTAAACAGTCACAAAATTATGTTAGATGAAACATGATACTCCTTGCTTTTATATAGTACCTTGCAGTGCATGTTTGGATTAACTAATCCAATGGGTCATTATAGTTCTCAACTACAGTAAATTCATCATTGTGATTGACTTTCTAAATCACAGACTATCATTGTATCAATTGAATCACCTCAATTATTATCTATCAATGCTAGTGAAATGTGAATGTAAGTAAGGATCTTGTTGACTATTAACAAGTGTGATAATACGCTGCACTGACTCACTGCATTGTTATACATATTTCTTAATGCCAATTAATTACAATGTTATATATTGTACTGTATTGTGATTGTATGCGCAATCTGATATTGGGAGAGGTTTACGTCTAATCGTCGTTATATTGTTGGTGCTTACAGCATAACAATACAAGCGATACAATTTTTAGGGAGAATCAGAATGTGGTCCGAAGCTTGAGGTCCTATCAGACAATACAACTTTTTCGCAGATGTTCCTTACTTGAACTCAACCGTACAATCAAAACACATCAGAATAACAACTGTTTAATAGTTGTTATGTACTCTCTCTTTGGAACCCTTTATGTGGTCAAGTGTGCAGAATAGGAGACACGTCGGTGTTATTCTGCGACCTCGCATTTAGTAATTTGTCTTTTAAGTTTGGACAAGATATTTATAAGTGATACCATACTGGCATAATAAGGTACCATATACCCTTCACAAACATGCCTGGTGACTTATACTATACTCTGTACTAAATTAAAGCGTTATTGCATCATCATCACATATGGTTCTCTTTACGTTTGTTCCAGCTATTAGTGAAGTGTTTGTCCAGGTAAAAAATCTTTAGGGGGCACATCCTTATTAGAATATATGCACCGCTGCTTCTACTGCCGATTGTCGTCCCAAAAGAACACTACGCAATTATTGCCCTATCCTGTGGGCATAGCTACCATTTAAACTATTATCCAACTACAAACGTATATCAACGGAGAATATGTTGAGGTCTTGACTTCAGTTTTTTAGCATCTATATGTATATAATCCAACATACGCAGATTGGTGATTGAGTACCAGTTAATCAGCGTCGACCTGTTCTAGGCAGTGCAGTGTGTGCATGAAAGCTTGGCGAAACCAAATAGCATTGACATAGCCCTTTCAGCAAAACCCGACTCAGTTTTATTGTAATGCGACTTTGAACTAGCACCGAATATTGTTGTGTCCCTGTTCGTGCCGTGTGCGGCTTCATATTGGTGTGTTAAGAGCTCGTTGCTAATTCGAAACTGATACGATCTTCTAATTTTTCAAGTACTTCATTATTCATGAACGTTACCATTTCGAATTCCTAAAGTAGACATGATAGCTATAAATTCCCTTATTTAAGAATCAAACAGCAAACGTATTTTCACGATATCTTCCATGCGCATTTTATAGAGCTGATGTCCCCAGTTATTGAGAAAACCAGAGGAAGAAAATGCTGTACATGAATTCTGCTATGCGTTTTACTGTATTTCTGAAGGTGGCGCATATTGCAACACGTGCATAATACATTCAGCTGATTCAACGCTCGAGCTATTGCATGGGCGCCCGGATATATCCACGACGATGCTTTGGTTGATATTCACGGATCACATACAATTGTGATAGTATATGCTTGTGATAAACGAGACCTCTGCTTGATCATTGGTCATATAAAACTGAGGTCAGATAAAACTGGCTAAGACTATTACAATTATCGGTAAATCTGGCCATGCGCTGAAGCAGCTATTTATTGCCCATTTTGTCTGAAACCCAAATTGTGGAATGACCTCATTATTTTCCAAGCAGAGTTACTACCTGGAGCCGGCGATTAGTTTTGTAAGCCGGACAGAGCGCACTTTATCTCTTCCTTAGCATCCTGAATAATTTATTGATAATCCAGGAGTCATCCGATAATCGCGTCTTTTTCATGAATAAATTCCGGAAAACTGTACGTCCATGAGTAAATCAATCAGAACGTTTATGTTAAACTAGACAGTTGAAAGCGATCAGACATTGCTGATGCAACAGTTGCATGATATGTGCGTGTATGATTCGCTTCAGCTAATAGGTTCAGCAATGGATGGTTTTCAAATAATTCCGCAATGCTAATGCGTCACAAGATATGCTAGAAACGCAAGGGACAAAACAAATGTGGTTGTGATGTATAGTGGGATGCCACATTTTGTTAGAACGCAATATTGGCCAGAGATTGATGTATTACCACTGCAAGAGCAGAGAGTATGTCATGCTGGTCTCATTGGTGTGAACAGTGGGTACAATTGTCATCTGGTCTGTGTTGATTCAGCAGATATCCGGCACAACTGGACGCATTTTCTATATAATCAATATTAACTACGATGGATCGTCAATATTAGAGGCTATGATAATATGGGCTGAGGTTAAGGCATTCTCCAATTACAGGTAGATGTTGTTTATGCAAATATTGCGAATTAATTCAATATATAATTCGCATAAGGTCATTGATATCCATTAGTCAAGCCAATCGATGCTTCTATCTTATATGAATATATCCGAAGTGCCCCAATAAATCTGCGCAGTACTTCATATTGAAGCACTAGTTTGTCTATTATGCATTATGAGTCATGTTGAATATTCTTTTTTACTCATTTTATGTTGGTTTGGCCTCGACGGACTATGCTATGTAAAGTAGATTGAATGTTCCCAAATTATATTGTTCTGATCTGTGGGCAATGTCACCCATGATTCAATGACATTCCCTCACACACGGAAGGTCATTTACGTTTGATTGATGTGTTGAGCATTATAAACCCAAGGATCTGAGAGACTATACAGTAAAATGATTGTGATAAGCTAAGGCTTTCGTATAGGCGTGACAAAACTTCTACGCAATAATATATGAGTTGTTTAAATTCGGAATAAAATGAAGGTAGTGTATCATTCATATAATATATGTTAACATGTGCATCGCTAACATGGTAAAACAACATGAAATTTTAAATGTTGTCGTCAAATCCGCATCGAATATTGTAATTTTTTTATAAAAGCTGAATAATAAAAAATGAATTTAAATAAGCAAACAGAGGCAACCACGAAATCACGATTGTCATCAATTTCTTTCCATACAATACCTCACACTATAACTTAAAATGATATACACGTATGGAATATAAGTCGGTCATGTTGGAAAATATGCTACTATAATCATGCATCTCTTCATAAAAATAAATCAATCGGGTTTCTTATGTCACGCAATTGTTTGAGATATTACCCGTAAAACTGATATAAGCGCAAAGCTCCTTGATGATGATAACAATTGTACAATCCCGTTGTTATGAAATGTATCTATCTATCTATTTCAAATCTATACAGTGCTTTCCCTTTTGCAGGACTAGCAACGGCGCATGTGCTAGTGGTTGACACAAACGCCACATACTTGAATACATTGTAGGCGGAAAAAAACGAGGCACTCTCAAAGAGTTATGTGGCATCCTACACATCTGTGACTGCCCGAAATAAAGTGAGATCGAATTTTGTGTTTGGATTTTTTCCCACATTACGCCTGTAGAAGCCTGCGTCATAGGATTGGATACATTATCAAGTCGGTATTCTACAGCATCCACATGGCTAAAACCTGTGCGTTGTACGACTTTTGAACCATTGGTAGCAATTGCAATTTATAGCATAATTCTGTTGGTTTGTATTTGAAAGACGACAGTAACCATGTTAACACAGGCAATAGTTTTTGTAGACAAATGTATAAAAAATGTTTGAATATCACTCGACCATGCATTTAATGTGGATCGTATATTAATTTAGCCTTTTCTAAGCAGACAACGTCATTGGCATTGTTTCTTCGCGATACGTAGCGGTCATTCAGCATCTTCGTAATAGTATCTAGGCAGTTATTGCGGCCACAGGCATACAATACGAAATCCCCACAATTCCTTTCACACAATTTGCAAGCATTTTGATCAAAATGATGTGAACAAGAATTACCATAACATTCTCAAAGGCTGACGCAAAGTCATATGATTCCGAAACCTTTTGTGGATATCTAAAGGGAATTATAACTTGGTGGCTGTTGCATCTGTGTGATGCAATGCTCAAATAGAATTAAATGATCAGACAATCGCTGATCAAGTTGATGACTAAACTGAATCCCTTATCAAATTCATGTGCGGCATCATATCCTAACTAGGATATCGGCGTTTCTCACACATAGAATGGCCTGCTGGCCTATGGTAGGATGACAACGATAGCTCCTAATAGACAACAGTACACTGCACATATTATTTTTGTACTGACCATTATGGCACCTTGAGCTCGGTGAATGCTACAACTTGTTTAGCAATACCACTCACACCAGTTCACGACATCAAGCATCCTAGCTTGTCTTTCTGCGGAAATTCAATGTACCAATCTAGTGATGTATATCATGCTGAAAGCATAAGGATGTGTAAGGTATACAGCAACTTGTTGCTGTCAGTCACAAATGGCAGAAAGATAACATAAAGCAGCTTGATTGGCGTTGCTTTTATCAACACTGCTGACAGTCATAGTCCAACCTTACTCTTATTTGCCAGCATTACATAAACTCAAATAAAGGCGCTGACTTAATTTATTGTATAATTCATAAATTGATATATTGCGCCGTAAGGTTGTCCAAACTGTATTGGTAGAAAGTGGTCAGTGGCAGCCCGCTTGCCTTTTGGCGCGTGCACAGCATCAATTTTATTACTAGCGTCATCACAAACAGATGCTCTGCAGTTGCACTTCTTTCCCTAGGCTTAGTGCCCAGCCGCGTCGCCTCAAGGTCCTTGGGTTGTGGGTTCGATATCAAAGTGCAATAGCCTAGGTGATGATTCGGAAGTTCATGTTTGAGATAATGTCCGAATTCCCTCAGTGGATGTGGCTGAGGTTTAATCTGAGGAGAGCTGTCATAGCCTCACAGTCATGTTCATCCATCACTGCGGCAATACCCCCTCGTTGTTGAAAGTGGCACAGAACCCAAGTATAACATTAACTGTCTCATAAAAGTGTAAACACGCAAAAATCACATCAGGGAATATTAATTCGGCGAATTTGATATGATGTGACATTGTCTTCAGACGCACCCTTATGCAAAGGTCGATGGTCACTCAATTATCAATAAACACTATGCAGCCCAGATGGCATCATAACAAAACTCGAGGGTCAATATATTACACCACATATGCAGGATGGTCCAAGAACTGAGTTTAATCAAATTAGTAGTAACGACCCAGCGTACCCAGCAGATGATTCCTTGGCCATATTTCTACTTTCTGGCTTTTCTATTCGAGGTTGTCGCTCAGGTTAAAATAGGTTAAACATTTGCTTTGGTGCAATATATGATTTGAAAAAGTTTAAATATATGCCCGAAATGGTTCTCGATACAAGGTATTGAAATGTTGATAGGTGAAAAAGTCAATATATCTGAAAATATAGTTAATGGTCTATGCTTTATTTATGCAGTTCCACAATGACGACGTTAATAATATTTGCAAACAATAGTGTGGATTGACGAAACTAATTGAGCACAATTACTTAAGTAAACTCGGCTATTAACTCCGTGCGTACCTCCGACGTTATTTCAGGGAACTTCTGCCAACGGCGTTGTATGGAGCAGCGTCACTCAGGTATCATGAACGACAGCGCGCTGATGGAGTTAGATATACAAAATGAGAGACAAAGCATGATGGGACGATTTATTTCAAATTAAGCTTTTACACATAACTACTCCCACGTCATGCGTAAAAATATCGCATTGACATTTGTGAAGCACTGCTATTCCTTCTAATGAGCGGCTTGATGTGGCATATTGTGGATTAGAAAAGATTAATTATTCTGATCAACATCATTGGTTAAACAGTACCAGTTCATTCAGTCAGGTAATTACACTGGCCGTTACATTTCATTAGGAAACGTATTGTCTTCTTTAAAGACTTAATAATTAACGGTGCTTCTCCCATGGAATTCAGACACACGTTCACTAGACTAAACAACATTTCACATCCATATAAACTTTACTTTGACATGTTGTTTTTCCATTGCAGCTTGATCGCCGTGTCTGTAATCTAGAAGAGTTCTAAAGTTGCTTAGCTCTGTCAGGGTTGGACTCTAATGATGGCGACAGGAGAAAAACGTCATTAAGCGAATTAGCGTAGAGACTTGACTGCTGCGTATTAAAAAACCTGGTGTCTGTCCGGGTATCATAGACGTCTTTAATCATAGTCCAGAGTGGCATACTCCAAATGTGATTCCAGACCCACCACCGCCCTATAATAGGGCAGCCATAGCTTAATCCTAGCATGAACATAACCTGCCATCCGTGCAATCAACTCAATTACTTGAACTTTCCTCAGGTACTGTTGTACTATCCATTGGCATGATAATGATAATGATGATGATAATGATGATCATGATGATCATGATGGTAGTGTTAGCATATAGACATTGCCGTCGTTTCCATAACTGCAAGACATATTTGAGACAGGAACAAGTACAGGCTGAGGCACTTCATGAAAAATCACCAGGTGCCTCCCTACATTAAACCCTCACTCTCGGTTGGAAAATATTTGTGTTCGATTCGCCGGAAAAGCGCCTGACTTCTGACGCTCTGTCAGTTGCGCAAATACTTTCGCCATCAGACAAGGTTAGTGGTTTATGAAAGCATTGGCGAGCGCGTATTGTATCATCGATTAGTCCATTTGTAGCGACACCATAGCCACGGAACATGTTTTGTCGCCGTTAATTTGTATTGTAATTAGGGTTCGATTGACGCTTGGTCTTGCTTCTGCTGGACCATCTGATTGTGAAACACCAAGGCTATCACGCTGATGCCTGCTATGACAGAATCGGCACTGCTAAAAGTATTTTAAATAATTGTAGTAATTATAGCGACTGGAGTCTTAAATATGTTTTCATGGTGAAAACATGTTTCCGTACATAGTAGAATTTAAACAAAATGAAACAAAGTACGGGTTCGTTGTGTTATGTAGGCCGCAACATTACATGGGTTCTATTAAACTCGGCATCAATCAAACAGAGTGGGGCGTATAGCGGGCGTGCTGGATTTCGGAGACGACCAGATTAAGCACAGATGATTGCTGAGGAGAAGAGGAGGTGAAGTACAAAATAGAATGTTGCAGAGAAGCAGGCGTGATCGATGAGGACGCGTGTTAGTAAAAGTGACTGGGACCGCTAAAGAAGTCCATGGACAGTAAATGAAAACCATTTCGGCGGACGATATATACATATATATATACATATAAATATATATATATTTATATTTATATATATATATAAATATATATTTATATATATATAAATATATATGTATATATATATATATATATATATATATATATATATATATATATATATATATATATATATATATATATATATATATATATATATATATATATATATATATATATATATATATATATATATATATATATTCATATAAATATATAACGCGACGGTTGTGACCCGAACGGACCTCTGTTGCGCGCGGCCCGTTCATTAGTTCATGACTTGTTTTCTATGATGCCTTCTATAATATGGATATGATATCAAATGTGTTTCAGGTTTGGTCATCGTACATAATTGTGTTGTAAAATAGCTACCGGCCTCAGTTAGATAATTCACAAATCAATCACGCCCGAGTGCAATGTTACTGCTGTGGTGATTGTGGGCTTCTGATAGTGTCATTATCACAGATTACGTCGTATCATATACTTTAGCCTCAGTTAAGTAATCAGCTGCAAAGCCGGTATAAACCAAAATGGCGACAAATCATTGGAGCAAATGACATTGTCCAATCAGAAGCAACGACTGAAAGTATCCCGAGAAACACGGCAACTGTTTTGGTCGTCGCAATCCGTGGAAGCTGCATCAGATCAGCACTTGTTTTGACTCTGAATAATGTGCGATACATGCAATAACGTAAACAAGTAGGTGTCCTGCTGCCAGGTGCTGGCGGTCGTTGCCTCATAATATCCATCTTATCGAATCGACACGTATAAGTTGACCAATTGAGTGGATATATTTACACTTGAACATCAAAATGTGTTTTGCGGTATGCAATTGGCGACACTCGGCAGTATCAGAATATCCACGATGTGTCTGATTACATCCGCACTAATGTAGCATATCGAGGAGATCCACATTGTTCCAGTTTTGAAAACGATGCTCATTAGACTGCCATTCCCATGGAATTTTCGTAGAGTCGTAGCGCTTATCTTCCAACCATTTATTCGAGGTAACGTGTTGAAAACACGCCATACAACATACAGTCTTGGAAACCGTGCACCTGACCTTGCTTTAGAGATCTTTACTGATAAATTGGCGCTATATAAATTTGATATAATTTGGTATAATAAAAATATAAAACGTGAAATCAGCATGAATATTTGATACCACCAAATGTAAGCTGACAATTCCTAAGAGACGTGTATCATATTCCACTAATATATATATCCCGGTTTACGGCCAAATAATCAGAAAAAAACTATTCACTGTGCCCACTAACTAATCTTATGGCTTTTCTAAGTAGCGGATCCAGACGTTTCGATGACACACATATTTCCTTCCGAAGACGGTCGGAAACGAATTTAAATAACTCATAATGAAATGAATGGTCGCGACAAGAACATGTTTGCACATGTTTTTCGAATTAAGTACTGACCGCATTCAATCTGAATGGCTATAGCTTTCCTATTGCAGTTACACAATTTATGTTTGGTAAAAGACTGGGCCATTAAATTGCACAATAAAGCGAAAATGTGTATTAAATGGACTCTTTAAGTATATTTTTATGTGTTTCTGACAAGGTGTGGTTAATAAGCGGACGGATATTCTTTGAGAAGCTCTGTTCGTACTGTTGTAGCCGTTACGGAGGGAGAAATCAATGACACAACTTGGCATCCATGTAGGCGGGTGACGAATGTGACTTCCACGTCTCGTATCTGACGGGTTGATGAGTATTGATTCAACAATTCTTCCTACCAAACTGCATCAAGTAAACCCAATGTACCATTTAATCGGTTTCAAAATAGCTGTACAAGATAATCTCTCTTCCTTGTGTGGACGTTTTAAAGCTCCTGGTGATACGCATCTATTTTGTTTGCTTTGACCCAGATGTTTTGAACATTATCAGTGCCAGTGATGTATTGATGCCACTTTTGTTTGCCACCTTTGTTACTGCATAACTGAAGAACGCAGAGTACAAAGGAAGTGTCATCGAAGTTTGGGCACCGACGTTAATCTAGGTGTATTCATAATTGTAATGATGTTCGGCATGTAATAACAGTACAGTCACACACTTAACATATTGGCTTGTTACCATCTTGGTACTTGGACGGCCCATTATCCCATTGTTATAACTACCTCTAGTTGCCATGTTAGTTGAGTTGTCATCGGCTGTCATTGTCTTTGAATGCATTGATGCACCATTAGGTAATATTTGTAACACCAGTAAGAACAGGAACGTCGCGACTGGTAATACTTTGTTGACAAGTTACTTGCTGTCATACAGCATCTCTATGATGCTGTCAATAACTTATTGGGTGAACCCATATCTGAAGCAATAAAAAAGGGCTCATCCAAGCACCTGTATTTCAGAGAATATAAGCATTCCCCACCACCTCGGCCTAACCGCTAGAGACAAGGGAGGCGGCTATTTAAGAGAGGTTTGAACCTTTACCCATGCAGCAGTGGCTTACCACTCACGACTACTCCAAAGTGGTTCTGCAGCTGTTGAAACAGAGAAATTGGTAAATTCCTACGAGATTTGGAAATGGATGACTCCAAAAAGCACCCACTCAATGCTGACATTAATACCATCCTAGGCAGCTAGCATCCACAGATACACTAGATACTCGTAGAGGAGATTCTAGCTCTTCAGCGGGTTAAGAGCGGGTTAGCCTTTAAGGTTCAGCTTCAGAAAACTTAAGCGATGAGTTCACCTACCCAGTAATTTGTCACAAGCAGGATACCAAATACAGGAGACGCTTGAAAGGTGGACTCCGAGAAGGTGGTTGACTGAGTTGAAACCCGTTGGCTTGATATTGCTCGATACCAGCCCCTAAAGCTGCCTCGAAGTACAAGAAGGATATCATTAATGTAAAGATCCTGGAGTACGTTCAGTGGACTTTTAACTCCGCCTTTGATCACGTGGACAGGCACCGAGGTTGCAAAAGATAAGTAAGATCATGGTGATAACAACCAATGATACACGCATCAACAGATACATCACTCAGTGTCACGTATTCAAAAAGCCACTGATAGTTGCTACCTCCTCATGCACGCAATTTCGAAAATGTATTTCAGCGTCTTCTGCATCCCGAACAGGGCAGAAAAAAAATCTCATTCTCCCTGAGACAGACATGCTTCATTAATAGTGACAAGTACATGGTGGCCAGTAAATAGTATATGGATTAGTGGGGGCAGTTTGCAGACCGTCTATTACAAGCAGGCTGAAAGTCAATCCCAACGATGCTCATAGGGTCTTGGCAACTACCACTACCTGTATAACCGCAACGATGTCTTCCTCCTGGATGACGCGTTTCAAAAGACATACCTGCAGCAGTATGTCCTGAATCACACACACTACTAAACAAGCACCAGCCTGTTGTGCGGCTGACAGACTATGACCAGCATCTCTTTGTCGAAAAGGTAATGCGAGGTGGAATATCCAAGGTCACTTAACGCCACTCAAGGGCTTCGACCCTTTCAAGCCTAAGACCTATATGAACAACCCACCTGAAATGTTATGTAAGCTTTCATAAATACATGAATACCCTCCTCGAGGCAACATGTAATCAATCAAATACGTACAAGTTCCTGCCAGCTGTTATTTATTGTCATCATGTTAAAACTTAGTATGGCAGTCGTTGTAGATTTGTTTCTGATCATGAAGATTGTTTGGGGAATTTCTTGTTGGTTGGACGATATACAGCAGTCCTGCATCTCCCGGTACCTTATTGAAACAGCATCGAATGAGAGTTATTATGGAGAAAAAAAAATATTTTTGTCTTTTGCCTTTCAGCGGAAAACACAAACACAATAAAATCTTATGTGCGTGCAGTTTTTGCCTTTCCTGTACCTGTTGTTGGGCAGGTGCTTACTGGTGCTAGAGTGTTTAAGTGAGAACATTGAGGTTATGTAAGTGCACTTTAGGATGCATACACTTATAATTTCGGGATAATTCGATCTGCATGAAAGAGAAAACAAGAGCAAAGCTACAGCGACTTTTGGGGTTGACATCTCTGCTAGTTATATGCAATAGCATCATAGAATTTGTGAGCAAGTCATGAACAGTAGTAATTATTCATCATGTCGCCGCCACCACAGCTATGAAAGCTTAAATGGTTATATAGCGTATAAATACCTCTCCTGAATGCTGAAGGTTAACGGAAAGCTCCATTGACCTGAAACCTCATCATTCGTTCTAACAGCGCTATAACTAAGCCATAGACATTTACATTCAGAGTGACTTTCTATGTAAAACATCAATGGATGCTCATTACTCAGCCATGGGGCTGACCATTATTTACCGCGAGGATGATGGGCAATCGGAGCACTGGTATTTAAGGGTAGAACAGGACCGGCGAATAAAGATGAAGCAATACCCAGAATACCGAAGTCGGCGTACAAAAACTCGAAAACGAAAAATTTCGTGCATTTTCGACACGATCCGTCATCAACATGGTGTAGGAGTTGTTCCCCTATTTAATAACCATCATTACATAGATTCATCATATAACTCACTTGCGGTGCTAAATGATGATGTTTCGCTGCAAGTAACTGCAAGGTCATCATAATGACAGTTGCATTATGTACCGTGACATTCCACTTTGTTTATCGAAACAGTGAAATGGGATTTGTCTAATTCGCGAGTATTTAATATAGAATCGGTTAAGAAAACGCGCGATAACCCTGGTACAGCGCCAATAGTTATTTATGGATACAAGACTGTATTCTCTCGGAGTGAAACCACGAACATTAGTGAGTGCGTGAGAAAATTTACAAACCGTGTCATAGGTTCCGACCAGCTGTTAAAGAAAATAAGACAAGCTCATATGTAACTCACTTTGTATGTAGATCGCTGTCACCAGACTGCACAATGGGTAGAAAATAGGATGAGATGTGTAGGTGTGTGCACACTAAATTACCGGCATTATAAATAGTATTTGTCTTTTGAAGGGTAATTCGTAAATAATTCATTGATGCAGGTGTCTTGTCCCCTGACAATTATTCCTGTGGGCGTAATTTCTCGGATGAGTATACTCTTACCAGTCAGTGTACATTATGCACTGGAACACACCCTTTGATACTATCTTAAGTTATGTAATGCAATTTAATCACAATAACAATCAGTTAGGCTTCACTTTCTTGAAGGCAGGGAGTACATTCAGAAGACAAATGCGATGGCATTGGATTGGCAGAAATTTAATATATTAAGAGGTTAACATAGGAAGTTGACCGGTTCGGGGGTTAAAATACAAGAAAAAGTTCCAAGATTCTGCGAAGTTACAGTTAAAAAGAAGTTTTACAAGCATGTATGAAGACAGTAAAAGCCTCAGCACCTTGTTAATTCCACAACCAATCACCAGGTCAATATCAATGTCTTTTGCCATCAAGCAATCGTGGATAGACTTCCATATTCAATCGGTTTTGTAGTTTGTGGTATTGAAGCCTGCTTAAGTTAATTCAACCTCGCCGCTGCCGTTGTGATGTACAGAAGGGCATTTGCGTCGATTACTGCTCAACTAATACAATTCCATTTAGAGATGTAACAGGAATTGTTCCGCCTGACACATTAAAAGTTAACAGTACCTCCTCAAACACCACAATGTTATCTACTCAGCATCTATATCGTTGTAGTTGGATGCAATATCTACCGTTCTGAGCTTTACTGTACTAAGGCGTGGCTTGATCCAACAATAACGCATACTTTACATTCCGTAGTTGTAAATAGATTGATAAAACTCGGTAACAAATGCGAACAACATTTGCGAGGCGACACAGTGCGTTGCAGCTTTTAGTGATAACCTTTTTGTCGCACACAGACTGAAAATTAATTTTGAGACGTTAATTTTTGGGAATAAAACCAGACCTTCAAGCCAACATTATTTAGAGCCTTACATCTGATCTGGACTGATCTTGGTACGGTATTCTTCGAACCAAGAAATGGCCTGCTGCAATTATCATACCGTGTTAAATACTGGTCACGTGCATATCCAGGGCTAAATATGCGCCTACAACATGCTATATGAAACGCATATGTCTACTCTAAGTAGTATTCTCTCAATCTTTTTTTCAACCATGGATACTTCATAAAACACGATCATAACATCCAAGAATGTTGTTTTATCAATCTCGGTAAGCCATTTAACTGGAAAATGTGTAAAGCTCAATATTTCGTGAATCTTGTATGATGGGGATTTTGTGGATGACTTGGGGGTAATTTCATATAAGAATAATAGCGGCTCAACACCCTCAATAACATCTGAGCAGAGAATGGTACGCGGCGTTAGTTGTTCGACGACGTGCAACTGCTATTGTATTTGTTGAAAAGTGCAACAATTTGGCAGAAAAATTGAGGTTTTGGCCAAAAACGGATTTGTGGACTTGAAGGTGACAACAAATTAACATGCGCAACTGTCCGAGTAAACCAATTTGCAACTGACTAAGCGCAGCCATTTGTGAGGAGAAAGAATTAGTCCCGTGTTTGTCGTCTTGCGACTTCAGGTGACAACGGAAGTCAAGCTGATGTGCGCATGATGTTTAATACAAACGCAACCGCATCTTAATCTCCCTCGACATTTCCAGTGCGCTCAATATTGAGAGCTATGAGAGCAAACATACAAAAAAGAAGGCATACATACTAATGTAAAGATTAGATTGAAGATAACAGCAAATTGTTCTATTGCCTTTTTGTTCGATAGCATCTCTTCATAAAAAGGACTTAAAACATGCTGGCAGTCTCGATGCGGTGATAAGCCCTAGTCCTTGTCTGTCCAATTGTCAAGGTAGAAAGATTCTGTCTGCTTCCATAACGCAAAGAACATTTGCTTTAATTGTTTGATTTTAACCGAGTAAATTTAAATCGTTTGATATCTTTATTGACGAAATTAAACAAAGGGGGGGACGAGTGATAAATTAACCCCTCGCTTGAGTGCAAACTCATTCCTATGCTAACTACACATCTCCTTCATTGTTTGCAATAAACAAAGTAAACGCTTCCATCAATCATGTTTTTAGAGCTGCATTTGTACCGCCAGTCCTTCTGGTTGAAATGGACACAGGGACCGATAAACAATCAGATTGATTAAACATGCTCGTATGTAACACATCAACGTCACCTGATCCAAGCGACCAAATCACAATGAACAGATCACGCATGTCTCATACACAAGTGCAATTTCAAACCTTGTCAAAGTGATGCTCGAAAGTCCGTGTTTGGAAACTGGGAAAACCCGAATCTTTCGCGTCACAAAATGTTCACATGTTTTTTATCTATTTATATAATATGTATACATACATACATATATCTATATATCTAGATATCTCTATATATATATATGATATATATAGCATATATATATAGGAACATAGGATATAGATATATATATATATATAAATATATATATAACATATATATCTTATCTAGATATCTAGATATCTAGATATATAGATATATATAAGCTATATATATATACACTATAATATATATATAGATATATATATATATATATATATATATATATATATATATATATATATATATATATATATATATATATATATATATATATATATATATATATATATATATATATATATATTATATATATATATATAATATATATATATATATGCGCGCGAATGACGACTGCAAAATGAAATCAATTGAACTATAGGACCTAACCAGTCTGTATAGTATATATAGTACATTTCAGCAACATAATATCTGACTTGTAAAATACATTGCTATACCACTACCATCAGCACCACCACCACCACCGGAGACAAACGCACACACCTAGCTCTAAAACGTCTTCCCTACATGATCTGAATGAATCGAATGTCGGCCAATGGCGACAAACACGAAGTGGCTATATAATTGGCCGATCGTGCATCGATAATTTGTGTGGCTTGCTGGTCGATCAATTATTTTTCTCTGTCAGCTACGACATGATTACTTATGTTCTTCCTTTATCGAGGTAAACACCACTGATATGATTGTGTATGTATGTATGTTGTATGTATGTATGTATGTATGTATGTATGTATGTATGTATGTATGTATGTATGTATGTATGTATGTATGTATGTATGTATGTATGTATGTATGTATGTATGTATGTATGTATGTATGTATGTATGTATGTATGTATGTATGTATGTATGTATGTATGCATGTATGTCTGTATGTAGGTATGTATGTATGTATGTATGTATGTATGTATGTATGTATGTATGTATGTATGTATGTATGTATGTATGTATGTATGTATGTATGTATGTATGTATGTATGTATGTATGAATGTGTGTGCTAAAAAATTTTCAATGATGCGCGGAATCCAGAGGAATTATTTTGACCTTGACCTAACATCTAAGTGATGATCATGTAAAAATCTAGAATCCTGAACATCTCCGTGGATTTTTTTTTGTGGTTAATTTAAAATTTTCCAAATTGATATCATTACACAAAAAAACCATAGTTTTCCAAGTGCTGCAGGTAGAAAACTCTAGGTATCAGTCCAACTGTTAGCAAAATTGTAATAAAAATTTCCACCACTTATAATACATGTCCGATGGTAACGAAAATTGGGTCAATTATGTCAATGACAGCTATTTTCGAATCACAAGATTTCATCGACGTCAATGAAAAAAGGTACAAATTTAGTTCCAAATATATTCTGAAAATTTGTTTAAATGTACAAAATCCAGTTTTAATCAAAGTCAAGAATTGCTGGAATAAAAATACGGAAAAATTCATGAAATTAGTAATTGATAAGTCAACTATCGTTCGATCATAACAAATTTAACCTTTTCTTAAAGCTAATAATTATAATGAATCTTTTATAATTAACATATACTATCAAAATAAGCGTAATATTTGTTTTAAATTTCACTATGACAAATTTCATTAAAATTTCACTCGCTTATATATAGGTCGGATAGTCAAAAAAATTAAACCAATTGTCGTCATAGAGAGCATCAACCGTATCAAGAAATTTAATTAATCAATCAACTCATTATATGTAGTTGAAAATTCCTGATAGTTTTCTCATTAACTTTAGCTCAGTGAGAAAAGTGGTGAAACGAAAATTATACTATTTGGCGGAATTTGAGCACAGGCCTCTGTCATTGCAAGCGTATGCGCTACCCGTGATCCAGTTCTCTTGTAGTTCGATGTTAACCTTACTTTCAAATGAAAATAAGTGAGTATCAAAATTTTAGTCCATCAGTATACAAATGTTTAGTATTGTTTCACTAAATTGCCTTTAGATTATGATAATGCTGATAATGATGCCGATAATAAAGATGTAAAATAAATTCATTCTGGTTTGCCGTAACGGCAAGTTTTATAATGAGGATTGTGATGAAGATTGCCATGATGATAAGGGTGGGCCTTATTTACAAAGGCGCAGTATGGGCTCAATGAAATGAACTGCTGTTTGGCATGCTTTCCATGATTTTGGGAGGTAATATCGGTTAATTCGTAAAATTTAGGTAAAGTAGCTCTTGAGAGGTTAATGTGATAATGCTGTCAATGGCCAGCGTAAAAGCATTACTTATTTCGCCATGAGATCGCAGTGCAGAAGCAATCCAATTTGATTACATAGCAAACGTGTGTGAACATATGAAAATCAGCATTTCATTCAGCCAAAATAGTTCACGAGAGGATGACTCGTTAAAGAGTTGGCCATTAACCCCACATAAGAATTATTGGCATTCGTTCCATATCCAAGATATGGTTGACTAACATATTACAAAACTATTCAAAATCATCATTACAATGGATTGGATATAAAACACTTTGACGTTGAAATGTTGTTCGTAAAAACTATAAATAAATGAAGTAACATTCGAAATATCAAAAAACGCAGTAAGAGGTTTCCGAATTAAAGCTGCAATAGAAATTCTTCGTGAAAGCATCTGCCAAGAGGTAATCCGGTTGCGTTTAGTACAATAGTATACTTTATAGACCTGTATTCTTCCAACGTGCAATAGGTTTCTGGTGGAGGGTTTGTCATACACTGACTTATCAAGTTATTAAATCTATTGCAATTCACAACCGATAGAGACTGACATTCAGGAGATAAACATGGAAACATGATTGACTAAGGGGGTTGGTGGAAATAACGTCATCCTAAATTTCTGTTCTGAACCGATAACATATGTGTATACAACGCAATGCGTAAAGATGTCTCACGGTGGACTAATATGCCACAACTCTAAAGAAACGAGTATGCAACCTACGTCAGGTGTTCCAAGATGGCAAAACACGATGTAAAGCGTTACTGTTTCCTCATTTAGGTCCTGTATTGCCCTACAATGAAGTTGAGAACAATAGTTTTTGGTACCAAAACCGCCTTGACACTAACAACGCTTTTATGATGCTCGGATACTTAACCATCTAAGGAATTTTGCACTCACGGGTATTAAATAGCCACTCTACTGTATTGGTTTACAGGTATTACTTATTCTCGTGACTCTGACATGTTACCTAATGAGGCGCCAAAATGGCTGCGGATGTCTCTTGTCAAGTATTTACTGCATTAGTCTTTAATTTGGCAGGCTTTGTTTTAGAATCCCTTGACATTCCAGACCCGACAGAACATATCATTAATAATGATCGAGAAAAAGCCAAAACTGCAAGATTGTGAGCGAAAAACAACGGCATTGAGATCATAGACAGGGTACAATCATGATTAATAACTAATGTGGGGTCACAAAAACTCTTTTGCTCTGTATCAGTTTATTTACCCTCCACGTTCTCCGTGTGTTCTCAGAAAACATCTTTTATTCGTGTATCAACAACCTTGCGACCACATTTGCTGTTACATTTGAATATCACTGACCGCAATACAAATAATGCAAACGATCAGTGTAATGCCAACGCAAACACACGATATCATTATGGCTGGTCGCATAATCATTTACATTTATGATATAAGGAGACGCACTGTAAAAGCAGCTGGATTTGTTGTTACCGCTCTATAATTGATAGCTGACGGGTAAGAGTAAACAAGCACAAATATGGGAACTATGTTAAATCTTCAGTCATTCCAAAGAACCATCAAAACATTTTTATGGAAGCTTAGTAAGCATACACTGATTATATGAGGCAATAATGTATTCCATAAATAGGTTATGTTCTCGTGCAGCATTACGAAGGCTAATTATGTGTAAAGCGAACACCATTATAATTATATGTCGTCAATAGCCGCATTGAGTATTGTCGTGCTTACTTGTTATCTACCGTAAACAATTATAGGACTGATGAACATCTTGATGACCCCGAACGTGTATCCGTTGTTTTTTCCAACGTATCAGATGCAGTATCCAATACATAGCAAACAATATTACTATATTACATTGATCGGGTAGCAGGAACAAGGAGAGGGGAAAATCATTATAAGCAGTAATTTTCATCCATACTGCGCTGTTTCTGCAATTTTGTCATCGTTAAAGCGTTTAATTTTATACCAACATATCACAAGTTACAGCGTCTCAGTACGTATCATTCGTGGTGAACCCTAAACTCCCCCCATCCGAGTCGATATCATGTTTGGTAACTTAACGAACACGGGATATATCAGATCGAAATACATCGCGGTGATAAAGTTGTCTTGGCTTTGTTTCATAGCTGTTATAATGACGTAGTATGATTGTATCTTCCAAAATAATCCCTAGCTGGTACTCATTGGAGGGTTATTGCCTGTAAATGAATATTCTATGTGTTTCACGTCAGACATGGGTAAGGAACATAACCGTTTTGGATCAGCGGCAAACGTGGATAGTATCGTGAATGAACCGCAACTCATATCTGATAGAGATAACACCGACACTTGGGAGATGAATAGCTATTCCAGGTTGGTCGTGGCTAATATTTCTCAATTTGATTTAATATCTGTTCCCAATGAACACCGTACCGTGTCAAGTGAATGGTTTGCTTCATCCGATATACCAATTAGTACACAACCTTTTGTTTCTGTGGCAACACCAGTGAACGGATCAGTGTTGGCACAACCTACGTGGCATGTGTGGCGGCGGTGATAGAATAGAAAGGCTTACCACAGGGACCCGTCGGCGATGCATTGTACTGGCCCTTATCTGGTGCGCGGCCTACCTCACATCAGTGCTATATATCATGATAGGATGGTTGACTCTGTA
This sequence comes from Urechis unicinctus, assembly GCA_034190875.2. NCBI lineage: Eukaryota > Metazoa > Annelida > Polychaeta > Xenopneusta > Urechidae > Urechis > Urechis unicinctus. The sequence continues at coordinate 17,027,413 of CM067344.1, forward strand.
TGAGATAGTGAGACATTTATTTAATTATTCAATCTTTGAGGCCGCGAATACTTTGTGTCGGAACCAAACAGTAACGATGTTGAAGAAAACATCATTGTCGAAAAAGGCATCGGGGCAAAGAAGAGTAGTAAATAATTCCTCAGCTTTTTGGTCCATGGCTCAATACTGCCATATGACGCACACACTTCAGTCTATTAGGCTCCCTCGCAAGGTAAACACTTGTAAGGCCTAGCGATACGGTAAGTAACATTGCACAGCTGTATTCTTATCAGGTACTTGCTGAGACATCCAGCCTCTTCTCTGAGGTATTCGTTTGCAAACGCATATTACATCATATATTTATGAAAATAAAACATCGTTATTATAATTATCATTACTATCTACAGAAAATGGATCACTTACAATGTAACAAATACCAAATGTCTGTATGCAAATGCATCTTGTATAAAGAGGGTCATAGTTAATATGGGGTCTTTGTACCGGCTTAATATAAATGCTTACGGAATTTGGAGGAACTGTGATTTGATTGGTTTGTCAAGTAATCACAACATTTACTCAATTCATTATTCACAATCAAACGGTGCCTGGGGACGTACAGCACACTTAATATACCACATGTGTCTATTAATCGCTTTGGAATACAAACAGACGAGTCATGCATCATGATCGTATATATCAATGAGTGTAAGAAATGCCCACCAATGTAAAGTTCATGGGATATTTATGGGGGTTGGCAAGACAAGGCAAATGTCGAAAGGCACATCTGCAAATAGGAAGAATATGGAAAGGACGGACAATGTAATGTACATCATACACAAAGCGATTCTTTTTGTCATTGGTACGTGATCTAGTAATATCCTTCTTATTGTATTGTATGGTTGTTGTAATTCAATATCCGTGTTTCACGTTTGTCTCGAAGAAACTCGAACCCAAACTGAGGTAGTAATTGTTATCTATCTTAGTTTGGTAGTTGTATTTAGCAAATGCAGCTACATATACAATATGCTTTTACGATATCCTAATTATATACTACTGTCTAGACTTCACGTTCTGAGGTCAAGAAAACCTATAAACTCTTCCAAATATTAGCAGCATTGCGCTAATCACTCAAACGAAACGCGCTACATCGCGCAGACATAGAATCATAATCACGGGATGCCAATTTGCGCAAAATTTTCTACACTGAACGATTTCTGTGTGGGGTGGGAATTGAACGGCACGCATTATGCACCTTCAAGGATTGTGTTAAATATAGGAATGGTAAAACAGTTTGAGCTTTCTATCACAGGACTGCTACTCCTCACGGCGCTGATGGGTCAGCCTATATATTTAACACAAAACTGCGGCTAAATAGAGTTAAAGTTGTCGGTTGTCACCAGGTCAAGGACTCGCAACTTGCGTAAGTGTGTGTATCATGCGTTGGCCAAATGCAAGTGAGTCACGTGCATCCTGCACCATCGAGATATTGCATCATACTGATACATTTATACAATCCATCGAATATGTTACGTATCGATATCAGATCCCCTCCGCGATTTATCAATTTACGATGACATCACTGTCTTGGATTGAGTAGTATGCCAATTTCCAGCTCCCCACCTAATATTTTAGGCACTCTCTCTGGATTTGAATTTCGTGTCGTCCGCGAATTTGCAACAATTTTGTAGACAGCAATATTCACATTCATCTTTATTTTAGTTCTTTGCAGAACCTCGCTTACAGCATCTATCCTATCAAATAAACACTTGTCTCGTTCAATCGCATTGCAATCTGCCGTATTGGCAAAGACAGCACATAGTATTATATACTTGATATTTTGAAAATGCAGGATAAAATTATCACCATTCAATGTCTTTCAATTGAGGTCTTTCAGCGGTGCCTAGATGTATTCGTAGGATTGAGCATTTCGAGCTGTCGTTACGTTTCATTCAACACCGAAAAAAAGCGCGTCCGATCAACGAACAACAAACTTGATGTATATATAATATATATATATATATATATATATATATATATATATATATATATATATATATATATATATATATAATATATATATATTAATACATATTTATATAAATATATATATATATATATATATATATATATATATATATATGCATGCATATATATGCATATATGCAGATATATATATATATATATAATATATATATATATATCTATATATATATATTATATATATATATATATATATCTATATATATATATATATATATATATATATATATATATATATATATATATATCTATGTGTGTGTGTGTGTGTGTTTTCGTTCCTTGCAGTTGTTGACAGGTATCCTATAACATGGCCTACCATTCCATCATCAGAAGCATTTTCTTAACTGTATACAAATACAGTATAATATGTATACCTGCCAGTTGCTCCATTTACAGACGTTTGTCATGCATATTAGCCCTGCGATCATATTGCTTGCAATGACGAAGTATATGTGACCCAAAACCTGGTATCTTTGGCAGACTGTGATTACAAATTTCTATGAATACTACTCTCTGATTTGTAACGTTACTGACACCACAGTGGTGGCTGCTCAAGAAAGTAGAATGGATTACCGACATAATGGGCACATATTACAACCAAGGTAACTGCATATTTTACATTATGAATGTCATTGCATTGCAGTCCATCAAATTCACGATGCCATCATCTGGAGAGTGCGAACTGTGCAATCGAAAGTAAATCAACGCATGCTACTGGTTACTGCTGGGGGTCTCGATGACGGATTGCTATCACTTCTTATTTAGCAGATCTATTTCAACGTCAGTCATATCACAACTTACACATACTAAGCTTAATTATGAGTTATGATATCTAAAACCGTAAAAATAGAATACCATTATATATCTTTGCATTAGCAAGAAATGTTGGTCGTTTAACGTATAGATTATTCTCTTGAATCCATCTATGGTAACAAGAATATCTTAACGTATCGCTCTGGTACGAAAGGCTGCCCGGAGACTTGTGTAAATGACTCAAACCTGCCATGCATTGAATACACACATGTGGCACAAATATGAGCTTTATAAAATCTTCCCTTTCGAAGCGCTAATTGTAACAAGATATCAAGCATCATTTCTTAGTGGCAGGAATTTTGCTTAGCAAAAATGATTTATATCATTACAAAGAACTAGAGGAGTATTTATGGTAAGACCCAGTGAATCTGGGAATGGTATATCGTGTTCAGAGAGAACATGATTGCAAAGCCTGAGGCAGCTACCTCAATTATCGTTTGCTTGTATACGCCAGAACGCCATCCGTCAGCATACAACTGTCATCATTGGCTGTTACTTTCAATCTGAGTCCGTATTTAAGCCTGACCAATAAAAACATGCAAATGACCATATCAAAATATTGAGAGTCTAATTGTTTGGGCATGCCTCCTGTTGAATGATTCATAATGACTGGACTATCGTTACACACCTGTTGCACATTAAATCTCCTAAAGTAGGTAGCATCTAGGGCACACCCACCTTGATTTAACTGAGCGTTACAATATTCGGCGTTTACATTAACTAAATACTGCTCAGCATACTGAATATTACGATAGTACCTGTCAAAAACAATTCGTCATTAGATTGTACGCATTTTCATTATAACGGCATTAGTGACCACAGTAATGGGTCCATGGACGGGATAGAGCAGTGTAACGTGATCCTGCGGAAGCGACAATTTCATACCGAGGTATAGAGAGGGCTAAATAACTACGCCTGCAATGTGCGCTCTGGAGGCTTTCAAACAAAGCAAAAGTGACACAGAAATATCGTTAGTTGTACGACACTGCTGTAAGTAACTCACGTGTTTGCCTTACCAACTGAAATGAAAGTCGTCCTATGTCCACCACTTTATATTTGAAAACTGAATTTTCCAGCAATGCAAAAAAACCGCTTAGAAATTATTTTTGGATTTCTTTATATTGTTCCAAAAGTGTGTCTCAGGGGTTTGCTTAAGTGTTTACTTATGTTAATCAATACACAGAACAATGTCAATCTTGCGTGAACACTCGCTTGCTGAAACCTTGCTTGGCCCAAGTTATCGGTGCTTAACCAAGCAACATCGATGACGACATGCACTTGTTCTCATATAGTGACTAGGACGCATTGCTGGGAGAAAGCAGCGATGAAACTTATGCGTGACAAAGATGACTTTTCACAACTAGTCGTTAGCTGCCAATATGTGAACATACAAAGTGATTGATTGTACTGATACAGTCAATAAAGAAGTTATTGAGCCGATATGGAGACTAAATTGAACAGGTCTACGTCACAGTATCTGAACTGTGTATTTGTGAGCTTAGGCAACGCAAATGTGTTTTTTCCTTTTTTTTCTACCTCAGTTTTTGTGAATGTCTTCTTAGTACATCGCAATCGTATGCTTTTTCCTGACACCACACGATTCGTGATGCAACACAATAAATCGGCCGTGGAAGCTGGTGTTATTGAGGATAAACAGTGCAACCCTATATTGTGAAGGGCGAGTGTTACATTCATCCCAATTCATCAGGGCAAATGAACAATGATACTGTACCGACCACGTTGACAGTAGCTCGGGATACGATACATGGTATGGAGTTGATATATGTCAAAGAAAAGATACACATTTGCTCGCAACGATTATCAACGAGGGTTGTGGCGGGGTGCTGACTGCATATAATATACGTTTGACAAAAGTAATGCAAGCGCTCCTAGTGACTGTTTGAGAATCTACGATGATCAAGCAGATTGATTACACTCGTTGATATGTAAGAGCCTCTGCAGCGCCTCAATATGTTGATCCAATTAAACTGACAAGATTTCTTGCATGACGTCGCAAATCCAATACACAACTTCAGTGACACGTTAGTGACAAGAAGGGGAATCGTGTGAAAACGACAGGCAGATGTATGCGTTGTATGTATCATAACAATGGCGATGTGCATGTTCAGCCTTTCTCTGATGAGTATTTGTAGAACTTCTGCTTTATAAATGTAAATATAACATCAGCATGACGTGCAACTTTACACATGAGATAAGGCCAAAGGCTTTATCAAGGACATACCACTTTACTCTTAACAAAACCGGATAGGGATGTGATTATGTTACTCTTTTCAATCAGCCTCGTTGGCCTGTTGAACAACTAAGTCGGAGAGTGCTATGGCGTGATGTAAGGTGATCACCTAGTGGGTGTTATGCACCACATTCAAAACGTGAGGCAATAAACGTCGGCCCGCGTTACACTGTTGGCTTATATCTATGTGAAATACTTAGAACTGCAATCTTCCTCAAGCAACACTCTAGAGTAATCTACTGCTAAAGACTCTCCACATTCAGCAATTGCTTAACGACGCCATGCATTGAAACCCCGATGTCATTACATCTTAGCCCATGTCGCAGCCAAGCCATATTTTCGCCCATTGGTGAAAGCGACAACGATGTGTGTATACATATTTGTAACACCCGGCAGAAGCTGATATTCAAATACGCCGCGTTCAATATGTTGATCTCAATGAGAGTGTTACATGTTGCTACACAGCAGTTGGTTGAACCATAAATTTTGTTCCTGTTTAAAGTTTGGCTCTCGCAGGATCATAAATTCCACGGTTTTTGTGTGTCTGAACTTGATCGGAGCTAATGTCGGTGGCGAAGTTTAAACTGTTTAGCCATTTGATCAAAACGCTGCGGATAAAAAGTTAGCAC
>CM067344.1:17038124-17048124 GCA_034190875.2 Urechis unicinctus
GACAAAATATTACTCATTAATGATTCAATAATTGCAGTCAAAAAGGTAATCTTACCATTTATGGTGGGAAAAGGTCGTTTTACATAGAAAACGAATATATTCGGACATCTGCTGTTTTTAATTACCATAAATGATACTCATTCAAAGTTGTAGTTGAACATCCATTCGACAAGGGGTGCTTACTTACAGTCATTGGTTACACAAGCTTGATCAACGACGCTTAATTTTGCGCTCACCTTTGATCGTGCTTAACTAGAGCAAACCAAAGATAATACATGCCATCAGGATTTGATCAACGAATCTGCTGTTCCGATAACTCTTTTTTAAATACAATTGCTAAATTCTACATTGTTTTTCAAAACATATGGGCCCAAAATGATTAATGCCAATACAATTCTTTCAATATTCGACAGTCGATCCCCTGCCATTTCTTTTTATCACAGGATATCGGTGCACGTCCCATATCACAGGATATATATACGTTCAGCAAATAAGTTTGGTGACTGGGGCTTTTTCGTCTATTGGACAGGAACAACTTTTAAAGGTACAAATGTTAAGAATTCTGCTGTCACAGAATGGTCAACTAAATGCCCCAGGCAATGTGCGGACTGCTATTTAACCATTCACGAGACGACGCATGAAAACAATAGGAATATTTATCATTAGATTACCCATACCCCTCCTCTAGCCGACAATTTGAACCACACCTTATATTCGTTGAGCACCTCAGTTAGTCCCAATCAATTGTTAATAATTATTGGGAAAACAAATCCCTTCCGTCTCCCTTGTTACCTAGCATTTCTATTAGCATTAGTTGCGTGTGATTGAAAGTGACGTTCATCATTTAGGGCTACAAAATTGATTACACGACTTTACAAAAGCCCACAAGCACAAGGGAAAGGTTTAAATAATATTCTTATGGATAATCGTAAATAAATACAGCGTACGTTCAATTGGACATTTGCGCCCTCTATGACTGCACGCCAGTTATATCACGATATTTGTAACCAAAGGAACCCAACCCAAAATACGCCTATATTTTTGTACAAAAAACCTCCAATTACTCAGTAAAAGATGCTAAACATGGCTTTAAATGCAACTTACAGATAAAGAAAACCAATATTTACAGATTTCGGCAAATGGTAATTAACACAGATTCACCCGAGTCACTTGTCAGTTAATTTGCTAAATCACCAGCAGTGGCTATCCAGCACACGGTCCATTCCCTATATATCCTACGTCCACATTATTGATAATGTAGGAACGATATGCGTCGTTGATTGGAATCATGTATCCTATAAGGGAAAAACGAGAGATAAAATACTTGTCGGTTACCCCAATCATAGAGTTAATGCATATGGAATCGATTTCCTTTATCAAATTGGTTGCTTATAAATAGACAATTTGGACTTCCTGGTTAACTGCATTATAAACCTTTCGCTCCATATTAGCTTAAAAATTATTGCTGAGCATTGGCATAGCTTATTGTATTACCTATCTTGGCCACTGTTTTGATCGACGAATTATCCACAATGAATTATTTTACCAGACTTGCCAGTCTGTATTGCTTGTCAATGTATTAGTGGCACCTTAATAACTGTTCACTGATCTCAATGATTGGATTTATTGATGCCCACAACGCTGATTCAATGGTAAATAGAATGGAAGAACTTTATTAAACGGTCACAAAATTACGTCAGATGATACATGATACTTCTTGCTAATATATAGTACCCTGTAATGCACGTTAGGATAGGAGACAAGTCGGTGTTATTCAGCGACCTCGCATTTACTAATTTGTCTTTTAAGTCTGGACATGATATTTATAAGTGCTACCATACTGGCATAATAAGGTACAATATACCCTACACGAACATGCCTGGTGCCCAATACAACACTCTGTACTAAATTAAAGCCTAGTGGCACTATCATCTTATATGGTTCTCTTTACGATTGTTCCAGCTTACAGTGAAGTGATTGTCTAGTTACAAAACCTTCAGGGGGCACATCCTTGTATGAATACATGCACTGCTGCTTCTGCTGCCGAAAGACTTCCCAAAAGAACACCAGGCAGTTATAGCCCTATCCTGTGCGCACAGCTACCATTTCAATTATTATCAAACTACAAACGTATATAAGTAGATAATATTTTGAGTTCTTGACTTCAGTTTTTTCAGGATCTCTCTGAAGCAGCTATTTATTGCCCATTTTGTCTGAAACCCATGAGTCGAAATTGTGGAATGACATCATTATTTTCCAAACAGAGTTAACACCAGAAACCACTGACAATGCACAGACGCCTAGAACGGTGATTAGTTTTTTAAGCCGGAGAGAGCGTACTTCATCTCTTCCTTGGCATCCTGGAGTAATTGATTGATAATCCAGCTGGCACTTCCGATAATCGCGTCTTTTTCATGAATAATTTCCTGAAAAACGTCCATGAGAAAATCAATAAGAAGGGTAATCCTGCCTGGATATCTTTCCATGAATAAATTCCTGAAAACTGCACGTCCATGAGTTAATCTATGAGAAGTTTGATATCAAAATAGACAAATGAAAGCGATCAAACATGGCTAATTGAACAGTTGCATGATATGTGCGGATGTGATCCGTTTCTGCTGATAGGATCAACAATGGATGGTTTCAAACGAAGGCCTTAATAGATATCAGCACTTTACATAATTCAGCAATGCGAATGCGTCACCAGATATGCTAGAAACCTAAGGGACAAAACAAATGTTGCTGCGATAAAAAGTGGGATGCCACATTTGGTTAGAACGCAATAGTGGCCAGAGATTGATGTATTACCAGCTGAAAGAGCAGAGAGTATCTCATACTGGTCTCATTGGTGTGACCAGTAGGTATAATTGTCATCTGGTCTTTGTTGATTTAGCAGATATCCGGCACAACTGCACTCATTGTATACATGATCAATGTCAACTACAATGGATCGTCAATAATAGAGACTGTAATAATATGTGCTGAGGTTAAAGAATTCTCGAATTACAGGTAGATGGTGTCCATGCTTTATTTTTACGAGTGACAAATATTGCGAATTAATTCAATATATAAGGTCAGTGATATCCATTAGTCAAACCAATCGATGCTTCTATCTTATATGAATATATCTGATGTGCCTCAATAAATCAGCGCAGTACTTCATCTTGAAGCCCCACTTTGTATGTTATGCATTGTGAGTCATGTTGATGGTTCTTTGTTACTCATTTTACGTTGGCTGTGCCTCGACGGACTATGCTATGTACAGTAGACTGAACGTCCTCAAATTGCATTGTTCTGATCTGTGAGCAATGTCACCCATGACTCAATGGCTTTCTTCTAATACGGAAAGTAGTTTACGTTTGATTGATGTGTTGAGCATTGTAAAAACAAAGGATCTGAGAGACTATACAGTTACGTGCTTGTGATAAGCTATGGCTATCGTTTAGGCATGACCAAACTTGCATCCAACAATATATGAGTGGTTTAAACTCGAAGGAAAATGATAGTAATCTTTAGTTCATATAATATATGTTAACAAGTTCGTTACTAACATGGTAAAATAAATATCAAAATGTTGTAATCAAATTAGCATCGAATATTGTAATTGTCGGATAAAAACTGATTATTCCAAAACGAATTTGAACATGACGACAGATGCAACCACGAAATCACCTTTGTCATCAATAACATACACTTCCTTGCAGAATAATCTAAAATTCAAATTCAAGTATTGAATAAAAGTCGGTCATATTGGCTATTTACTTGTTGTCAGACGTGTGCCCTGAAATCTTGAACACCAGTTTCAGTCTGCACTACTACTGCATTTATAATGATACATATTCGTTCATGTACTGTCTAAAAGCATAACAGACTTGAAAGTGATATATAAGCTCTTGGAAGTGATCTTCTTGTACAGCATGAATGCTCCAGTGTAACTTTGCAAGGTCTGTGTTCGCTCGTATAAATAGCACCCCAGGTGTAATATTGTCCAACTCTAAAGAGTATAGTCTAACATTTTCATAATGCGTTGAATTGGCAGCATGAAAAGCATAATACTTTAATCATGAAACTTTTCATTAAAAGAGATCAACTTCTTATGTCACACAATTGATAACGATAGGACGTAATAAACTGCAGTAAACTGCATATATTATTTTTGCACTGACCATTACGGCACCTTAAGCTCGGTTAGTACTAAAACTTGTTCAGCAATACCACTCACACCAGTTCACGACATGTAGCTTCTTAGCTTGTCATTCTGCGCGCATATTAATGTACCATTCTAAGGATGTGTGAGGTATACAGCAAATTATTGCTGTCAGTCGTTACAGGCATATTACGTAATGCAGCATGATTGACGCTGCTTTTATCTTCACTGCCGACTGTCATAGTCTAGTCTTACTCTCATTTGTCAGCATTACATAACCTCAAATAAAGGCGCTGACGTCATTTATTGCATAATTCATAATGTGATATATTGCGCCTTAAGCGTCGCTTTTATTATTAGCGCCATCACAAACAGATGCTCTACAGTTGCACTTCTTTCCCTTACGTAGTGCTCAGCCGCGTCGCCCCAAAACCCATGGGTTTTGGGTTCGATATCAAAGTGCGATAGACTAGGTGATGATTCGGAAGTTCATGTTAAAGATATTGTCTAATTTCTGTCCATGGATTTGGCAGCCCTGTCTCTCCAACAGCTTTGTTCCAAATGGGCGCTTCGATCTGAGGAGAGCTGTCAAAGCCTCACAGTAACTGCGGCAATGCTCCCTCTTAGGAGAGCTGTCAAAGCCTCACAGTAACAGCGGCAATGTTCCCTCTGAGGAGAGCTGTCAGAGCCTCACAGTAACTGCGGCAATGCTCCCTCGGTGTTGATAGAGGCACATAACCCAAGTATAACATTGATGCAAAGGTCGATGGTCACTCAATTATCAATAAACACTATGCGGCCCAGAGAGCATCATAACTAAATCCGAGGGCCAAAATATATTGCACCATATATGCCGGATGGTCCCTGGACTGTGTTTAATCAAATTATTAGTCACGATCCAGCGTACCCAGCACTCAAAGATATTGATTCCTTGGCCATATTTCTACTTTCTGGCTTTTCTATTCGAGTTGTCGCTCAGAATAAAATGGGCTAAACATTTGCTGCGGTGGAATATATGATAAGAAAAAGTTTGAATATGTGCCCGAAATGTGTCTCAATACAAGGTATTGAAATGTTAATATGTCTTGTAAGTCAATATAACTGAAAATATTGTTAAAAGGTCTATACTTTATTTAAGCAGTTCTGCATTGACGATGGTTGTAACATTTCCAAACAATAGTGTGGATTTACGAAACTAATACTTTGGAGCACAATTACTCACGTAAACTCGGTTATTAACTACCTGCATACCTCCGACGTTATTTCAGAGATTTTTTGCCAACGGCTTAGTATGGAGCAGCGTTACTCAAATATCACGAAAGACAACGCACTGTCGGAGTAAGATATACAAAATGTGAGGCATAGCAGTAGTTGTACCTAATAAGGAAGTTTGCACAAATGAGTCTATTCGGTTTAAATACAAGATAAAGAAGAAACTCAGTTATAGAATGATGGGACGATTTATTTCATATTAAGCTTTAACAAATGATTGCTCCCACGTCATGCGTACAAATATCGCAGTGACATTTGTGAAGCACTGATATTCCTTCTAATGAGCGGCTTGTTGTGGTATATGGTGGGTCAAAAAAGATTAATTATTCTGATCAACATCATTGGTTAAACAGTCAGGTAATTACACTGGCCGTTACATTGCACCAGGAAACTAATTATCTTCTCTAAAGATTTAATCATTAATGGTGCATCACCCATGGAATTCAGCCACACGTGCGCCAAACAAATAAACTACACAATATTTCCCATCCATATAAACTTTACTCTGACATGTTGTTATTCAATTGCAGATTGATCGCCGTGGCCATCCGAGCAGACAGCTCAATTTTTTTAACTTTCCCGGGGCATTATTATACCTGCCATTGGCATGATAATGATGATGATGATGATGATAATGATGATGATAATATTGATCATGATGATGTCATATATTGACATTGGCGTCGTTTCCAACAACTGCAAGACATATTAACGATAGGAACAAGTACAGGCTGAGGCAAAGATCACCAGGTGCCTCCCTTCATACAGCCCTCACCGCATAAACTCGTAAAAATCAGTGTACTCTCTGTTGGACAATTGATGTGTTCGATTCGCCGTAAAAACGTCTGGCTTCAGTGGCTCAAATATTTTCGCCGTTTGACAAGGTTAGTGGTTTATGCAAGCATTGGCGAGCGTGTATCATACCATCGATTGTTGCTCTGGGGAAGATTAGCTCATTTCTAGCGACATCATTGTCCTGTCGCTGTTAATTCATATTGTAATAAGTGTTCGATTGACGCTTGGTCTTGCCTCTGCTCGACCATCTGATTGTTTAACACTATGGCCATCACGCTAATGCCTGCTATGACAGATTCGGCACAGTTAGAAGTGTTTGAAATAATCATAGTAATTATAGCATTACGGACTGGAGTGTTAAATATATTTTCATAGTGAAGACATTTTGCCGTGTATGGTAGATTTTCAATTAAGTGAAACTAAACCCGTCATTGTTGGTTTATGTAGGCCACAACATTACTTGGGTTCTAGGACACTCGGTGTCCATCAAACAGAATGGTGTATACATATATATATATATATATATATATATATATATATATATATATATATATATATATATATATATATATATATATATATATATATATATATATATATATATATATATATATATATATATATATATATATATATATATGTGTGTGTGTGTGTGTGTGTGTGTGTGTGTGTGTGTGTGTGTGTGTGTGTGTGTGTGTGTGTGTGTGTGTGTGTGTGTGTATGTGTGATATAGTATGCAAAACATTTTAACAAAGATAACCAAAGCAAGAGTACGTCAATTTATCGTCATGATAGTGCAGATTACTTTGTCCATCGGTTGATTAACACAAGCTACGGGTGAGGTAAAGGTTCAATTAATGACGGCGATTCTGTTGTCGAAAATAATATCTTGCACTTATACTGGGGACGGATATGTCCCAAAGCTGAATTGTTCATTCATCAGTTGGGTGACGTAAATTACAGTCCTTCGCTTAAATCCATATGACCATCGTCTGTCGTTTCGATAGATCGTTGGATATGCGAGTATTGTCATATGCACTGTGTCCTTCAGCATAGTTGTAGATTTCAACTGTATCGGCGTTTGAGGTGCCCTAAATATTGTAAAATAATATTATCCGATGAATCGATGTGATGCCATATTTTAGGCAGGGGACCCAGCAAGCACCAGTAGATCAGACGGATATCACAGAGGCACATCCCAGCGTGTAGTTAATTGCATACCCCCATCCACCTAACAGAACCGTATATGCAACCCGTGAGCTGCCATGGGTAGCACTAGGCTTTGAGATACCGTTTGTGGTTTCACTTATGTCTTGCCTTCAAATTATCATAAACATACTAAGTATGGTATGAGCATGGGATGTCAATTGCACAATTCATTGTATCAAACCTTTCATGCATTAGTCGTTTCGCAGGTGCTTACGGAAAGTGTAACCCGTCTTTTGTAACGGATACTCTGTTATTTTTATGCTCTTTTGTGTGATTTACGCAGCGGAAATTAAAATTATGCTCATATGCAACCGGGTATTACCTTGGCACTTAGAACACTGGGTGTTCTTTCATATGAAGTGTTTTCTAGCACACTTAGTTACTTATTCTTCGCACCCGTTGAAAACAGTTGATTATTTGGGATGTTGAAGGCATAATTGAATGGCTATCGCGGGCGCAGCCGTTAGTCTGCGTCCCAGACTCCAGGGGTTCCGCTACGCTTCTCGCCCTAGAATCTACGTTAAGATAATATTCATTAGACACGTTCGTTAATCTTCGTGACCAATCAACGCAAAGGTTGTGACCCGGATTGTCATTAATTGTTTACGTAATAGTCAGTTAAAAAGAACCAGTTGTGTGTCTGCTTCTCTCGCCGACTGTGTGATTAACAGTGCCACTCAGCGTGAAACCACCAATCGGAATGTTGTAGAATGTGTGCCCGGTTCATAAAAGTCACTCGTCCGGTTGGACAAGTTCTTCGGAACTTGTAGAACTAACCAATGAGAGACAATGACTCAAAAGTACCGAGAGTGACCGAGAGACACGGCTTGTGATTGGAGCATCTCAAATCTGGGATGCCTGTCCAGTTCAAGACATTAAGCTCGCCTAGACCTGAAGGCGAGACTATTGAATATCAGTAACATGTAAACAGCGCCCGCAGCCATCAGACTAGGGGACCTTGACAACGCTGCCGTGGAGTAAAATACATAAAGCAAGTTCCGGTATTGAAAGTAATCACGTGATTGATTCAACTTGATTCTATCAGATATCACGACATGTGTTAGACTTCCGATCAATGGGGCTATATTCATGCTTGATTCTACTCTTTAAGAGACAGTCGTCGTTAATGCTTCATGATTCAGTTAGCAGATTCTTAAACAGACGATTGAAGTATGGTTCAAATTCTCTTATGCGTCTGCATTATTAACATTATTTGACATTCAGTAAGGCTGTTTTACACGCTTATGAAAAGAGAAAGCAACATCATGTTCGTTTGGTTTGGTGCAATATAGGGTATTTTGAACTCTTAAGGAATGGGCTTGCACTCTTTTGAAACAATCTTGTTGTAAAATGTTGCTCTAGTTTACATCGCAGGATCCACAGAATCCCACAGCGCTGCCCCTCTCAGAGTCTGCGGCAAGGTGGAAAGCTGATGCTTCCAATCAACGCGACGGTTGTGACCTGAACTGTCCTCTGTCGCGCGCGGCCCGTTCATTAGTTCATGACTTCTTTTTTATGATGCCTTCTATAGTATTGATACGATATCAATTGTGATTCAGGTTTGATCAGGGTACATATTCATGTTGCATTATAGTTAAAAAATTCAAAAAACAGCCACGCCCGACTGCAATAAGTCTTTCAATATCACACCATATAACTGCTGTGGTGATTGCGGGCTTGTGATAATGTCTATATCACAGCTTGCGTTGTATCATATACTTTATCTTTAGCTAAGTTATCAGCTGCCAAGCCGGGTAAAAATCCAAAATTTGCGGCAAATTATTGGTGAAAAATGACATTGTCCAATCAGAAGCAACGACTGAAAGTACCCCAAGAACCACGGCAACTGTTGGTCGCATAGAAATGCCTGCAGCAGTGTGGCATGGGTCACACACACTACTACACAAGCCCCGGCCGCTTGTGGGATGCCTGGGTAAAGAAGATGGGTCTGGGTCTGGAGCTGGAGCTGCTGTGAGACTATGACCAGCACCTCGTTGTCGAAAAGGTAATGCGAGGTGTAATATCCAAGGTCACTCAGCGCCACGCAAGGGCTTCGACCCTTCGAAGCCTAGGACCTATATGAAAAACCCGCCTGAAATGTTAAGTCAGCTTTCATACATGAATACCGACTCGAGACAACATGTACTCGATCAAATACATACAAGTTCCGCGTAAGTCCTGCCATGCAGACGCATATCAACGGAAAACATAAATACAATAACATCTAATGTGAAGTTATTTTTGGCGTTCGGTTTATGTCTTTTATGTGCGTGTTGTTGGACAGGTGTATGTACTTGCTGGTGCTATAGTGTACAAGTGAGCAGGTGTTTGTTATGTAAGTGCACTTTAGGATGCATGCACTTATAATTTCGGGATAATTCGATCTGCATGAAAGAGAAAACAAGAGCAAAGCTACAGCGACTTGTGGGGTTGACATCTCTGCTAGTTATATGCAATAGCATCATAGAATTTGTGAGCAAGTCATGAACAGTAGTAATTATTCATCATTTCGCCGCCATCACAGCTACGGAGGCTTAATGGTTATATAGCGTTTAAATACCGCTCCTGAATGCTGAA
>CM067344.1:17053124-17073124 GCA_034190875.2 Urechis unicinctus
TGATAATCGCTAAAAGCAGCCAATTGCATCCATACTGCACTGTTTCTGCAATTTTGTCATCGTGAAAGCGTCTAATTTTATACCAACATACTGCAAGTTACAGCGTTTCAGCACGTGTCATTCGTGATGAACCCCAATCTCCTTTTATCCAAATCGATATCATGTTTGGTAACTTAACGAACACGGGAGATATCAAATCTGAATAAATCGCGGTGATATACTTTTCATGGCTTTGTTTCATGGCTGTAATAATGACGTAGTATGATTGTATCTTCCAAAATAATCCCTAGCTGGTACTCATTTGAGGGTTATTGCCTGTAAATGAATACCTATGTGTTACGTGTCAGTTATCAATAAAGAACATAACCTTATGGATCAGCGGCAAACGTGGATAGTATCGTTAAATGAACTGTTTAATACCGCAACTCATATCTGGGATAACACCCAACATGCGAGAAGAAGAGCCATTTCTGGTTGGTCGTGGCTAATATTTCTCAATTTAATTTAATATCTATTCTCTATGAACCCCATACCGTGTCAAGTCAATTGATTTCTTAATCCGATATACTCATTAGTCCACACCCTTTTGTTCTGTTGCAACACCAGACGAAATATCTCGGTGAGAGGATCAGTGTTGGCATCACCTACGTGGCATGTGTGGCGGCCGTGATATAATAGAGAGGCTTACTACAGAGACTCGTCGGAGATGCGTTGTACTGGCCCTTATCTGGTGCGCGGCCTACCTCATATCAGCAATATATGTCAGGATGGGATGGTTGAGTCTGCATGAGATATCGAGACATGTATGACGACAGACTATTTGATTGTTCAATCTTTCAAGGCCGTGAATACTTTATGTCGGAACCAAACAGTAACGATGATAACTTCATAGTGGAAAAATGCAATGGAGCAAAGAGGTGTAGTAAATAAATCCGCAAACTTTGGTTTATTGCTCAATACTGCCATATGACGCACATACTTCAGTCTATCAGACTTTCTCGCAAGGCAGATTGCTTGTAAACACTTGTAAGGTCTAGCGATAGGCTCATTAACATTGCACAGCTGCATACTTATCAGGTACTTGCTGAAACATCCAGCCTACTTTCTTAGGAATTCTTTTGCAAGCACATGTTATATTATATATTTGCAATAATAAAACATTAACATTATCGTAATTATCTTTACTGTCTACAGAATATGAATAGCAAACCCATACAGAACAAAGAGGACCATAGTTAATTAGGAGTGTTTGTAACGGCTTAACATAAATGCTTACGGAAGGATCTGTGATTTGAATGGTTTGTCAAGTAATCACAACATTGTGCCCTAGTCATTATTCTCAATCAAACGGCATCTGGGGACGTTAAGCTCAATTAGTATACGACCATGTTCCATTATACTCTTTGGAGTCAAGCATTATGATCGTTTATATCAATGAGCTGGCAAAACCATGAGCGTAAGAAATGGGCACCAATGCAAAGTTCATGGGATATTTATGGAGGATGGCAAGAGAAGGTATTGCCCGAGAAATGTCTAAAGGCACATCTGCAACAGATCGCATTAGAAAGATTGAGGAGGGGACGGACAAAGAAATATATATCATACACAAAGCGACTTAGTACTTGACCAAAAATTATCCTTCATATTGCTTTGTATGGATGAGGTAATTCAATATCTCTGATTAACGTTTATCTCGACGAAACTCAAAACCTCAATTGAGGGAAGTAATTGTTATCTATCTTATTGTTGTAGTTGTTTTGAACAAATACAGCTACATATATTATTTGCTTTTACGATGTTATAATTATATACGACTGCATAGACTCCACGTGCTGGGGTCGAGATGAACTTCCATACTCTCGCACACGTAAGCATTGCACTAATCATACAAAAGAAACGCGCTACAGCGCACAGGCATAACCGCAGGGTGCCAACACTAAACGAATTATGTGTTGGTGGGACGGCACGCATTATGCTCCTCAAGTCCATTTGATTGTGTTTAATAAAGATATGGTAAAACAGCTTGAGCTTTCTATCACAGGAATGCTACTCCGCACGGCGCTGATGAGACAACATATATATTTAGCACGATACACAATCGCGCGGCTCATAAGAGTTTAAAATGTCGGTTGTGTGTAACATGCGTGGGCCAAAACCAAGTGAGTCACGTGCTTCCTGCACCATTGCGATATCGCATCATACTGAAACGTTTCATACAATCCATCGAATAATTTGCGTACCCATAACAGATCCCCTCCCTGATCTATCAACTTACGATATATCATCGCTGTCTGTGACTTAGAAGTATATGCCAGTTCCCCGCTCCCCCACCAAATCGGTTCTGCCATCCAATATTTTAGATTCTCTCTCATGCGCTGAAGTTTTTGTCGGTAAATTGTCACTTTTTGGTTAAGGAGCATATAAATATATATATGATTATATATATTCATACATATTTATATATGTATCATAGAAGCGCTAAGTGTAACAGCATTCAGTGCTTGGCAAAAACGATTTATGTAACCTACGAACTACAGGAGTATTTATGGTAGGACGCGAAGAATTTGGGAATGGTGTTTCGTTTTCAGAGAGAACATGATTGCAAATCCTGAGACAGCCACCTCATTAACCGTTTGCTTGTATAAGTAAAAATGACATCAACGAATATACGACTGTCATCATTGGCTGCTGCTTCGTATCCGTATCCGAGCTTGCTAAATCAAGCATGCAATGGCCATTCCAAAATATTGCCAGTAAACACTTGTTGTGCATTAAATCATATAAAGTATGCAATAACACCCACACTGATTAAAATGAGCGCTTCAATATTCGGCGAGAGTATTAACTAAAAACTGCAAAGCATATTGCGATAGTACAAGAGTAATACCATTCGCCATGTGATTCGCAGGCATTTCCATGATAGCGACATGGCTTTCGTATTTACAGTAATGGGTTCATGGAAGGGATGGGGCTGTTAAACGTGATCGTGCGAGGTACATTGAGAGCGAAATAACGTAGTAACAAGAAATATCATTTAAACCCCGAATCCAAGCACTGATCGTCGTCAGATGGTAAAATGCATATTCTCATCGAAACCCAACGATCGATCGTATGACACCCCCGTTAGTAACTCACGTGCTTGACTGTCCAACTATAAAAAAATTCGTACCAGATGTAGAAAAAATGACCCAGGAAGCTGGTGTTATTGGAGATAAACAGTGCAACCCTATATTGTGACTGGGGAGTATTATACTCTCCCCAATTCAACAGGACAAAAGCTTCCAGGAACAATGATACTGTACTGATCCCATCGACGGTAGTAGGGATACTTTACATGATATGGCGATAATATAGACTAATGCTCGAGGGGTTTGGAGGGGTGATAACTGCATACAATAGAAGATTGGCACAAGTAAAGCAATCGTTCTTAGTAAATGTTTGAGAATAAACGATGATCAAGCAGATTGATTAAACTCGTTGATATGTAAGAGCCTCTGCAGCGCTTCAACAAATTAATCCAATTTAACTGACAAGATTTCTTGCGTGACGTCGCAAATCCAATACACAACTTCAGTGACACGTTAGTGACAAGAAGGGGAAACGGGTGAATACGACAAGCAAATGTACGCGTTGTTTGTATCATAGCAATGGCGATATGCATGTTCAGCATTTATCTGATGAGTATATGTCGAACTTCAACCTTATAAATGTATACATAACATCAGCTTGACGTGCAGCTTTATGCATGGGATAAGGCCAACGGCTTTCACAAGGACATTCCGCCCATCTTTACTCTAAACAAAACATGGTAAGGGTGTGATCATTGACCGATACAACAACACAGTCGGAGAGTGATATGACGTAATTTTACGTGGTCATCTAGTGGGTGTTATCCAACAATAAGGCAATAAACGTATGGTGTTATATAAATGCATACATAACATGAGCTTGACGTGCAGCTTCACACATGGGATAAGGTGTAGGCGGCATTGATGTTTACATATTTGTCACGCTCGGCAGTAGCCGATATCCGAATACGGCCGTGTTCAATATGTTGATCTCAATGAGTGTTACATTTTGCTACCCAACAGTGGGTTGAACCATATCTCTATTTTTGTTCCTGCTGAACTTTTGGCTCTTGCGGGATTGTAACACCCCGCGTGTTTTTGTGTTTGAACAGCTAGCACCAATAGTATACAATTAACTAGTGGTTGTCACTCAGATGGTGCTGATATTTTATTCTTAATTATGCTAGTTGTGCGATAAGTCAAATGACGTTTGAGTAATTTAACTCAGGGGTCATTTTTGAATTTTTATCTTTTTAGTGCACGAACTTTGTCGGTGAATACTGAACGGTAATTTTTAAGTTGCATCGTATCTCACATGGCTAATCTGTTCCATAGAAAACCCAATTGCTTCACGTTACATCTTGCCTCGAGCGATTAGCCTGTCGCCGAAATAAACCATGGATAAGTAGATGATGGATGTTATCATTGAGACCCTAGATTAAGCATTTAAGATTACTGGGGCTTTGTTGATCGGGGGCCGGAATCAATTTTATAATCTTATCACGTCTTCCTATTAACTGGGAGCATCAATCATAATATCTAGGCATACATATAATTAATTAATGTACGATGTCGGGAGGTCAATAATGCATAAGTGTAAACATAAACTGCAATAAGAACGCCTTTTTAAGCGAATGGATGAATGCAAATGAAGCCACCATCAATCGTAATAATGCTCTCAGATCAGTCCTTATGATATGAATACCCAATAAGTGTCATAGCATAACAATATTTACACCTACCAGTGCTATATGTGAGTTACCATGCCATATCATACCAGTGTTACATAGAAGGTAAATTACAACAAGCAGACCTGCAAAGCGGAACCCATGTCACACTAGCAGTAAGGTCAATTCTAAGCTTGTGATTTGCCGGCCCTTAATGAATCACAAGGAACAAATGCAGATAATATAAAGCATTTTGAGGCGCGATCCGTCGCTCTCAAGTGGTGGTCACATTAACCCATAAATCCCAGTCGTGTTGGCTTATCTGTGTGGAGATTCGTGCTGGTTGTGCAATGTCACGAACTGGGGAGGGATTTTTTTTATCATGGCCAAATCTCTTCTTGGCAGTGTTTCAAGTTAGTAATGATGACACATGATTGAATCTGCCGAATAAATCCCCTACTAGCTCTCGAGTGTTATTGTCTTCATGTATGTCAATGGTGGGGGTTATACACATTTGGCAACACGGCAAGCACATATGGCATTTACTAATTAATTATTTAATTTTGCATCCTCAATTGGTATGGTACCGCATTCAGTTCTGGACAGAGAATCCCCTCTTCGTACACCAAGCCATCGGTCGGACAGGAATGTTGTGCGCCAGTCCGAAACTCGAACCGGTTTCTAAACACCCTCTTCCCTACATTTTAAAGCAAGGCTTTATCAACCTTGTTATTTGAAAAGTGACGATAAGCTTCTGCTGCGGGTACGATTTGCACAGATACATGGCGCAATGACAGCACATTCGTTTAGCATACCAATGCATATGCCCGGATTCGTTACGTTGTTTTACATTTTGAATTGAAGTTGAATAAAGTTGCCTATGCTTTGCATGAACGTTCATTGGCGAGGTTGTTTTCGTGATGGCGAAACATATCGACTGGTGCACGGATAGTTAAGGATCGTGCAAATGATAATGTTTTGCTGCAAGTTATAAGATGGTCATCATTCATATCCGAATGAGTTATAATGACAGGTACGTAAAGCACTTTGCCATTCCATTTGATGTATCGGAACAATGGTATGCGATTTGTCTAATTCGTGTTCTGATCAGCTGTTGAAGAAGATGATAAGTTCATATGTAACTCACTTTTTATGTGGATCGCTGTCACCAGACTGTACAATGGGTAGAAAATAGGATAAGATGTGGAGGTGTGTGCACACTAAATTACCGCATTATACATAGTCATTGTCTTTTGAAGAGAAATTCGGTGCAGATGTTTTGTCCCCTGACAATTATTCCTGTGGGCGTTATTTAATGGATGAGTATGATCTTACCAGTCAGAATACATTATGCACTAGAATGCACCCTTTGATTCTATCGTAAGTAATGTAATGTAATTGAATCACAATAACTATCGGTTAGGTCTCTTGAAGGCAGAGAGTACATTCAGAAGACAAATGCGAAGTCCATGGATCGGCAGAAATTAAATATGTTTTGAGGTTAACATATGCTATAGACATGTGTAAGTTCACTCAAGCTCACCAGTGCCCGCTGCAATGTACAGAAGAGCATTTGCGTCGATAAATCCTAAATAAATACAAGGAACAGGAATTGTTACGTCACATTTAAAGTTAACAATGGCAAACACCACAAAGTTATCCACTCAGCATCGATCTCCTTGTAGATGGTTACAATGTCTACCGTGAATAATATGTAGCACTGCATCCATATTATATGACTGAGTGGTAGTGGCCTATTTAGTAGATCAGGTAGATTTTTCGTTTACCCTGAATATCGCTTATCCTGTAATTCAGACCATTTTAACGAATACTTGGACCCCCTTCGCCATTCGCCAATACCTAATTACATGCAGTTGTAAATTCCTGATAGTGGTGGGGCCTAATTTACAAAGACTCAGTATGGGCCATGACGAGGCACCATACATAGAATTAATTGCTGTTCGGCATGCATTCCATAATTACAGGAGGTCATAACTGTAAATTCGTAATTATTTAGGTTAAACAACAACCATGCTTATGTAGCCATGAGGTCGCAGTGCAGCAGCCATCCAATGTGATTAACGAGCGAATATATGATCATCAGCATTTCATTCACCAAATATAATTCGCCAGACGATTACTCGTTTATGAGAAAAAGCCAACACTGCAAGATTGTGAGTGACAGACAAAGACACTTAGATCATAGATAGGGTAGTATCGTGCTTAATAATGATGGTCTTCCTTATTTAGGCGTTCGGCCACCAGCGGATTGCAGCACTTTGTCACTGTAAATACTCCAGGAAAAGATTCCAAACAACCTAGTTCACTGTTGTGAGAAAAAGGCACATCAAACCCGAAGGGGAAAAGCGCTGTATGAGCAAAGCAGCGTATGAACAAACGTTAAGCAAATAGATAACACATTCATGAATTGCAAACAACTCAGCAACTCTATATTGCACAGCTAACATTGCTTTTATAATGTTGCGCCCCAAAAGAATCTTTTGTTCTATATCATATAAAGAGACGTGCTACAGAAGCAGCAGGATTTGTTGTTACCGCTCTATAATTGATAGCTGACGGCTAAGAGCAAATAAGCACAAATCAGTCATTCCAAAGAACCATCAAAACATTTTCATTGAAGCTAATGTAAGCATTCACTGATTATATGAGGCAATAAAGTATTCCATAAATATGTTATGTTCTCGTCCAGCATAACGAAGGCTCATTATAGGTAAAGCGAACACAGCACAATTTAATATATATATATGTCGTCAGTAGCCGAACAGAGCATTTTTGTACTTACTTGCTATCTACCGTAAACGATTATAGGATTGATAAACATCTTGATGACCCTGGGTATGTGTTCGTTGTTATTTACAGCTTTCCGGAAGCAGTATCCTATGCATAGCAAACAATATTTCTATATAACATTGATCGGGTGAGAGGAGCAAGGTGATAATCGCTAAAAGCAGCTAATTTCATCCATACTGCACTGTTTCTGCAATTTTGTCATCGTGAAAGCGTCTAATTTTATACCAACATACTGCAAGTTACAGCGTTTCAGCACGTGTCATTCGTGATGAACCCCAATCTCCTTTTATCCAAATCGATATCATGTTTGGTAACTTAACGAACACAGCAGATATCAAATCTGAATAAACCGCGGTGATATACTTTTCATGGCTTTGTTTCATGGCTGTAATAATGACGTAGTATGATTGTATCTTCCAAAATAATGCCTAGCTGGTACTCATGTGAGGGTTATTGCCTGTAAATGAATACCTATGTGTTACGTGTCAGTTATCAATAAAGAACATAACCTTATGGATCAGCGGCAAACGTGGATAGTATCGTTAAATGAACTGTTTAATACCGCAACTCATATCTGGGATAACACCCAACATGCGAGAAGAAGAGCCATTTCTGGTTGGTCGTGGCTAATATTTCTCAATTTAATTTAATATCTATTCTCTATGAACCCCATACCGTGTCAAGTCAATTGTTTTCTTAATCCGATATACTCATTAGTCCACACCCTTTTGTTCTGTTGCAACACCAGACGAAATATCTCGGTGAAAGGATCAGTGTTGGCATCACCTACGTGGCATGTGTGGCGCCGTGATATAATAGAGAGGCTTACTACAGGGACTCGTCGGAGATGCGTTGTACTGGCCCTTATCTGGTGCGCGGCCTACCTCATATCAGCAATATATGTCAGGATGGGATGGTTGAGTCTGCATGAGATATCGAGACATGTATGACGACAGACTATTTGATTGTTCAATCTTTCAAGGCCGCGAATACTTTATGTCGGAACCAAACAGTAACGATGATAACTTCATAGTGGAAAAAATGCATTGGAGCAAAGAGGTGTAGTAAATAAATCCGCAGACTTTGGTTTATTGCTCAATACTGCCATATGACGCACATACTTCAGTCTATCAGACTTTCTCGCAAGGCAGATTGCTTGTAAACACTTGTAAGGTCTAGCGATAGGCTCATTAACATTGCACAGCTGCATACTTATCAGGTACTTGCTGAAACATCCAGCCTACTTTCTTAGGAATTCTTTTGCAAGCACATGTTATATTATATATTTGCAATAATAAAACATTAACATTATCGTAATTATCTTTACTGTCTACAGAATATGAATAGCAAACCCATACAGAACAAAGAGGACCATAGTTAATTAGGAGTGTTTGTAACGGCTTAACATAAATGCTTACGGAAGGATCTGTGATTTGAATGGTTTGTCAAGTAATCACAACATTGTGCCCAAGTCATTATTCTCAATCAAACGGCGTCTGGGGACGTTAAGCTCAATTAGTATACGACCATGTTCCATTATACTCTTTGGAGTCAAGCATTATGATCGTTTATATCAATGAGCTGGCAAAACCATGAGCGTAAGAAATGGGCACCAATGCAAAGTTCATGGGATATTTATGGAGGATGGCAAGAGAAGGTATTGCCCGAGAAATGTCTAAAGGCACATCTGCAACAGATCGCATTAGAAAGATTGAGGAGGGGACGGACAAAGAAATATATATCATACACAAAGCGACTTAGTACTTGACCAAAAATTATCCTTCATATTGCTTTGTATGGATGAGGTAATTCAATATCTCTGATTAACGTTTATCTCGACGAAACTCAAACCTCAATTGAGGAAGTAATTGTTATCTATCTTATTGTTGTAGTTGTTTTGAACAAATACAGCTACATATATTATTTGCTTTTACGATGTTATAATTATATACGACTGCATAGACTCCACGTGCTGGGGTCGAGATGAACTTCCATACTCTCGCACACGTAAGCATTGCACTAATCATACAAAAGAAACGCGCTACAGCGCACAGGCATAACCGCAGGGTGCCAACACTAAACGAATTATGTGTTGGTGGGACGGCACGCATTATGCTCCTCAAGTCCATTTGATTGTGTTTAATAAAAATATGGTAAAACAGCTTGAGCTTTCTATCACAGGAATGCTACTCCGCACGGCGCTGATGAGACAACATATATATTTAGCACGATACACAATCGCGCGGCTCATAAGAGTTTAAAATGTCGGTTGTGTGTAACATGCGTGGGCCAAAACCAAGTGAGTCACGTGCTTCCTGCACCATTGCGATATCGCATTATACTGAAACGTTTCATACAATCCATCGAATAATTTGCGTACCCATAACAGATCCCCTCCCTGATCTATCAACTTACGATATATCATCGCTGTCTGTGACTTAGAAGTATATGCCAGTTCCCCGCTCCCCCACCAAATCGGTTCTGCCATCCAATATTTTAGGTTCTCTCTCATGCGCTGAAGTTTTTGTCGGTAAATTGTCACTTTTTGGTTAAGGAGCATATAAATATATATATGATTATATATATTCATACATATTTATATATGTATCATAGAAGCGCTAAGTGTAACAGCATTCAGTGCTTGGCAAAAACGATTTATGTAACCTACGAACTACAGGAGTATTTATGGTAGGACGCGAAGAATTTGGGAATGGTGTTTCGTTTTCAGAGAGAACATGATTGCAAATCCTGAGACAGCCACCTCATTAACCGTTTGCTTGTATAAGTAAAAATGACATCAACGAATATACGACTGTCATCATTGGCTGCTGCTTCGTATCCGTATCCGAGCTTGCTAAATCAAGCATGCAATGGCCATTCCAAAATATTGCCAGTAAACACTTGTTGTGCATTAAATCATATAAAGTATGCAATAACACCCACACTGATTAAAATGAGCGCTTCAATATTCGGCGAGAGTATTAACTAAAAACTGCAAAGCATATTGCGATAGTACAAGAGTAATACCATTCGCCATGTGATTCGCAGGCATTTCCATGATAGCGACATGGCTTTCGTATTTACAGTAATGGGTTCATGGACGGGATGGGGCTGTTAAACGTGATCCTGCGAGGTACATTGAGAGCGAAATAACGTAGTAACAAGAAATATCATTTAAACCCCGAATCCAAGCACTGATTGTCGTCAGATGGTAAAATGCATATTCTCATCGAAACCCAACGATCGATCGTATGACACCCCCGTTAGTAACTCACGTGTTTGACTGTCCAAATATAAAAAAATTCGTACCAGATGTAGAAAAAATGACCCAGGAAGCTGGTGTTATTGGAGATAAACAGTGCAACCCTATATTGTGACTGGGGAGTATTATACTCTCCCCAATTCAACAGGACAAAAGCTTCCAGGAACAATGATACTGTACTGATCCCATCGACGGTAGTAGGGATACTTTACATGATATGGCGATAATATAGACTAATGAAAAGATACACTTTTGCTCGAGGGGTTTGGAGGGGTGATAACTGCATACAATAGAAGATTGGCACAAGTAAAGCAATCGTTCTTAGTAAATGTTTGAGAATAAACGATGATCAAGCAGATTGATTAAACTCGTTGATATGTAAGAGCCTCTGCAGCGCTTCAACAAATTAATCCAATTTAACTGACAAGATTTCTTGCGTGACGTCGCAAATCCAATACACAACTTCAGTGACACGTTAGTGACAAGAAGGGGAAACGGGTGAATACGACAAGCAAATGTACGCGTTGTTTGTATCATAGCAATGGCGATATGCATGTTCAGCATTTATCTGATGAGTATATGTCGAACTTCAACCTTATAAATGTATACATAACATCAGCTTGACGTGCAGCTTTATGCATGGGATAAGGCTAACGGCTTTCACAAGGACATTCCGCCCATCTTTACTCTAAACAAAACATGGTAAGGGTGTGATCATTGACCGATACAACAACACAGTCGGAGAGTGATATGACGTAATTTTACGTGGTCATCTAGTGGGTGTTATCCAACAATAAGGCAATAAACGTATGGTGTTATATAAAAGCATACATAACATGAGCTTGACGTGCAGCTTCACTCATGGGATAAGGTGTAGGCGGCATTGATGTTTACATATTTGTCACGCTCGCCAGTAGCCGATATCCGAATACGGCCGTGTTCAATATGTTGATCTCAATGAGTGTTACATTTTGCTACCCAACAGTGGGTTGAACCATATCTCTATTTTTGTTCCTGCTGAACTTTTGGCTCTTGCGGGATTGTAACACCCCGCGTGTTTTTGTGTTTGAACAGTTAGCACCAATAGTATACAATAAACTAGTGGTTGTCACTCAGATGGTGCTGATATTTTATTCTTGATTATGCTAGTTGTGCGATAAGTCAAATGACGTTTGAGTAATTTAACTCAGGGGTCATTTTTGAATTTTTATCTTTTTAGTGCACGAACTTTGTCGGTGAATACTGAACGGTAATTTTTAAGTTGCATCGTATCTCACATGGCTAATCTGTTCCATAGAAAACCCAATTGCTTCACGTTACATCTTGCCTCGAGCGATTAGCCTGTCGCCGAAATAAACCATGGATAAGTAGATGATGGATGTTATCATTGAGACCCTAGATTAAGCATTTAAGATTACTGGGGCTTTGTTGATCGGGGGCCGGAATCAATTTTATAATCTTATCACGTCCTCCTATTAACTGGGAGCATCAATCATAATATCTAGGCATACATATAATTAATTAATGTACGATGTCGGGAGGTCAATAATGCATAAGTGTAAACATAAACTGCAATAAGAACGCCTTTTTAAGCGAATGGATGAATGCAAATGAAGCCACCATCAATCGTAATAATGCTCTCAGATCAGTCCTTATGATATGAATACCCAATAAGTGTCATAGCATAACAATATTTACACCTACCAGTGCTATATGTGAGTTACCATGCCATATCATACCAGTGTTACGTAGAAGGTAAATTACAACAAGCAGACCTGCAAAGCGGAACCCATGTCACACTAGCAGTAAGGTCAATTCTAAGCTTGTGATTTGCCGGCCCTTAATGAATCACAAGGAACAAATGCAGATAATATAAAGCATTTTGAGGCGCGATCCGTCGCTCTCAAGTGGTGGTCACATTAACCCATAAATCCCAGTCGTGTTGGCTTATCTGTGTGGAGATTCGTGCTGGTTGTGCAATGTCACGAACTGGGGAGGGATTTTTTTTATCATGGCCAAATCTCTTCTTGGCAGTGTTTCAAGTTAGTAATGATGACACATGATTGAATCTGCCGAATAAATCCCCTACTAGCTCTCGAGTGTTATTGTCTTCATGTATGTCAATGGTGGGGGTTATACACATTTTGGCAACACGGCAAGCACATATGGCATTTACTAATTAATTATTTAATTTTGCATCCTCAATTGGTATGGTACCGCATTCAGTTCTGGACAGAGAATCCCCTCTTCGTACACCAAGCCATCGGTCGGACAGGAATGTTGTGCGCCAGTCCGAAACTCGAACCGGTTTCTAAACACCCTCTTCCCTACATTTTAAAGCAAGGCTTTATCAACCTTGTTATTTGAAAAGTGACGATAAGCTTCTGCTGCGGGTACGATTTGCACAGATACATGGCGCAATGACAGCACATTCGTTTAGCATACCAATGCATATGCCCGGATTCGTTACGTTGTTTTACATTTTGAATTGAAGTTGAATAAAGTTGCCTATGCTTTGCATGAACGTTCATTGGCGAGGTTGTTTTCGTGATGGCGAAACATATCGACTGGTGCACGGATAGTTAAGGATCGTGCAAATGATAATGTTTTGCTGCAAGTTATAAGATGGTCATCATTCATATCCGAATGAGTTATAATGACAGGTACGTAAAGCACTTTGCCATTCCATTTGATGTATCGGAACAATGGTATGCGATTTGTCTAATTCGTGTTCTGATCAGCTGTTGAAGAAGATGATAAGTTCATATGTAACTCACTTTTTATGTGGATCGCTGTCACCAGACTGTACAATGGGTAGAAAATAGGATAAGATGTGGAAGTGTGTGCACACTAAATTACCGCATTATACATAGTCATTGTCTTTTGAAGAGAAATTCGGTGCAGATGTTTTGTCCCCTGACAATTATTCCTGTGGGCGTTATTTAATGGATGAGTATGATCTTACCAGTCAGAATACATTATGCACTAGAATGCACCCTTTGATTCTATCGTAAGTAATGTAATGTAATTGAATCACAATAACTATCGGTTAGGTCTCTTGAAGGCAGAGAGTACATTCAGAAGACAAATGCGAAGTCCATGGATCGGCAGAAATTAAAATATGTTTTGAGGTTAACATATGCTATAGACATGTGTAAGTTCACTCAAGCTCACCAGTGCCCGCTGCAATGTACAGAAGAGCATTTGCGTCGATAAATCCTAAATAAATACAAGGAACAGGAATTGTTACGTCACATTTAAAGTTAACAATGGCAAACACCACAAAGTTATCCACTCAGCATCGATCTCCTTGTAGATGGTTACAATGTCTACCGTGAATAATATGTAGCACTGCATCCATATTATATGACTGAGTGGTAGTGGCCTATTTAGTAGATCAGGTAGATTTTTCGTTTACCCTGAATATCGCTTATCCTGTAATTCAGACCATTTTAACGAATACTTGGACCCCCTTCGCCATTCGCCAATACCTAATTACATGCAGTTGTAAATTCCTGATAGTGGTGGGGCCTAATTTACAAAGACTCAGTATGGGCCATGACGAGGCACCATACATAGAATTAATTGCTGTTCGGCATGCATTCCATAATTACAGGAGGTCATAACTGTAAATTCGTAATTATTTAGGTTAAACAACAACCATGCTTATGTAGCCATGAGGTCGCAGTGCAGCAGCCATCCAATGTGATTAACGAGCGAATATATGATCATCAGCATTTCATTCACCAAATATAATTCGCCAGACGATTACTCGTTTTATGAGAAAAAGCCAACACTGCAAGATTGTGAGTGACAGACAAAGACACTTAGATCATAGATAGGGTAGTATCGTGCTTAATAATGATGGTCTTCCTTATTTAGGCGTTCGGCCACCAGCGGATTGCAGCACTTTGTCACTGTAAATACTCCAGGAAAAGATTCCAAACAACCTAGTTCACTGTTGTGAGAAAAAGGCACATCAAACCTGAAGGGGAAAAGCGCTGTATGAGCAAAGCAGCGTATGAACAAACGTTAAGCAAATAGATAACACATTCATGAATTGCAAACAACTCAGCAACTCTATATTGCACAGCTAACATTGCTTTTATAATGTTGCGCCCCAAAAGAATCTTTTGTTCTATATCATATAAAGAGACGTGCTACAGAAGCAGCAGGATTTGTTGTTACCGCTCTATAATTGATAGCTGACGGCTAAGAGCAAATAAGCACAAATCAGTCATTCCAAAGAACCATCAAAACATTTTCATTGAAGCTAATGTAAGCATTCACTGATTATATGAGGCAATAAAGTATTCCATAAATATGTTATGTTCTCGTCCAGCATAACGAAGGCTCATTATAGGTAAAGCGAACACAGCACAATTTAATATATATATATGTCGTCAGTAGCCGAACAGAGCATTTTTGTACTTACTTGCTATCTACCGTAAACGATTATAGGATTGATAAACATCTTGATGACCCTGGGTATGTGTTCGTTGTTATTTACAGCTTTCCGGAAGCAGTATCCTATGCATAGCAAACAATATTTCTATATAACATTGATCGGGTGAGAGGAGCAAGGTGATAATCGCTAAAAGCAGCTAATTTCATCCATACTGCACTGTTTCTGCAATTTTGTCATCGTGAAAGCGTCTAATTTTATACCAACATACTGCAAGTTACAGCGTTTCAGCACGTGTCATTCGTGATGAACCCCAATCTCCTTTTATCCAAATCGATATCATGTTTGGTAACTTAACGAACACAGCAGATATCAAATCTGAATAAACCGCGGTGATATACTTTTCATGGCTTTGTTTCATGGCTGTAATAATGACGTAGTATGATTGTATCTTCCAAAATAATGCCTAGCTGGTACTCATGTGAGGGTTATTGCCTGTAAATGAATACCTATGTGTTACGTGTCAGTTATCAATAAAGAACATAACCTTATGGATCAGCGGCAAACGTGGATAGTATCGTTAAATGAACTGTTTAATACCGCAACTCATATCTGGGATAACACCCAACATGCGAGAAGAAGAGCCATTTCTGGTTGGTCGTGGCTAATATTTCTCAATTTAATTTAATATCTATTCTCTATGAACCCCATACCGTGTCAAGTCAATTGTTTTCTTAATCCGATATACTCATTAGTCCACACCCTTTTGTTCTGTTGCAACACCAGACGAAATATCTCGGTGAAAGGATCAGTGTTGGCATCACCTACGTGGCATGTGTGGCGCCGTGATATAATAGAGAGGCTTACTACAGGGACTCGTCGGAGATGCGTTGTACTGGCCCTTATCTGGTGCGCGGCCTACCTCATATCAGCAATATATGTCAGGATGGGATGGTTGAGTCTGCATGAGATATCGAGACATGTATGACGACAGACTATTTGATTGTTCAATCTTTCAAGGCCGCGAATACTTTATGTCGGAACCAAACAGTAACGATGATAACTTCATAGTGGAAAAAAATGCATTGGAGCAAAGAGGTGTAGTAAATAAATCCGCAACTTTGGTTTATTGCTCAATACTGCCATATGACGCACATACTTCAGTCTATCAGACTTTCTCGCAAGGCAGATTGCTTGTAAACACTTGTAAGGTCTAGCGATAGGCTCATTAACATTGCACAGCTGCATACTTATCAGGTACTTGCTGAAACATCCAGCCTACTTTCTTAGGAATTCTTTTGCAAGCACATGTTATATTATATATTTGCAATAATAAAACATTAACATTATCGTAATTATCTTTACTGTCTACAGAATATGAATAGCAAACCCATACAGAACAAAGAGGACCATAGTTAATTAGGAGTGTTTGTAACGGCTTAACATAAATGCTTACGGAAGGATCTGTGATTTGAATGGTTTGTCAAGTAATCACAACATTGTGCCCAAGTCATTATTCTCAATCAAACGGCGTCTGGGGACGTTAAGCTCAATTAGTATACGACCATGTTCCATTATACTCTTTGGAGTCAAGCATTATGATCGTTTATATCAATGAGCTGGCAAAACCATGAGCGTAAGAAATGGGCACCAATGCAAAGTTCATGGGATATTTATGGAGGATGGCAAGAGAAGGTATTGCCCGAGAAATGTCTAAAGGCACATCTGCAACAGATCGCATTAGAAAGATTGAGGAGGCGACGGACAAAGAAATATATATCATACACAAAGCGACTTAGTACTTGACCAAAAATTATCCTTCATATTGCTTTGTATGGATGAGGTAATTCAATATCTCTGATTAACGTTTATCTCGACGAAACTCAAACCTCAATTGAGGAAGTAATTGTTATCTATCTTATTGTTGTAGTTGTTTTGAACAAATACAGCTACATATATTATTTGCTTTTACGATGTTATAATTATATACGACTGCATAGACTCCACGTGCTGGGGTCGAGATGAACTTCCATACTCTCGCACACGTAAGCATTGCACTAATCATACAAAAGAAACGCGCTACAGCGCACAGGCATAACCGCAGGGTGCCAACACTAAACGAATTATGTGTTGGTGGGACGGCACGCATTATGCTCCTCAAGTCCATTTGATTGTGTTTAATAAAAATATGGTAAAACAGCTTGAGCTTTCTATCACAGGAATGCTACTCCGCACGGCGCTGATGAGACAACATATATATATTTAGCACGATACACAATCGCGCGGCTCATAAGAGTTTAAAATGTCGGTTGTGTGTAACATGCGTGGGCCAAAACCAAGTGAGTCACGTGCTTCCTGCACCATTGCGATATCGCATTATACTGAAACGTTTCATACAATCCATCGAATAATTTGCGTACCCATAACAGATCCCCTCCCTGATCTATCAACTTACGATATATCATCGCTGTCTGTGACTTAGAAGTATATGCCAGTTCCCCGCTCCCCCACCAAATCGGTTCTGCCATCCAATATTTTAGGTTCTCTCTCATGCGCTGAAGTTTTTGTCGGTAAATTGTCACTTTTTGGTTAAGGAGCATATAAATATATATATGATTATATATATTCATACATATTTATATATGTATCATAGAAGCGCTAAGTGTAACAGCATTCAGTGCTTGGCAAAAACGATTTATGTAACCTACGAACTACAGGAGTATTTATGGTAGGACGCGAAGAATTTGGGAATGGTGTTTCGTTTTCAGAGAGAACATGATTGCAAATCCTGAGACAGCCACCTCATTAACCGTTTTTGCTTGTATAAGTAAAAATGACATCAACGAATATACGACTGTCATCATTGGCTGCTGCTTCGTATCCGTATCCGAGCTTGCTAAATCAAGCATGCAATGGCCATTCCAAAATATTGCCAGTAAACACTTGTTGTGCATTAAATCATATAAAGTATGCAATAACACCCACACTGATTAAAATGAGCGCTTCAATATTCGGCGAGAGTATTAACTAAAAACTGCAAAGCATATTGCGATAGTACAAGAGTAATACCATTCGCCATGTGATTCGCAGGCATTTCCATGATAGCGACATGGCTTTCGTATTAACAGTAATGGGTTCATGGACGGGATGGGGCTGTTAAACGTGATCGTGCGAGGTACATTGAGAGCGAAATAACGTAGTAACAAGAAATATCATTTAAACCCCGAATCCAAGCACTGATTGTCGTCAGATGGTAAAATGCATATTCTCATCGAAACCAAACGATCGATCGTATGACACCCCCGTTAGTAACTCACGTGTTTGACTGTCCAACTATAAAAAAATTCGTACCAGATGTAGAAAAAATGACCCAGGAAGCTGGTGTTATTGGAGATAAACAGTGCAACCCTATATTGTGACTGGGGAGTATTATACTCTCCCCAATTCAACAGGACAAAAGCTTCCAGGAACAATGATACTGTACTGATCCCATCGACGGTAGTAGGGATACTTTACATGATATGGCGATAATATAGACTAATGAAAAGATACACTTTTGCTCGAGGGGTTTGGATACAATAGAAGATTGGCACAAGTAAAGCAATCGTCCTTAGTAAATGTTTGAGAATAAACGATGATCAAGCAGATTGATTAAACTCGTTGATATGTCAGAGCCTCTGCAGCACTTCAACAAATTAATCCAATTAAACTGACAAGATTTCTTGCATGACGTCGCAAATCCAATACACAACTTCAGTGACACGTTAGTGACAAGAAGGGGAAACGTGTGAATACGACAATCAGATGTACGCGTTTTTTGTATCATAGCAATGGCGATATGCATGTTCAGCATTTATCTGATGAGTAATTGTCGAACTTCAACCTTATAAATGTATACATAACATCAGCTTGACGTGCAGCTTGATGCATGGGATAAGGCTAACGGCTTTCACAAGGACATTCCGCCCATCTTTACTCTAAACAAAACATGGTAAGGGTGTGATCATTGGCCGATACAACAACACAGTCGGAGAGTGATATGACGTAATTTTACGTGGTCATCTAGTGGGTGTTATCCAACAATAAAGCAATAAACGTATGGTATTATATAAATGTATACATAACATGAGCTTGACGTGCAGCTTCACACATGGGATAAGGTGTAGGCGGCATTGATGTTTACATATTTGTCATGCTCGGCAGTAGCCGATATCCGAATACGGCCGTGTTCAATATGTTGATCTCAATGAGTGTTACATTTTGCTACCCAACAGTGGGTTGAACCATATCTCTGTTTTTGTTCCTGCTGAACTTTTGGCTCTTGCGGGATTGTAACACCCCGCGTGTTTTTGTGTTTGAACAGTTAGCACCAATAGTATACAATAAACTAGTGGTTGTCACTCAGATGGTGCTGATATTTAATTCTTGATTATGCCAGTTGTGCGATAAGTCAAATGATGTTTGAGTAATTTAACTCAGGGGTCATTTTTGAATTTTTATCTTTTTAGTGCACGAACTTTGTCGGTGAATACTGAACGGTAATTTTTAAGTTGCATCGTATCTCACATGGCTAATCTGTTCCATAGAAAACCCAATTGCTTCACGTTACATCTTGCCTTGAGTGATTAGCCTGTCGCCGAAATAAACCATTGATAAGTAGATGATGGATGTTATCATTGAGACCCTAGATTAAGCATTTAAGATTACTGGGGCTTTGTTGATCGGGGGCCGGAATCAATTTTATAATCTTATCACGTCCTCCTATTAACTGGGAGCATCAATCATAA
>CM067344.1:17080624-17090624 GCA_034190875.2 Urechis unicinctus
TACGTGCAACGAATAACACCGTATTGATAACTCACACCTATAACGCACGGGCTACACAGTCACAGAGACATGAATAGACTCTTATTTCATCTGTTATCTGTGCAGTTTTTTTCGTTCTCAAATACTTAGTTCACTGTGTGGGCTGGTGTGGGTTACTGGATGAAATTACTGTCATAACCTTGTGTGCGCTCTTTAAAGTCCATCGAAGGGAAATCGAGAAATCATCAACTCAAAAGTGATGAAACGTTTATATTAGCATTATACGATAATTGACATTGGCAAACGATATCGTTATTCTATTGGTCCTTTTTTACATTTATCCAAATGGAAAAGAATTCAGAAGTTCTATTCTACGTAACCTATAAATGAAACATATGACAGGTTTTTGTTTGTACTGAACGCTTGCAGCCTTTTCGAATGTTGTAATATCTTAGTGGTTGAAGCAATAAAACGTTCATCGTTACAGATTGCTCTTTGTTTGTTCCTGATATTATTGGCACTGACACATTTTCAGATTAACCCAATTTCAATGCATACCATGTCATTTTGTGTACCACTGGACGAGCCAATACTATTTCAGTGAATAGTATTTTGCTGGGTTCCAGCTGATAGTAATTAATATAAACGTTTGAGGCTACAATAGCTGATTTCTGTTCCACTCTTGCAGAGTGTATAAATAACATTTGAGTGGGATGGAAGTTAGTTCTCAACATCTTTGAAGGTTTTCGATGGTAACGCATTTAATTTACAGAAATGCTTTATGGGCATCAACTGTTTGATATGCGGAAGGTTTCTAACGATCGATTAGTCACACCGATTGTGTTAACTGGTGGGCGCTCTGGGATTAGTCTCCTGACCCAATAGACTAATAGAGCGTTGAAAGGCAAATGAAGCCACCTACCTCAATGAATGTAATCTTATTATGGTATTGCTTGTTGGGCAGGCAACTGAGCCATTAGCCATTCGTATTTTATAAGCTCAACAGGTCTGCGGAATGATTCGCCAATTAAAACAGACATTTTCTCTGCCTCAATGCTCGTAACAAAAACACAAACTGCATGAAGAACAGGTGTGTCGGTGTAAGTTTGAATGACAAACATATCAGATCAAGTGTGTAGGTTACAGTATAAACGCTCAGCTGAAGTTATTGCCAGTTATTTCATATGATCAAGATTACAAAATATGCTTATATATATATGATGGGTCATTGTGATAAATAACGACCTGAAGTTGACAGAGTTGAGGACTGTAAGCCACCGATTGTAAATTCTCCAGTATGATGGTATGAATGATCATGTTAGCATATTGAAATAATCGGTAAACACATCGTGTGTCAATTAACTGACATGAGTGAGTATTAGAAATTAGAATTGTCATTACCTATTGATAGCGCAAGCCACTAAGTGTAGCAAAGAGCAAATATGAAAATGCGCAGCAATCAATTCGATGGTTACTCGCTTTAAGTAAATTTCCTCGCAACATAACTAATGGCCTTACTAATGATACGAGTACTTATGAAGTTTCACAGTACATGCAATTGTAACCATATGTACCGGATTGCTTTGTGGCAGCATTCATCAGGCATGATGACATCACTATACGGACCGAACTGTGAGTACATCGGTGGTCGAAGGCTTACACTCAGACAGAAGAGTAACCATGGTGATTTAGGCAATAACGTTGCGTGAAATTATCTGCGTGATTGTGCTGATTTCTATCTACGCACATAGAGATCGCATTTTAGTGTTAACATTATTACAACAATAAGAAGACATGGCTATAGCAAATTCTTGCCGAGCTCAGAATTAAGTATTTTAACCATGGTAAAATGCATTAGGTTTCTAAGGCTACATTGGACATTGATCACGTCAGTTAAGCGCACTGACCACTTTTTGTAAATCGAGCACAACAGCGTCCCTCCACCAGAACAATTGGAATGAATAATCAGTTATATGATTCAAAATAAATATCGCGGCATTCAATATGCTTGGTTCAATGTCACCATATATGCATATGTGTGATAAATTCGACGATACCTATTGCCAACCGCTTGGATGAGTGGAATGAGCTGACTTAATGCCGTCTTGCCAATATATCAAACATCAAGACGCTCACTATCATAATCATTTATATTCGGATATTGACCATAAATAGAAGACCATAAGTCACTCAGAGCACGTTGTTTATTCATGAACCACCTACGTGCCATATATGATTACCAACTTGACACAAACTATATCTTACAGATGTCATGATATGTAATGATTAGTTTAAATGGGAAGATGCGGCTAACTAGACTAGATTTATGTGCTTGATTACTATCAACCATTGGCATCAATATATTGACAGCTTTGTGTGCGCGTAACTCGCAACGGATGGCTCTTGGATATGAACATTATTTACGTTTACGAAATTATGATAGCTTTTCAATTATTTTGGTCAACGTCATCTCAGCCGTAGTCCAGTTTAATAAATGGCATGGCAGGATATCCTTGATAATATAATCAATCTCTTTAAGCAGCCGATAAACTGATGTGTCTGCCTAAATCATTGCATCCCAATAATATACTAATGATGGGTCTTCCGATGTATTGAGTTAATACCTTGTATAAAGAACATCCCTCCCTCGATGTACATTATGGCTTATCATTGTTTAATTTTATGTCGTTAGGTTGCATTGTGCTAATTCAAAACGTGCCTTACCCCATATCATTTTGCACATTAGCAGCAATGGGTGCTTGTGTGCGTGATAAAGTGCGCCCTATAATGCAGTCATGTATGAGTGGCAGTCTCTTAGAGCAACATAATCATTCTGATAGACATTCAGATACCGCAATTAAACTGCTTTGCGGAACATGGTATTTCGACTATAAAAGAGTACGTACGTGTTGCCAATGATGGCTGGTAAAATGAACTTATATTACCATGGTTTTACGTAAAAAGTTGAGTACCAACACAATGCGTATGCATGGTTTATAAGGTGACATAAAGAATCAAACTCGAAAGCTCTGCGCCTTTGCGTTTATACCCATCGCGTCACACCATACCCATGCGATAACTAATGCATACCATGTAATGCCCACCATGTAGTTGACGTCAATTATCATCATGTGTGATCTTAAGTGAATCGTTTTAAATGTGCTTAAAAAATAAATCATCAAACTCTCTTCTGAAATTGTACATTCTTTGTATAAAACAAACTCTTTCAAATGACAGAATTCATAACAGCCGTTGGCCTTACTGGACTTATCTGATCTTAACCCAAACCACATAGAATTATCGATTAGGTTTGTTTCAATTTTGGGAAACCATGACCGTTGTTATAATCTGTCTACAAATTTGACTTAAGGTTGTCTTTATGATGAATGTCTTGGCTAGCCTCTTACTGTGTGCAATAAACTATTCATAAATGATGCTGGCACGACTGCGAGAGAGCAATTGCAATGATTCGTCAGGCTCTGCTACTATCTCACTCTACCTTATTCCTGATTTTCATTAAGTTAAACAATATCCTACGGATTAACAACTGGTGGACGTAAAACTAAGAATCGATGTAAACCTCTTAAATATAACTCAGAGCAACTCCAAAAGCTTTGTATTCTACTTGAGTGAAGATTAGCAATTTGATTTAGAAATGCTAGCCATTGCACCTTTGAAATTCATTTACCAAAGCCAGTTGTTATTTGCGTCTAATATAACTCCAAGCGGTAGAGGCTCGTAAACTAGTCTGGACAGCGGTACAGTTCCATGTATACGATGTATTTATGTGAAACTGCTTGACCATCACAATCATCCTCATCAAACACCATACCAATATCACCAAGTTGCTAAAATCCCATTTTATCTCTTTAGAATTCATATTCGATGAGAATTTCTGAGTGCATTTTGATATTGTTCCCATTTTAGCAGCCATTTTGGCTTACTTTATAATATCATTCAGAAATGTATAGAACAGGAATATATCCATGTATTGCCCTTTTCATCTATAAGCACGGGGCTATTAATTATCAAAGTGACGCTAATC
Organism: Urechis unicinctus; assembly: GCA_034190875.2. Taxonomy (NCBI): domain Eukaryota; kingdom Metazoa; phylum Annelida; class Polychaeta; order Xenopneusta; family Urechidae; genus Urechis; species Urechis unicinctus. Next base: position 17,084,649 of record CM067344.1, read on the forward strand.
CACACTAAGCGTCGGTAATGGTTATCTTGATATCAGATGAGGGTGGGCAATGTTGTTGGCGAGGTACTAATTCGAGTTGACCCTATTAGTTTCCCTCCTCATGTAAGATTTATCCTGATGATTATTTGTAGCAGTGAGTGAAATATGTCGTAACAGAGCTTCCTGAAATTCGAAATGCTTATTTGAAGCAAACCTAATTAAATGCCAGTGTTCTCATTATTGCACGAAGAGTATAATCAACCACCATATGCATATAAGCATGCAGTACAAAACCGATGGATGACGTATAACTTTCAGCTTCTAGGTACAACCGTTCACAATACTTCATGAATAGCTGTTGTACACATATGTATTTTATATCTTCGTAGCTTTGACGGACGCATGGGGTTATTACACTACGACTTGAAATCAAATGATAATAGATTTTAAAATATTTACTGTACTAATGAACATAACCTCCAGCTTAGTTTGCACTGGTGCGTTAAAGAAATTTGTGACGCAAGTTTGCCGAATGGCAACGACTTTCAAAGAAACGTGCCATATGAATAAGGTGGTCCTCTCTATTTGGTATCCACCTTCGATACCGTATAATTCGAATAATCGGAGCCAATAACCGAGTCGAATAATCGCAGCAAATAACCGAGTTGATTGGTTGCTTCCCAATCGCAAGTAAAGTACCCAATTTTGTAAAGGCAATATTATATGAACAACGAATATTTTCGAATATATAGGTGCCACATAAACGCAGCTTATTGGTTTTTGTGCAAAATCATGCATGCGTTAGAAGGATCGACCATATCGTGATTGTTATTGTCTGTGGTCTCCGACCCTGCTTCTAGCTTTATAATATACAGGAGATATCGTTGCCAACAGTCTTCACCCTTCGCCTCGTTGTGCATATTCAAGCTTGTTGTTGTGTAACTATGGTATGGCACTGTTCCATAGGCGTTTGTGCTGCAACAATTTGTATGAACTGTGTTTCAGCTCACTGTGCCTAGTAAATGGGGTCTTCATTTCAATTAAGTGGAATAATTGTTACAATTACGGTCATTATATACGTTCAACCTCATTTACAATATTCAGTTCTGCTGTTGCATTGATGCGGTGATCATCTAACGCCAATTTAAGAACGCTGCACCGCAGGTGTGATTCATAGAGAACCATTCATGCTATTGCATAACACGTGAATTTTGTAGCACCATTATGTGTCCAACTGATGTGTTATTTTTGAGGAACGAGGGCTTCTTCACGAATATACTCCCTCGCATAAGCAAGTTCAATTATATCGCCAATTATCAGCTCCAACATTATCTCTTATCCCAATTCCTTTTTGTTCCAAAACCCATTATTCGCGTGAAAACCGCCTATTGAACGAACAGAGTGAAATAGACGGCCTGCTGTAAAAAATGCACGAACAAACGTTCATAGGGTATAATTTCAGAGCAAGGCGTAGCGTCACGGAACGAGACCTTTACCACCACGCTCACTTATACTTTTCTACACTCAACTATACTCGTCCATATTGCGTGATTCTCTTGCGCAATGTTCCGCATACATCGTCCCTCAGCTGCACATCAACACGCGCATCCATAATTGTATCTGCACTGTGCCACATATGCGTCGGTTAACATAGACAAATATGCACCAAACCCTTCCTAACAAGCACATATATTCCAAACACATTAAACGAACCAGGATCATAAATGACGGGCTATTAATTCGCTAGAAATGCAGATTACGTCGATAATCTATAATATATATTCTCTTTGGTTTCATCATGATAAATTTGTTTGGTTACATAAATGTCATGGTCAATTTACCGCCTCAGTTATCTTGATTTATATCCACCTGGGGCGCTTGCTGTCAGCCAGAGACAAAATCTGCTGAGGATGCCTCTGGAAGCTATGTTTTCCGATTAGAAAACAAATATGCAACCTCTCTTCCCAGTTAACCGGAACTTGATATCGATAAATCATGCAACTTTCATATCAATAACCATAGACTTTTATATGCATGGTTGAGTCATAAATATTCTGCCCTCAACAGGATCTTGGAAATATGACATCTGGTACAAAATTTACCGGCTTGACAAATATAACATCGCAGTGATAGTCACCGCAGTTACAGTCACGTGGTAGGCTGCGATATTCATATCATAGATCATCTTATAATGTGCGATGCCACCTTCTGGATTTGCAAACATTGTGTTAACACCGAGGTGAGTGGATAAGGAACATGTATGCATTGTAATGAATCTATCTCTATGATGGTTTAAAAGAGTCCTACATAAAACTATATTAAAAAAAATGTTATGCCGCATCTAGAATATGCAGTTCAGGCCTGGTAACCTAAATTTCTAACACGTCATAGACAAATTAAAAATGGTTTCGCACAAACCTTACTCTTGTTATGATTGGCATATCTCAAAACAAGACATCCCCGTGGTGTCTAATGCAGGTACACAACATTTACAGTGAATTAAATTGTACGGATGTTAAATTGTTAGACTGAAGAGGCCGAGGACTTCCGTTCACATTAGGAAGAGCTAAGGCTAGCACATAGACACTTTTTCCCATCGAATTGCTTCCTTGCGGAACAAGTACATCTCACTCATAGAGCACGTTTAAAAAACAACTCGATAAGTCTTTCAGGATTAAAGGTTTTAAGTAATGTTGCCGACTGTATTGCATTATACTATGTGGTTATTGCATTTAATGCTAATAAACCATTGGCCAGCCAACACCATACGGGCCTGGACGGCTATCTTTGTTAATCCTTGTAAATCATATATTTCCGCCAACCAAAAATGTTCATATGGTTATCATAAATTACCGTTACAAATTGCGATACCTAACAGATCCCTTGTTTTACAACGTATATGACGATTGGAGTTCTAAAAATTATAATCAAATACTCGGATCGTCCTTCTCAACGTCAATTAAAGGTAAAATAATATTCATTTGTCATCATGCATTCACTTATGACTGATGTACGTCGATCAAGGTTCACTACTTAAAATTTATCTGCCTGACAAATCTCACAGCGCAATGTTGAAGCCACCGTGCTTGGTTGCGATAGTCATAACATTAATCGTTTTATAGAGAGATATGCAACCTTCTGGATTTGCCTTCATTGCGTTAAATGGCATTTTAAAATGATGCACTCAATTGAAACTGTAGGGGCATCTGGTTATTATGTCACCTAGTCATGCTGCAACTGATCTATCCTGATCCGCCATAATAGGATTGGTTGACGCGGCCATGATGATGGTCCACTACTGCACTGTCAAAGACGGGTTGTCCATTTGATAACACCGCATACACTTGATATCACTCAAATATTCACTATGAATGGAGTACAACTTCAATAACAAGGTAAAATCAGCGCATTTCTTTGGGTCACGTGTTTGTATCAATCTAGTTCGAGTATTTGCTCGCTACACCAACCAATTTTGTTATTACGCTGCAACATGACCTTAATTACGTATGGTTGTTTTCATTGTGGTTATTCATGCCATGTGTTTAGCAAAATACCCAGTCTTCCTTCGAGAGATTTAAATCAGATATTGTTGTTGAATGCGATCATAAATCTACCCGAATTCCATAAACTAGTTGGTAATTCGTCATAAATCACCTGTCATGTTCCCTTTGTATTCACCGCCATAAAACAGTGGTCAAGTTTAATGCATTGCTTAATGGCATCATCATAAGCTAGTGACAAACGTCCCATCGACAGCGCAACAAGCAAATACTTAGTTGATCGTTTGATTAAGCCTGTGACTTGTTGCTGTCTGCGAGGTTGTTTATTTGTGGCTGTCTGATAATCATCAATCGTGTATACTTCAGATACATACATGGCAGCTGCAGATACCCAACTTGTTAAAATGAGCCATACTGTACGGTCAAAGTCAATATGTCATTTCCTGCTGTCAAAAACCAAGATAGCGAAAACATAAATTGGGCTCAATGGCTAATCCGGTTTCATTAATATGACTGTAGCCACCATTCATGAATAATTTGATTTTCGTGTTGGTTGTTTTATAACACAAAACGAAACCTACATCGTGCATTACCTCAGTCCAGAACAATTTGGTATATCTATTGTTTGGTGTCGCATATGAAACCACCTCATTTTGATCGAAGAATTATCTACAATGAATTATAACAAAACACACCAGTCTTGCCAGTCTGTATTGCTTGTCAAAGTATTAGTGGCACCTTAATAATTGTTCATTGAACTCAATGATACATGATTCTTCTTGCTAATATATAGAACCTTGCAGCGCATGTTTTGATTTACTAATCCAATGATTCATTATAGTTCTCAGCTAAGATAAATTCATCATTGTGACTGACTTTCAAATGACAGACATTGTATCATTGCTAGTGAGATGTGACTGTATAAGGATCTTATTGTCAATGAACACATGTTATAACACGCTGCACCGATACACTGCATTGTCATAAACAATTTCTAAATGTAAATTAATTACAATGTTTCACATTGTACTGAAGCTTTCCTGTGAACCCTTATATGAATTTTCTTGAAGATAATCCCCAATCAGATGTGTGTTGGGATTGTATTTGGGGAGAGGTTTACGTCTTATTTGTTGCTGCTTTAGAATAACAATGCAAGTGATGCAATTTTTTGCAAGAATCAGTATGTGGTCTGAAGCCTGAGGTCCTATCAGTCAATAAATCTTTTTCGCAGATGTTTTTTACTTGCATTTAACCGTAAAATCAGAATACATCAAAATAACATATTTGGAACCCTCTATGTCGTCCATTGTACAGACTAGGAGACACGTCGGTGTTTTTCTGCGACCTCGCATTCAGTAATTTGTCTTTTAGGTCTGGACTTGATATTTATAAGTGATACAATACTGGCATAATAAGGTACCATATACCTTACGCGAACATGCCTGGTGCCTTATATAATACACTGTACAAAATTGAAGAATTATGGTATTATCATCTTGTATGATTCTATTTACGTTTGTTTCAGTTAAAAGTGAAGTGATTGACCAGGTACAAAACCTTCAGGGGGCACATTCTTATATAAATACATGCACAGCTGCTACTTCTGCCAAACGTACTCCCAAATGACCACCATGGAATTCTAGCCCCATTTTATGCGCACTGCTACCATTTCAGTTTTTATAGCGTCTCCAGGCATACGATCCAGCATACGCAGCTTGGCGATTGAGTGCCATTTAATCAGCGGCGACCAGTTCTAGGCAGTGCAGTGTGTGCATTAAAAAGCTGGATTCAACCAAGCTAAACCTAATAGCATTGACAGAGCCCTTTCATCAAAACCCAACTCAGTTACATTGTTATGGGGTTGTGAACTAGCATCGAATATTGTGTGTATCTTTTCAATTATTACTGTTTTTGCCGTGTGCGATTTCATATTGGTGTGTTAAGATCTCGTTGCTAATTCGAAACTGATACGATCTTCTAATGTAAGTATTCAAGTACATTTCTAAAGTAGACGCGACGGTTGTAAATTGCCTTCAATAAGAATCTGCGGCCAACGTAGCCTTGCAATATCTTTCAGGTGCCTTTAAATAGCACATATTTCCAGCGTAGAGTTATTGAAAGATACCAGGGGAAGAAAATGCTGTACCTGAATTCTGCTATGCGTTTTATTGCACTGCTGAAGGTGGCGCATATTGCAACGTGCCTAATACATTAAGCTGATTCAACGCTCAAGCACCACAGTTATTGCATGGGCGCCCGGATATATCCACGACGATGTTGTGGTTTATATTCACGGATCACATACAATAGTGATAGTATATGTTTGTGATAAACGAGACCTCTGCTTGATCATTGGTCATATTTGTTTGAGGTCAGATAAAACTAAGACTATTACAATTATCGGTTAATATGCAGACAATCTGGCCATGCGCTGAAGCAGCTATTTATTGCCCATTTAGTCTGAAACCGATGAATCCAGATTGTGGAATGACATCAT
>CM067344.1:17095624-17130624 GCA_034190875.2 Urechis unicinctus
ATTTGCATGTCCTATTAATTAATCGCCACACATAGTGTTACCATTTTCAATTACAAAACCAAATACATAGCATAACGTCTACAGGAAGCTACCACCCACAGTAATATAAAAGCCTATTGACGGCAATGGATTGAATTGTTGTTTGAATAATACACAAAAGCTAAGTAATATGCGAAATCAAAGTACTTATGGTCTCATTTCGGTAGGCGCACGTAGATTAATTGCGTTTAATAATTTTGAACCATAATGACACCATGCACCTATATGTAATGTGTAAAAAGAAAACGTTATAGAATTCATTACAGCTATGGTATATTATCGTTACAATCTTACCCATAGTATGACTCGATATTTGTGTAGCGATTGACTTGTTAGGGATTATCTTTCATTTGAAGTGTTTTGGCAGACTTTATTTGCACACCCGTGGAAAACAGTTGATTATTTGGGATGTTTCAAGCATCAATGAATGGTTATCACGGGCGCTACCGTGGAGTAAAATACATCTGGCTAGTTCCGATATTAAAGCTATTCACGTGATTGATTCAACTTGATTCTATCAGATATCACGACATGTGTTAGACTTCCGATCAATGGGGCTATATTCACGCTTGATTCTACTCTTTAAGAGACAGTCGTCGTTAATGCTTCATGATTCAGTTAGCAGATTCTTAAAACAGGTGATTGAAGCATGGGGCAAATTCTCTTTTGCGTCTGTATTGTTATCATTATTTGACATTCAGTAAGGCTGTTTTACACGCTTATGAAAAGAGAAAGCAACATCTTGTTAGTAAGGATTGACGCAATGTAGGGTACCCTACTTTGAACTCTTAAGCACAGGGATTATTATTTCATCCATGCAATACCACTATATACACTTTGTGGGTTTTATAAAGAATGGGTTTGTACTCTTTTGAAACAATCTTGTTGTAAAATGTTGCTCTAGTTTACATCGCAGGATCCACAGAATCCCACAGCGCTGCCCCTCTCAGAGTCTGCGGCAAGGTGGAAATCTGATGCTTCCACTCAACGCGACGGTTGTGACCCGAACTGACCTCTGTTGCGCGCGGCCCGTTCATTAGTTCATGACTTGTTTTCTATGATGTCTCCTATAATATTGATACGATATCACATGTGATTCAGGTTAGGTCAGCGTGTATTTGTGTTGCAAAATATTTACCGGCCTCAGAGAATTCACGCCCGAGTGCAATAAGTCTTTCAATATCACACCATGTAACTGCTGTGGTGATTGTGGGCTTCTGATATCACAGTTTGCATTGCAGCATATACTTTAGTTTTAGCTAATTAATCAGCTGCAAAGCCGGGTAAAAACCAAAATGGCGACAAATCAATGGAGCAAGTGACATTGTCTAATCAGAAGCACCGACAGAAAGTTCCCCGAGAATCACGGCAAATGCGAAGGTTGCATCAGATCAGCACTTGTTTTGTCTCTGAATAAGGCGCGATACATGCAATAGCCAAAACAAGTATGTGTCCTGCTGCCAGGTGCTGGCGGTCGTTGCCTAATAATATCCATCGCATCGAAGCAACACGTATAGGTTGACCAATTGAGTGGATATATTTACACTTGAACATCAAAATGGGTTTTGCGGTATGCATTTGGCAACACTCGGCAGTATCAGATTGTCCAAGATGTGTCTGATCTAAAGTAGCATTTCGAGGAGATCCACATCGCTCCAGTTTTGAAAACGATGCTCATTAGACCTGTCATTCCCATGCAATTTTCGTTACGAGTCGTTACGCTTATCTTCCAACCTTATATTCGCGGTTACGTGTTGACAACACGGCATAAAACATACAGCCTTGGGAACCGTGTACCTGACCTTGCTAAAATAAAGTATGTGAAATCTTCATGAATATTTGATATCACCAAAAGTTAAGTGATAATTCCTAAGAAACATGTATCATATTCCACTTACATATATATATTCCGGTTTACGGCCATATAATCAGAAAAAACTATTGACTGTGCCCACTAATTAATCTTATAGCCTTCCTAAATAGCGGATCCAGACGTTTCGATGACACACATATACGATAGTGATGTATTTCCTTCCGAAGACGGTTGGAAACGAATTTATTTAACACATAATGAATTGAAGGGTCGGGACTAGAACATCTTCGCATATGTTTATGAAAAACAACTACTGACCGCGTTCAATCTCAATTGCTATAGTTTTCCTAATGCAGTTACACAAGTTATGTTTGGTAATCGGCTGGGCCATTAAATTGCACAATAAAGCGAAAATGTGCACAGTAATATGTATAACATGGACTCTTTAAGTATATTTTAATGTTATTCTGACAAGGTGTGGTTAATAAGCTGACGGATATTCTTTGACAAACTCTGTTTGTACTGTTGTAGCCGTTACGGAGGGTGAAATCAATGACATATCTTTGTCACAACTTGGCATCCATGTAGGCAGGTGACGAATGTGACTTCCGCGCCTCGAGTCTAAGGGTTGATGAGTTAAGCCACATCAAGGTGGTCGCACGAATGTTGGAATGAAATGCGAAAACTTTGTCGTCAGAATTTGAGCATTGGCCTTTGGTATTGCAGGCGAACTAGCTATCCCCAGTCAGCTCCCTTGCAGTTCGAGGTTTACCTCACTTTCAAAGGAAAAATACTTTTAGCATCAAAAGTTTGAGCTTTTCAGTATAATAATGTTCACTATTCCTTCATTAATTTGCCTCAAGATTTTGATAATGCTGATAATAATGCCGATGGTAAAGATAGATCAATTCTAGTTTGCCATAACGACGTATTTTTTAATGTAGATTGGGATGTAGATCTCCATGATGTTAGGGGGAGGGGTTTAATTTACAAAGGCTCAGTATGGGCCATGACGAGGCACCATACATAGAATTAATTGCTGTTCGGCATGCATTCCATAATTACAGGAGAACATAACCAGTGTAAAAACTATGCTTATGTAGCAATGAGGTCGCAGTGCAGCAGCCATCCAATGTGATTAACGAGCGAATATATGATCATCAGCATTTCATTCGGCAAATATAATTCGCCAGACGATTACTCGTTTATGAGAAAAAGCCAACACTGCAAGATTGTGAGTGACAGACAAAGACACTGAGATCATAGATAGGGTAGTAGCGTGCTTAATAATGATGGTCTTCCTTATTTAGGCGTTCGGCCACCAGCGGATTGCAGCACTTTGTCACTGTAAATACTCCAGGAAAAGATTCCCAAACAATCTAGTTCACTGTTGTGAGAAAAAGGCACATCAAACCTGAAAGGGAAAAGCACTGTATGAGCAAAATAATCTTTTGTTCTATATCATATAAAGAGACGCGCTACAGAAGCAGCAGGATTTGTTGTTACCGCTCTATAATTGATAGCTGACGGCTAAGAGCAAATAAGCACAAATCAGTCATTCCAAAGAACCATCAAAACATTTTCATTGAAGCTTAGTAAGCATGCACTGATTATAGGAGGCAATAAAGTGTTCCATAAATATGTTATGTTCTCGTCCAGCATAACGAAGGCTTATTATAGGTAAAGCGAACACAGCACAAATTTAATAAATATATGTCGTCAGTAGCCGAACAGAGCATTTTCGTACTTACTTGCTATCTACCGTAAACAATTATAGGATTGATAAACATCTTGATGACCCTGGGTATGTGTTCTTTGTTATTTACAACTTTCCGGAAGCAGTATCCTATGCATGGCAAACAATATTGCTGTATAACATTGATCGGTTGACAGGAACAAGGTGATAATCGCTAAAAGCAGCCAATTGCATCCATACTGCACTGTTTCTGCAATTTTGTCATCGTTAAAGCGTTTAATTTTATACCAACATATCACAAGTTACAGCGTCTCAGTACGTATCGTTCGTGATGAACCCTAATCTCCCCCCATCCGAGTCGATATCATGTTTGGTAACTTAACGAACACGGGAGATATCAAATCTGAATAAATCGCGGTGATATACTTTTCATGGCTTTGTTTCATGGCTGTAATAATGACGTAGTATGATTGTATCTTCCAAAATAATCCCTAGCTGGTACTCATTTGAGGGTTATTGCCTGTAAATGAATACCTATGTGTTACGTGTCAGTTATCAATAAAGAACATAACCGTTTGGATCAGCGGCAAACGTGGATAGTATCGTTAAATGAACTGTTTAATACCGCAACTCATATCTGGGATAACACCCAACATGCGAGAAGAAGAGCCATTTCAGGTTTGTCGTGGCTAATATTTCTCAATTTAATTTAATATCTATTCCCTATGAACACCATACAGTGTCAAGTCAATTGTTTTCTTAATCCGATATACTCATTAGTCCACACCCTTTTGTTCTGTTGCAACACCAGCCGAAATATTTTGGTGAAAGGATCAGTGTTGGCATCACCGACGTGGCATGTGTGGCGGCGGTGATATAATAGAGAGGCTTAAAACAGGGACTCGTCGGAGATGCGTTGTACTGGCCCTTATCTGGTGCGCGGCCTACCTCATATCAGCAATATATGTCAGGATGGGATGGTTGAGTCTGCATGAGATATCGAGACATGTATGACGACAGACTATTTGATTGTTCAATCTTCCAAGGCCGCGAATACTTTATGTCGGAACCAAACAGTAACGATGATAACTTCATAGTGGAAAAAATGCATTGGAGCAAAGAGGTGTAGTAAATAAATCCGCAGACTTTGGTTTATTGCTCAATACTGCCATATGACGCACATACTTCAGTCTATCAGACTTTCTCGCAAGGCAGATTGCTTGTAAACACTTGTAAGGTCTAGCGATAGGCTCATTAACATTGCACAGCTGCATACTTATCAGGTACTTGCTGAAACATCCAGCCTACTCTCTCAGGAATTCTTTTGCAAGCACATGTTATATCATATACTTGCAATAATAAAACGTTAACATTATCGTAATTATCTTTACTGTCTACAGAATATGAATAGCAAACTCATACAGAACAAAGAGGACCATAGTTAATTAGGAGTGTTTGTAACGGCTTAACATAAATGCTTACGGAATTGGGAGGATCTTTGATTTGAATGGTTTGTCAAGTAATCACAACATTGTGCCCAAGTCATTATTCGCAATCAAACGGCGTCTGGGGACGTTAAGCTCAATTAGTATACGACCATGTTCCATTATACTCTTTGGAAAACAAACAGACGAGTCAAGCATTATGATCGTTTATATCAATGAGCTGGCAAAACCATGAGCGTAAGAAATGGGCACCAATGCAAAGTTCATGGGATATTTATGGAGAATGGCAAGAGAAGGTATTGCCCGAGAAATGTCTAAAGGCACATCTGCAACAGATCGCATTAGAAAGATTGAGGAGGGGACGGACAAAGAAATATACATCATACACAAAGCGACTTAGTACTTGACCGAAAATTATCCTTCATATTGCTTTGTATGGATGAGGTAATTCAATATCTCCGATTCACGTTTATCTCGACGAAACTCGAACCTCAAGTGAGGTAGTAATTGTTATCTATCTTATTGTTGTAGTTGTTTTGAACAAATACAGCTACATATATTATTTGCTTTTACGATGTTATAATTATAAACGACTGCATAGACTCCACGTGCTGGGGTCGAGATGAACTTCCATACTCTCGCACACGTAAGCATTGCACTAATCATACAAAAGAAACGCGCTACAGCGCACAGGCATAGAACCATAACCGCAGGGTGCCAACACTAAACGAATTATGTGTGGGTGGGAATTGACGGCACGCATTATGCTCCTCAAGTCCATTTAATTGTGTTCAATATAGATATGGTAAAACAGCTTGAGCTTTCTATCACAGGAATGCTACTCCGCACGGCGCTGATGGGACAACATATATATTTAGCACGATACACACTCACGCGGCTCATAAGAGTTTAAAATGTCGGTTGTGTGTAACATGCGTGGGCCAAAACTTAGTGAGTCACGTGCTTCCTGCACCATTGCGATATCGCATCATACTGAAACGTTTCATACAATCCATCGAATAATTTGCGTACCCATAACAGATCCCCTACCTGATCTATCAACTTACGATATATCATCGCTGTCTGTGACTTAGAAGTATATGCCAGTTCCCAGCTCCCCCACTAAATCTGTTCTGCCATCCAATACTTTAGGTTCTCTCTCATGCGCTGAACTTTTTGTCGGTAAATTGTCACTTTTTGGTTAAGGAGCATATAAATATATATATAATTATATATATTCATACATATTTATATATAGAGAGAGATAGAGAGATATATATAGATAAATATATATATATATGGGATATATAGAGAAATATAGAGACTAGATAGAAATATATATATTCAGATATATAGATATCTCTAAATATGGAGGAAAGAGATAGAAAAGAGATTTAGAGATAGAGAGATAGAGAGAGAGAGATCTCTCTACCTAGACAGATCAGATCGAGAGAGATAGAAATCTATCTAGAGAGGGACTCTCTCTCTCCTCCCTCTGAGAAACTATCTCTTCTCTCTCTTTCTCTCTCTCTAAGAAAGAGAGAGAGAGAGAGAGAGAGGGGAGAGAGAGATCTTGTTCTCTCTCTCTCTGAGATCTCTCTCTCTATCTCTCTCTCTCTCTCTCTCTCTCTCTCTATCTCTCTCTCTCTCTCTCTATAGAGATCTAGAGAGATATATCTCTATCTATCTCTCTATCTATCTCTCTCTCTATATATATAATCTCTCTATATATATATATATCTATATAATATATATATATATGAATGAATTAATTTAATACATGCTTGTAGCACAAAAATGATCTTCAAATCATAGAAGCGCTAAGTGTAACAGCATTCAGTGCTTGGCAAAAAACGATTAATGTAACTTATGAACTACAAGAGTATTTATGGTAGGACGCAAAGAATTTGGGAATGGTGGCTCGTTTTCAGAGAGAACATGATTGCAAAGCCTGAGACAGCCACCTCATTAACCGTTTGCTTGTATAAGTAAGAATGACATCAACGAATATACGACTGTCATCATTGGCTGCTGCTTCGTATCCGTATCCGAGCTTGCTAAATCAAGCATGCAATGGCTATTCCAACATATTGCCAGTAAACACTTGTTGCGCATTAAATCATATAAAGTATGCAATAACACCCACACTGATTAAAATGAGCGGCTCAATATTCGGCGAGAGTATTAACTAAAAACTGCAAAGCATATTGCGATAGTACAAGTGTAATACCATTCGCCATGTGATTCGCATGCATTTCCATGATAGCGACATGGCTTTCGTATCTACAGTAATGGGTTCAAGGAAGGGATGGGGCTGTTAAACGTGATCGTGCGAGGTGCATTGAGAGCGAAATAACGCAGTGACACGAAATATCATTAAAACCCCGAATCCAAGCACTGATCGTCGTCAGATGGTAAAATGCATATTCTCATCGAAACCCAACGATCGATCGTATGACACCCCGTTAGTAACTCACGTGCTTGACTGTCCAACTATAAAAAAATTCGTACCAGATGTAGAAATTGTTCATATAAAAACTGCATTTACCAGCAATTTGTAGCGGAACACATGATAAAAACCGCATAGAAATTATTTTTGTATTTCTTTATATTGTTCAAAAAGTGTGTCTCGGGGGTTAGTTTAAGTGTTTCATTATGTTAAGCAATACGCAGAACAATGTCGTTAACACTCGGCTGCTGAAAATTTGCTGGGCCCAAGCTATCGATGCCTTACCAAGCAACAGCGATGTCGACAGACACTGTTTCTCATACAGGGCGCATTGTTGGGAGACAGCAGCGATGAAGCTGATGTGTGACAAAGATGTCTTTTCGCAGCTAGTCGTACCTACGAGCTGCCAATATGTTAAGCGACAAAGCGATTTATTGTACTGTATTGAGCTGATGTCGAGACTTAATCGACCAAGTCTACGTCACATTATCTGAACCGTGTAGCTATGTGCTTAGCCAAAGCGAATGTGCTTTTTCTTCGATTTTTTATACATAGGTTTTTGTGAATATTTTCTTGGTTGATCGAAATCGTAAGCTTTTTCCTGACATCAAACAATTCCTGATACCACAAAAAATGACCCAGGAAGCTGGTGTTATTCGAGATAAACAGTGCAACCCTATATTGTGACTGGGGAGTATTGTACTCTCCCCAATTCAACAGGGCAAAAGCTTCCAGGAACAGTGATACTGTACTGATCCCATCGACGGTAGTCGGGATACTTTACATGATATGGCGATAATATAGACTAATGAAAAGATACACTTCTGCTCGAGGGGTGTGGAGGGGTGCTAACTGCATACAATAGAAGATTGGCACAAGTAAAGCAATCGTTCTTAGTAAATGTTTGAGAATAAACGATGATCAAGCAGATTGATTAAACTCGTTGATATGTAAAAGCCTCTGCAGCGCTTCAACAAGTTAATCCAATTAAACTGACAAGATTACTTGCATGACGTCGCAAATCCAATACACAACTTCAGTGACACGTTAGTGACAAGAAAGGGAAACGGGTGAATAGGACAAGCAAATGTACGCGTTTTTTGTACCATAGCAATGGCGATATGCATGTTCAGTATTTATCTGATGAGTATTTGTCGAACTTCAACCTTATAAATGTATACATAACATCAGCTTGACGTGCAGCTTGATGCATGGGATAAAGCCAACGGCTTTGACAAGGACATTCCGCCCATCTTTACTCTAAACAAAACATGGTAAGGGTGTGATCATTGGCCGATACAACAACACAGTCGGAGAGTGATATGACGTAATTTTACGTGGTCATCTAGTGGGTGTTATCCAACAATAAAGCAATAAACGTATGGTGTTATATAAATGCATACATAACATGAGCTTGACGTGCAGCTTCACTCATGGGTGTAGGTGTAGGCGGCATTGATGTTTACATATTTGTCACGCTCGGCCGTGTTCAATATGTTGATCTCAATGAGTGTTACATTTTGCTACCCAACAGTTGGTTGAACCATATCTCTGTTTTTGTTCCTGCTGAACTTTTGGCTCTTGCGGGATTGTAACACCCCGCGTGTTTTTGTGTTTGAACAGTTAGCACCAATAGTATACAATAAACTAGTGGTTGTCACTCAGATGGTGCTGATATTTTATTCTTGATTATGCTAGTTGTGCGATAAGTCAAATGACGTTTGAGTAATTTAACTCAGGGGTCATTTTTGAATTTTTATCTTTTTAGTGCACGAACTTTGTCGGTGAATACGGAACGGTAATTTTTAAGTTGCATCGTATCTCACATGGCTAATCTGTTCCATAGAAAACCCAATTGCTTCACGTTAATTTTTACCTTCAGTGATTAGCCTGTCGCCGAAATAAACCATTGATAAGTAGATGATGGATGTTATCATTGAGACCCTAGATTAAGCATTTAAGATTACTGGGGCTTTGTTGATCGGGGGCCGGAATCAATTTTATAATCTTATCACGTCCTCCTATTAACTGGGAGCATCAATCATAACATCTAGGCATACATATAATTAATTAATGTACGATGTCGGGAGGTCAATAATGCATAAGTGTAAACATAAACGGCAATAAGAACGCCTTTTTAAGCGAATGGATGAATGCAAATGAAGCCACCATCAATCGTAATAATGCTCTCAGATCAGTCCTTACGATATGAATACCCAATAAGTGTCATAGCATAACAATATTTACACTTACCAGTGCTATATGTGAGTTACCATGCCATATCACACCAGTGTTACATAGAAGGTAAATTACAACAAGCAGACCTGCAAAGCGGAACCCATGTAACACTAGCAGTAAGGTCAATTCTAAACTTGTGATTTGCCGGCCCTTAAAGAATCACAAGGAACAAATGCAGATAATATAAAGCAGTTTGAGGCGCGATCCGTCGCTCTCAAGTGGTGATCACATTTACCCATAAATCCCAGTCGTGTTGGCTTATCTGTGTGGAGATCCGTGCTGGTGGTGCATTGTCACGAACAGGGGAGGGATTTTTTTTATCATGGCCAAATCTCTTCTTGGCTGTGTTTCAAGTTAGTAATGACGACACAGAATGATTGAATCTGCCGAATAAATCCCCTACTCGCTCTCAAGGCTTATCGTCTTCATGTATGTCAATGGTGGGGGTTATACACATTTGGCAACACGGCAAGCATATATGGCATTTACTAATTAATTATTTAATTTTGCATCCCCAATTGGTATGGTACCGCATTCAGTTCTGGACAGAGAATCCCCTCTTCGTACACCAAGCCATCGATCGGACAGGAATGTTGTGCGCCAGTCCGAAACTCGAACCGGTTTCTAAACACCCTCTTCCGAACATTTTAAAGCAAGGCTTTATCAACCTTATAATCCGAGTCTTGTTATTTGAAAAGTGACGATAAGCTTCTGCTGCGGGTACGATTTGCACAGGTACATGGCGCAATGACAGCACATTCGTTTAGCATACCAATGCATATGCCCCGATTCGTTACGTTGTTTTAGATTTTGAATTAAAGTTGATTAAAGTTGCCTATGCTTTGCATGAACGTTCATGGGCGAGGTTGTTTTCGTGATGCCGAAACATATCGACTGGTGCACGGATAGTTAAGGATCGTGCGAATCACAATTCAAAGATGATATCAAGAGTTTAGCTTGCATTAACCAGGTGTTTTTTGTTGCATAATTGGAGACCATTGAAAGAAGATGTCACTTATTGAATACCAGTTATCCAAGCGACATCGTTCGATAATGCGATTTTGCGTTGCTTGACTGTTTTAACTTCCAGCACCATTCCCATCCGACCTTATCTACATATCCTCTTATATTCTTTCCATGTCTAGCGACCAATTGCAATCAGCCCGAAACATGATCCTTTTATCGACAGGCGTAAAGGTATCTAATGAAATTCTGTAAATGACATATTGTTAATTGTCTCATCAACGTTTTGCAACTGTACACCAACATGTGAATGAATATTAATCAAACATTGTTTGGCATAGTTGCACATATAGGCATTTGCTGATTGACGCATCGTTATTGTTTTGCATGCTCAAGTCAAAAACATATACATCGGCAAAAAAACATCAAGTCGTCATCAGCTATTTAGATATTTGGTTAAAATGTATTCATTTACAAGTTTCCTCCCAACTGTCCAGTTTGGTTTACTTATTCACAACCACATCCTGCCATAAATTGAAGTAATAATGTAAACTGTAGAGCAGTTGGGGAAATCCATCAATTCGCGCACCCATCGTTTATGGATTCTATCGGTCATAATGATGATGTTGTAGGAATAATAAAAGCCTGGTTGAATGAATTCAGTCCTTTGTGTTTAATACCGACAGGTATTAAAAGAGAAAATGCTTAACAAAAGTTCCAAAAAATTATGGGGGAATATCGATTTTACTTAAATGATAACGTTCCATATTCGAACTACATCCGCAATTAGCATGCAATAAAAGTCCCCTAACATCCTCAGAGGAGCATAATATAGACCAGCCAATACTAGCGTGGTTCTTAATATAGAATAAATAAACTATTGCAGGAAGGCAAATTATATTGTTTAAGATACAAACATTTCTCGGCTTAATGAGGAATCAAACGTTGCATATATATAACACACACACACACACACACACACACACACACACACACACACACACACACACACACACACACACACACACACACACACACACACACACACACACACACACACACACATATATATATATATATATAAGATATATATATATATATATATATATATATATATATATATATAGATATATATCCCTATATATATATATATATATATATATATATATATATATATATATATATATATATATATATATATATATATATATATATATATTTACTCAGTGAGTGTTCATCCATAACTTTAAACAATGCATGAGTCAGTTAAGGCAAAGCACTCTAAAATAACGCTACACTAGCAAAATTAAACAGCCTGACCTGCCAACAATCAATATGTGACAAGATGGTGGAGATCCTTCCGGTTAGTGCGACAGAGTGATATCTACAAGGTGTAGTACAGCTAGTATGGCACATGCTTCAGAAACCTAATGCCAGCGTCTTCATTGTGGATATAAGTAACGTAATGTTGATTGTTATTACACGTGCGTATTTCTACCATATGTAGTTAATCACGTGCAAAAAAACAATCAGATACCTCATTGGCAACGATATAGATGGGTTCGTGTTGTTGGTTCATGTCACAGCCAATTATTTCAGCATTTTAATTTTGGCTGTAATTCATGTTCGCTAACAAAGATATGTTTAACTTTTTCCACTGACTACTGTACTATCGACATTGAAACAGTTCATGAACGTATGGGGTCCATTATTCAAGGGCATGCGAAACGCAATCATTGTTGCATAATGTTTTTCCGCCGCTGTATAGAAAATGCCATAGGTGGCCTTATATATATATATAGAGATATATATATATATATAGATATATATATATATATATATATATATATATCTAGATAGATATAGAGAGATATATATATAGAGAGATAGAGAGAGAGAGAGATATAGATCTATAGAGAGAGAGAGATATATCTCTCTCTCTCTCTATCTATCTCTCTCTATAGATCTCTCTAAGAGAGAGAGATCTCTCTCTCTCTCTCTCTCTCTCTCTCTCTCTATCTCTATAGATATATATCTATCTATCTCTATCTCTCTATATATCTCTCTTATATATATATATATATATATATATATATATATATCTATCGTATATATATCTATATATATATCTCCGTAATATCTATATATATATATATATATATATATATATCGAAAATGATATGTTATAGCATTGTCTTTAATATATAAATATAAATCATACATATTTTCAAAAAAAAATGTGGAAAATTTCGCATGGCCATAATCTCTACATTTTGTAATTTATCAATTATGTAATAAATTAGTGGCCGATCGTAAAAAAGTTAACATTTTTTAAAGCTTAAACGGACAACAGACCTATCAAATAACGTGTTTTTTAAAAAATTTCTTTGTTTTCAAAGTGCGACATTGTACAGTGACAAATATAGGTTCAATAGTAATAAAGATTGGGTCATAAATCTAGCAATTGTCTTTATGTCGATGACGTTACTTCCGAAGAAAACCTTCCTGGAGTTATACGCATCCCCGATGAGAGAGCCGCAAGTTGGTGATGCAGATTCTAGAAAGGACAGAGAAATTTTCAGTGAAGTGCTTGAGAGCATGACACGAGCTGCAGCAAGACATTGGCCTTAACCCCCACCCCCACCACTTAGGAAACACTTTCAAGAGCCAGACATTTTTGCTCCTGGTCGCCCTCTACACCATCACATATTTAAAGTGCGTTCGGATATCAGAGAAGAATACTGTGACGAAGTGTAAGAAACTCACTCACGATGGCAGTTTAAATATGTAGGATTGAGCTAATAAAAAGGTTGCACCACGGCAAGCCAATGTTATGAGGATATTGTAACTGCACCCCAAATGTTCTGAACACATGCAACACATTCGTACCGCTAGCAAATTAGAGAGGAATATCCAAGTTGTTCAGAGTTCTCCACGATACCATCCAATAATTTCCAAGGCTGGCAAACCGTACTGACTCGTAGCAAACCATGCCGGTGAGACAGGCGGTGTAGGAGGGGAAGAGGAGGGGGGGGGGGGGGGGCATTGGTGGTGTTGATCCATGTGGAGTGTTCGGTCAGACTTAAGTCGATATTTCTGTTTGTTGCGGCTGCCGCGGTTATTACAGAGTTTAACTGCATACTCCCATCCATCCATCCATCCAAATATTCTTGCTTTCAACATCTCTCCATCAACTCGATCAGCAACCTGCTGCCTTCGAATTATCGATTGGCATGCTAGCAGGTGTCTTATCAGATCTTCTTAGATGGATAACAAGCACCGGGACTCAGCGTGGCTTATTACTACATCTCGTTTCGAGTGAAATGTGACCACAAAGCGCGCTGTGCCCGATACTGCCCACCTCAGCACAACATGCTTAGATAACTGATGCAGAGCTACATCAATGGAAGACACGACATGATGCTAATTAAGACCATTAGTGAGTACATGTGAGCATAAAAATGCAAGATTTGTTTTGTTGAGCCGCGTAACGGGTATGATGTATCATATTGTGCATGGAGTTAGGGCTGGCTGCTTTCATAGGCACATTTGCCTCACCACGAAGACACTCGACATTTATTGGATGACGATTATCAGTTACTTGTCTCTGATATTGGTTATACTGACCAAACGATGCTATCCTACAAACTAGCCACTAGAAGCTTTCGATATTTATGTACCGTGCTAGCAGAATGCCTGGTGTTGCCCACACTGAAAATCAGTTGGTAATGGCCAGGAATCAATGCTAACCAGGGCATACAAAAAATTATAGCTACGCTAAGTGGGCTCACTCGCACCCCGCTCGTGACACAATATGTGAAAGGGCCACCTGTGTGCTGCAAGCTGCTGTTCAGCTTCAATAAAAAAATCACATGGAATTTCTTGATCCATTCAGGGGCGTGGTCACTTTGACCAATTAAAGGACAACATACTTGCAGAATAATCTACATGACTCCCGGAAACATTGTATCAACAGTCCCATGAGGTTTTGTTGATGTTATGGTAGCGCCACATGACGATGGGCGTACTATTCTTCAATCATCATACTCACATACCAAGTCTGAATGAGCCCAATCTATACGCTTATTGGGCGTAACAAAAACTACCGGTACCGAAGTGAAATATTTTCTACTGGGGTTGTATAATATTAACGTGTTACACCATTGTCATCATAACATTCAATTTTTGTTCTTGAATGTGCCGACTTTGCAGATTTTTGTGCCCGGCAGCAGGTGCAAGGGTGCACGAGCGGACCAATTTGCAAGTACTGTCGTCGGGAATGACAAGATGGCCAATGCTCCCCAATGAGTTATTTCTATTCAAAACACGTTAAACAAGCCGAAGAATGAATAGACAATAAGGCCACATTTATCATTGATTATTAGATAACGCTTGTGTCGGAGCGCAGAACAGCTTTTAAAAATCTGGAAAGCGTCTGTTGCGCTATGATAACCGATTTAAATTGTGATGGCCTTCGTATTTCCAGAGTTCAACCCCTATAAAATATTAAGGTAATCGCATTTGTATGCCCGAATATCCCTTATCATGGATTTGGTCATGACAAATTATATATTCTCATGAACATGCAGCGACATAGTACAATCTATCTTATCAATCGGCGGTCGCGTCGTGGATACAACGTTTCTGTGCTATTGGTGGGTGTATTTATGGCTATCAATTGTCTAGGATGTTTTTTCCTAATTTATTCCCAACGTATTCACCAGTCTATATTGCTGCTTATGCATCATTTCATTGAATAGAAAATTAAACCACTAAGACAGGTCGTGCCCACACCATTGTACACATTTATTACATATTATCGACAAATATGGAACAGTTATCAGCGCTATAAGCGATTGTCATCAACGTCGATATACAGCAGTGATGATATATAAATTCAGGCGTTGTGAAGGATGCCATAGGCATCTTAAACAGTTTACAGCCGCATGGGTGACATTTGTGCTAAATATGCATGTGATAAATAACCTGCATGCGTTGCTCATTTGCTGCGGTTGTTCAAGTACGTTCAATATAGTTATCAGATCCCCCTTGGAATACGCTGAGGAAATTTTGCTCTAATTGCCTCGCTGATGACGTCCGTTTCACACGAAGCAGACAGGTGTTCTTGGACTGGCCTGTTAGCGGCTAATTATAGTGAAATATTCCTCTCAAAAGCTTTTGATTTAGGGTGCATATTTAATGCAAACCCTTTCCTATACTTTGTGTCTGTGGTTTCACCAAATATGCAAGGCTTAACACGTATAGAGCGCATCTATTCAACAAATGACCTAAATGAAAGTACTCTGATGTTCCTGGTCAATACAAATGCAGTATGTTCTGCTCGGTTGGACCCATGCGAATACGCCATGCATCACAGACCGACAGAATGTAAATGCAACATGATGGCATCCAATTAGCATTATAAAGGAAATACTGAAGACTGTCATGCCGCAATCAAAAAACATATAATGGAAGAAAACTATGCTCATTATCCGATTGTTTTTTTATATTCTTATGAAATGTGCATTCACGATACTTATCACGATAGATTGTTTCAGCAGGGATTTATTCAAATTGATAGAAAACCTAGCGCGACCATAAGACATTGAGTTTATGTTGACATCGAGCCGTCCCAGCCTCTCAGCCATGTGGTGCGGTGAATTGACTGTTTGTATAAGAATCTGGTGATAAGATAATCGACATCGGAATACTTTGGTCAGGGAATACACTCATAGCGAAGGCGTGAATTAAAACATTCTTGACGCATCACCTTGACCATGTCAAAATGTCTAGTGAGTACATATATCTGACAATCATAGGTCTCTCAGGCCGTTAATGCTTTGTATGACATAATTTTGAACTGGATCTAGCGGCCACCCTGGATAAAAGAATAATTCTACTACGTTAAGATTGGTGGCATATTTTGCTTGACATTTGTCATCAAATAGCATCATAGTTTAAAACTGGTATACTTGGCTTACGTGGCAATGCAAAATTAATTACCAAGCCTACAAAATGGTAATTAAATGCAATTAAACTTCGACGACGAACTGTTATGGCCTTATCTGAAACGTTATCTTTCTTCATATGATACAACAACGTGCAATTTAACGGTAAATTGGTATTATGTTGAACTAAGTCATTCACTTAAATGCTTCAGTGTTACTGATCGGCCAAGGTTGCAAAAGACAATACCGGTGTGTGAGAAGAGAATTACAATGATTTCGTGTGTTTAATAGCCCATCGGACATAGAACTAAAGAATAAGACTCGTTAAAATGAAAATATGATGCGGTGGTCGAGTGGATATGATCAGCAATAAGGGCCCTGCGAGGTCTATATCCAATGATGGATATAAGCTGCTGATTAAGCTTCCATGGGCCAATGAATCAATACTTACAGCTCGAAAGCAGATTTTTAAAGACCGTGTTGATTAGAGAGCAAGGTTAAGCAAATTCGTCTATCGAATTCTGATGTCACAATTTGGTCACGTGCCTACCTTGGGGCCTCGCTATGTCGATTCTATATCGTTAATTGCACCCTATCTAAGTGCTGCTGCAGTGCATTCACAACTGAAAGCAATCCATTCTTTCAGCAACGTCAATGGAATAAGAAAAAGCACTTAAGATGTTCATATGATGCAAAAAATTGGCCACACTGAGTGTTTTTATAGCCCATGATAATGGGCATACCACTCATTTAAACACTTACTCCGCATTCTTTATGCAAAGGCCAAAGCAATTGAGAACATGGTCATTACTTAGTTTCATATCAATTATTCGGAAATCGTGACGTAGATGTGCTTCATTATGTTTGTGTTGCAATCCCATTCATGGTCTGTAGGAAATGTAACACCATCCTTGATGTGGGCTTTTGAAAATTATTGGCCCAATATTTCGTAGTGCTCTTTGACAAGCTAGCCAGAAAGAAGCGAAGGGCATGGTATGTTCGGAACATTTGGCCAACCAGCGAACATGGCTGACGTCTGCTATCAAAAGGTGCTATGGCCTCAGCACCACAATGAATTACACTACACAACTTTTGATGCATACGTAGTTTGATATATTGACTCTTGCGTTCATAATGATGTGGTCAAACTCAATGGTCTGTCAATAATATGGTAACTTGCAGCGAATCAGTCCTCTCGATCCGGTAAATATAAATATGTATATATATATATATATATATATATATATATATATATATATATATATATATATATATATATATATATATATATATATATATATATATATATATATATATATATATATATATGTATATATATATATATATATATTTATATTTATATACATATGCATATATATATGTATATATATATATATATATATCTATATATAAATATATATATATATATATATACACATATATATATATATATCTTTATATATAAATATGAATATGAATATATATTTATATATATATAAATATATATACATATATATATGTATGCAGATATATATATTTATATATGTATATATATTTATACGTATGTTTGATGTAACATAACACTCTATTCAAGCCAGTGACGTTGTACATGTTGACCGATTCAGTTACTTGTGCGAACCTGACCAAATTAACGCTTTCATCTACTAAACACACTTTAGATAAGTGTAGCAATCGCAATCTAAAACCCATCTATGACATTATTCTCATGAATATGCAAATCTAATGTCATCATTTAAGTTATATCGTAATCAACGACCATTATGGTAGCCATACACAGAGCGAACTGCACTCGCATTTGAATATTGTTAAGACGTTTTCTGCATATCATAAAAACAATTGATTGCCAGCCGGTTTTACATCTTCAAGAAAAACATCGCAGCTTTCTCCCACAGAGCGCAGCATTAAAACAAATCTTTGATTTCAACCCTGATACGCGATTAACTGATGAATATTCTGTTTAAATAGATTGATTCCCTTTCTATTCGGGGATGCAAATTCGGCTTAATTATTGCATGATCTCCCGTATAGTTAGCAGATTTGATTATCTTTCATCGTTTAATAATGACAATGTTTTGCTTTTGTTACATTTAACTAACATTCCGTAATATATTATAAACAAATTACTGCATTTCCTTATAAAATTATATTTATGACAGTGACGTGAAATTGGCTGTAATTTCATGGATGAAATGCAATCAACGCTAAAAGTCATTCGGTTGATTAGACGCGGAAGATTTTACCGATAATAGACTCCAGATCTGCAAAATACTGCAAAAGTTATGAATGCCATTAATAGCAAAAGTGGATGGTAGAGTTGCTGTACATTTCATTGGCAAATCATTTGACCTTTGGTTGAATAATTGGGCCAGCTTATAGACTTCGCACAATGCATCATGCGACTTCTTGCATCTTATATTGTGGCTTATACGAATGTTAAATTGTTAGACTGAAGAGGCCGAGGACTTCCGTTCACATAAGGAAGAGCTAAGGCTAGCACATAGACACTTTTGCCCATCGAATTGCTTCCTTGCGGAACAAGTAACCCGCAAAGATGTTTACATCTCACTCATAGAGCACGTTTAAAAAACAACTCGATTAAAGGTTGTAAGTAATGTTACCGACTGTATTGCATTATACTATGTGGTTATTGCATTTAATGCTAATAAACCATTGGCCAGCCAACACCATACGGGCCTGGACGGCTATCTTTGTTAATCCTTGTAAATCATGTATTTCCGCCAACCAAAAATGTTCATATGGTTATCATAAATTACCGTTACAAATTGCGATACCTAACAGATCCCTTGTTTTACAACGTATATGACGATCGGAGTTCTAAAAATTATAATCTAATACTCGGACCGTACTTCTCAACGTCAATTAAAGGTAAAATAATATTCATTTGTCATCATGCATTCACTTATGACTGATGTACGTCGATCAAGGTTCGCTACTTAAAATTTACCTGCCTGACAAATCTCACAGCGCAATGTTGAAGCCACCGTGCTTGGTTGCGATAGTCATAACATTAATCGTTTTATAGAGAGATATGCAACCTTCTGGATTTGCCTTCATTGCGTTAAATGGCATTTTAAAATGATGCACTCAATTGAAAATGTAGGGGTATCTGTTTATTATGTCACCTTGTCATGCTGTAATTGTTCTATCCTGATCCGCCATAATAGGATTGGTTTACGCGGTCATGATGATGGTCCACTACTGCACTGTCAAAGACGGGTTGCCCATTTGATAACACCACATACACTTGATATCACTGAAATATTCACTATGAATGGAGTACTACTTCAATAACAAGGTAAAATCAGCGTATTTCTTTGGGTCACGTGTTTGTATCAATCTAGTTCGAGTATTTGCTCGCTACACCAACCAATTTTGTCATTACGCTGCAACATGACCTTAATTACGTATGGTTGTTTTATTCGAATAGAAATCTGCGACACAATGCATCAGTGGTTATTCATGCCACGTGTATAGCAAAATACCCAGTCGAGAGATTTAAATCAGATATTGTTGTTGAATGCGATCATAAATCTACCCGAATTCCATAAACTAGTTGGTTATTCATCACAAATCACCTGTCATGTCCCCTTTGTATTCACCGACATAAAACAGTGGTCAAGTTTAATGCATTGCTCAATGGCATCATCATAAGCTAGTGACAAACGTCCCATCGACAGCGCAACAAGCAAATGCTTAGTTGATCGGTTGATTAAGCCTGTGACTTGTTGCTGTCTGCGAGGTTGTTTATTTGTGGCTGTCTGATAATCATCAATCGTGTATACTTCAGATACATACATGGCAGCTGCAGATACCCAACTTGTTAAAATGAGCCATACTGTACGGTCAAAGTCAATATGTCATTTCCTGCTGTCAAAAACCAAGATAGCGAAAACATAAATTGGGCTCAATGGCTAATCCGGTTTCATTAATATGACTGTAGCCACCATTCATGAATAATTTGATTTTCGTGTTGGTTGTTTTATAACACAAAACGAAACCTACATCGTGCATTATCTCAGTCCAGAATAATTTGGTATATCTATTGTTTGGTGTCGCATATGAAACCATCTCGTTGAAATTAAATAAAAAGATAATCATAAAGTAATACATTTCTTCACATGCATATATACTACCAAAAGCTATGTGACTGTGCATATCTGTTGTCTCCGGCTGCAGCACTACTCAGGGCAGATATTGCCGTAGTATGAATGGTAAAAAGACAAAGCCCTGCAAGATTTAAAATTCTTTACGCGCCATTTTGTTTAATGAAGAAAATGCGCGTTATTTGCTTTCATTGCGCCTATTAAACGTACATTCGGAATGCTAAATAAGATTTTCACAAGGCGATGGGCAAGTTCTGAATTACTTGAGCAAAATCCCGGCATAATCCTGGTTTACCTTTTTCCGTGAATAGGATGTAATTTGCGGAATCTGGCTCGCATTACATTGCAAAGTCGAGTTCGTCAAGCCCATGTTGTAAGCAGAAGACTTTGTATCTGGTGACCTATTGCTCAAATTTCCCTTCCAAGCTTTTTTTCCAGGTACTTCTTGAAGCTTAAAAAATCTTATGTCAAGATTTGATAAAAGCATGAATACATTTTTCTTTTTCTATTCCTTCACGCGTCTTTTGTGCGATTCATGTGACACACATGACCATTATAAAATTAATACAAACCGTCATCGTCATCACCTTACGCTTTATGATACACATTATCAATACCCAATACTATTATATCCACCAAATGAACAGAATATTGATAAATATATTACACATGACTGATTCAATAATTGCAGATATGGGATACGCAACGCAAAATTCGTAATCTTACCATTTGTGGTGGGAAACGGTCAATTCATACGGAAAACGAATATATGTGGAAATATGCCTTTAATAACAATAAATGATACTCATTCAAATTAGTTGAACATCCAATTGACAACCGGCAATCTTGCTTATAGTCATTGGTTACGCAAGCTTGATCAACGACGCTGGCGTTTGCGCTCACTTTTCATCATGCTTAACTAGAGCAAACAAATGATAATACATGCCATCAGGATTTGATCAACGACTCTGTGGTTCCGATAACTCTTTTGTAACTCTAAATGCAATAAAATTCTTTCAATATGCGGCAGTCAATCCCCTGACATTTCTTTTAATCAAAGCATATCGGTGCACTTACCATTCCACAGGATATATATACCTTCAGCATATAAGTTTGGCAATTGGAGCTTATGAGTCTAATGGTCAGGAACAACCTTTAAAAGCGACAATTCTCAGAATTCTGCTCAACATGGTGACAATATGTCTCAGGATGGTCAACTAAATGCCCCATGCAATGTGCGGTTTGGTATTAAACCATTCACAAGACGACGCATGAAAATAAATGGCAAATATTGATCGCTGGATTACCTACACCCCTCTCTCTAGTCGATAATTTCAACTTTGAGCACCTTAGTTAGTTTCACGCAAATGACACTGCAATTCTCAATTAATGTTGTAAAAAAATTGCCCCTTCCGTCTCCTTTGTTACCTAGCATATCTATTAACAGTGGTTACAAAAGCCCACAAGAACAAGGTAAAGGTTTAAATAATGTTTTTTTTATGGAAAATCGTGAATAAATACAGCATGCATTCATTTGAACAATTGGCACCCTCTATGACTGCACGTCATTTATATTCCGATATTTGTGACCAAAGGAACTCGTTTTTTTTAAAAAACACCTCAAATTACTGAGTAAAAGATGCTTAACATGGCTTTAAATGTAACTTATAGATCACGAAAACCAATATCTACAGATTTCGGCAAATGATAATTAACACAGGTTCACCACAGTCACTTGTTAGTTAAATCACCATCAGTGGTTAGCCAGCAAACGGTCCATTCCCTATATATCCTACGTCCACATTATTGATAATGCAGGAACGAAATGCGTAGTTCATTGGAGTCATGTATTCTGTAAGGGAAAAACGAGAGGTAAAATATTTGTTCGTTACGCCAATCATAGAGTAATTGCATATGGAATCGATTTGCTTAATCCAACTGGTTGCTTATTTATAGACAATTTGGACTTCCTGGTTAACTGCATTGTAAACCTTTCGCTCCATATTAGGTTATAGATAATTGCTGAGCATTGGCATAGCAAATTGTATTACCTATGCGGCTTCATATTGGTGTGTTAAGAGCTCGTTGCTAATTCGAAACTGATACGTAAGTACTCAAGTACATGTCTAAAGTAGACGCGAAGGTTGTAAATTGCCTTCAATAAGAATCTGCGGCCAACGTATCCTTGCAATATCTTTCAGCACATATTTCCAGCGTAGAGTTATTGAAAGATACCAAGGGAAGAAAATGCTGTACCTGAATCCTGCTATGCGTTTTACTGTGTTTCTGAAGGTGGCGCATATTGCAACACGTGCCTAATACATTAAGCTGATTCAACGCTCAAGCAGCACAGCTATTGCATGGGCGCCCGGATATATCCACGACGATGCTGTGGTTGATATTCACGGATCACATACAATAGTGATAGTATATGTTTGTGATAAACGAGACCTCTGCTTGATTATTGGTCATATAAAACTGAGGTCAGATAAAACTGGCTAAGACTATTACAATTATCGGTTAATATGCAGACAATCTGGCCATGCGCTGAAGCAGCTATTTATTGCCCATTTTGTCTGTAACCCATGAGTCTAGATTGTGGAATGACATCATTATTTTCCAAACAGCGTTACTACCTGAAGCCGGCGATTAGTTTTGTAAGCCGGACAGAGCGCACTTTATCACTTCCTTGGCATCCTGGAGTAATTGATTGATAATCCCGGAGTCATTTCCGATTATCGCGTCTTTTTCATGAATTGATTCCTGAAAACTGTACGTCCATGTGTAAATGAATAAGAAGGTTAACTAGACAGATGGAAGCGATCAGACATGACCAATGGAACAGTTGCACGATATTTGCGTGCATGATCCGCTTCAGCTGATAGGTTCAGCAATGGATTATTGCCACATTTTGTAAGAACGCAATAATGGCCAGAGATTGATGTATTACCAGGTGGCAGAACATAGAGTATGTCATGCCGGTCTCATTGGTGTGAACAGTGGGTAAAAGTGCCATCTGGTCTGTGTTGATTTACCAGATATCCGGCACAACTGCACGCATTTTCTATATAATCAATATCAACTACAATGGATCGTCCATAATAGAGGCTAAAGTGATATGTGATGAGGTTACAGCATTCTCGAATTACAGGTAGATGGTGTTCATGCTTTATTTTAACGAGTGACAAATATTGCGAAATCATTAAATATATAATTCGCATAAGGTCAGTGATATCCGTAAGTCAAACCAATCGATGCTTCTATCTTATATGAATATATATGAAGTGCCTCAATAAATCAGCGCAGTACTTCATCTTGAAGCCTTACTTTGTCATGTTGAATGTTCTTTGTTACTCATATTACATTCGTTGTGCCTCGACAGACTATGCTATGTGCAGTAGACTGAATGTCCCCAAATTGTATTGTTCTGATCTGTGGGCAAGGTCACCCATGATTCAATGGCATTCCTGCAAAACTCGGAATGTCATTTACGCTTGATTGATGTGTTGAGCATTGTAAAACCATAGGATCTAACAGATAATATGGTTAAGTGATTGTAATAAGCTATGGCTATCGTTTCGACGTGACAAAACTTGTATGCAAATATATATGCGTGGTTTAAACTTGGAAGAAAATGAAGGTAGTCTATCATTCATATAATATATGTTAACATGTTCGTCACTAACATGGTAAAACGAATAACAAAATGTTGTAATCAAATTAGCATCGAATATTGTAATTTTTGGATAAAAGCTGGATGCTCAAAAACGAATTTGAACATGTCGACAGATGAAACCACGAAATCACTTTTGTCATCAATAACATACAATTCCTCACAGTATAGCCTAAACTTTAAGTTCGCGTATTAAATAAAAGTCGGTCTTATTGGCTGTTTACTTGTTGTCACACATGCGCCCTGAAATCCTGAACACCAGCCTGGTCTTACTTCTGCTTGACCATCTGATTGTTAAACACCATGGCCATCACGCTAATGCCTGCTATGATAGATTCGGCACAGCTAAAAGTGTTTGAAATGATTATAGTTATTATAGCATTATAGAGTCTTAAATATGTTTTCATTGTGAAAACATTTGGCCGTGCATGGGTTCGTGGTTTTATGTAGGCCACAACATTACATGGGTTCTATGAATCTCGGCGCCAATCAAACAGAGTGGTGTGGATAGTGGGCGAGCAGGATTACAAAGACGACCGGATTTAGCACAGATGATTAATGCGTAGAACAGGAGGTGAAGTACAAAATTGGATGCGGCTGAGAAGCAAGCGTGATCGATGATGATGAGTGTGAGCAAAGGGGGATGGGAGCGCCCAAGAAGTCGATGGACAGTAAATGAAAGCTAATTCGGCGCACGATTTAAACATATATATATATATATATATATATATATATATATATATATATATATATATATATATAGATATATTTATACATATATATATAAATATATATTTATATATATATATATATCTATATATATGTATATATATACATATATATATATATGTATTTATATACATATATATATATATATATATATATGTAAATACATATATATATGTATATATATATACATATATATAGATATATATATATCTAAATATATATTTATATATATATATGTATAAATATATCTATATATATGTATATATATATATATGTTTATATCGTGCGCCGAATTAGCTTTCATTTACTGTCCATATATATATATATATATATATATATATATATATATATATATATATATATATATATATATATATATATATATATATATATATATATATATGTGTGTGTGTGTGTGTGTGTGTGTGTGTGTGTGTGTGTGTGTGTGTGTGTGTGTGTGTGTGTGTGTGTGTGTGTGTGTGTGTGTGTGTGTGTGTGTGTGTGTGTGTGTGTGTGTGTGTGTGTGTGTGTGTGTGTGTGTGTGTGTGTGCAGGGGCGTCGCCATTCAAACCGACAATCCGCGTCACAGTCGGAAAAATCCTGTCCAGTCGGCAATTTAAAAGTTGGCGGCGCTACGCTTTGATAGTCATCCCGCAGTCGGCAAAATTATACTTACACCCTCCCAGCCAAATCACCCTGGCGACGCCCCTGTGTGTGTGCGTGGGGGTGGGGGGGCGGGGTCATTGTATGCAGAATATACATACATTTTAACAAAGATATCTAGAGCAGAAGTGCATTAATGTATCGTGATCATAGAGCGCGCAGATTGCTTATTCCATCAGTTGACTGACATAGGCTACGGGTGAGGTAAGGGGTCAGATAATCACGGCGGTTCTGTTGACGAAAATAATATCTTGCATAAATGTTGCGGACGGAAATGGCTCAAGGCTAAATGGCTCATTTTGATCAGTTTGGTGAAGTTAATTGCTGTCATTTACTTGATTTCATATGACCATCGTCTGTCCTTTCGATAGAAAGTGGGATATGCGAGTATTGTCATCGCCACTGTTTCCTTCAGCATAGTAGCAGATTCCACCCGTATCGGCGTTTGAGGCGCACTTAATATTCTAAAACAAAAACATCCGATGAATCGATGTGATGCCATAATTTTGGCAGAGGACCCAGCATGCAACAGTGGATCAGACGGATATCAGGGAGGCATATCCCAGCGTGTAGTTAATTGCATACCCCCATCCACCTAACAGAACCGCATATGCAACACTTGTGCTGTCATGGGTAGTACTAGGCCTTGAGATGCCCTTTGTGGTTTCAGTAATGACTTGCCTTGTAACATATAAACAAAAACTTAATCAAATTATCATGAACATACTAAGTAAAGTATCAGCATGGGATGTCAATAGCACAATTCATGGTATCGAATCTTTCATGCATTTGTCGTGTCGCAGGTGCTAACGAGAAGTGTTACCCGTCATAAGTAACGAATATTTATTTTCGCACGACAATAACATATGCTATACTGTGTGATTCACGCAGAGGAAAGTAAAATGATACTAATGTGCAGCCGTATATAATCTTGGCACTTAGAACACTGAATATATCGTAACGTGCACAGAGAGTTGGATTTACAACTTATATTACAGCTCACACAGTTCTGTCAATACCAGCTATATAAAAGCAAGTACATTGTATGGACGATATTGTGTCTGGCGCGGTGCATGACGGTGATAATTGATTAAGTGATGTCAGACACAGCTACTCGGTTGGTGCAATCACCAGTTAAACTTAGTGGCACCAGTGTAAAGCTAGGTGTTGTGCTGATTTAATGTATTTCATGAGACTTATTTGATCTGTTTATAATTCACTGTAAAATACCACCAGTAGTACGTCGCATGATCAGTTAAAAGAAAGTATTGTATTAATGCGTTGTATTCAACGCTTATTCGGTTGACGTTCAATCATGATTCGTTTCAAGCCGATCGTAGACGCAACAATTCTCAGCTGGTGAGGTGGGTATGATATATTCAGGGGAAATATATTCTTATGGACCAGACAGTGATATTTGGTGGCTGCATATACATTGAAGAACCTTATTCAATGTAGTTCAGTGGTTATAGTACTGTTTTGTAAACTCTAAACGCCTTGTTAGACAATCATATCTGAACGAATGATTCTACGATGGAGCAATAACACGTTTTCGGACTTAAACCTAGTGCTATGAATTGACATGGCACCCTGGAACCCCACGATATTATATCATGTGCGGACAAATAGCATATATGCTTGTGTAGAGTGTCAGATTCGGACAAATACAGGCGCAATGTTAAATAACAGGCGGATTCTATGTATAACAAAAAGACCCGCTTACGAATCGGTATTTGACTGTGGGAAGGCAGAATAGCTAAGTAAACTTTCCAGAGCTACCTGTTAGATTCATTGCCGTACAAGGACATCAGTGAAAAATATGAAACCTCCTAAGCAGCCTCATTATGTTTTCTGTCATTTTTCATTACCATCTAATTACCTTCTTAAGTATCCTATATTGCTTATCTTAGATATCTACACCCGATAAATTCCTAATATGATTGTGTTGCGTTGCAAGAGATCAATCGTGAATGGTTGTCTTCACAGGTGCTACGTGATGACTGCATGAATTTTGATACGCATAATTTGGGCTGCTATGGTTTCACAATGGTTTGCATAGGATGAACTCAACATGAAATGCAGGCCTACAATGCATTTTATATTGATTAGGGCTTTCCAATTACTATCAAACATTGCGAAATTGAATGTAGACTGAGTATCAGTTAGTTGTATTCTACGTTTTGAACGCATTAGATGTCTATAGATACCTTACTTCCTATGTAATTACCATGTTGCACAGCTAGCTTACTAATTATGTTCCTCTACTTAAATATACAGCCTCCTACTATCCTCGACGTACTCATATGCAAAGACAGGGAGAATCGGAAACATTCACATGGCTAATTATCCACACCTCTCGTTTCCTTCCTCTATATGAGATGTCTTAATGCTAGATCTGATTAATATACTTATCATAGATTATATTAATTTCTTATATCAAAAGAACACCACAGAGATGAAGCAGACAACACTGCCTTGGCCTTGAATAGAGGCATGGCTAAATGCAGCCTGGCAATATGGAAATGTATTAATCGCCACACATAGTGTTACCATTTTCAGTTACAAAACCAAATACATACCATAACGTCTACAGGAAGCTACCACCCACGGTAATATAAAAGCCTATTGACGGCAATGGATTGAATTGTTGTTTGAATAATACACAAAAGCTAAGTAATATGCGAAATCAAAGTACTTATGGTCTCATTTCGGTAGGCGCACGTAGATTAATTGCGTTTAATAATTTTGAACCATAATGACACCATGTACCTATATGTAATGTGTAAAAAGAAAACGTTATAGAATTCATTACAGTTATGGTATATTATCGTTAAAATCTTACCCATAGTATGACTCGATATTTGTGTAGCGATTGACTTGTTAGGGATTATCTTTCATTTGAAGTGTTTTGGCAGACTTCCGTACTTTATTTGCACACCCGTGGAAAACAGTTGATTATTTGGGATGTTTCAAGCATCAATAAATGGTTATCACGGGCGCTACCGTGGAGTATAATACATCTGGCTAGTTCCGATATTGAAGCTATTCACGTGATTGATTCAACTTGATTCTATCAGATATCACGACATGTGTTAGACATCCGATCCATGGGGCTATATTCATGCTTGATTCTACTCTTTAAGAGACAGCCGTCGTTAATGCTTCAGTTAGCAGATACTTAAAACAGACGATTGAAGTATGGTGCAAATTCTCTTATGCGTCTGCATTATTAGCATTATTTGACATTCAGTTTTACACGCTTATGACAAGAGAAAGCAACATCTTGTTAGTAAGGATTTATGCAATGTAGGGTACCCTACTTTGAACTCTTAAGCACAGGGATTATTATTTCATTCATGCAATACCACTATATATACTTTGTGGGTTTTATAAAGAATGGGTTTGTACTATTTTGAAACAATCTTGTTGTAAAATGTTGCTCTAGTTTACGTCACAGGATCCACGGAATCCCACAGCGCTGCCCCTCTCAGAGTCTGCGGCAAGGTGAAAATCTGATGCTTCCAATCAACGCGACGGTTGTGACCCGAACGGACCTCTGTTGCGCGCGGCCCGTTCATTAGTTCATGACGTGTTTTCTATGATGTCTCCTATAATATTGATACGATATCACATGTGATTCAGGTTAGGTCATCGTGTATTTGTGTTGCAAAATATTTACCGGCCTCAGTTAGAGAATTCACGCCCGAGTGCAATAAGTCTTTCAATATCACACCATGTAACTGCTGTGATGATTGTGGGCTTCTGATATCACAGTTTGCGTTGCAGCATATACTTTAGTTTTAGCTAATTAATCAGCTGCAAAGCCGGGTAAAAACCAAAATGGCGACAAATCAATGGAGCAAATGACATTGTCTAATCAGAAGCACCGACAGAAAGTTCCCCGAAAATCATTGCAAATGTGAAGGTTGCATCAGATAGCACTTGCTTTGTCTCTGAATAAGGCGCGATACATGCAATAGCCAAAACAAGTATGTGTCCTGCTGCCAGGTGTTGGCGGTCGTTGCCTAATAATATCCATCGCATCGAAGCAACACGCATAGGTTGACCAATTGAGTGGATATATTTACACTTGAACATCAAAATGTGTTTTGCGGTATGCAATTGGCGACACTCGGCAGTATCAGATTATCCACGATGTGTCTGATTACATCCGCACTAATGTAGCAGATCGAGGAGATCCATGTTGTTCCAGTTTTGTAAACGATGCTCGTTAGTCCTACCATTACCATGCAATTTTCGTGGAGTCGTAGCGCTTATCTTCCAACCTAATATTCGCGGTAACGTGTTGACAACACGGCATAAAACATACAGCCTTGGGAACCGTGTACCTGACCTTGCTAAGTATGTGAAATCTGCATGAATATTTGATATCACCAGAAGTTAAGTGATAATTCCTAAGAAGCGTGTATCATATTCCACTTACATATATATATGCCGGTTTACGGCCATATAATCAGAAAAAACTTTCACTGTGCCCACTAATTAATCTTATGGCTTTCCTAAGTAGCGGATCCAGACGTTTACATGACACACATACACGATGGTGATGTATTTCCTTCCAAAGACGGTTGAAAAAGAATTTATTTAACACATAATGAATTGAATGGTCGGGACTAGAACATCTTCGCATAGGTTTATGAAAAACAACTACTGACCGCGTTCAATCTCAATGGCTATAGTTTTACTATTTCAGTTACACAAGTTATGTTTGGTAATCGGCTGGGCCATTAAATTGCACAATAAAGCGAAAATGTGCACAGTAATATGTATTACATGGACCCTTTAAGTATATTTTAATGTTATTCTGACAAGATGTGGTTAATAAACTGACGGATATTCTTTGACAAACTCTGTTTGTACTGTTGTAGCCGTTACGGAGGGTGAAATCAATGACATTTCTTTGTCACAACTTGGCATCCATGTAGGCGGGTGACGAATGTGACTTCCGCGCCTCGAGTCTAAGGGTTGATGAGTTAAGCCACATGATTCGAAACATACTTGATGAAACCCGAGCTTACCTCCGAGGATGTTGACGCCGCTCAGTATCAGGCTTTATTCTTTGTAAGAATGAATACAATAAACCTCAGTTAGGCTGTATGATCACAAAGTTACATATTTATGCAGGATAAGCTCTTAGGCATATAGTGAATGTGCCGAATGATCGGACGAACATACTTCTGTGTTCTAGTCAATGACTTGGTTCAACAATTCTTCCTACCTAACTGCATCAAGTAATCCCAATGTAGCATTTGATCGGTTACGAAATAGCTCTGCAAGAGAATCTTTCTTCTTTGTGTGGACGTTTCAAGTTATTTTGCTTTAACCCAGTATTTTGAACATTGTCAGTGCCAGTGATGTATATCTCTAGTTAGCCATCTTTGTAACTGCATAATTGAAGAAAAATGAGTACATGGGAAGTGTCACCGAAGTTTGATGTATTTATAATTGTAATTATGTTCGACAGGTAAGAACAGCACTGTCAAACACTCAACATATTGGCTCGTCCACATCTGGTTACCACGGCGGCCCATTATCTTATTGTTATTACTGACTTATAACCGAGAATCGTCTTGTTAGTAGAGTTGTCACCGGGTTTGAAAGCACTGAAAGGTCTACATATATTTGGTTCCTCGCCTTACTGATCAAGTATTGCTACCGTAGATCCAGTGAAGTACAATGTGAATTTTGCTCCGCAAGATGTAACTGTCATTATCAACCAGTTGTGCAATATGACTCCTTCAGGTGTTGGGCGTCAAGCGTGAGACAGAAATAGATCTCCGCAGACAAAAAGACTCCCAGAAAGCTCCCCCTTGTCCTGGCAGAGCTCTTTGTAGCGACCTTCCTCTAACTCTAGCCGAGTCTGTGATCTATAGGGCATTGAAAACACTCAATTAAAGATAAGGCTCTCATACGATACACCCATATGCACCACGAGGTAATATTTCTAACACTTGTGGGAACACGAACGTTGTGACTTGGATGAATTTGTTGACAAGTTACTTGCGGTCATACAGCATCTCTAGGATGTTGTCAAAAACTTACTGGTACAGCCCATTCCGGAAGCAATAAAAAGGGACTCACTCGAGCACTCGGATCTGAGGAAATATAAGCAACCCGCCCCCTCCCACCCCCAACCCATCCCCCACCTTGGCCAAACCGCCAACGACAAGGGAGGCTATTACGGAGAGGTTCGAGCCTTTACCCATGCAGCAGTGGATTACGACAAACCGAGTAATTGCTAAATTCTTACGAGATCGGGAAATGAATGACCCCAAAAACCACCCATTCAATGCTGACATTAATACCATCCTAGAGAGCTAGCATCAACAGATACACCAGATAGTGGTAGCCGAGATTCTAGCTCTTTAGCGGGTTAAGAGCCGGTTAGCTTTTAAGGTTCAGCTTCAGCAAATTAAAGCGATAATTTCACAGGCCCAGTGATTTGTCATCCGGCTGTCTTGCCGGAACGAAATTTGATGCAGGGAAAATTTGGTGCATTTTCATCACGATCCGTCATCACCATGGACATGGCCTTGCCATTCCATTTTGTGTATCGGAACAATGATATGCGATCTGTCTAATTCGTAAGTATTCAATATAGAATCGGTTAAGAAAACACAGCCTGCAATGTCGCGCGCGATAAGCAGGTGGTACAGCTCCAACAATTATATATGGAAACAAGACGGTATTTTTTTAGTGGGAACCACTGAACTTCAGTGAGTGCGTGAAAATCCGTGTCATTGGTACCTATTAGCTGTTGAAGAAGATAATAAGACAAGCTCATATGTAACTCATTTTGTGTGTAGATCACTGTCACGCCTTGAAACTAACAAGTGTTGTATGATGCTCGGATATTGAACCATGCAAAGCGTCTTGCACTCAAGGGTATTTCATAGCTACTCTTCTGTATTTGTTTACTGGTATTACTTTCCAAACGCCTTATTCTCTTGCCTCTGACATGTTACCTAAAGAGGCGCCAAAATGGAAGCGGGTGTCTCCAGGGTACCTTATGTATTAGCCTTTAATTAAGCAGGCTTCGTTTGTGAATCCCTCGACATTTCAGACCCGACTGATTATATCAGTAATAATGATCGAGAAACAGCCAATATTGCAAGATTGTGAGCGACAGACAAAGACATTGAGATCATAGATAGGGTAGGATCGTGATTAATAATGACGGTCGTCCCTAATTAGGCGTTCGGTAACCAGCGGATTGCAACAATTAGCTACTATACAAACTCCAGGTAAAGCTTCAGAAGCAATCAAGCGCACTTATGTGAGAAAAAGGCATATTAAACCTGAATTGGAAAAGAACTGTATGAGCAAAGCAGTGTATAAACAAACGTTAAGCAAATAGATAACATATTCATGAGCTGTAAACAACGCAGCAACCTTATATTGCAAAGCTAACATTGGTAAGAAAATGTTGGGCCACAAAAGAATCATTTGTTCTGTATCAGTTCACTTGCCATCGACGTTCCCCGTGTGTTCTCAGAAAACATCTTCTATTCGTGTATCAACAACCTTGCGACCACATTTGCTGTTACATTTGAATATCACTGACCGCAATACAAATAATGCAAACGATCAGTGTAATGCCAACGCAAACACACGATATCATGATGGCTGGTCGCATAATCATTTACTTTTATCATATAAAAAGGCGCGCTGTAAAAGCAGCAGGATTTGTTGTTACCGCTCTATATTTGATAGCTGACGGGTAAGAGTAAACAAGCACAAATCAATCATTTCATAGAACCATCTAAACATTTTTATTGAAGCTTATATTAGCATTCACTGATTATATGAGGCAATTCTCGTCCAGCATAACGAAGGTAGGTAAAGCGAACACAGCACAATTTAATATATATGTCGTCAGTAGCCGAGCAGAGTATTTTCGTACTTACTTGATGTCAAATGTTAACAATTATAGGATTGATAGGCATCTTGATGACCCTGGGTATGTGTTCTTTGTTTTTCTAACTTTCCGGAAGCAGTATCCAATGCATAGCAAATAATATTACTATATTACATTGATCGGGTGACAGGAACCAGGCGATAATCACGGAAAGCAGCCATTTTCATCCATACTGCGCTGTTTCTGCAATTTTGTCATCGTGAAAGCGTTTAATTTTATACCAACATATCACAAGTTACAGCGTCTCAGCTCGTATCATTCGTGATGAACCCCAATCTCCCTTCATCCGAATCGATATCATGTTTGGTAACTTAACGAGCACAGGAGATATCAGATCTGAATAAATCGCGGTGATAAAGTTTTCATGGCTTTGTTTCATTGCTGTAATAATGACGTAGTATGATTCTATCTTCCAAAATAATCCCTTGCTGGTGCTCATTTGAGGGTTATTGCCTGTAAATGAATATCTATGTCTTACGTGTCAGTCATCGATAAAAAACATAATCTTTTGGCATACGTGTATAGCATCGTTAAATGCACGGTTTAATACCGTAACTCATATCTTGGATGATACCAAACAGTAACAATGTTGATGAAAACATCATAGTTGGAAAAAGCATCGGAGCAAAGAAGTGTAGTAAATGAATCCGCAGACCTTTGGTCCATTGCCTAATACTGCCATATGACGCACACACTTCAGTCTATTAGGCTCCCTCGCAAGGTAGATTCCTTGTAAACACTTCTAAGGTCTAGCGATACGCTCAGTTACATTGCACAGCTGCATACTTATCAGGTAATTGCTAAAACATCCAGCCTACTCTCTGAGGTATTCTTTTGCAAACGCATATCATATCATATATTTGCGAAAATAAAACATCGTTTTCATAATTATCATTAATATCGACAGATGAATCACTTACAATATAGCAAAAAACTAAGGTCTGTATGCTAACGCATCAAGTATAAAGAGGGCCATTGTTAATGTGGGGTCTTTGTACCGGCTTAACCTAAAGGCTTACAGGATTGGGAGGAACTGCGATGTGAATGGTTTGTAAAGTAATCACAACATGTTACTCAAGTCATTAATCTCAATCAATCGGTGCCTGCAAACGTACAGCCCAATCATCCTACAACACTTTGGAATACATGCAGACGAATCATGAATTATGATCGTTTATATCAATGAGCTTGCAAGCCCTGAGTGTAAGAATTGCGCACCAATGGAAAGTTCATTAGATATTTATAGAGGATGGCAAAACA
>CM067344.1:17135624-17319498 GCA_034190875.2 Urechis unicinctus
TTAAATTGCATCGGATCTCACATGGATAATATCTTCTATAGAAAAACAAATTGCTTCACGTTACATCTTGCCTCGAGCGATTAGCCTGTGACCGAAATAAACCATGGATAAGTAGATGATGGATGTTATCATTGAGACCCTAGATTAAGCATTGGAGATTACTGGGGCTTTGTTGATCGGGAGCCCGTATCAATTTTATAATCTTATCACGTCTTCCATATTACTGGGAGCATTAATCATTAAATATGGGCATACATATAGGTAATGTACGATGTAAGGATGTCTATAATGCATAAACTGCAATAACAACGCCTTTGTAAGTACATGGATGAATGTAAATCCAACCACAATCGATCGTAATAATGCTGTTATATCAGTTCTTAGGGTATGAATATACAATACGTGTCGAGGAATAACACATATCTACATACACCACAGCTACATGGAAGTAACCATGCTTCATTACACCAGTGTTACATGGAAGTGACCCTGCAACATCACACCAGTGTTACATAGAAGTGAACATGCAACATCAGACCATTGTTAGATATAAGTGACCATGCCACATAACACCAGTGTAACAAGGAAGTAACCATGCTACATTGCCCCAGTGCTACATTGAAGTTACCATGCTGCCTCTCACCAGTGCAACATCGAAGTTACCATGCAGCTTCACACCAGAGCTACATCGAAGTTACCATGCTACACCACACCACAGTGTTACTGGGAAGTAGCCATGCTACTTAACATCAGTGCTACCTAGAAGTAATTATGCTGCACTACACCAGTGCCACACAGAAGTAACCATGCTGCTTCACACCAGTGCTACATGGAAATGACAATGTATCATCACACCAGTGTTACATGAAAGCATGAACATGCATGTTCAATCATAACAATTTTTGCACACTGTATAGCAAGAAGGCCTGCAATTTCCAACCCATATAACCCCAGCAGAAGGGTCAATTCTAAACTCATGATAAACCAGCCCTTAAAGAATCGCAAGGTACAAATGCAGATAAAATAAAGCAATTTGAGGTGCGGTTCGTCGCACTCAAGTGGTGGCCACGATTAACCGTAAATCCCAGTCCTGTTGGCTTATCTGTGTGGAGATCAGTGCTTGTGGTGCGCTGTCACGAACAAGGGAGGGATCTGTGTTATTCATGGCTAAATCTCTTCTTGACTGTGTTTCAAGTTAGCAATAATGACATAGCATGATTGAATCTGCCGCATAAATCCTGTACTCATTCGCGAGGGTTATCGTCTTCAAGTACCTTGTAGTTCAACGATGGGGGGCATAATCAGTTGGCAAGATGGCAATATAGTATTGATTAATCAATTAATTATTTATTTAATTCTGCAATGCCACTTGGTTAGGTACCACATTCAGTTTTGAGTTATAATCCGTTTCGGTTTGCGTAATGATCAGTCTGCAGGCCATTGGTCAGATATGCATGTTGTGCGCCGGCTCAAAACCCGTACAGGTTTCAAATTACCTTCCCCCAAACATTTTAACGCAAGACTTTATGCCATTTCAATCGCTGTCAACTAATGTAATTTCATGCCAACAGTCCAGTTAAGTTTATTTATTCTCAGCCACATCCTGTTCTCTCGGCTTGAAGCCTGCCATACATAGTAGCAATAATGTAATATGTAGAGC
Source organism: Urechis unicinctus (assembly GCA_034190875.2). Lineage (NCBI taxonomy): Eukaryota > Metazoa > Annelida > Polychaeta > Xenopneusta > Urechidae > Urechis > Urechis unicinctus. The sequence continues at coordinate 17,137,285 of CM067344.1, forward strand.
AGTACAAAGAATCCACCCATTTGCACACACATTTAGCATGGATTCTATCGGAAACTAATTATGATGTTGTTGGAGTAATAGAAGCCTGGTTGAATGAATTCTATACTTCGCATTTAACACTGACAGGCCATGAACAAGAATTGCTAAACGAAAATCCAAAAATGATGGTGGAGTATCGATTTAAGTTAAATGATAACGTGCCGTATTCGAACTACATCCACAATAAGCATTTTCACTGGCGCATTATATAGACCAGCTAATACTAACGTGGTTTTATTATAGAATAAAAAAACAACAAATAAACTAAACAAAGGCAGGAGAGCAAGATAAATTAATTAATGCAAGATACAAACATTACTCTGCTTAATGTAGATACCCATGTTCCCTCTGCGGGATTTCCTGAAACCATTAGTTTCAATCTCTTTCTTCCCCATGTTGCAAGCACAATCTGAGGCATTAATATATAATACTTTTAGTAATTCAAGCTCAGTCATAAAAAGGTTCTCAGGTATCTCCCACAATAGCATAGGCGACCATTTTCCATGTATATATATATATTTATATATATATATATGTTTATATATATATATATATATATATATATATATATATATATATATATATATATATATATATATATATATATATATATATATATATATATATATATATATATATATATATATCGATACATATCGATGTATGTATATATACATTTATACATTTATATATTTACATATATATATATATATATATATATATATATACGCATGTAAATGCACATATATATATATATGTATATATATATATATACATATGTAGAGATATATGAGGGAGAGATATGATAGATAGGGATAGAAAGATAGAGATAGAAAAACAGAGAGAGAGGGAGATAGAGAGATATATAGAGATAGGAGAGAGAGAGAGAGAGAGAGAGGGAGAGAGAGATATATACGAGATAGAGAGAGATATAGAGAGAGAGAGGAGAGAGAGAGAGAGAGAGAGATAGATATATATAGAGAGAGATATAGAGATAGAGAGATAGAGAGATATATATATATAGATATATATAGAGAGATATAGATATATATAGATATATATATAGATATATCTATATAGATATATATATATATATATATATATATATATATCTCTATATATATATATATATATATATATATATATATATATATAGATATATACAATCCTCTGTATTTTCAAAACACCGGAACATCTCGCTTCGAGGAAAATGTTGCATTGTCAACCTAATGTTCACATTCAGCGAACAACCTACCTCAGCACAGCATGGTTAGAGAGTTGATGCAGAGCTCCATCATTGAAAGATACGACATGATGCCAATTAAGACCATTAGTTAGTACATGTGAGTATAATAATGCAAGAGTGGTTTTGTTAGCAGAGCAACAGGTATAATCAGATAATGTATTATATTGTGCTTGGAGTTCGGGGTAGCGGCTTTGATTGGCACATTTTACACAACACGATAACTCTTGACGATTGATTAGATGCGGAATATCAGTTACTTGTCTATGATATTGGTTATACCGACGAAACGATGCTATCCTACAAAATAGCGATTAGAGGCCTTCAATATTAATGCCCCGTGCTCGCAGAATGCCTGGCGTTGCCCACACTGAATAGTAGTTGGTAATGGCAAGGAATCAATACATGGAGAGGATACAAAAGAGCTTATAGCTACGCTAAGAGGGCTTACTCGCGTCTCCGCTCGTGACACAATATGTGAAAGAGCCACCTGTGTGCTGCGCGCTGCTGTTCGGTGTCAATCATAAAATCACATGGAATTACCTGATCCATTAGGGGCGTGGTCGCTTATAGTATTATATATTCTACTGAATAGCTTTTGATTTATGCTTCGTGCATAATTGATGCAATACCTTTGTTAAACTTTGTGTCTGTGTTTTCATCCAATGTGCAAAGCTTAACAAATATAAGGGGCATCTGTTCAGCAAATGACCTGGATGAAAGTACTCTGATGTTTCCGGCCGATACATATGCAGTATGTTCTGTGATGGTGAAGCCATGCGAAAAAGTGCTGCATCACATACTGATCGCGTCCAATTAGCACAATTAAAGAAATACAGAAGACTGTCATGCCGCGATTAAAACACATAATGATTTTTTATATTCTTATGAAATGTGTATTCACTGTACTTATCACGGTAGCTTGTTTCAGCAGGCATTCATTCAGCAGGACGCTGATTCAAACTCGTCTGGTCATCGTGTGCATCTTGTCAACAATGTCACCAGACTTGACAATTTTTGTAGGTGTGTAATTTCTTGTCGGCAGCATTGCGTGAGTTTGTAAATGAAGCCATTGGTACTCGGCCACATGATTGCAACATAATATCATACTGCGAGTAATGTGTGACGCATTAACGTGATTCCCATGGTATCTTGCGTTAACAAGTACATGAAATATTAATTTAATATCGTAGGTGATGTTGTAGAAAACTACAATTGCAATACTGCTTGCCTTTGCGCATCTGCTTCACTATTGTCATTGTTTTCAGTGTTGTGAAATGTTAAAACAACGAAAAAAAACCAATATGCATTTTAAACTTTGGATTGCTGTCATGATCCGTAATCATTTATAATCTTGGCACCATGGAAATTGTAGAAAAACCTGGCGCGACCATAAGACATTCATTTTATGTTGACATCAAGCCGTACCAGCTCCTCAGCCAAGTGGTGCGTTGAGTTGTATGACTGTTTGTATATGAATCAAGTGATAAGACATCGGAATACTTTGGTCAGGGAACACATTCAAAGCCGAGGCGTGAATCCAAACTTCCTTGATGCATCACCTTGGCCATGACAAAAAAGGCATCGGTGGGTACATATATCTGGTAATCGTAGGTCACTTAAGCCGTTAATGCCTTGTATGTAAATCATTTAGGACTGGACCTAGTGACCAACCTGGGTAAAATAATCATTCCACTACGTTAAGTGTGGTGGCCTATTCTGCTTGATATTTGCCAACTAAGTCCATCAAATAGTATCATAGTTCAATATTGGTATACTTGGCCTGTAGGCATGGCAGTTGCAATACATAATTAATTACGCAGCCCACTGAATGCTATAAAAACGCAAAAAACTTCTTAAACGAACTTTCATGGCCTTATCTTAACCGTTGTCTTTCTTCTTATGATACAAATATGTGCAATTTAACTGTAAAGTGGTATCATGTTGAACCAAGTCATTAACTTGAATGCTGCAGTGTAATCATTGCGCGAGAAGATAATTACAAAGATTTACTGTGTGTAATAGCGCACCGGACATAGAACTAAAGAATAAGACTTGTAATAGTAAAATATGATGCAGTGTTCGGGTGAATATGATCGGCAATAAGCAACGCGGGCCCTACGAGGTCTATATTCAACGATGGATACAAACAGCTGATTAAACCTCCATGGGTCAATGAATCAATATCTCTAGCAAGAGAGCTGATCAAATCATGATGTCACAATTTGGTCACGTGCATACCTTGGGGCCTCGCTATGTTGACGATTGCACCATATGCTGCGGCAGTGCACACAACACTTGTCAAAGCACGTCCTTGAGACCAATCTATTCTCTCAACCACGTCAATTGAATAGGAAAAAGCACTTTAGGTATTCATATGATGCACACAATTGGCCACACGTAGCCTTTTTATGGCGCATGATAATGACCATACCAGTCATTTGAACACTAACTACGCATTCTTTATGCAAAGGCAAAAGCAACTGAGAATGAATGTGGTCAATTATTCGGAAATCGTTACGTAGAAGTGCCAGTTTCCTGACCTTAGGTTTCATCATGTTTGTGTTGTGCTTCCACTCATGGTCTGTAGGAAATGTACCACCATCCTTGATGTGTGCTATTCAAAATGCATTGTCCAATATTTCGTAGTGCTCTTCGACAAGCTAGCGGGAATGAAGCGAAGGGCATGGTATGTTCGGAACATTTAGCCAACCAGCAAAAATGGCTGACGTCTGCTACCAAAAGGTGCTTTGGCGTCAGCACCACAGTGAAAAACATTAAACAATTAGTTTTCACCGAATGTGACAAACTGTTGTATGTACAGATTAACCTATAAACCATGGACATGTCACAGCCCCAACAATTGATGCAAACGTATGTGGGTGTTTGTATGCTTGAGGGGTTGGGGTAGGGTAAAATTATTATGACCACCCTATTCCACGCCGACTCCAGAGACCTCTTGGGTCACCATCGTGGATTAAGTAACATCTTGCCGTAACCTTTAGGCTTGGAGATGCACACGTGCGCAATATATTTCGATGCTGATTGCCAAACTAACAACTATTCGTGACATTTATCTACTTTGCGATACTAACTGTGGTTACCCAACATCTGACGAGAATTATACGCAGCATCTACGTTTACCTGTGGTTATGAGGTGAACCAACTGAATAGAGATTATATTGCTTTGCCGAATGTTTCATTTTTAATAAAACGATGTTGGAAAAAAGAGGCGTTTCGCGTAGAGCTATGTATGTGTAAGACATCATCCGGTCTTATGATGCATAAAACATTCGATATGTTGACTTCAAGCCGGTGACGTCGTACCTGTTGACTGTTTCAGTTACTTGTTGCGAACCTGCCCAAATTAACGTTTTCATCTACTAAGCACACTGTAGATAAGTGGCAACCGCAATCTAAAGCCCATTTAGGTTATTATTCTCATGAATATGTAAACCAAATGTCATCATTTTAATTATATCGTAATCAATGACCATTAAAACTTAAATGGTAGCTACAATGACCTAAAATAATAAATGGCATCCACACAGACCGTAAAGAAGCTCTAGACTTACATTTGGATATCGCAATAACGTCTGCAAATTAAAAAAATAATTGATGGTCTGTTGGTTTTTATATCTTCTAGTGAAACATGACAGCTTTCTCCCGCAGAACGTAGCATTAAAACAAAACTTTGAATTTGACCTGATACGCGATGAATAATTATGGCGTATCTGCTAATTATCACTAGCGGCTGTGCAGTTATGATCGATACCTAGATAAGCAAATGCGTTCGGCAACGCGTAGAAAATGGTCTACTGCATATAAGCAACCGTTTAGTTTATATTCATTTGATTATTTACCCTCAGGTTACTGCATGTTGGAAGTAAATAAGCAGCAATACTGTTGAGCTACTGCCCTTAAAACAAATAAATTGTCGACCTATTCCTTTAATTGCTTCTTTTACTGGCCCTGATGCCTCATAAAACAGCAGAGAACCTTTGGTACCCGAGTCATGCATATTAATCGTAAATATTCTATAACTGCGCGACTGATTCTAACATTGAGCCTCATATCCTGAAAAAGGACTTCAATGGAAAAATCAGATGAGTTCGACAAGTTGGTTGATTATCCTCGTTTTATTGTCGTTGCTATGAAAGTGCTTACAAAGTGATAGCAGCTTTTGGTTCATAACCGTAGTGTACCATACTGTCTTATATGCGCAACGAATAACACCATATTGTTAACGCACATCTTTAACGCATGGGTGTATTCTACACAACCTATAAATGAAACGATATGTCAGGCTTTCGTTTATACTGAACGCTTGCAGCCTTTTCGTATGCTGTAATATTGTTGTGGTTGAAGCAATAAAACGTTCATGGTTTCAGATTATTCTTTATTTGTTCTTGATATTATAGGCAGTGGTACATTTTTCAGATTAACCCTATTTTAATGCATCCCATGGAAACAGTCATTTTTTGTATAATTGCACGTGCTACTACTTACTACTCAGCCCTTTCAGTAATTAGTGTTTTTCTTGATTCCGACTGATATTACTTAATATACACGTTTTTCGTTACAATACACTTGTATATATGTATATTCATCGATATATATGAATATATATATATGTACATATAAATATACAAATATATGTACATGTATATAAATATGTATACATAAATATATATATATGTATATAGATATATGTATATAAGCAAATATTGATATATGTATATATATATAAATACATATGTATATATATTTATATATATATATATATTAATATATATATTAATATATATATATATATATATTTACATATATATATATATATATCTATATATATATATATATATATATATATATATATATATATATATATATATATACATATGTATATATGTATATAGGTATACATATGTACATATATAACGTCTTCGTCGTCAATTTTTTAGCGACACCGGTTTCTACGTAGTTATACCCGCGTACGAGTTTCTGTTGTCGTTTCGAAACCTCTTACTGCGTGGAACGCGCATAGAGGGGTTACCCAGGGGAAACCCCTTTTTCACACGGCCGCGTATTGGTAGACCGCGTGTTTTCGAAACCTCTCTAACTGCTTCCTGTTCCACACTTGTAGAGTGAATAAATTGCTATTTGAGTGGGTTGGAAGTTAGATCTCAGCATCTTTAAATTATAAAGTACAATAGAAACGCATCTGAGTTGCCAAAGATCTGACTGAAGATAAATGTATATAAGTTCATTTCCGTTATAATGCCAATACATCCGGAAAGACACTTCCATATCTTGTGTGTCAAAAGTACAGAGGGTCCAATTTCGTCTACATTTATAAAATTGTGTTGAAACCTTATCCGGAACTGAGTAAAAAGTGGCAGTGGTGTTGGTAATAATTCGTCTATGCGAGTAGTGATATAAGTTCGTAATGAGTTAATGTGACGCAAAATGCTATGAGACGCCGTCATTGGCATACTTGAAAAGGGTGGTCAGCCATGTGCGAATAAAAAATCCCGTCGTATCACTGAAACCTTATTAAGGAAGAATACCGTGGTGATATTGTAGTAAAAACGATAAGCCATAAGTTATATTTATGATTTGTGTGGCAATATTAATTTAATGCCTTTCAGTAAGATTGTTGTGAAAATGCATTATGATCAATATTACTTTCGTAATAAAGCGTGTTCACTTACATCTCACTTATATTTCGCACATGGGCCCTACTGTAACCCTTCTGCATACACATTTAGTGTAGTTGCTTTACCAACACCAGCAAGCATATTGGTAACCGTATTGTTCTATGGTTAATCATGTTATCGAATCCACTTGTTACCCAATGACCCCGTCAAAGAAGCTCTTGAAAAGCAATCTGAACCGCTTTTAACTTTAACCGCTCAAACATTTGATATGCTGAATGTTTCTCCGGATCACTCAGTCACACCGATTGTATTAACTGATGGATGCTCTGGAAATTATTCTCCTGATCTAATAGACAAATAGAGCGTTGAAAGGCAAGTGAAGCCACATATCTCAATGAATATTACCTGATTATGTTTAATGAATGTTTGGGCGAGAAATTGAGCCATTAACACGTCATTGATATTTTATAAGCTCAACAGGTCTGCGGAATGATTCGCCCAATAAAACAGTCATTTGCTCTGCCTCAGAGCTTTCAACGAAAACGGAAACTGCATGAAGAACAGGTGTGTTGGTGTAAGTATGTATGACACACATATCAAATCAAGTGTGCAGGTTACAGTATAAAGGCTCAAACGTAACCCAGTGCTGTCTTTGTAAATTAAATTTCAAGATTCTTGCGGCAGCGAAAATCCGAATGGCACCAAATACTTCTATTGCGGACCTTGCTCTTTTTACACTAACGTTCACGCATCGCTATCATCATATTTATATCATGCCCTTCTCAAGTGTACTGAAGGTTTTGTATGAGTTTTTGGTAGTGGCATTTGCTCGTTGGCAGTATAAGTATACCCTAATGGTAAAACTCGCAACGATGTCATGGTGAACTGAAATGACTTACTACAGAGACTACAGATTGCAATTTGGCCGAATGACTATATGATTTTATTCTGCCTTGAATGGTTCATTCAGCCGGAATGTGAATTCCATGGCGACCTTGCTATAGCTTTACTTAGCAACATATGCTGCTATGATATGAACGCTTGCAAGGCTTCAAACATACCATGATAAGCCTGGGTAGAAACGCTTAAGAAATCCACCGCTGTACTGAAGTGAAAACAACCTTCGTTCATCACCGGTCGTTACCTTTCCATCATCTCAACATGGCATTTCGTAGAAGGCTGATCACTATTCATCGTTAGTGTAGCATTCTCATGTTACATTTTAGCATTTCATTCGACAAAACAAGAGCGCGTGTCACTCATGTGATGATAGCTTCGTGTGACGAACTTCTTTGATAATCTGTATAACTTATGTTATTAATGTTATAACAAGGCCCTATTTTGTCATGCACGCCATCGCTACCTGGTGAGAAGACTAAGGCGACGTACGAAAAGACCCGAAGCATTATTCTTGCTTTACTTCGGAGTTTGACAATGACTACTGATGTTTTTGAATCTGAGTGCTTAATGTGCTCATCAAAATTAAAGTCGAATCAGTTTTGACAATATTTGTCTCTAACATAACTGGAGCCTCGTCACAGGTACGCTGATGATCAACACTGATATTTGAGTAATTAAATCAAATAATGACATTCAGGTAATGTGTTAAATGAATACATGTAAGGTCGACCCCATCACGACGGGTTTTTACTTAAAATTTTTATGGTATGGGAGACAGCTACCGCGTTATTTGATAAAGATTAACGTCAGTAGGTTTAACCATAGATATGTGAACGGGTTAAGCAGGGATACCTCAGGTGGAAAAAGTGGCGAAATATACCCCTCCCATAGATTCAATAGATACAACAATTTTGGTAATGATTCTTTGTTTGGGCAAATAATGTTAAATGGTGTTCAAGAGTGTCTTTTTTACTAATATATTTATACGTATATAAATATATGTATATGTACATATGAATTTATATATGCGTAAAATATATATATATATATATATATATATATATATATATATATATATATATATATATATGTGCATATATATAAATATATATATATATATATATATATATATATATATATTTTTATATATATTTATATATATATATATGTATATATATTTATATTTATGCGCATATATATACATAGATATTTGATTATTTATATACATATATCTATATATGTATATATATATATCTATATAAATATATATGTATATTTTTATATATATGTATATATATAAATATATATAAATATATATATACATATGTATATATATATAACTAGACATATATATATTTATGCATATATGTGTATATATATGTATATATATATATATATGTGTATATTTATATATATGTATATATATACATATATAACTATATATACATGAATATAAATACAACTATATATATATATACATATATTTATATATGCATGTCAGCTACTTAGTATTAGAATTGCAGGTAACATTTAGTACGCAATGTTGGTAAAGTTGTATAATATTCAGCATTTTGAGTTATTTTGTGGTCAGTATTTAGTACACAGGGGTACTTGGTCGTCAGTCAGACTTCCATTGCAAGAATCTTGGCCAAAAAAGTCTTGCATAATACGTCGCATGTTTTGGCAATTTCGTATTTGTCCCAATAACCCGTCGGGTAAAGAATAGCGTTAGAATATATTGTAATTTGGAAAGTGTACCCCGGCTTTTTAGTCCTGATATTGGCATTTTCCTATGGGATCAAATTCTGATAAATCGGTTTAAATTGATATTTATTGTTTATATAATGGCACATATGATCTGTTCCACACAAAAACAAGACACCAAGTGCGATTCACATCACTGTCCTCATCTTATTGCAAAACACAACGTCGTGGTGTATTCATTGAAGTTCTGATTGAATTTGATGCAGTTCTAGATTTCTCTGGAAGAATTGACTTGTAGGTAGTTTCATTGTCAATGCGGCTTAAATGTAATAAAATACGAACTAAAACAACGAATTACAATTACATGCATACCATTTTGGTTTACGCTACAAACAGCGTTGAATCAGATCAGTCAAACGAAAAACTTTCATTATATTGAGATACATAGCAGTGTTCTCCTTGTACAGCCATATTTGTAATGTTGAGTGCATCCAGAACTTAATGTTGTCCCGTCTGTACTCCAATTGTTTCTCAAACTGTCATCATCATTTATAATTGTAATAAACCTCAGACATTGATATTAATAATTCAGATTATTTAATTGAATGCCTACTGCAGCATATCGTTTGACGGAATATAAGGATAAATCCCTTATTTGGCATCGTTATTATTTATGTCCCCCTTGTGATGACTTACGTCTAATAATATATAAATATATATATATATATACATATATAAATATATATATATATATATATATATATATAGATATATATATATTTATTTATATATATAGATATATATATATACATATATATATAAATATATATACATATATATACATCTCTATATATATATGTAAATATATATATACATATATATATATATCTGTATTTATATATTTCTATATATTTGTCTCTCTATATATATATATGTGTGTATATATGTGATATGTATATATCTGTGTCTATATCTCTTTCTCTATATATGCTCTATATCTCTATCTATATCTCTCTATCTATCTATCTCTATCTCTCTCTCTATCTATATCTCTCTCTCTATCTATATCTCTATATATATATATATATCTATCTCATATCTATATATATGTCTATATACGTTCCATTGAGTAAGACATGAATGGAACTTTTGTACCTGTCCGCCCTCACCATAATCACCATGACTACCCAAGTTCGTATGATCTAGGGTGTGTTCGCTAAATAGATGAATTCACGCTGCATCCGGCCGAGTCGGCTGCTTGCATGTAAAGACTACTGTAGCTGTCACGCTCGGCTAGCGTTGTGTTCTAAAAAGTTTGTTGATAGTTTCCGTGATGCGGTTAAGCATACATAACAGCTTCCAATGCAGGACTATTCCGACAATGCCAAAACCGGATATATAATCGAGGTTGATCTGGAATACCCTACTGAGTCACATGCTGATAAAAATGATTATCTGCTGGCATCAGAGCGAATGTCTGAGCAGAACGATAGGTTGTCAGACTACCAGAATAACCTCCTTGGTGCATTGAGGATAACTCCCCTACATTGTTGGCGAGGATTGGTCCGTAGCCATTCACTGCGCATGAGTGTCAGTCTGTAGCTACCATTCACTACTTGTGAGAGTCAGTCACTAACTACCATTCACTGCTTGTGAGAGTCATTCACTAACTACCATTCACTGCTCGTGAGTGTTGGTCTCAAACTACCATTCCCTGCATGCGACTATCGCTCTATAACTCCCCTTCGCTGCTTGTGAGTGTCGGTCTCTAACTACCATTCACTGCTTGCAAGTGTCGGTCTGCAACTCCTCTTCACTGATTGTGTGTGTCGGTCTCTAACAACCATATTCTGCTTGTAGGTATCGCTGTATAACTTCACTACATTGCATGTAGTCTCTAACTAGCATTCACTGCTTGTGAGTATCGCTCTATAACTCCACTACATTGCATGTGAGTGTCGGTGTTGACCTACCGTTTACTGCTTGCGAGTGTCGATCTCGAAGTTCACTGCCTATTGACATCAGTCTATAACTTCCCAACACTGCATGTGAGTGTCAGTCCGTACCCATTACTGTATGTGAGTAACGGTCTGTAACTCATATTCACTGCCTGTGAGTGTCGGTCTCTAACTTCCTTTTACTGCTTGAGAGTGCCGGTCTGTAACTACCATTCATTGCATTTGATTATCGGTCTACAACTCCCTGTCACTGCTTGTGAGTATCGATATACAACTATTCTTCACGGCTATCACTCCCATTCCCTTCTTGTGAGTATATTTCAATAACTCCCCATCACTGGCGCTGTATTGTGTTTTAACTGCCTCTTCCCGGCTTTGTATTTCTAGCTAGACCTCACGCCACTTCGTTTATATCTCTGTCAATACCGCCATCATCGTTGTGTTCCAGCTTCAGTTCAGAACTCACTCCCCATCGCAATGTTTGTTTGCTTATACCTCCTCCGAACTGGTTTTGTAATTCTGTTCTGAACACCTAATATGTATATTCTCGGGGTCTAGAAGAGCTTGTTCAAAATTCGAAAGAGATACGTTTCTCTGAATTACAAATAGTTCAAGTCACATGTACATATAAACTCACAGCACCACTGACTGTCATGCATCCTGTAGATCACCGCGGTCACCATAACAACTTTAATACATTTCTACATGGACAGGCTTAACTGTCACTTACACCTTGGCCACTTCACTGACATAAGTAACTTTTACTCATCAATAACACTCAGCCTACATCTCCAACATCATTGTCAGCAAGGCCACAAGGCACAACATCACGCTACCATCAGCACCCCACACTGGCATCCACGCTACATCTCCAACATCACTGTCAGCAAGGCCACATCTCCCCAGCACTGACAGCCACGCTACATCCCACGCTACATCTCCAACATCACTGTCACTGCCACATCTCCCCAGCACTGACATCCACGCTACATCTCCAACATCACTGTCAGCAAGGCCACATCTCCCCAGCACTGACATCCACGCTACATCTCCAACATCACTGTCAGCAAGGCCACATCTCCCCAGCACTGACATCCACGCTACATCTCCAACATCACTGTCAGCACTGACATCCACGCTACATCTCCAACATCACTGTCAGCAAGGCCACATCTCCCCCCAGCACTGACATCCACGCTACATCTCCAACATCACTGTCAGCAAGGCCACATCTCTCCAACATCACTGTCAGCAGGCCACATCTCTCCCCCAGCACACATCCACGCTCACTGTCAGCAAGGCCACATCTCCCCCAGCACTGGCATCCACGCTACATCTCCAACATCACTGTCAGCAAGGCCACATCTCCCCAGCACTGACATCCACGCTACATCTCCAACATCACTGTCAGCAAGGCCACATCTCCCCCAGCACTGACATCCACGCTACATCTCCAACATCACTGTCAGCAAGGCCACATCTCCCCAGCACTGACATCCACGCTACATCTCCAACATCACTGTCAGCAAGGCCACATCTCCCCCACACTCATCCACGCTACATCTCTCATCACATCACTGTCAGCAAGGCCACATCTCCCCAGCACTGACATCCACGCTACATCTCCAACATCACTGTCAGCAAGGCCACATCTCCCCAGCACTGGCATCCACGCTACATCTCCAACATCACTGTCAGCAAGGCCACATCTCCCCAGCACTGGCATCCACGCTACATCTCCATCATCACTGTCAGCAAGGCCACATCTCCCCCAGCACACCGGCATCCACGCTACATCTCCATCATCACTGTCAGCAAGGCCACATCTCCCCCAGCACTGGCATCCACGCTACATCTCCATCATCACTGTCAGCAAGGCCACATCTCCCCCAGCACTGACATCCACGCTACATCTCCATCATCACTGTCAGCAAGGCCACATCTCCCCAAGCACCGGCATCCACGCTACATCGCCATCATCACTGTCAGCAAGGCCACATCTCCCCCAGCGCTGGCATCCACGCTACATATCCATCATTACTGTGTCCTAGACTACATTAATGCCATCATTGACATTTAGGCAAATAACTAAGATACCAATAAGGGAAGTGGGGAACTTCTGCGACCGCAGCACGATCGCGCAGCTCGTGGGTTTGGCTCACCACCATTTGTCAACAATGGAATCAGCGGAGCGTAATAAGATCAGGGTATTATTTGTGTCGTGTGGAATTGCATCGCTTATAAAGGAACGAGGCATGATATATCCTGGTTTTTATTTCTCCGAAGGACGGTAATCAACTTCTTTGAGCAAGGCAAACTCCAACGTATGGACATTCTCGCCAAACCTGAATCATTAGGATGATGGTGGTGGTGATGGTAGTGGTGGTGATTGTGAGGAGTAGACGAATGATCATTTCAATCGCTATTGTCACCATAGTCGTAATCATTTTCTATTTGGAATATACTACTAAGCATCATATATGTCATATATGATAGGGTACTGCGCACACGACATAGTGCGCGGCTTGCTACGCAGCCAATTTATAGCAAGGACACATTTGTAACTTATGCGCAACACGGACAGACAGACAAGCCTTTCGCATCACGTATTTTTGTCCGAACGCATTACTAACACCTGTCTGATATTCACAAGCAGTCTAACAACGCTGCGTTGTTATTTATTTTAGCAAGGAGTTGTTCTGAGATATATCATAATATGACATCGAGCGACCCATGGATTTTAACATAGCCTCACCCGCCCCGACAACACATTCCAGCGAAAAGTTGCCCTCTATATCAACTCATGGTTATAGCAAATATAAGCAAAAACGGAATATGTATATATATATATATATATATATACATATATAGATATATATATATATATATATATATATATATATAGATATAGATATAGATAGATATTTATATATATAGAGATATATATATATATATTTATATATATATATCTATATACATTTGTACATATATATGTATATATATAATCTCTATATATATATATATATATAAATATATATATGTATATATATAAGTATATATATACATATATATACTTACATATATATATCTACACATATATATATATTTTTTAAATATATATATATAAATATATATGTACTTATATGTATTTATCTACACATATAAATGTTTATATATATGTACATATATATATGTGTAAAACTTATACAGATATATATGCGCATATATATTGGTTCATAATGTTATATGTATATACAATATATAGAAAAGTGTTTATATAAATGAAATACGTTTGTTTATATATATATGTATTTATATAGATATATATGAATCTATAGATATATACATATACGTGTAATACTTAAATATAATTTATTTTATATGTAAATATTCATATCAATATACATGTATGTATATATTTGTGTGTATAAATACACACACACACACACACACACACACACACACACACACACACACACACACACACACACACACACACACACACACACACATACTCACACACACACGTGTGTGTGTGTGTGTGTGTGTGTGTGTGTGTGTGTGTAAGATTTGCAGCTGAAATATCCGGTTGAGTAAAAACCAACAATCATCGAGAGCAGCATTCACTGTTAGGCTATTTCGGTGGCCGTGTATTGCACGCACTACCAGGGTTGTGTTATTCATGGTAACTGAAGACGTTTTTATATGCTGCCGTATAAAGATGTCAGCATGCTCTGCAGAAAAAGGGTTCATAGTCTACTTTTTGTGCCTTCGCTTATACCAAAATCATGCTTAGGAATTATCCCCTAATCGAGTCTAGCATGAGCAGTCTCTTAATTTTAAATCCTTACTTCTTTACAGCAATTGTGGAACTCGCGAAAGGCTCCATTGACGATCACATCTTATGAGCAAAATTAAAGCATGACCTGCACTCACTAACTTGGTACAGCAGAAATATCAAATTCGAGATGGATGGACCACCCGACATGTGATCGATGTTTCTTTGCCATAACGTAGGACAGCATGTAATCTGGCACTGATGACTGCGCTTGATCAATCATCATCATTTCCCTCGTTCTTTTTATCCATGCATTCTACTCAAGACTGAATGCATAAAGTAGCACTACGAATAACAGTAAGAGACTGGTGTGATGCGTTGCAAAATGTATCGTCTCCATCATGTTTGAATATATACAGCATTCTGTCTTAATGATTTTAATTTCGTGTCGTTGATTGATGATTCTACATTTACTCCACCAATTCACGAATTCGAATACGTTTGCCCGCTTTTTCGTTAATAGCTCATTTTGCGTCTCTTCCATCTTTGTCATTTGCGCCAAAACGAATATCTCCATTCATGTTCGTCACATCGTATATTTAAGTAAATACATCGATGAGTTCAACATGTGTACATATAAAACCGATAATGCATAGATTATTTTAGCAGTTTCACCATCGGCAAGGATCATAATGCGAATCATAACATGCGAATTAGAACGGGCAAAAACCTGCATAAATCAATAGGGAAGCTAAGAATGCCAACTAAGGCTACTACATATGCTTCAAGCGACACTCAAGCTTCAGGTTTGTTTGCTAGCAAGTTAAAAAGTTAACCAAATAGCTGACGTAACATCAAATCTATTACATAGTGGCTGTAGAATGCAAATAGCATGTTTAAGCAAAATTTCAACAAAAACTAAGCTGCAATATGGCCTTTTTCATCATTCAAGTTGTAGTAACAATGCAATTGTGTATTTTAGCATTAGAGATTTAAGGGTTTGGGGAGCAAAAACAAGATGCACCTCAATAAACACATTAACAATCGTGCTTTTGATAGACAACTGCTGTCCAATAACGATTACAGCATTGTCATAATAAAGCATACCAAACATGTTACGGATAGGTAATATTTCCTATTGTTCCTTAGCTCAAAATCATTGCTTCCCGGATAGTTTTAGGTATTTGCGTTCTTATTAACGATAAACTGGTGCATGTTCAGAAATGAGCAGACGCTGTTCTAGCCGGCAAAACTAAGCAGGGCCACTTCATGTCTATACAATGGCGAAAGATCGCTTCGGATCTGTACCAGGTGTGAATGCACTACTCGCGGTGATAAAATAAATGAACAAAATTTGAACAAAAACAATTGGATGATATACATGTGCTTCTGGGTGATAGCATTCAACTGCAAGAACAGCAAGAAATGGCGTTGCAGTCGAAGCAAATTGACAAGGTATGCATACGGTGCTTTCCTTTTTGTCAATTTATCTTAGCCTCACCATTTCTACGACCGGATGCAGTTAATTTAAGCAGTTTTCTGTGCAATTTGATTTTGAAATGTAATTATGGGATGCGATGTGTTGTAACGTGAATCACGTATTTCCAACCAAGGTTGTCTTGATGAAAAGATGTTTGCAGTCAAATTGGTACGAAAGACCCCTCTTTGCCTCGATGACACATCATGCATCCAGACCACGAAATAACTAGAGCGTCTCTTAATGGGGCAGAAGTGGTTAAATAGACTCTCTCCTTTTTCAGACAGCTTTACATTGGCCTCCATCAAGTAAGCTGTATGGTCGCTACTCGCACCTCCCGCGTCGATACTGTTGGGTGTAATAACATCGCCAAGAACAGGGAGGAGCGCCATCATATCATGCCCCGATATGATGGATATATATAATGGTCGAGTAGAAGATATGCCCTACCATCATCGTTGCTCAGGTTTCTCCTCGAGTGGCAAGTCATAGCTTACCTTGCTTGTGTTGCGTCAAATCGGCAATTTCCTAGTTACAATTCCGTTTATAAACTTATTCAATCAACGTGCAAGAGTCGTGCTGACAGAAGCTCGTTGAACATGACCAGCAATTTTAGGTGTGCGAGGTTAGTCATGATGCTCAACGTGGTATTCTATGCCGAGGATACTGGTTAAAAAAATACACAGACCTATGCATGACACTAATAGGCTCACTTGATATGCAGCATCACTAAATTTTATCTTTGACAGTCGAAATGATGACTGGCAAATGCTGTTTATCGTCTTGAATATCAATAAAGTATCGATGCAGATGTTTCTTAATGTCACACTGCGCCACAAATGTTGTTTTGGCGGTTAGTATGGCGTGTCGTCAGACATCAGGATCGAGTACATCTTTGGGGGCAGACCAGCATACTCTTTGATGGGCACACCGGCACACTCATCTTTCATCTTCCCTAGCACCTTCTTGTTTACTTTACTGAACAAGGGATGGGAAGGATTATAGTTGCTGATATCAAAGCAGCGAGTCCGCGTCTGTGTATAGCAGGCAAAGGTCGCTACCATATCTGGACTTCATTGTGTTATGATACAAGTCATACATCAGGTGCTTGGAGAGCTGGAGTATGCATATGCCTACATACTCATGATGATTTAACACTAAGTGAGTCATATGCTTATGCAGGGCGGCCACGTCATTATTGAATACTTCATGTCAAGCATAAGAGGGACTGGCCACAATCCTACGTATTTGTTCCTCTTCTACCGAGCGCAAAATCTTTACGTTGATTCCCTATTTTTCATCAGCTTGTACAGGTCCTTCTTAAAGTCGCTGGCCGCAACCTTACGCAGGTTTGTGTTCATGCGAATGTAGGGCTCAATCCAGGGGCTCTGATAGAATTGCTGAAAAGTTCGTCAGTCGGCGATTGACCATCAAGGTGCAAAAAACATTTTCAGATCCTCATTCTAGCGCAGAGTAAATTGAATACCATTGCTGACATTGTATCGACAGCACATGAGGATGGTAATATCTCGGATCATGAGTTTAAACTCACAAAATATACCCAAATGAACTGATGAAGGGCGAAATTAAGGCTAGATCTGTAAAAGCGCACCAGATTGTTTCACTCGATGAAAAAAAACCGCGCTGATCCAACGTGGAAAAGACGAAGCATTGGAACGTATCAGACAAAAATTGGGTGCTTCTTTACCATTAAGAGGACTGTGAATGATAATGACCCGCCTCAATACACAGAACAATTTTAATTGCGCGGACATTTACGCACTGTATATACCAATCTATTGAATAAACGAAGGCATAAGATATAGAAATGAACACTGAAGAGCGTATTACTGAACTTGAAGGTTGTGTAAAAGAGTTAAAGTTAGATATAGATAATTTGAAAGACGATAAAATACATTTGGAGGACGAACTGAGCGATATGGAGACTAAGAACGATGACCTTGTGGAATTAAGGGACCTAGTGAGAGATCGAGTGGTTAAGGGGCGAGTGGAACGCCTAGAGGAGCTTGTCAGCAAGTGTCATACGATATTGTAATTAAAAGAGGTGGATAGCCGCGAACGGTGAAGACACATTGGGCTATGGACACACTAGTTTACCTACAAACTAGCATGGCGAATTCGGACCCGTATAGGGGTCGGGTCCGACTTCGGGAGAGAATAGTATGGATGAGTGGTGGTGAGCCAGAACCGCCTTTTATACTACTAATACAATGACATTTGTCACGCCAGTGCCCAAAGATGACGAACATGTAGTGTCATTGTTTAGTTGCTTCCTGAGAACAACAGGGCTGCAGGCAATGTCACAAAAAGCAATGAAACCCCACAGCCCGTTATGTATGGCCAAATGCTAATGGCCTTAGATAATCTGACTCGCAAACATTGATCCTCTCGTTAACAGATATGGTCGGTTCCCTTGCTTGATGAAAAAACCTACACCTGAGGATTATCAATTCAAATGGCAGCATTTAATTTTATAGTACCAATAGTAAGTTATACGTACGCCTGCGGATGAGCCATTTGCTGGGTTACACCGGGTCAACTAATCAATAAAACAACGCCTGCAAAAATACCATTTACAATGCATCGTGTAGATCTTTTACTAAAAGTCGAATACCAATCAGTTAAAGAGTAGAATTATTTAAAATGATTCATGAGTTTGTGGGCCATAGATATTAGCGACGATCAAATACACTTGCTTAAAACTCAGAAAATAGAAAATAGAAACAGGCCTTGGACTATATTCAATTGATTATGCAATAGCGCTCAAGAAAATATGTGGTCACAGGGGCAGATGGTTTCGCATAACGGGCTCTTCACAAAACAAGTATTCGGGATCCAGTATTTGAATGGTGGTGCTGCTGGTCATTGAATTATTGCAATAACATTTTATTCATTGTACACTGCCATATAACTGTATACGAATGTCAAGTTCAGTAAACGATGCCGACACAATGCCAGCGATTGGATGTTGCATATTGTCATATACAGTTTCCGCTATGATTTTCCTTGCGCTGCTATGCACGGCGATGAATTGCAATACTATTGAGAAACATCCAATCATTATGATGGTATAAACCGGCGTATTCAGGTGACGAGTAATAACATTTTAGGATCGATAATAGTTTCTTTTTCCAAGCTTCTTTCTTACTATCCCATTTTTGCGACTCGACCTCGAATGTTTGCGAATCCTCCTGTGTACTTGATATAACACCAACTGAGATACTATCCAACGTGCTTAACTTTGTGTGAAATCAGTATTAATTTCAGTTATACTGTTAAACATACTCACGTGACTGGTTTCATCTGGACAATTTATTATTTATATCTTATAAAACGTCATGGTCACCACGGATGATGACTCGTCCACACTGCATTAGGCCGATAGGAGAGATTGCATTTAACATATCGGGTTATTTTGGATGTCTCATTACAAACAAGGAAGTGAGTCAATGTCTCAGTTTTCACACGGTTAATTGCCATTAGTTTCTCCGTCATATTTTGACATGAATACTGCCATGCGATGCAATATATCCATATCAGTAGAGATATGACATTCAATATTTCCCATCATATCAAATTGATCAGGAATCCGCCAAAGGATAATCTTTTTTCACTGTAATCAGCAACTATCAATAAACTACTATAATTAATGTCACGGTCGTATCAACTTGAATTAAATGAACATTTCAAGTGAGTGGTTCCACAAAATGCATATTTTTTTGGTGTCAGGTTCAATGTTCAATTTGTTTAATGACTAATAGCTACCACAACGCGTCATTTTGGGACTATAATTCACGTCCCGTTAAAAATTTGCAACCGAACAACGACGGCCTTAGAAATAGCAGGGGTCACAGATGGGACTAGATTTTTCGGATATTATTACTGGGCAATGAAGGTGTTTTTGTGAGATATTTGTTTTGTTTGCGTTGAGAGGCAGATGTGTATGAAATATGCATTTGTGTCCATTATAGGCATTAACAAGTCACATTGAAAAATCATGAATTCCAATAATGATGAAGAACTATCGTAGCTCTTTACACACAATCTATCCTATCTTCTTCATGCAATTCCCAAGTCGTCCTCAAGAATAAATTATGAAGATGGATATGACAGCGAGTCCATTAACAGAAGGTCACTCTTTCCTACAGCTCAAATAAATACTGACCTTGAGCAGAGTGAAATAATGCTTGCATGGTACACAAGTAGATGCTATATCATGCACATGGCATTCCTGGCACTAATGGAAAACGTCTGCTAATTGCGTGCTGGCAATGATTAATCGATAAGACAATCAACAATGACCTTCATCAGACCTTCAATAACTGAACGGCATGATTTATGGTCATGGTGTCCTTCCTGTGGTAGTTACTGTCTAGCAACACAAGTTCAAACTAGAACTCTGCAAATTTTATAAAACATTTGACAACGACTTCACGCAGGAATTTTCGAGGTTCGTTAGTCATATGACACGTGCACGTACAATGCAATAGGAGTGTAACTTAGGGGTCATTTATTGCGTTATGATGTACAGAAGGTGGATATGGCGAGTTGGGCGTTCTCTCGACGGATGATTTAAGGTGTGCACCTGTTCTGGTAAAATCACCACACTCATTATTTATAAATATCTGCCTAACGCTAATGACAGAGCTTCCTTTGCGTGTGGTTTCAAATGACTGAGGCAGCAGTGATTGTAGTTAACTGTCAAATAGACTGTTGTTCGATTGAAGCGCGCAGCTTGTGGATTCCATGCATTTCCGATCCTTAGTACACATCACACTCGTTCAATCAGAGAGGGCCATGAAATAAATGACTTTTCTTTAAAGCAAATTTCGGTTTACAAATAGTTTACATGTCTGGGAAAGTGTATGCTAGAGCAACAAAACTCCTAATCCAGTAAGAAATAACACGCACAACAATGGAATATATGCTCTGTAACAAAATCACATCTTGAGCTGTTTCGATGTTTCCTTATACAGGTCTCTGGTTGATCAATATATCCCCCAAGAGAGCGCTGTTGATGCACAGGTCAGCTGTTGTTCATCGGATAGTTTAAATAGGCAATGAAACCTTCCTGAAGATTGAACAATATAGCTGACGGACAGTTTACAAGGATTGCCCTGGCCGATAATTCGCTCAAAACGTTCCACGTACAATGACGGGTATTGGTCATACCATTAATTCATTCGACACCAAGCTTGCCTTAACTCACCGAGGTGCATCTGATTGTTTAGTCAGACAATAAGGTATAGTTTACATATTGCGACTACAAGTAAGATTCAAACTCGGGAGTGTTAAAATACCCCCCTCTACAAACGTAATTTAAATCGCTGTACAATGTTGGCGTCCTGTTCGGAGCTCGACACATGCCGTGAGCATCCTGTTAATGTCACAGAGGCGTATAATACGTGATCGCTGTCGCAGTAACTAGCCATATCAACGCTCCTACAGTCATGAAGTAACTGGGTCGATAGGTTTTTTAACAATCAGTATTTTTCAATTGGCTAATGAACTACACACTTCTATTTACCACAGAGGAAGCTAAATGGGTGATGCTCTCACCAACTACAATTATGACGCTAATCACATGGACACGGAGTGATAGCACATGAGAGATTGTACAAATAACGTCACAAGAGAGTCCAAGGCATCGTGAATTATTACTTTCGAATGCGGGTTAGTGCGCCCCCGGGACGATCCGCTCCAGGGTCGATCCGCCCACGCTGGGACGATGCGCCCCCGGGACGATCCGCCCCTAAAACGATACGCCCTCGTGTAACAGAAAGGGAGCGAATGTGTACACTGAATGCTACATATTTCATTTAACAAAGGAACATTGTTAATGAATTTATATTTGCTGATATGAAATAAATAAAAAGCATAATGTCTACCGTCTAGAGAAACCATACATCGCACCATCGTCCCCGGATAGAGTGCTGTATGGACGTTGGGACTCGGCGGTCATAATTGATCTATAATTTGATGATGTCAGTCGAGAAATTACATCCGCAAATTGCCTGTACAAGATATGATCCAACATCTTTCCAGGACTTTTATCAAGGTATCTAGCAACTGATTCAAAACCAATCGCAGTAACCGCACGAATTGCGTCTGTCTCGATAGACACATCAGCCAGATTCAAATCAATTCTGGTTCAAAAATACATTTCGCATGGTATGTGCTTTCTGCTTAACACTATTCTTACCACTTGATTACTGGGTTAATATTGCAAGAATCTGATCCAGCCCAGTAATGTGGTTGCTGTGAAGTACCCCTTTAGCAGGACACAAGGTCTAATATCATTCAAATATTGTTTTTGTGTGAGTCTCTTCTGCAACCACTATCAGCGCATAAAAGTGTCACGAATCACGTACAAAGCCGTAGTAGTTGTTATTTAAAGGTCAATTCAAGCAGTAATTCGATGAGGGACGATCTCGTAAAGAGGAGCTCGCTGTATGCTAAAACGGTCACTCATCAACCGATTCCACGTGACATTGGAAGATGCCTTCGGGTTATGAAGATGCATTTTGAGTACAACATTACCATAATATCAATTATGAATGATAATTCGCCGCTCATAGATTTGCTTCGTGTAAGTAAGTATATATATTTGGCTGATTTCCTAGTAATACACCACAATAGAGGTATGTATGCTTTCGCTTGCTTCAGCCCAAGGATACAAGCAATTGTACACCTTACACGCTTTGGGGGAGGGTTATGTAAGGCCATCTTTGGCATCTTATATCATTTTCTATTATCAACATGCCTATGTTGTCCTCATTACTAATCTTTACTGCTTGATAAATGAGCACATGATACCAGAAAATATTTGACATTAAAACATCCTGTTTTCTGAGCCCGTTGTTTTAATTAAAATTAAATATTACTAAAATAATCATTTAAGTGCCACAAAACGCGATCCAGGGCGAGATATTCGTTACTTTGAAAGAGAAATCACTCTTAAAATGTGTTTATGACAGGGGGTGTTACTTCTGTGTAACTTTCAATTGAAAAAAACATTAACAGCTTAAAGCTGTCAAGTAAATAGTCTTTAATGTAATCAGCATAGAGAGCTGTACCCGGACACTACTAGAAGACTGGAATCGGATGCTAAATGTCTTTTTATAGCACAATTAACTTCAATTGTGTTTCATTGTCTTGGCCAGGGGTCAGAGTTGGTGCTACTTTATCAACGAAATGTAATCTGTATTTATGTAAATTTGAACCATAAATAGGATCGAAGCCATATAACGATTTGGAATTAATAGATTCCAAGAAGTATCGTCTATAAAACATTGACAGTCTCTCCCCATCAGAGCAGCCATCAAGTATGGACTCATTTAACAAGGTGGTAAGATAAGATATCTGCTTGGCAATATAAGATATCAAACAGCTGTATGTATCGAGAGCTCAAGCCGTCACTAATCACAGCGGAGAATGTCGTACCCCAAGCGGAGACAGGGAGTACTAGTTGTCAAGCCGATCTAAGTACCAATTTCTTAAGGTGTGTACATGCATTATTCTAAAATGAATGATATTTCTACATTTATTACAACCTAAATAAGTTTCATATGCAATTATATTAGTACCCTATTTGATTCAATATGGGCATGCAATATAACTTATAATATGACTGTCATAAAATATGTACAACATTGATTAGTTTCAGACTGTAAACATCAGTTGATTGCTGAGGTGTTTAAGTTCAGGCAAGAAATACCCAAAGTACAGAATTGCTGATGTCATTGCAGAGGAAAGGGATGTCCCACCACCTACTGCTTACCAGTGCGAGAAACATGAAAATAATCTTTTTGTAGTTTCTCAATTGTGTCTTTAGCTCCATTCTATATATTGTGTATGTTTGACAGGAATGATTATCGTATAGTTTATACCAAACAGGTTGGCAGTTGCATATATGGACTAATTGTCATGTGTCAACCATTCTTTCACTTAGTAATTTTCTTATTAGTTCTGCTTATTGATTTTGTATTTCTAGTGTTATCATTTATTCATGGCAGTGTGAAATATATTGTAGTGTAACTATGTGAGCGGTTGATGTTCCCTCAACGATAAAATATATAATTGTTTAACCTCAAAATGTCCTTTTTTATTTCACTAGTTGATAACAAATCCATTGGAAGATACCTCATCTCCATCAGGTCCATCCATTTGAATTAATTAAAATTTGGATCCATTGAATTATTTTTCATTAGTCAACATATTAAAATATATCTAAAATCACCATTCACCTAGGTCTTTTATTGATTCTACATCCGAAGCGGAGTCAGAGCTCCCATAATGCAACTTGTATTAGCTTAGATAAATAGCCATGAACATTACTTTTCCCAATATCATGTAATGGGGCCTCGTAATCTTCATCTGAAAAAGACATGGCTTGATGCAATATGGTATAATCTAAAAAAAAACATTTGCTTTTCTCTCCCGCTCATGTCAAATTAACTTGGAGGCAGAACAGCTGATGTAATTGTTATCAAAGTAAACACGTCTTCTGGACCTTGTTTTTTGGCTAATTGCGTGAAGCCAGGTTTTTCTTATGTAGCATTTTTGGAAAGTGAATGAAATGCAACGTCTACATTATATCTTCCATCGCACAAACGGAATGTAACAATGTTGATGGTGATTTGGTTGAAACGCACAATCAGACGCTGGCAAACTCGCACAACTCAGTACGGCACACAAAGTCAACGAGTTCCGTATAACTAGCGGCATGCATACATATTGAGCACTCTGCTCATATATAGATAATGTTCGCCAACTAAATGCATCATCATAATAAAATGATGTACATGTTGTAACCTACCCAAATCGGTTTGAATAAATTCTGTAGGCTAAGCATGATAGTTTATCTGATATAATTGAATGTTTAGTGAAACATTAATTAGTCTGTCATTTGATCTGTTAAGACTGAGAAGTGTGGCAACCATGTGTACATTGATTAACAATACGATCGCACTTTATTTCATACGATGAGGAACGAATAGGGGCGATAGTTGCGTCTTTGAATGTATGCTTAACTGATTTAGACGAGATTCGCAACAATATTGCGTTATCCTCCGTGATGAAAATGTCAAACTTACGCATAATATTGATCGATGGCGGCTTATCTTGGCTGGGCAGCATTGTTGTGACGCTTGGCTGTGACCGACACATGTCATGCCATTGTGTGACTCATTATATCTGATAATCTGGTGTTACTATTCCAGCGACATCGTAGAGAAACTAACTCTGTGTATTAAGGACACGCTTCATGATGTCCATGAGCAAGCATATTGCTCATAATTCTAATCTAGCATGTGGAATTCCTTGTCGGGCGTTTGACAGCAACGTATGTTTGATAGAAAGAGTCATCGTGATTTATATGAATATTTCATTGTTTATATGACACATTAGTGGCCATAAAAATCACAAAGCACTGACATTTGTAAGTCAACTTGGTTTCGTTTTAACGATTGTGGTTGAATGATGTTCATGATAGTTGCCGTTTGCGAGTACTCAGTTAGCAATGGTGGCTCCGTAGAGCTACCCAACATAAGACGTACTTTTGAAAAGTTACATGGAGAGAAAACACCCTGCCACAATGAGAACTTTATTAAAAAGATTGTCAGCTAATGCGATTAGACATTAGTTGATACACCTTTCAAGAATCCAAACCAAACCAATTGTTGCCAACGGATGACTGCAAATAGTCTCATGTGCAAAAATGTCGTGGTTAAGTTAGTAGTTGTTTGAAGGGAATCTGGCTTAATCTGACGGCTATTGGCTTATTCACATATGATAAATATTATCAAGTATATATGCCGTTAATCATGGACAAAACAAACCCAATCCCTCGTCCATTCAACAATTTGCTATGTCGTAATTTCTGCTGTGTGTTGGCTCAACAACGTTATTAGGAGCAAAATCAGTGGACGTAAACATAAAAGTACCGAGAATCAGCTGTTTAATCCGACACAGCCGACAATGTAGTGACGGTGCCGTTAGAATTACTGGAGAGGGGATGGATGAAAAATAACGTATGTTGCTTGAACCCAAGACGTGTAAAAAACAAAACAATGTACAATTCCATTGTGTAGAGAGAGTTCCAGAGCATATTATGTAAAGCATGTGTAAGCTGCATTATAACCGTCATTTACTCAAAGGTTTTCAAGTTTAAAGCATGGCATTGCCGATTCATTCAACCCTTTGGCTGTTACTTGGAAACTAGGCACATAATTTATTGATGATGCTCATTATATCTGATAATCTGGTTTTACTATTCCAGCGACATCGTAGAGAAACTAATTCTGTGTATTAAGGACACGCTTCATGATGTCCATGAGCAAGCATATTGCTCATAATTCTAATCTAGCATGTGGAATTCCTTGTCGGGCGTTTGACAGCAACGTATGTTAATAGAAAGAGTCATCGTGATTTATGTGAATAGTTCATTGTTTATATGACACATTAGTGGCCATAAAAATCACAAAGCACTGACATTTGTAAGTCAACTTGGTTTCGTTTTAACGATTGTGGTTGAATGATGTTCATGATAGTTGCAGTTTGCGAGTACTCAGTTAGCAATGGTGGCTCCGTAGAGCTACCCAACATAAGACGTATTTTTGAAAAGTTACATGAAGAGAAAACACCCTACCGCAATGAGAACTTTATTAAAAAGATTGTCAGCAAATGAGATTAGACATTAGTTGATACACCTTTCAAGAATCCAAACCAAACCAATTGTTGCCAACGGATGACTGCAAATAGTCTCATGTGCAAAAATGTCGTGGTTAAGTTAGTAGTTGTTTGAAGGGAATCTGGCCTAATCTGTCGGCTATACCAACTTGATGATATCAAATACCATAATAGTTACAACACCATACATAGAGTGCACAGAATCGGATACCATTGTGGACTTTCTTAACGAATATGTCATATGCAATATTAATTATACATCATTTGAATCTATATAAATTTATGAAATATAACATCATTGTGTTAAGAATTTGATTAATGAACTAATTAGAGGCAACTGGACTATGATTTATAAATACCATAAACATCATCAAGAATTGACTATGTTTCTATGGTAACTGTCCCGAGGGTTTTGTCATCGTATATGACCGTTGTTTATAGTCCCCAGACTGTGTTAGGTGTTGCTGTTGGTAGTCTTTATATATCTATCTACTCATGAAGAGATACTCAATTTCATATTCATCACTTTTCACTTGCTACATCAATGATTGAGGAATCAGATTCGGTACAGCAGCAAATTGCGTATTATTGAAAATATGCTATGCTAATCATGATACTTCGATATGACGTCGAAGTTACGTGTAGCGCATGGATCGTTTTTACGACTTAAATTTTTCTATCGAGTGCTGCAAGGCGTGTGATTATGATAGTGGGATCACAAAGTTTTGCGCTCCTCAGCACAAATTGTACGAAGCATTTTGTTTGATTGATAGAATCCAATCCTTTTTTTTATAATAGTATCGTATAATTGCGATCTAAGCTACGGAATGGCTAGTTTTACTAAATTACAACAACACGGCTAACACATGTATGGATTCTCTCTTGATATTACATGATAGGATATGAAGGAATTATTACAACGTTTCCTGCTTCAGCGGTTCACGAAATTATTTCTTGATTTCTTATGCACTACAGCTGTTTTATGTGCTCGCTTGATGCTAATCATAACAACCATACGAACCATGTCGTACCAACATCCATGGCAACGAACCGGCGAGATTGCTATCGACTGGTGAAGAGAAGAAAGAATGCACGTTTGCTACATTGCTAGAAGGTGACAAAGTATTGTGCTCGTATTGTAAATGAGAAAAGCCAGTCAAAAGAAAAAGGTAGATGGGCATAACGCTCAAATAAATATATACATATATAGATATATATATATATATATATATATATATATATATATATATAGAGATATATATATATATATAGAGAGATAGAGAGATATATAGATATATAGATATATATATATATATATAGAGATATATATATATATATATATATATATATCTCTCTATATATATATAGATATATATAGATATATATATATATATATATATATATATCTACATATATATATATATATATATATATATATATATATATATATATATATATATATATATATATATATATATATATATATATATATATATATATATATATATATATGTACATATATGCTGTATTCCAATGGTGTGTATGTAAGAATATGTTCTTTCATTGCTGCATTTGCTATGTATGCCACCCGCAAATAGGACTATTTCATATGGCAATGAAAGGTTTGGGTAGGTTATTTCATGACGTCGATTGGGAACTCACATCATGCGTCATAAGCCAATATAAGTGATATAATGTGGTCATTATAACGGAGCGATTGAATTACTGTATTCCAATGGTGTGTATGTAAGAATAAGTTCATTGCCATAATTTGGTGTAATCATTTAATGAGGGATGTTTTTCAAAAACGCGACGGTGGTGGATGAGAATGATTGTGATGCCTGGGAAGCTCTACTAAAAGCCATCGCCCACATGACTCATTCACGTTTCCCGGACGAGGCTGCGAAAACGACACCGCCGACACCGCCAGGAGGAGGTCCAGCGCAATACGATAGGGCTACTGGGTCAAACGTATCGTCTTCCAGAGACCGTCGTTGAACGTGGTCGTAGATAAGTAGGAAAAAAAAAGAGATAATATTCTTCCATATACTTATTAATATAAATAATGAAATTATTCAGCCTGATCTATCTCGCTTATTGACAGCTCTACCGGGTCGTTGCCTCCAAAATCATTTCGTTTGTGAATGATTCGTTGGAGATATGTGCTCACATACACACATCATGTGTGTGTAGAATAGTGATTGACTTTTCACAGGAGTCTTGGCTAACTGTCACTGTCACACAAACTGTACTCACTTACCTCTGCTTCGAAAACCTCATGAACACTGGGTCCATTTTATTCTGAATTGCCGCAAAACTTCATGCCACAACTCTTGACCATGACGAAATATCAAAACACCCAACGAGATCGGACAACCTTCTCCACTAGCAAACAAGTGCAAAATGATGCCGCACTTCTGTTCAGCAGCTATTTGTATTCCAGAACTGACGTCATATGAAGAAATCAATGGTATGTTCGGTCGGGCGCTCAAGCTGTTTGGCAGCGGTGTGTTTAAATCTAGATGACGCATTTATGAATAAGCGAAAAGGTTAAGCCTGTTACAAAAGTGAGTTTGTGGGTTTGTTCTGTTTTAATTTGGTCGAAAACACGGAGCAATTTATGGTTGTTATGCCCTGTAAACTCCATGTTTTGCATGCCAATCGCAAGTGACGACATTACTTGTAACTTGTATGCTATATGCTATTGGCTCACACTATTAATTGTCTCAAATTAACACTTGCACAGTTGGTTGCACTTACAGTGACGGGTATATAATTCCGAAGTGCACGGAGAGGAGAGCCGACTACTTCATGTAGTGCTGACGATTTATGGCCCTAGTTTTAATCAAAGGATGAGTCATTCAAGGACAAGGTGTGGAGTATCTTATTCAAATTACAGATATATATTAGGTTACTTTTCCAATGTCAATCGGATATTTTGAACAAGGCCTTATAACAGTAATGGTTAACGTCTTATCACATTACTGACATTAATGGACCGGATCGATTCAGACACATTTTAATCCCAATCTGTGAGCAAAATGATACCAGATAAATCCACTTTTTGTTGCGATTGTGATTAGATTAATATTGACGGTGAATGTAACTAACTTGCCACACGCGAATATTAATGTTGGAGTGAACAAATGTAAATTTGTATTATACGACCGCAGTGTGGATACCACAGCATCTTATATGTAAAATACATAAAGCTGTTCGTTTGTTAGCTCTGACGTCTTCATTTTTAGCAAATATCCAAGCGACATCAGATGGAGCATACAAAACTGTTATCAGTGATGATTGCGATACCCGACTGTTATATATCCTATAATAACATAACATTAACTAACAAACACGCCATAAACTAACAAACACGCCACATAAATTATGCAAACACCTATTCGGAGAGGAATATGCTAGGCATCAATAGTTCATAAGAAAATGAAACATCATGGCCGATATAACGGACGTATATATTACAGTTGATATAGCAATGCTCATCAGAGCTTCGATCAACAATATTCTTTGTGTCTCCAAAAGATAACACATTGAACTTAATATAAAATTCCACTCGATTGTCAATAATTTAATTCCAATATATTAACGTGCATCCGTAGTAGAATAAATGTGGAAATACATTACCATAGAGAGCATTCGCATGTACATCTCAAATGGAATGGCTACTGTCTTCTTGCATTGTAAAGTAATAACATTCTACTATTCTGTGTATGATTACACTCATACACAGACACCCTCACTGTTATACAAACACACGCACACAATCATACGCACGCAATCACACGAACACACACGTAGCATGGTTGAACATACACTGCTATGTTTGCTTAAAGTCGACACGATGGCACATTAAAGATACATCGACACAATTCGTCATATGACTTTATGGACAACTTTCGTAGTTAAGTCGTTCTCCATTTTGAACCAAAGATACGCTTGCTCTGTACAGTGAGTTACATGATATGGAACATTCTATCTTCTCCCCAAATGTACTAGCTGTCCCAATGTGTATGTACTTACAATGCCTAATCACAAAAGGCGCGATCATTGTTATCTAAACATTGTTGACGTGCAAAACGTGGCCAATGAACGAATTGTTTGCAATATTTATAGTGCGTTTGATGCCACAATGTCCCAGGGACATGGCGATGTTGGTAGCATGTAATCACTTTATCGGGGAATATTACCTTAGCAGAGATGGCAAGTAGCCTTTAAATGAAGATTAATCAGTCGGAAAAATGTGCTATGTAAGACTTAAATGATCACATTAATCAAAATGGCCACTATAATAAAACACCAAAACTTCCGATATGTTTCATTTCGTTTGATCATACAGAAAAATAATAATTAACTGTTCAGCTTGAAAACCAAACAAATGTAATTTACGAACAAATCCAATGACAATGACGTTCAACTATCAACGTATTATCACTGCGGCATCGATATACCTTTTTGGGAACAGACACAGTAATTTGGAATAGGCTCTTGAGTCTTCCTTCGACAAGTTTTCTGCAAGTGCAACAAATAATGCATGTTTCTAGTTGCTAAATTCTTCTATTTTAGATGCACTGCCAATGCCCAAGATGTTACTTAACAATTTAAACCAATGACCGAGAAACGCTAAGCTGCATTTACGTCTATTGCTAAACGTCATTGGCTTTAAGAGCACAACATTATTGGTAATTTATTGACATTGGAGACACAAAGAATGAAAATGGGTTGTTGCCAGACCGACTACACATACGTAATTGCTTCATTCGCTGGTGTTATTGCCCGCTTTAATAAAAAGATCTAATAACTATATTTGTGCTGTTTATCACGTCCGTCAAATTAAGAAATCTGACTTTACAAAGGATTCATCAGTTAGACTCGACTATGCAGAAATCGTTTTTACAAGTAATTGGGAATCTAATATTGAAGTTCGTTTCCATTTCACCAGCAATATATCATTGAGTGTTGTTTCATTTATTGTTCTGCTTGACGATATATGTGCAGCTCTTGTTGGTACCGTGTGATGAACACGTAACTGAATACATGATGTACATAGTCCTGCCGGAGCATATATAGGTAGGGTCTATCGTGCATTCATCATCTTTACGATCCAAATCAATTTCATAAATAACTTGCCACCGGAAAGCCCTGTCCTTATAATCGCACTGCATGGCGTGTGATGACCACCATAGACTAAAGTCGAGGGATAAAGATTGATGTATTCGCGTTTCTGATGTCCAATTCCATATACCATGATATTTTGGAGTAACTGATGATCCACATTTTTGCATGTTAAACGAGAAACTATAGTTACTGTCACGCAAATTTCGCGCAGTCCATCGAAACGGAAACACCATATTTCGTTTCCGGCAGAGCAGATTCATTAACGGGTCAGCACAAGTGTCAACTGGGACAATTTATTACATGGAAAGGAAGTTTTAAGTAAAATGACGTATTTGTTTTACTATCCGTCATACTCGTCATTGTTTGGCCTATGCAACCACAGCTAATGAGAGAATAACGTCATGATTCGCTTATGCTACACATACATAAGATTGTGAATATTAGCGTTGAAATAGGGGACGAGAAAAATAACTTGAAGCATCCTAGTTCATATCTGATATGTGCACCTAACATAATTGAAGCCTGGTCCCAGGTTGTCAGATCGGAGTTGATAGTGACATGCTGCTGTTATATGAGTAACCGATGATGACACTAGCGTATGCATGGCGATCTCTTGATGACGGGTATTTACATAAGATTCATATTTCATGGGAGACTACTACCGCGTTATTGGATTAAGATAAATTTACGCAAGTGTCACTATACATGCGAAGGACTGTTAATCAGTGATAACTAGGTTGCAAAAGTAGTAAATGATACCTCAGCCATAGATTCAATGGAGCCAATATCGTGTATTACATCTATTGCCAACTAACGAGGTCTATGGTTTATCAAAGCACTGCGGTAGTAGATTCCGGATGTGAATAGAATGTCGCATAAATATATCGTCATATGCTGCATATGTATATGCTTTTTGCATAATCAAAATACCACCTATGTAGATAATATATCAGCTCTTCTTTTCTTTCTTCGAACTCGCGCTTCTTCTGTCCAATTCCATTTGTTAAAGATGTTATCAATAAATTGGGACACCGAGTCGATACCAATTGTTGAGACACATTGCAAATTTAATATTTAAACAATGCTGCATTTATCGGAGAGTGGAAATGACTCTTTCAATGTCATCGTGCTCGTGGCGAAATATCAACATATCGGGACGCGTGGTATTTGTTATCACACAATCATGACTGGAGGCGAGTGCGTGTAAAGTGTCATTGGAAGTGGCAAAGACTTAATTATTGACGTAACCTAGTTATGATATGTTTGAGCACGTTCCTACTTTGTTACACTTCATCGGTTATAACTCAAGGTTGATGATTACAGAAACTTGAAGGGAATGCTGCTTAAGTGACGAGTAAACGAACAGTGACGCTAACGATAATTGTAGTCAAGCCTTTATGGCTGAATTCGTAGCAAACAATGTAAGCATGATCACACTATGGTATGCTTGGCGGCAGTAAATTGACTGATGCCGGCAACGTTAAATCACTTGTGGATGATGTGTACTAGACTGCTGTATCATACATGAAGTCCATTCGTTGTTACTAAATACCGCAACTGCCATCTGACATATGATACTGGGGACTTTCAACTATCGAAAATATTGTCAATTTGAATTCAATGTGTATATTTGTGTGTTAAAAAGTTGACTGACACTTTCACAGTTCAAAAGAAGCGTTTGATTTTTTATGTCATTGAAAGACATGCACCACATTGCGGTATTGACAGAATCAATTTCTTAACGAGTGTGCGACAACAACACAAACACCTGTAAGATTGGTAAAAGAGGTAAAGAAACCAAAATATCATTCCAAATAGCAAGACATTGTGTATCCAATGGCATCCATACAGCTTTATGGACACTTATCAAGTATTAATGTGCGGAACGAATGTCTCGGTTATGTGTCACACGCACACCGACGGTCGACTGCATTCACAATCGTTGGTATTAAATGATGAATAATTGAGCCACCTTTCCTGGCACACACCGGTTGTTATAGGATATGAGGTGCATAGATTCCTGTAGCTACCCGGCATCAATTGGTTAATTTCTAGACCTAAATACATGCTGGCCTTGGTCGTTTGAAACCACACAAGATGTCAGGTTCGCTGTCAGAAATATCACCAACGGCATACTTATTTTACTTGCTTTTACATTGAAAATCGGAAATACACCAAGCTTATGTTGCTGGTAGGAGACGTTTAACCGAAGAAGTTGCTGGCATCAATATCAATTTAATAACTTCATTTACCTTGGGCACAGATTCTCCCCAACGGCTGCACCTGACAAGTTGATATGCAGTATTGTTTGCGCCTCCTCCAAACAGCTGCACCTATCCACAAGCATCTACATATGCAGCTTTTCGCCAGATAATTATTGATTGCACGATTGTCGCCTTGAATTACAAAACTCTCCTCAAAGTCAAATATTAAACGCTTTGCAGTTTACATCAGACAGTATAAACTGTAATGGGAAAATCATTTCCATCGGTCTCGTCGGAAACACGGAAAACGTTAACACAGTAACCATTGCAATTATTCCTGTATTAACAATCATTCTTGGCCATGCATAACTACATATTAATCTGGACAATACCGGACATAGTTGCAGATTTGCGCAAATTATATAAAAACTATTATGTTGAGTTACATGTTGTAGGGATAACTGGAGGCAAGTGTATTAAATGTCTCCATGCACACTGTGTCAATTTATCCTCTGTGAAACATGGACGACAAGAGCTTGGACAAACAAAGCATTGTACGATACGCTGCATTAGATAAATCTGTGGCATGTATCCAAGGAATTAAATATCTGGTCAGAAACAGAAGAGAGTTGAATTAGATTGATGATTTGCATACCCTGAACTTTAATATCCTGTTATTGGTAAAAATTTACATTCTGATACATAGGTTTTCACTGATGTTTAATATTCTGCTCATGTGTCAAAGCAAACGTAAGAAATAGTAACAGGGTCCTATGATCTGCGCCATACAAAAAGGAAGTTAAGAAGCAAGAAATCAAGTGCGATTCACATCACCGTCCTCATCTCCTTGTTAACACAACGCCGTGATGTATTCATTGAAGTTTTTCCCGGAATCGATGATATTTGATGCAATTTTAGTTTCTGTGGTAGCATTTTATACTGAGTACATGCAACATCATTAATCTCGATGACTCTTAAGTATTTCAGCGGTAGCACTAAGTGTTGCTACATCTGATTTTCTCCTATTATTTCTGAAAATGTCATCATCATTGACATTGTAGTCTTTGAAATTATGGAACATAAATGGTATGTTTTCGCCAAATGCCAGATGAAAATATGTCCGAGATTGATGCTGAGATAGAAATGCCTATTAGATTGGTGATGCTATTGCATGAATGTTTCGCCCTGTACTTACACCTCAGTCTCTGGGCAAGGCGGTTAGTTACACTACTATGGGGTAGGACGCTAACGTGGATATTTAAATGATTGGTGTTGATGTGAATGTGGTCGTCCATGAACCATGCCGTTTAAGCTCTTTTATACTTTAGCCTTTGGTAAGAGCACCATAGAAAGTCTGCTTTTGAAGAAAAGTCTACAGTAGATGTATCGTTGCCTCTGAATTTATTTTGTAATGGCCGTTCACTAAGACTGCACATAATGCCAGGTACTACACTCAGCTTAGGTGTCAATATGCCAGCGTTGGTATGTCGCGTAGAATGTGCACAAATCAAATCAATTCTTTAAGTCGGGTCATTGTAAGCTTCGAACGACACCAATAGCTAGCTACCTTGCATGAATCAATCTTACCATCTAGCATAAGTCTGTGCCCTCGACATGTATTCTTATATATAGTCTAGTCACTTTCGTTCTATCCCCAAGGTTATACAATTTATGCGAGAAAATAGCTCAATAACCCACTGCTGAGGATGACTTGCAGCTAAATCTATCTTGCTTATCAATCCTAATCATCATTAGGACGGACTATCTGCGGCAGAACTAGGATGGCCTGCCTGACCAGGTGCATTCTTTTCTATAAATTATCACATGTTCCTTCCTAACTAATTAAATCATGCAGGACTTTAGTCTTATCGCGCAGTCCTCATATGCTTCGCCCGTCATTGCGATTTCCGTTCTCATTAGGCACTATGGTATATTTTTCCATAATTATCAAACTTAAAGTTGCATTTAGGAATGTTTATTTAGAATAAATTATTCTTTAGTTTCGTGTGATATAAGGTACCGTACTTTTACTCAAAATATTTCATTTGAATATCCTCATATGTTTTATTTCTTCTCCCTCTGTGGGTGCATGCACACCAGATAGTAACCAAGTTCGGTGGATATCGTGACGAAGATGGATGAGGATGATTGAGATGCTTGGACAGTGCCAGCGCCTACTTTGCGCAATCCCTTTGCCCAAATGATCCGAAAGACCGGGATATACGGAATATTAGATTTTTACATTTTTAATGACCTTGACCTTTTTAAAAATATTGCGACCTGTATCGACAAAAAAAGTTAACAAAAACATACAAACACAAACTGAACTGAGCATTAGCCAAGTTAACAATGCCATAAATGGTATAAGAAGTCAATTATAGACATTCACAGGCTGAAATTTTTGAGTTTGAGTGAGATTTGGTCAAAACCAATAATTATGGAGAGCATCATTTGTTGTTCGAGTGTTTCGGTGGACATGTATTGCACGAGCTTATCTTGGTAGTGTTATCATGGTTAAAATAATAAGGATAAGTTGCTGCCGTATAAAGATATTTCCATGATCTGTTAATATCTACGCTGTGGCCTATGCTTTCACAAAATTATAAACTTGAAATATATTGCATGCTTAAGTCTGGAAAGAGCAGCCTTTTTATTGCCTGACTTTGGGGGCAACACAGACTAAAACATTATGCCAAATCTGCGAGAGGCCCCATCGACCGACATGTGATCGATGTCTCTTAGACGTAGCCAGGGAGTCAGGTTCTTTTTTTGCCTGATTGGCTGCCAGCCGACTCTACTTTCACTTGATCAATCGTCATCATTTTCTTCTTTCATTTTATCCGTGTATTTGATTACGTACATGAAAACTACGAATTACAGAATCGTATTAATTTGTGTGATGCATTGCAAAATATATCCTATCCATCATGAACTAATATATAAAGCACCCTGTCTTAAAGCTTTTGATTCGTTTTGTTGATTGATAATTCTACGTTAACTCCATCAATTCACATATTCAAATTTGCGTCAGAACTTTTTAGCTCATTGCACGTACTATCCACATTTGTCATTTGCACTAAAAACAGTAACAAACCGTCCCAGGGTCACAATGTCATCATAACAATAATGCGTCATGGTCAAAGTAGAATTCTGTGGAATCACAAAGTGCAAATATTAGTTTCAATTATACTTTTAAGCTTGAAGCAACATAAGAGTGAGTAAATGATCTAGCGCAATTTGATATGCAACTGAAGTTACATAACAATGTAGGGATAAATCGCAATTTATAAGGATTCCATACCCGCTAAGCGAATTATTTAATTAATGAACTGCTTGCACTGCTAGTGGATAAGTCTACAGGTCGGCGTGTAGTACCAATGAGTGTTAAGAATGATATCTGTTATGCTTGCCAATTTCAACCGGGTGAAGATAATGGTTGTTTCGTTATTGATGCCTACAATCCAAGGAGAACACTGCTGATTGTTGGTTACTATTGTGCGCATTCAAAAAAGAAATTGTTGAGTATACTTTGGCTATGGCATGTTGGGGCATGGTAAGTTTGTATTGTTTGTCGATTTATATTTACATATCGCATCGTCGCACAGCATGGCTTAAGTTACATTTAAATACTCACAAGAAACCTGCTTGCTGCCATAAGATCGAATACCCATATTTCTGATAACTTTCGCAATTGCCACATGCTAGACGTGCGCTCTTCTGTGATTGAACCAACAGGGATAAAGATATCTTGAGCAGCTAAGGAAAATTTATTCACTCCTCAAAGTGTAACTGGCATGTCACTTAAACAAAAGACGTGGAACTAATCATATATGCAGCCTAGTTCCTGTAGCGAAGTCAGCAATGATAATTTCAGATTTCTGGACATATCATTTCATGTTGGTCATGAAGAATTGGCACACATTACTACGCTCATCTGATTAGCTGTTGGTAGTCAAGAAAATCTACCAGTAGTTAGCGATCATAAACCTGTCTGTTGACGACGACAGGTAAATTGAACCACAATCGTTGCGTTAAACATGGATAGGTGTGGATAGATTCTCCAAAACATAAACAGACACTGATGTATAATGCTACATGTGTTTAATCTTAATATGCTACTTGATCGGCTAGGTAATCAAATCTCTCAAGTCTCCTCGTGGAGCCAGGATTACTTGCTCTCGGTGAAAATCATAAGTAGATCACCAATATCACGATCTGCCTCACCATCTCACGGGCTCTTTTGCAGTATGAGACTTTGGCAGTCATGTGTGCATGAAACGTGAGTTGGGCAAGTGGCATTCACGAGCAGAGAAGGATAATTGTGACCGGTCCCGATGTACTTTGCCTTTAAGGTCTCTGCAATGGATAACCATATTCCTGTCGTGTTCATAGTGTGAAGTCACACAAGAGCAGTGGCCCTGCATTCGCAAATAAAAGGCAGCCACCTTTCTTGCGTCTAGTCATCTCCAATGAGCTGATGCAGTGTGCAATGTAACCATCTTTGCTCGATAAGCAGATGAAAAACATTATAGCCGACATGCGATCTGGTCATCTTATCAAATAATTGCAAAGACAGCTAGTCGAGTTTGAAACGTACCATCATCATCATCATGATCATGATCATCATCATCATCATGATCATGATCATCATCATCATCATCATCAGTGAAGTGAATTCAGTGATGTGAATGCATCGATGAGTTGAATTCGTGAAGATATAACACATGTGCATTTCTAGAATCAATCATCTTTCATTACCACTTAAGAAATCAATGTAGTGAAGGGTAAATTCTGAATGCTACCAAGTGGTGAACACAATAAAAACCATTGCACACGTACGTCTCTGTCGACGAACCGTGTGCTCCTATACGCAACGTCAGGTAAATAACTATTCATCACAATTGTCATTGTATCAATTTGTATATACGACAACACCCCACAGCAAATATCAATTTACCAACGATGTAAACATAGTAGTTAATAAATTGTTTTGCATTCTGTATCACAATACAAGCGAAGAGTAATCGTAACATGCAGCACTACGTTTGATGCTACCATTTTGTCCATGCTCTGTCTAAGCTATCTTTCCCGATCGCCCTGTTTGTTTGGGAATAAATACACAATGTAACCCGGCCCTAACATATGGCGGAAATATCACAACTGCTTCAGTGATGCTAAGCAAAATTTGATCTTAACAAATCAACGCTTGGATCAAAATCGTGATCAGAGCAGAAACTAAAGCAAAGGTATCAATGCAATTGCTCGTTGATTATTCACAAAACAGCCACTTTGACAGAAGAGGGTTCAGTAATAGAAGATTGCTATTTTGTTCATTGTCTTATTTGCGCCAAATGGCATTGTGTACACTCTGTCTGTGCTATACGTGACTGGGCGACATTCAAAATCCGGAAGTACGTATCTTATATTGCTACATATGAACACCACTGCTCTGCTTGAATTAGATACCCATGAATAACGCACCATGTGGTTAGTGCAACCTCAACCTCATGGTATAATTTTGTTCTTTTAAGTTGGTCAGCTGGTGTCGCTAAAGCAATGTGGGAACCATTGATTCCAGTTATGCACTACTCTGTGTATCGTTTATGACATAAGCCCTAGGGAGTATAGAAAACGTCTCTGCTTAGTGTAATGGTAACGAGATGGACCAAATGTTCTTGAAAAAGTTCAATGTATAATTTTGCTTCAAATATAATATACGATTGAGTTTCGTATTCCAATAACAGCATAGTCGCATCACAAAATGCTACTCTTTAATGGGAAACATTGATGTAAGCCCGCCCTAGTATTTCTTATCGTTGTCCCTTGATCGTTTGATGAAATAAGTGTACCTCCTTTATATCTAAGGATTGCATAGAAAACGTCGCGTTTTGCTTTCCAAAGTGCTACCAATGGTAACGAGGGAGAAGGTCAAATGTAAGAATTAGGCGAGGGTTTGAATCCGGAAACTACAAAACCTTATGCTAACTGAGTGTTACTAAAAGAATAACGGGTCGATTAAGGTCAATGGAGTTGGTGGGAACATTCATTACGCTCGAATGACCATAAGTGTTTCAAACACGGTTATATTGTTCAACGCGGTCCTACAAAACGTGGACGCAGGTGAAAACTATTTGTGCGGCATCCATCAGCAGCCAGGTCCATTGTAAATAACGGAAAACCATTTTGATATTTCAGACGTCAGTCCAGGTGAGTTCTTGGCAATATGGATTAACAAATAGATACGAAAAATCTGCATGACTCATCGGGAATGCGAAGAATGCCAACTTAAGTTGTTACCTAGGCCACATGTGAATTTGAAGCTACATCTTTGTTTGCATTAAAAACCTTAAACTATACGACATATAAGTATGGGGGTAATACAATAACAAATAATAGCTAAGCATTGTTGAAGCAAGATTTGAACAGCAAATGATAAGTTAGTAATTTGATGAACCATTACGGTGCTTGCAGTCATTCATGTTCCGTGAAATTGGGTTCCAGCTGAGAAAAACAATGTCATTGTTGGCCGAAATGAAAACGTTGACAAATTTCGATTTATAATGCTTGAAAACTTCTTTAAAATTGCGATTTAGGCATATACTATAAGCATTACAAAACACAATATGGAACTTTCAAAAAGATGGCCACTGCCACTGGCGATTGACGTTTAA
Organism: Urechis unicinctus; assembly: GCA_034190875.2. NCBI lineage: Eukaryota > Metazoa > Annelida > Polychaeta > Xenopneusta > Urechidae > Urechis > Urechis unicinctus. Next base: position 17,178,759 of record CM067344.1, read on the forward strand.
TGAATAGGCATCACAACGACATGAAACAGCGCGGTGACAGGAGGGGCGGCTGCTATAGTAGCTTGGAAAGTACTTAAAATACAGCAAGAAGGACGCATTGCAGTCGATGTAATCAGACAAGGTACTGTCTCATTAGGCATGTGACGTTTTCTTTAATGCATTTCCATTTAACAAGTTCTACGATCAGATGCAATTTATTTTGATGCACTTCGGAATTGACATTTAATTTGATTTTGTAATGTGATTATGGAATGTAATCTGTTGAAACGTGAAACACGTATTTCCAACTAGGACTGTTGTAATGAAAAATGGTTTGCAATTACATTTGATCGAAAGACCCATTTTTACATCAATGACACACATCATTTTTGGTTGCTGCATCCATACCATGATATGTACCTATGTACCTAACTACAGCGTCAATTGATGGGGTTCGATGGGTTAAATAGCGTGGTCGCTCCTGACACCTTCCTCAAGGCAATCAAGCCTTCGCAGGCTTCTTCTTCTCGCCCAGTGATGCATAGAGCCGATACTTTTGAGTGTCATAACGGTACCAAGGCGGAGTTGTAGAAAGTTGTGCAACCGTGTCAACCTCGACATATGGGTGGATAAGTGCAATGTTGAAGACATACCCTACCATAACCGTAGTAAGTCGTCGCAAACCCTGTTTGCCTTGCGTAGAAACAGCCCAGCAATTCATTTCATCATTGTGCGGCAGTCGTGATGACAGGAGCAGAAGAAACTGATACCAAACAGTAGGTCTGCAAAGTTATCAATTTCATCAAAACAGTATTCGATGTCAAAGATACTGGGTGGACACATGGTCCTGACCATTACGCAAGCAAGTGAACTTAGAGTACACATCTGCTTGATCACTTTATCGCCGACAATCGTTCCCTACCATTTATCTAGTTGTATTCTTATTCCCAAAAAATGTAGCGTTGCAGTCATGTTTCTGCAAATTCAAGACTCAATCAGCGAATTGGGGTCCAATCTATTTCATGGTATATAAATGGTGGTCTTATAGTATCGACTGGGACAAACATCCACTTTATCATCAAACTGCCCCTTCCATATTTATTCCCAAACGATTTAGCTGTTGGTTCAAGCCACTGTATATACTTGTGACTTGTACAAAAAGAGCATCAAACATATTAGAATAGTTTTTTTACTGTATATTGACTTGTTTAAGAGACAATGATATGCTGAGTATCTGTAGGATATTGCTTGTCATTAGTGAAACCTCGTTAGCCTTACTTGGACATTGAGGCTGAGTACGTCTGTTCGGCTGACCGATTCATGCTCGGAGCCCCAGGGGTTATATGGATCCACACCAGATAAATAGCCACTCATGTGTGATCCTCCGCTGGTATAACCAACTGTCAACATCGCAAACACTTCTTTCCTAGGATAACAAGGGAAATATCCTGTTCCCAATATTTCCACAAAAGTCGTCATAAATCGACAAGACACACAGTTTTTCTGCTTTTGTGCATAGTGCAATGACCTGAGGATGATTTATTGTTTTGTTTCTTTTCGATGCATGCATTAAGCTTAATCTAGCCTATCAGTTGTTTTACTGTCATTTAGTCTTTCTAATAGATAAACAGATAGCACACCTATATTTATTTTACTTGTAAAAGTAACAATCAGTAACACCTTTTGCTGATTTAATGTTCGATAGCCGTAGCATTAATGATTCTTTTCCGCGAATTGGTGAAAAAACCATCGGTAGATACCCATCTGGTACTATCCAATGAAATGTTTCTCATCCCACATAGCTAGATTCCATCGCGATGCAAAATGCAATATCTCCGTGAGACGATGGTGCTTGATGTGAAGTTTATCAAGTTCGGTCATGTATATTTATGGTGCAAACACCTGGAGCCATTACCTATTGTATGGATCAACTCAAGGTAATTTATTTTCAGATGTGTCTGGACGGTGTTCTGTAGATCGACACTCTGTCATGATAAACGGTCATGATTTGGAGAAATTTTTCATTGCCGTTTCTAGCCGGTTGCGTCCGTTTTCTAACGGATCTCATCCGTCGGCGTCTTTCCACTGACCAGTTACTGACACTAATCAACACGTGAGAAAATATCATTAATACTCAGTTTTAAGTCAGCTCTCATCTCACAGAAATGTGATTGAGGGTCATCGAAACAAGGGACGGTATATCCGAAAATTGCCTTTGGCATATCTGCTCGACAGAAACTCAATACTCTCTTCAGTGGATCTAATATAGAACCTCTGGATTGAATGTACGCAGACGGATCTGTTGGAGCCTAGATATAGAACCTCTGACTGATTGAATGTAAACCTCTTACAGAATGTCCCTCAATTTAACGTCAGTGAAACTTCCTTTTATGCTAGAGCTTGTAAAATGTAACACATACCTTTTGCCTACATCTAGCCATTACACAACCTTTCAAACTCAGCAGCAGCAAGTCCATTAGCGTAACACACCTTTTGAATTTCTGTAATACTCTCTCGAAATTCGTCAGAGCATTTACCGCTAGTAGCTTGAAAAAACTAATATATATATATATATATATATATATATATATATATATATATATATATATATATATATATATATATATATATATATATATATATATATATATATATATATATATATATATATATATATATATATATATTATATATATATGTGTGAGGCATTTCGTCTACAATAAACCGTCGTTATATGGATCAGATTGGCGCCCTATGCTTTAATATTTCACAGACCACCATTGCAATCCAAAGGACGCCATAATGTATTAAAAGTATCAGTAAATGTCAGTCACATCTTTAATGATGAACTTTCATGGTAGAATATAAAATATGAGAAAATGATTATTATTATTGGCGTAATATATACTTTATAAACATACTCTTTGTGCCGATATTTAGTGTTGAGGTCATCACGAAGTGTGGTTACAATTTCCGCCACACGCGTTTCTGTAATTATTGAGGGCATTAATGAAAACGAATGCGCAGTAAGCAAGTAAACAGCTGGGTCGCACATATTTTGAAAACATTGGCAAGTGGATTTACAATTACCCTTAGGTCATGGTCAATATGAGGTCGCGGATTGTCAATTTTGTCAGTGTAATGCTAATAAAGGTTTACAATTTTGCTTGCTTCATATTAAGCGACATAGATTACACGTTTTGTCTCTGGTATTCCACCAATCGTCACATTGTTAGCCGGGATTTTCAGAATGCCGATCGTTTCCGTTATACTATTTATTTCCGGTGTATATTTCATTGAATGCATATAATTGAAATCGAGACGGTGTTTTTTTTGTTATAAAGTTTTTTCCATCATTCTTATCCGTGACCTTGAACGTCTATTTTATACAAGCTGGCTGATTGTTTTGTATCATGTAATTGAGTATTCGTCTAATCAAAGCGGACGCTTCATCAAATTAACATGACTTATTCTCGTATGAATTCTCGGTAGAAGTCGTTTGACTGCAAGTCACTTCCCGGATTAGTTAGATACTAAGTAAACGAGCGTAAAAGGAAGAGATCTTCAAGGGGCATTTAATTCATCCCCCTGCAGAAAGAGCGCTTATAAATGTTATCCATTTTCCCGATTGACTGTAGATATATTTATAAGAATCTACTATACTGGAGCATAAGTCCGTCACACAGGTTTTACGAACATCAGGTGTTGCTAGAGCAATAACTAATCATGGTTTGATACATTGACAACCACTCTTAGACTAAGATTTATTCAATTGCTTTGCATTAACATGCATAGTGGTAAAATGTACTAAATCGATGCAAATGCTACAATAACGTTCACTTTCAGTATCTATTACTTAAGAGTTAGGATGGCACCAAATATAATCACACCAGTGCCTTTGCTCTAGTGCAACAACTAAGTGCATTTTCTTTTCCACTAAACATCATGATTTGCAATCGATCTGAATCAGAATGTGAGAATGAAACAAGTTGGAATATGTGCCTTCCACTGCCTGCTCTTCATTATGTGTACTTTCTTATATATCAAGAGCACAAACCATTCTGAATGCTTCAATCTACTGACAATCTAGCATCATGTCAAATAGATTATATTCTGGTTAAAACTTTTATGTTTTTCCTTCATCTGCTATCACAACAAAACTACTAAATGGCACTAAATTTAACATGCATTTTTTAATGTCACCTGTTATTTAAGCAGTCACACGCATTCCACACTGTCACTTGCTCTAACAGTAACTGAAGTGATTTAGCAAACGGTAGCTGGCTGCTATCATTGAACGTCACAAATTCTCCAGACATTTTCAGCTCGAATTTGGCGATAGCAGATAAATAGAGTTTTCAAATATTAAACCGTCACCAATTGCTGTAACACTCGTCACCAATTCGTGTACTTTGAGAGATTCGCTCCCGGTGCCCGTTTAGTGATGATGATATAGATGGACCCAAGCTGCAATGGATTTATCAGCTGTATATAAAAATGGGATTAATTGACACTTACAGACTATTTCGATGATATTTTCCGTTATCAGTATCGTCATCAGCCTGATTATTCATTGAAGCGTACAAAGCATCCATTATATTACGAATGTTGCAGTGTAAGCTGTACATGTGAAGCAGTTTGCCGTGACAGCGATGTACTGCGCCTGTAAAACACACATGAAACAAAAGTTGTCCATATTTATTATTTGTATCTAAAAGCATTTGAGCCGGCTGGGTAATCCGCCTGCACCACTGGTAAGTCGCCTATAGTACATAGCATTGGACACTCTAACATACCCTTCTCGGGCATATGTTGCACAAGATCAGCATTATTTGATAATCAAGGATTTTATTCCCCAACAAAGTGTATTATAATCATCAACTCTGAAATCTACATGAACCATAACGTGTTCGTTAAATATTATTCTTTTTTTAGACACCTCTATCTGTATATCAGCGCAGTGTTGTGGCCATGCTGTTCTTCATCACATTCAACACAGGTTCATAACATATGCTCAGCGTAAAAAAAAGCTTTACGAGATTTAAGTGTTTTATATATTTACATTTGCTATGAAGGAAAATGCTTTGTCATCCAATCATTCTACTGCCAATTGGAAGGTCGTGTCTCAACTTGTAGAACAGTGACCTATAACCAATCAAAAGGAAAACGGACTCATCAGATCCAATCAAGTAGAAGAGCAAATATAACAAAGTAATCATAGAAAAGGGTCATATTCAATAACACGCACTGATGTTGACTGCCTTTACTATAAATGTGATCTGCTATTGCGGTACATTGTTTGTCGCATGCCAACTTATAGATATGTAAATAACTGTGCCACTAGGTATTTAACAACGCATTAAATTACGGCTGAGAATACAATGGACTACAATGGTTTCAGGAATGATATACACACTATCACATTTATTCGATAATTTCTCGTCGGTATAAAAGGCACTTCTATCGTTACTAGAACTAAGCTTGAACCAGGAATGTTTTACGGCTAACTCGTCTTCCACCACTTTACACCACGTAAATCAACTATATCCCTAAGTAATAAGGCATTTGTCGCTGATGGGCAGTGTCCTCAACTAAGTTTCAAACCTTCACCAATAAGGCTATTCATTGATAATGGGGGATAGGCATCGGATAAAATAAACGTTACTGCGTCCGCTAGATCAAACAGACTTCAACCAGCTGTAGTCTCAAAAGAGCATGCTCCACCCACGCCCACACACACACATTCACTCATTCATAAACGCACTCGCATACATACACGCGAGCGCGTGCCCGCTCAGCCCTGACTCTTTATTCTCTGTAAACCCTACTCTAGATATGTTGCTCTTATTTGCAGTATTATTTTGAACGAAACAAGTCTCACAAGTGCGCGTGTATGTGTGTGTATGTGTGTGTGCGCGTGTATGTGTCTGTGTGGTATTGTGAGCGTGTGTATTTTTATCTGTGTGAGTATGAGTGTGTGTGTGAGAGTGTGTGTGTGTGTGTGTGTATTTGCGTATGTTTGAGTGTGTGTGTGCGCGTGTGTGTGCGTGTGTGTCTGTCAATAAGTGGTCGGATGTGTGTGTATATGTGTGTGTGAGCGTCGTTTTACGCCTTGGTAGGCATCGGTTTCATCTTGGCCTTGACACAAGACGTCAACGATTTTCAGGGTGCAGTGTCGGCTGAAACCAGTTTTCAGTTTCTTTGCATTAAGTTCTAGGCCAGCCATGGTCGTGTCTGTATACCGTTCGACATAGTGGTTTAAGCTAAATTCATTGTCCCATGATAAATTCTTCCTGATTGGTTAAAGTAGGGAAACGCCACTGGCTTCATTTATCATTAAGTGAATGCAGCACCGGCTTACTTCAAACGTAACATCAGCGAGCAGGGGGTTCCGCTTGATGGGAGAGGGCGGTTGTTAGGGCTCACGTTGCAGCTTATCGTGACACACACACAGTTACTGTGAAGCATCGACCATGGCGCAGTTTGTTATTGTGCTATTTCATTGCATGTTTTGGGCTTCGAGTTACAACTAATGACCATCATGTGCGTATATGCTTCACGTCCCGTCAAAAATAAGGAGCAAATACAGACGTTACTACTTGACTGATAATGTCAATGTAAGGTGGGTAGAAAGATTCAAGTTAAGGCAGCATTGCCCTGACCATTGAAGCCCGGTACAGAGATGTCTTGTTGGTGCAGGAATCCGACCAGCTCTGTTGCGTTCTTGCGAACACAAGACGAATATTTCCAGTGCAGGAATTGCAACCATCCATCGTCTTTTATTATCCCTTCTCCTTGTCTCTCCTGTCTCTTCTGTGACTTTTAGAAGGTACGAATTTGTAGAGCAACCACTTGATAAAAAAACCGCTTGCTTTCTCAAACCTGAATTTTGCCTAAAGATACGGTCGGCATAATCCTGAAACGCTTTTGTGGTAGCAGGCTTCTTACATTTCGGGCTGCTGCTCATAGGTACGGTTTCCGTTAGTTACAGAGCTTACGTTCATGAATTATGCAGTCATTCAGGCGATATCTAGATGCGCCATTACATACAGTCAAGGTGCCCCAGGGTCCTGTGTCAGGCCTTGATACTCAACTCACCTGAGCATCGAGGGGTGCCATCACCACTCTCAGCCACTCTCACTCTTCATCTTCCATTCTTGCTGCCATCTAGAGATCAATATTTGCTCAGTGGATTATTTTGATTTCCGTTGAAAATAAAACTTTGATATAAGTCAAATGACACACATGAGGAACCATAGATGTTGGGCTTATTGGAAATGATGGTAGTCAATGTAAGAGACGAAACTTTTCATCATTAAATATCATGATCCCTTTCCCGAAAAAAAACCACAAAGGTGAATATAGCACCAAACTCAGTCATCATGTTGCACCATAGCAATACCAATGCGTGTATTTTGAGAAAGACGTAGCGAAATAAGTAAACAAGACCGTTGCTGGTATAGAAAGTGTTTGTGTGTGTTGGTATGTGTGTTTGTGTGTGTGTGTGTGTGTGTGTGTGTGTGTGTGTGTGTGTGTGTGTGTGTGTGTGTGTGTGTGTGTGTGTGTGTGTGTGTGTGTGTGTGTGTGCGTGCATGCATGCGTGTGGGTGCGTGCGTCCGTGCGTGCGTGTCTGTGTGTTAGCCCTTATAGCGACCAGAGCAATGAAAGTATCCTGGTTATCCATGTATGATCAAGGTACAGAGTGCATATTAATTACATGATGGTCACACAGCGCCGCCTGTCGGTTGATTTGCAGCATCCACGGGTGAAGTAGGAGGTTAACAAATAACATCTGGTCCTTCGGCGATAATTATCTTTTGTATTCGTCGCCATTGGCGCAAGCTGGCCCACGGTTGACCGGTTCGTTCATTAGTTGTGTGACGTTGTTTGATATATTCATTCAGTACCATAACCATCTTTTGTCATTTTGAAAGATCGCTGGTGGTGCGAGTTCAGATGAGGAGGGTGTGAATCAGGGAAAAAGTTCTGTCATTTAGACTTCATCCGATGGCCAAATGGACGATTCTGGATTTTCAAAGGCATCTTTCGAAATCTAATGCGAATATAATTGATTCCAATAGGTATCTTTAGCAGGTAACCAAATATGCTGAGTGTGTCGATAGCCTTCTCGGCATAGAGATTCCTGTGACAAGTTTGAACAAAGTGTATTGGCTCAATCACGATAATGATTTTCCCAAAAAAGAATGCTAATTTATACTACATAATTAATGGATGCATGCAACGTGGTGCATCGGTTGATGGAACACTGATATGAATGACTTTACAGATTGTGAAACCAGGACCTCTTGCAGTAATAGCATTTGCATCTGCGGTGGTATGCAAAACTAGATTATCAATGGGCTGTGAATTCATCTTGTGCGACACATTAACGTTGATTGATGTCCGAGGTATCAGCGCATTCTATTCCGCAACCATCTTACGAAATTTCCGAACCAGTCTGTATATAGATTCTGGTAATCAAAGAAGCAATCCTTTCACATCGCCTAATTTCATCGTAAACGCAGATTAAGCACCTCTGTGCCTTGCACTTCGAAAAAGACCGGACACATTAGATTCCCTCAATTTGAGCGCAACTGCCAGATAGTATAACTACGATACTTAATATATCCCTGCTACTAGCAATGAAAATCTGTCGTAGTTTACCCTTGCATTTGAATCAGCCATTCAGTCATGTTGCGCTATGAGCCGCTCAGTTATATGCACCAGGAGCAATGCATGCTGTTTGAATAACATCATTGCAACCTATCCCAGATGCTAATCAATAAGGCGTTTATAAATGTTATCCATTAAGGTTTATAATAAATGATGCATGAGTAAAATATAGCTTGAAAGGTAGTTGATACCTACACCAACCAGTTTTAGTATTATATACCATAGTTTATACGTCTATATATGCAGCCATTCCACAATCAGACGACTTTCATCTGAGCATACTATTTACATTGATCACGCACATTAATGATTACGGTGGACATGCTGCATGTCTACGTAATGCCATCTAGTCTATAAACGCACTATGCCTATTGACATTTGATTAAGATAAGTATCACAGAAGTACGATCGATGACGCCGAGGCCCCTCTGGGAACTATCCCATAGCAATTGCAAAATCGAGGCCAATTTCCACTACCAAACAAAGCCAATTCATCACCAATATACTAGGGATTTAAAGTTTGATTATCGTACCTTAAGCACAACATATAATGCCGGCTGTTAGAAATAAGGTATTTCTCACCCCCACAGATATGTGATAGATGACCTACCAACACCAGATGCAAGTTCCTAATGTTGCTTTTGCGACTCTCTGCTGACAGAAACTCAACACCCTCTTTCAATGCACTTGATTACGAAAATATCTGACTAGCCTAAGTGTACATTGAGCGATGGACCGTCATTGCTACTATATTTTATCAGACTCAACCGCAGTCAGATTATACAACCATTTTCCACCTCAAATATGTTTTTGCTTACACTGTGGGAAGGTGACTCCATATTTCATCGAACTCAACAAACACGATAACTGCTGCTTATGAAGTTTATCTAAAAAACAAAAAACTGAACGGTATTTTAATATATCTCTTCATATGCAGGTCATTATTTATTTGGATTGGAAAACCAATTGCTGTCTCGGCGATCTGTGAAGCCTATATTCTCAAAGAGCCAGCAGCTCGACATTTTCGAGCGCCACTATGTGCCATCTGAGTATCAAATAGCAACAGCAGCTTTAACAATATCAGTACCGCGCCCATCCTTGTCAAAATAGTACAAATCAGGGTGCACATTTCTGCAGATATGTATCCACATTGCTTTGCTCATCTGCTTCTTTAACGAATGCTATTGTTCACCTGCACCAACTAATACGAGGTTTTGTTGCTCGCCCTTTTTCTGGATCTATTGTTCACTTCGCCCGGCCATTGATAGATTAAGTCTCGCAACAAAGACGTAATAGTGAATTAAAGCACAGGAGCATTTTACTACACAGGTTTCCTATTCATTTAAATACCGCAGTATTATTAGTTGGTACTATATTACTCCCTGTGTTAAAAACAAAATACCAGCACAACAACTTCACACCGACATGTTATAATGTCATTTGTAGTGGTAACGACTTTTACAAGTGCATAATAACGAATATATGCTTCAAGACAAACTTTTTGAACTAAATTCCTTAAACATATGTTAAGACTCAATACCTTACTGCGTCATGAATGAGTGTTCATCGGTCCCGAGGAAAGGAGTACGGCCGAGCTGAGGAGAGATGACTGGCGGAAAAAACATAAACATACTTATCGGTTCATATATATATACGTTACGAAGGTAATCGTACAGCATATATATGGATATATATATGATATATATAACACTATATGATATATATATGATCCGGATATATATATATATATATATTTATATATATATATATAGATATATATCCGCCTACGATTACATCCGATATATATATATATATATATATATAATATATATAGCACCTTATGTTATATATATATATATATATATATATATATATATATATATATATATATATATATATATATATATATATATATATATATATATATATATATATATATATATATATATCTATATATATATATATATATATCCGCCTACGATTACCTTCGTATCAACGCAAAAGGCAGACCGGCGCGAGTAAGCATAGACAGCTTATTGCGAGGCTCAAAGAATCAATTTAGTTTAAAGGCTGACGGCATCCAACATTACAGCCGTATAGCACACCCAATATGAATATTACGCGCATCACTTGTACCTGAAATAAACAGCAGGTGGTGCTCTATATTCGCTATTCGAAAGCTGTTACAGAAAGTTATATATTGTTAACATCGTGTGGTTGCATCATTACGTGGATTAATTGTTGGCATCATATCCCTGAACGCCAATAACCAAAAATTATAGTTCCTTAAACATGGTAATCAGACCTATCTTAAAGGAGCCATGGGGCTGCATAAACATTGAAGTTCGTGAATACTCTAAAAGAGACCCTCATCTCTCCCACAATGTTCTGCTACAAAGTCATATTTAAAACTACCCAACAACCTCAATCTAATCCTCAATGGTACAATACATTCAGCGAATTTTGATTTATACTGAATGACTGGATTGCAACCACAGAAAACTTGACATACTGGCTTCCACGACTGGCTCCTTTTTGTGGCATTTAATGTAATGTTATTTATCGGAATACTTCATTCATAGCCTTGTCTGTATTTGCTACACAAAGAGAGTGTCAACTCATGTGATCTTTGCTAAACATGCTTACATCATCTTACCGATGTGTACCAGAAATGTAATATATTAAATAATTCGAAAATGCTGCTGCAAACATTAACAATCGATATATTAGCCTTAACACAGCGTGTTTAAAAGCGTCATCGATTATGGTAATATCATCTAGATAATAGCATTCAATTGGAGGGTGTTTTATCTTCATGGAAGCCACTCTAGATATGAAATTAATATTGACCAAGAACAAAGCAAGCCTCTTTTTATGTCGTCAAAACATGTTGAACTGATTCCCAGATCGCCGGTTTTGCATTCGACATTTACAAGCCCAGTGACTTGGTGATATCTTCTAAAGCATGCCTGGAAAGTGGTTAACATAATAGAGGCTTCATCAAGCTTAATGTGCAAGTATATCATACTTTTGTAGTGAGAAGCAGATGAAGGGTGAGCCCGCGCACTGGGAGAGTACATCATTTACTTAGAATCGTACAATTGAGCTCTTGGTATTTGACAGAATCTAGATGCCATTGTGGAGGTTAATACTACAAGCAGTGTAATAAGTAATCAACGAAATTTATTTATGCCCCGCAACTCTCTCAGAATTGTGATTTCTAAAGCCACAGAAGAAATGTTGTGAACAACTGGGTTGCGAAAAAATGCTCTGATAGGTTTTCCTATTGGTCCTCAAATATACGGAACTGGAAATCAAGTCTCTTAACAGTCTATTTAGCATGGTGATGATAATATGATAATCGGCAAATTGAATTATGACCAACACCGTGATGTAGTGCTAAGAAATCTTCAAATGTAGCTTTATCTCTTCACATCAACAAAATACACCAGAAAGCTGCTAACAGAAGATATATCAGTGTTATCCTAACAATTCTGAATTTTAAAAGTTGCATTTGCAATTTGCTAATACCTAGCTTTCGAGCTCAAGTCTCCCGTTTTGTAGTTGGCAAATGACATTGTCAATCGATCCCTGCCCTGACATTGTCCTGACTCCTGTCCCAAATGATGCAATGTGTGTAACTTGTCTTCCATAGCTTCCATGTGAATGTTTTGCAAGCCGGAAAGTTACACAGCCCATTTGGCCAACCATCGGGTAATATCTACTAATGCAAAGCATGTGAAATCAATTGATAACAGTAACATTCGCACGAATATGAATTATTTGTAATCAATACAAATATTATTGTTGACAATATTGATGTCTTTTGCGGTCGTCCCAACCTCAGTTTTACTCTAAAGCCACAATTGAATTTAAACATTACAGGCACAAGTTATGGAGCTGACAAGTGACATAACGGGCCGAGTTAGGATACTCAAGTAAGCAAAAACAAGCAATGATTAATTCTGGCACGTTGGATTACTATTTTCTACAGTTGTTTTGTTAATTTGCCATTCCAATGTTTGAATCCGACCATTGCGTGTACACAGAATTACTGACATTCTTGGTGACGCACGGCCTACGTAACGAGTGTAAAGCTGCCCAAATATTCAGCAACAAGACAAGAGGCTGACTCCCTATCATTCAGAGCAACTTCTAATGAGATTTCATTGATATTTAACGACAATTGTCTGAGTTTGCTGGCAATAGAAGGGCGGTACACCGATGTACGGACAGAAGGTTCGGATAATAAGTAGGATATCCTAAGAATTTTTTGCATATGAACGTACTCTCTTGGAATTTTAATAAAAATTCTCTTACAAATAGACGATATGGTACGACTCATTCGACACCTGACGATACTTTTTGGCACTAATAACCGTTTTCGTCAAAACTAGAAGCTTAAAATCAGTTAAATTGATTATGGGTATACGCCAATATACCTTCATCAACATGTGAAAGCTAGAGAACACTCCTCATAAAAATTAAATGACAATTGACAGCATATGATGCTCTGGTACCGCATTTTTAACCTTTCATTTCATGATTGCTGCTCGTGTGGGTGTCTCATAGGCTTAATAAAACGCAATGGAGGACAGGGTTGCAAAGTAGCTCCAAATAACGACGTGATAATGCGACTGTGAATGATGTATGCGATTTTGATGCTTGGACGAGGCCTTCTTGTCTTCGTCGGCCGATGTGATGGACGTTCCATGCACAACCACTAAGCTACAGGCGGTGGTATCTGATGTAACTGACCACCAACAGATGCAACAGAGCCCATACCGGTAAGCTAAGCTTATTCAACTGTATCGATTGCTTTGTTAATTTCATTATGTTATTTTCCGTAGTTCACCATCAACGATTAATGAGACACAGTTTTCTGTGATTAATATCAAGATGAATGTAAATATTGCGCCCAATAAGTCCAGCAGTGACGATGCGGCTCTTACGAATTGGAATAATAACGAAGAGCAATATGTGGAAGAATGAGATGCAAATATGCCCCCAAAAGACAAAATGACACTGGAGCATTCAAGTTGAATTCAGTGTTGAATTCAACCTTTTTTTTAGCTTGATTCCATGTTTTTATTAACTATATGAATGAACATATATCATAATAAACGCAATGGATATCGTCAGCCAAGGTTCTAATGTGCATATCTGACGGCAATCAATCAGCTTAGCGATCCGACTAGGAATAGGAATATGAGCAAAGGCAGCCATTAAAATGATGACACCCATGGTGTTTCATCCGTTATTATGGATTTAGCAAGAACGAAATGTAGTATTAAGTCATCAACAAACCTTAACATAGAATGCCACGTACCTTACCAACATACTCAATTGTATATTGCTTTATCATTTAAAGTGATCCTATGCTAAAATGATTTGTTATCAACATTATGAAAGATTTAAATGCAAATTAAAAGTGTCAGTGTCCCTGTATGAAGCCAAAACATATTAAATATTATAAGCTGTACGTTATTTCAGATCCTTGGGTCGTCAAAATATTAAACCACAGCAAATGACATTTCGGATTATTACTGGGATGTCTTTGAATTATTCATTTCCCATTGGCACCGCACACAAATTAGCTGTGCTAGTCCTCTTGGACATTAACTCTCCTATATTTAGCATATTCCTTCAAGCTAAATATTACCACGAATCAATGTGAAACGATCAGCGTATGGCATGAAACATGACCTTCAATGCGAGAAAGGCAAGTTTGGCTTTAAGATGATGGAGTGCTTGGCGTTATCTGCGCCGTTGCATCTTGTATGTGTTCGGTGGTATTCCCTTGTTGAATGTAACTCAACAACGATGTTTCCGTCTGTACAATAGATTCATGCATTGGGTGCTTTGTATGCTTGGGCTGCGGCACGGGCCCATAACCTCTGAAAGATTGTGTGGAATCGTAGTTTAAAAATCCGTTAATATTTACACACAAGGTTCTAAGATCGCAAACATAGATGTGACATATGAGTTCAGCGATTGGACACGGTTAAGATGAACGTAATCCACTTATATCTGCCAGGAAATACTTGACTGTTTCTATGCTGTAATTTGATCTTTTTTACGCATACATTTGAGGAATTTAATTCGTTAGAGGATATTTGTTTCCCTGGCATGGACATTTGCAATACTGATTATGCTGCGTAATATCACCTGTAGATAATTCACTTTCCCAATCTTTCAATTGTGTACAAATTAGCATTTAAATCCTGTCTGAACAAACTATAGCATGTTTTATTCCGAACAGATGGTGTTCCCCCTTAATGCTTTACCGACTTATCGTTAGGAGAAAAGGGGGAATTTAGTTATCGATAGCTGCAATAACGGTAAGAAATACAAGGCATCAAATATATACCTTTTGAGTTTCCCGTTGTAATAAGCAGCACAGGTCCTACCACCCCATGGTGTCAGGGGTTATACTACGTAAGACATCTTGCTCGTGAATAAAATCGTTTTTAACATTGCTAATGACCGACACCACATCGATGGCACCCATTTGGCGACCATAAAAAGCAGGTCATCGATCTCTATATGAATACCATGGTTCACTGTTTTAGGAGAACAACACCGGGAAACGTCATAAATAGTCTGTAGAGTGTAAGGCAGAAATGTTGAGGAACACAAAGAAGTAAGCAGAAATGGAAATGAACTGATGCAACTCAACGCTTGGTCACCAGGGAACCTTATTGCGAGAACACAGTCCTTTGCGACTGTTTCCTTTGTGGCTAGGGTGTTCCGGTCACGAGATCAGCATCTTATGGGTTGTAGAATATCACGATCGTGGTAGCATAGGGACATTTGTACGAATTCATTTTCCCGATTTAAACCATTTCAAAATCATGCCGTATCGACATTTAAATATTCTTGTACAAGAAAGCAAATTGACTTGTTGATGAAACATTCTGTTAAGGTGGCTGTGCCTGGTGTTTTTGTTGAGAGACTGAGCTTGTTGGATAGTCTTTGATGGGTGGAGGGGTAGTAGTTTAGTAGCGGATGACAGAGGTTGCCTCCCTTCATAACATTGTACAACTGTTAAATAGGCCTAGCTTTTGGTCGAACATTGATACACGTCTTCAGCCTTCGTCTACACCAAAGCGGGATAGTTTGATTTTGCATTTCAATATACTACCTATTAAGTCGGTCGAATCCACTTAATTTTGATGGGCCATGGAACAGCTACTGAGATCCTAAATGAGTGCAATAAGCCGAAATACAAAATTATCATAAATTTCATCGCCGATGGCAGCTAATGCTGAATGTGTTATTTACGATGGTAGTCAGTTTTGTTGAACATTTCGATCACTAGTTGTGATAATTAAACCTCACATTTCTCCCTACGCCAGTCACCAGAGATTATTTCCCCTTATATTAAGCGGGCTCTCTGCTTGTCTTTTGTATTTTTGATAATGCCAGTCTAGCGGATCGTAATGATATGTTGGCTTTGCACCTGGTATTCAGTCTAACTCGATCGCCCTCAATCAATTTCCGTTATTTCCTTAATAGTTTACTGTATGTCACACTAATATTCATGCATACATAAACACTTGTTCAATGGTATTTGTAGCATATGTCGTTAGCTTACAGACAACTTAAATTCAAAACGTGAATTCGATTTGGTGCGAGCCGTGTCGCAGCCGCCATATAAGGATGATAGGTCAGATTTTATAATGATACATTTGTATGCATTGGGTGTGGCTCTGAGCAATTTTAGTTGAATGGCAGCAACCAAACATCATCAATAGAGACATTCGATGCTATGTCAACCTTCGTCGCAGTGACAATCATGCATTTGCATACTAATGTTCACTTACACGATTTCGTACTTTGCTATGATGTAAAGAATTTGCACATTGCAATTTTGTTCCATACAGAGTTACGGTAAATGCGGTGGCTAGACGACAAGATCTCAGAAGCTGTGCATTTGGACGTGTCGATTCGTATATATGCACACTTTGTTCAGTAAATGTTTTATATGTTTTAATTACGTGCATATGTTGGATCAAAACACCTATTTACAAATGCAATTATATGGTTACGTCATCAGTAATTCCAACGAATATTATTTGTTAAATATATATACAATTAAGGCGTTTCAAATGTTTGTTACTGGCAAAATATGAGTTATTAATATTTAATTGAATGTCTATCGCTCTTTATGTCGATGTTGTTATGCAGGGTACGGGCTATATCAAGACAGACGAGGTGATAACTTTGTCCAATGTTTTCTACTATATAGCCTGCATGACATACCATGTGGTCTGACAACTGGTTATGCAGTTACCCCCAGCCACTATTGTAACCGTTTATACCAGGTATGTTTTATCTCAGGCCGCGTCAAGGTGCGCTGCTTTAATCTTAAAAATTGCATTCATATTCTTGTGAAGCATGTAAGAGGCTTGATTTTTTTAAGTGACGATAATCACTAATGCTCTCATTTGGAACCATCTGCTGATGAGCCTGTCATTTAAAATAACCACTTGCGCACATAAGTATCATCCAAGGGTTCTGTTCGTCATGTCCGACAACTTTATATTTGCCTTTTGCGATATAAGGCTTCTCCTCGATTAATTCATCAATCTGTCGCAATGAGAAATGTATGTATAGAAAGGTATCAAGACATGATTATCGCAAGCAATTGATTGATCTATCCCGGTGGAACTGATGGCCTACTGACTTATCTCTCAGCTCCTCCCAGATGCTAAGGAAGAGATAAAAGTGCGCTCTACCCGACTTCCAAAGCTAACCGCCGTTGGGTGCTTCAACACAACACCAATTGGTTATTCTATATAACTGTGAAAAAGTGGGACCGCATATATTGCAAGCCCATTGATACTTTAATAATGTTATAAATCCCCACTTCATATACGTAATGCTGATTAGGGGAAATTATCAACAAGAATCTGTCAAATATTCTAAATGAGGTCTGTCAGCCCTTAGCCGTAGCTAAATCGAATAGCCGATAGGTCAATACACACACAACGATACTATAATATTGAAATAGGACCAGAACCATTCGCAACAATATCACTATTGTGTTGCCTTGGATGAATGCTTAATCCTACTCTCGTTGCCAACGTGTTACACAAAAATCCATTTTACTCCTGTCAATTATTTTGATCAGCGTGTTGGATGACAAGGTAGTCTTTTGTACCATGCCCAGCACAGTCCATAGCATGATTCTTGTGAATCATTTATTCATATGCTCCGCATTATTACCCTCATCGAGTTGACTAATTGATTACTACAAAAGGCTATACATGTTTGATAGGAGAAATAAAACAAAAGAATGGTTATAATGAGCGTGTGTATTTGCACCTTCCGTTATGCGCACTTACGCGGTCCCAGAAATAAAAGATTAAATTAAAGGCATTAACTGCAAAAATCTATAAAACCAATGATAAAGTGGATATCGTTTTTCCTGTGTGGTACTTAAAGGGCAATATCCGGTAATTCGTAAGTTGACTGGCAAGCTTAAGGCTACAATCGATCCGTGCAGGACCATGGAGTCCTGCACGGATCGATTTACCGCAAAGAACCTATAAAACGAATGATAGAGTGAAGATCGTTTTACCTTTGTGCTACTGAAAGGGCAATATCCGGTAATTCATAAAGTGACCGGCAAGCTTACGGCTACAATCGATCCGTGAAGGACCATGGAGTTGGTTTAGTCCGGGTGATATAGGATGCTATGATGCGTGATTCTGATGTATGTCAACTATTTTAAAATTGAAATGAAAGAACAATGCGCAATTTTGCAAACCAGTAACTTACTAAAATTCAACAAAACAGCAATGGCATTGATCTTATTTGTTTTTCGAGCAATAGATTCACACTTAAGTAACGGAACATCATTTCCAGATGGTATCTGAGATATGCCTGCAGTGAATTATGCTCATATAACTTAATTACAATGATAGAAATTGTTATATAATTTATATTCATAATCTGCGTGCAGCGTAAGGTTTAGTTTATTGGTTACCATTTTGCAAGGTGAAATGGTATGCAATAATGATGTGTTCATAAGCGCGATGGCAAAATGCCTTCGATATCCCAGGTCAATTGAATGGCAACTCTCCCAGGCATGGATGTGAGCATGTAAATCATTAGTCGATTCAAAATAGTAATTACTATTGACCAGCCGCCGATTTGCACTGACGTGTTCTGGTAATACCGAATGAGGGAACATTCATGACTAATGGATAGCCGACAATAACGGCGTGTAAAACGATAGATTAATTTAATCACGTGTGTCACTCTCCGGCAGAACAAAAACGGTATAGATCTGGATATTTATTTAAATAGAAAGTGGGAAAACAACCGATTTCTAATTCCAACTTGACAGAACATTCAGTTGTTAAGCAGCTGATTACCCATTTTCTTGGCTTGTATTTAGTAATAGAAGTATGAAGATCTAACAGTCATTCTGTCCTCCAAGCACAAATTTGCTACCTTTGTACCGA
Organism: Urechis unicinctus; assembly: GCA_034190875.2. Classification (NCBI taxonomy): domain Eukaryota; kingdom Metazoa; phylum Annelida; class Polychaeta; order Xenopneusta; family Urechidae; genus Urechis; species Urechis unicinctus. The sequence continues at coordinate 17,197,886 of CM067344.1, forward strand.
TATGCATAGTGACCTTAACCATGGTACGCATATATACTATCAATCTTACATGTATACGGCATCGTCATTGATATACATAAGCGTTCAACAATGGTCTTGCTGCTTTAGTGTTAAGGCCTGCTATGATATTTAGGAATCATTATTGCCAAATTACAGTAGTCAGCGATATCAAAATTGTGATCAAAGTTTGTTGGTCAATTATCTATGAGTCGTACAATTCCGATAGGAAGCCTGACTAGCCACGAATTGTACATTCGGTAGCAGCGCCATTATTATTGTAGGTGTTCAATAAAATGGAGTTCTACTGAATAGGCGTGACCGTGCAAAAGATATTGGCTGCAATAGCTTTTGCTCCATTGGTTATTTATCGTACTAGCCCCATTTTGATGCGCATACTACAGCGTTAAGAATAGGTCACCTGTATACCTCTGGCCCTAAATTGCCATGTTGCAAGTAGACTGATCCATTATATGCACTCGATTTGCTAGCCCGTTTTGCTAGCCCTTAGCATGCAACTTTCATATGTGCTGAGGTTTCAGTATAAATCAACCAAATGCGCTAGACTTTCGTTCTGTTATGATGCTGATCCACTACTGTTCTCAAATTTTCTACGAACATGTCACATCAAAAAATCGAAGCCGGTTCCCATGGTATCGTGGTGAACTGCGTCGCCTTTGTTTGTTCGATACTAAGGTGAAAAGGCGATTCCATCTCTGAAAAGGCATGCACCCTACCCTGGTAACTCAATAGTATCGCGCAGTCCTGTCTTGGCATCGGGCAGAGTAGGCGTGTAGCGTGTCAAAGCATCACAATCATATCTCCTCCATCACAGTCGCGATACCACCTCGTTGTTGAAAGTGACGTTGAATCCAAATTTAACCATTACCATTACCACATCGATTATATATATATATATATATATATATATATATATATATATATATATATATATATATATATATATATATATATATATATATATATATATATATATATGTATATATATGAATATTTATATATATATATGAATATTTATATATATATGCATTCATATATATATATATATATATATATATATATTTATATTTATATACATATATATGTTTGTTGTAAAGACGTGCGTGAACAACGTTTAAGCAGCGGCAATCGCGCGAGGTATGCACATACTGGATACAGTAATAACTGATATATATATATATATAGATATATATATATATATATATATATATATATATATATATATATATATATATATATATATATATATATATATATATAGAGATATATATATATATATATATATATATATATATATATATATCAATATATGTATAAATATATATATATGTATATATATACATATATATGTATATATATATATATTTATATATATATATATATGCATTCATATATATATATATATATATATATATATATATATATATATATATATATATATATATATATATATATATATATATATATAATATTCATATTTATGTTTGTTGTAAAGCTGTGCGTGAACACGCGTGTTTGTTAATGTGTTTTGCGAATCTGTTTGCGCACCAGAACAAGAATTCCAGCAATGCAATATGCTAATAGGCTTTTTGCAGAGCCAACTGTGAAGCTTTAGCGGTTAAGAGGGCTTAATCTGAGGAGGCAAGAATGTTTGGATGATAGTTAAATGCGGACAAAAGCATGTGATGTAAGTTATAGAAACCCCAGCATGAATGGATCATTTCGATAGCAAGGATTAAACAGTGATTGTCGATGTTGCATATGACTGTTGAACAATGTGTGGTTCAGGCATGGTCAAGTGGTGGGTTTATTTCTGTGCCAGGTCAATTACCGGATAGTATTGTGTTTCTAACGAGCAAATATGCATCAAAGTAATATCCGGAATGGGCATCCGGTGTTTGAGTTGCCCTCAATCACGTATCTGCGGGATGAGTTAAAATATACTACCATCTGCTAGCATACAAATGGGCACTAATTGTTTGGTATTTTCTCATGCCTTACTGTGCTATGGGAATAAAACATGGAATTCATTACTAAAATTGGGAGGAATGAGCCCTTTATAATCATAAAAACTGGCTAAGGGATGATGAGAGTAATTGCTCTGTCTAGTCCAAAAAGACGCAGCGGGGATATTGATCGCATGTATTTATTTCGAGATTCGAACTCAAGTGTCGGTACACAAACGACGTTTCCTGTAACCGAACCTCAAGCACAGACACCGCCATCGGTGTTCACGCAAAAATTATTACAACATGCGATCAAAAGCGATGATATATTTACTAAAAAATTATTTTGTTTGCACATTCGGAACATTGTTATAGATGACACGCGGGAAACACAATCCAGATTTATTGAACACTATGAATAGATAACTAGTAACTAACTAGCTACAAAACTAGTAATGGTTACTACGTTTTCCGTCACGAATATATTTGACGGGAGTAATCTTATATGTAATCGCATGAATAACACCAATTCTCTGGAATATTGTATTGTTCATTGCCAAAGATGCTGCTTATATTAGTACACTTTTGCGGATATAGCAGCAAATGGCCATGTGTTGTCGTTGGTTATTTCACCAATTAACAGACTGTTTGCCCTTTTAACAGTAAAATATTTTCAAACACCGGCAAAGAATTACAGCAAATGTGAATTGTTATCACGGCACAAGTTATTTTAACAGGTCGGTGCAGAGATATTACCATTAATTTGTATTTATATTTTACCTAGCATTGTAAGGTAGATATCAATGACGGTACTATTTATATAGATGCGCTGTGATGAGAAATACGTGTCTTAACCTATTTGTCTATATCTGCAAAGGGGTAACGACATACGGATGCTATTTGTATAACACCAAACGAAAGGCAGGATGCAACACTTGACACTAAAAAGCCTAAATATGAATTCAGATATACAGGTTGTATCGATTCTGATCACATATTGTGCGATCGCTAGGTTGCTGAGCAATTTTTAATGCATACACTTCTTGTCTTTTTTGTGCGGAGTGATCTTACCTCTGTTTTCAATTGATTATAGTCTTCTACGCAACCAACATGCCAAGCCAAAATGAAATTGTTACCACCATTGTTGAAGTTTGATCTGTGACAAACAGGGATAGTTATATTGAAACCTAAATCGTAGGTACCCTTCAGAACGCCTTTACTTGACAGTAACTATTTTCGGTTTGGTTCAATAGCAGAATCCGATCAGCACCATGATCTATCTTCCACTTCTACAGAATCGCAGGGATGTAATATGTCACCCTAGCAGTGATGCTCACTCAGGAATATTTGGGACGTGTCCCTGGTTTTTGACAGCTACTAAATCACAAATCTGCGCGACGAGGATCATTTTATACACTGAAATTCAAAATAAAAACTCAGATCAGCGCTGAAAATATATTCTGAAAATTAACTGCAGCCACAAATACGTCCTATATCAAGACACTAGAACAAAAACTCTTTTGTCATCTTGATGGGCTCAGCTCAACAAAACTAGATGACGACGGTTCAACAACATGTTGACTTTCTTCATATAATTAAGAATTAAGTAATGGGTCATTTCAGAAATCCTGATAATGTTACTAATTTGAACATCAAACATTTACTGAATTGATGTATCAGTGTTGTATCAAGTTCACACTAAAATAATTTCCTATGCTTTCAATGTTTCATATTCTTACCAAAAAAAAAACCAATAATTATGTGTAGACTATTTTATTTGTACGAATATGAATATGCTTTGCTTTGAAACCGTGAATTGACAGATCCTCTAGCCCAACATACTGTTTATTGCAAGCTGCATGCATAATAATCATTCCATAAACACATCCGGCCTAGAAGAACGCGCAGGGGATTTCGATTGTTTTTCGTTCTTAATTTGATAGGACTGAATATGGCATTCGTTTATTAAAATTATCATTACGGGATTAGAATACCAAGGCGTAACTAAACCACTGCTGAAGCACTGAGATATACTATGGTGTAACTATACCACTGCTGAAGCACTGAGATATACTATGGAGTAACTATACCACTGCTGAAGCACTGAGATATACTATGGTGTAACTATACCACTGCTGAAGCACTGAGATATACCATGGCGTAACTATACCACTGCTGAAGCACTGAGATATACTATGGTGTAACTATACCACTGCTGAAACACTGAGATATTCCATGGCGACACTATACCACTGCTGAAGCATTGAGATGTACCATGGCGTAACTATACCACTGCTGAAGCACTTAGATATACCATGGCCTAATCAAACCACTGCTGAAGCACTGAGATATTAATATTCAATTGCCGTTTTTTGACTACTTTATTTGCGTTTAGGTCAATGTTAGTGTTTATATTACTGTTAAGCAGATAGCAAACGAATCGCAGGATTTAAGATAATAATGCATGGGAGTTGACGTACAGTATCTAAATTGTTACAGATGTAACACGATTGGTGTTCGAAATTACTTATGATATCATAACTAGAATAGTGTGGTTTTCATTCGCCTAGTAAACGATCACTTGTTTTACGTTTAAAAACTAATGATATGTTGTGAGCTCGAACATGACACACTCGAACCCATATATCGCTTCATGCACCTCAACCTGTCCCAGTTACGATCTCTCGCGGCCGTCACATCTTCGCTTCCTTATGATTCTCATCAGTATCGACTGCGATGCAGGAGAATTGCGTTTACATTGTGGAAGGCCATTGCAAACGGATGGTTCATATTCGAAAGAAATTTTATAGGGAATATTTGGCGAGGCTACTATAAATGGAAAAATTATAACATCATGTACAAATATGGAGGGAGAGCCTTGTCACAATACATCGACAGCGGAAGCTTTCAGATTAAAGCACATGTTTGTATTAGAGTTTTATTCCACCTTTATCACCGCGCAGAGTGCATCCACACCAGCATACCGGCCCGGGACAATTAAGCCCTGTCAAGTAAAATTATGGATAATTTCACGCGCCCAAACAGAGATGACATCTTGATAGGCCAGAAGAAACATTCTACATGCAGGTAACATCAGTCATGTGTCTGAGCACTGATGTCACTTGTTACCAGCCGGCATGACTCGTTCGTTGCGTTCACTTGCATAAACGGCGTTATGATACCGTAATCAATAACCTAGTTTAGTAACATTGAATCAGCCCATCATCTATCCAAGCTAGATACAGCTACATAATGAATCGCCTTGTAAATCGTCTGTTCGCAGAATATGGAACCGAATCGTGATGAGAAGTATACAGCATGTCGATGCATTGCCTTAACCTTGTAATAACATCGAAGAATCAAAAATTATCACGGAGATGTCGCAACTTGTATCGTTCATTGAGTAATCTTATCGACTCTACCTAATACGTTGATCGTCATCAGGGTTTGGTTGATTTATAGCTGAGTTAAAAGGGTTCACTTGCGCCTCCATGCGTGAAAATATGTGATCATTCCACCTGTGAACAACGTAGTTCTTTGTCATAGAGTCTCCTAAAACCACATTATCTCATTAATTCGGGACCGTGGTATCCTCTGAAGGCTCCAAATCCTTAGCAGCCATCGAGCCCTAAGACATTGGATAAACCGCCATATAGTTGATTTCATGGTACCTTTAACGAATGCGTTTTTTTCACTCATTTTCATGATCACCGAACAGGTAGTCCGAGTAAACCCTCTTAGCGTATATCTAAGCTCTATGATGAAAGAGCGCGCACACATTGTTATTTCTAGTAGTATATTGATTGCGACGGAACTGGGTTTTATCATTTGGACCCAAATGCCGACTCTTCGAGCATCTGTCACCTCTCGCATCAGTCAAATAACAGGAGACTGATGGCTACTTATACTGCTCCTTAACGGCCTCCCCGTTTATCTACCTGGTCAATTTAGCCACGAGACTTCATTTCATGGTCAAGGAACGACGATTCAAACTGTGTTGTCGCTGAATTGGCTCTATAGACTAATAACAGTTGTTATTGCACCACCTGGACTATGCCTGCATTACACTGGTGCATTGTGTAGACCATGCAGTTCGCCGCTATCTCGTTAGATATCTAACCTGTAATAATAATAGCTCAAAATCATAGGCTGATGTGGATTATCATATACATCATTTAAATACCATGACCAAACAATTTATAACCAAATATTAGACAATAAATTACATAAGCAAGTAAAATGATCGCATGAATACTACATACTACATTGCACGTGTAAAAAGCAAATGTATATTGCAAATATGGCCAGCGTTACAATAGCCAATATAGGACAGTATATGTGCAACGGCACATGTCTATATCATCTACTGTACGATTATATAAACAGTAATATATACAATATCAATTACGGATCACTTCCGAGATACTACTCTTGACTCTTCAGATAACACTTAATGGAGAATGCCCACATATAGCTTATTATTAGATATAAGCCATTAACCATCACAGACGTGTCTCACGGTGTCAAGCCACGAAAGGGTTTGGAATCACACAGCCTCTGAACATGAGCCATTAAACCTCCACAGCTGGTTAAAGACGCATCACCAAGTCACGCTGGTGTTGTTTTAAATAAAAAAAAACAACAAGCATTTCGCTCAAATTAAAAGTTGATGAATTCATTAGAGTACCTTTTTATTGTTAGCAGTATCACAGTTGACCGTTATTTTCAATGTCACTTGCACTCACACAGTGATTAGCGGCGCTATCACCTCTGACGTTGACTGACGCTCATTAGTTATGATCTTTGTAAGAAGCGTTGTGTGTATGACAGCCCATTATATTTGATAACGCAGTAGTTGAACTTGACAAAGCCTGTTATTTGTAGCTGTTTATTTATGTGGAAGTATATCAGCATGTGGGATGTGAAAAAAATGACACAAGTGTAATTGTAAAAAATATAAGTTGAAATGCACGAAAATATGTATTGATTATTGAGTTTTGTACTTTTTCCGTTTCTGGCCATTGAATATGGCCGTAACCGGTTAGTGGCTCGGCCGTTGATGAAATGTCGTCGCCAATGTATAACCCCATTGCCATATTTCATCCGTCATAGTTGCCTGTGATGATGATTAAATATATAATGCATGAGTAGTGCGAAATGTACAAATGTTTGTGGCTGCTATCAATCACACATTTTATAGTGCCATGTAACAGTGTGATATAATAAGAACGCACAGCTCTATGTACGTGGGCTACAAATGTGCATAGCGTTACTGTCGCGGGCCAATCAACAGCATATCACCTACTGTGAACGCGCAGTCAATATCAAGCCATTAGAAAGTGTGTTATCGTCGATATGGGTGCATTGTCAGATGTAAATATATAAATACTTGAGGATGTCCGACAACGCCTCCCATCTTCGCAAGGCATATGAAACATATAGCATTGCATAGCTTAGTCCGAGCAATATGATTTATGGCAATTGACTTGCCGGTCAACATCAGAGATCCATCAACGATCAACATGTTTCTATGCGACGTTTGTTTTGAACAATTCATAACAAATGTCGCGGCTTGGCGTTTAAGGAAGTGCCTTTGTGTCCAAATCAAGTTCTCAACAAGTATCAATGAGACCCCACGCCGTACTCGGCGCTCCCACAACGTTTAACTTACTTTTAGTTGTGTTCGCCACTCTGATATTCCTGAATCGGTCATCTTTATTATACTTTTCATGGGGTAAATCAGATGACGTTTGAGTAGCTGGGTATAGGTGAAAGAAGTTATTATTTATTTCGTGGTTCACGGATCATGTCGATTCTAATTGGTTGCGCAATGATGCACACAATAAGTGAATATTTGATGAAATCTACATCTTATTCTAAGCGGAAGTATACATATCGATAGCACGGAAGTTATAGAGTGTATTCGTGTGGTTCATGGTTCATAACGTAAGCACCGTTATCGATGAAGCGATTTATACCGTACACCATTAATATTTCCAGTAAAATGATGATATTGAAAATTTATCAGCATAATTTTTGATCAAGTAAAGTTTGCGGCACAAATTATAAGAAGGCATTTTACGTCTGCGTTAAAACGTAGTAATTCTATTGACAAAATGATCCCTTTAAGCGATAGTTTTTATTTCATCAAATCTCTTATGACTTAACTGCTCAACAGATAACGCAATAGCGGGCCCATTTATCTAAACTTGAGCGATAAAAATTCCACTGAAATAAAACGTTGATAGGTAGACGCGGGATTACATCACCGAGACGCCTGTAAAATTGAAATATCAAGATTACTTGGGCGCTATTGATTGTGAGCATGAATCATATTTTAATCTTACCACGCATTCCATAATACTGGTATTATTAATTATACCATATACTCATACGTGTGGGTGAGGTACGATACCAGGCGGTCGATCACACATTATCGTTATAGGTTGTCGTAGCGGGGGTGCACATGTACTCATGGTAAATACATAGAATACAATGCAATAATCGTAGCCATTTGTAAGAGGATGTTTGAAAGTAGAGTAGATCTAGCCTATCCCATACACTTAGCCAATTGAGCACTGTAAGTTATTTTCCAGCCATGTGTGCGTTAACAAAAGTCCAGGATTGATTATCTTTAACGTCCTTCTCCGGCGGAAAGGTTATTTTAGAGCTGTTCATCAAGGCGCACTTAAAACGTGGCAAGGAAGAAAATCCAGATAATTACAAGCTGTTTTGGCGTGGTACGTCGCACTCAAGAAGCAGTCATGATTAATCATGAGCCTCATTTCTTTACGCTCATCTGGGAGGTGATAAGCGATGGTTGCAGTATGAGGGAGGGATCTGTGTTAATCATGGCACAAATATCTTCTTGGCTTGATTGAACGATAGTAATAATGACATATATCTGATCGTCAGTCTCGACGGCTATTGAATACAAGCGCCGCGTCACTCTTCGATGGACAGCACAACCGTTTGTCAATATGGCTATTATATATTGCTTTGCTGGATGAATTATTCAAACAACAATAAACAGGAATATGTCAAAGCTCTCGTCCTAGAGGTGGCATCCATGCCCAATGGTTAACACCCACCAAAATGTAATTATGCATTTCATTGTGCTATCGAATCATGGTTGTCCCAGAAGTACTTGGTATGGTTTACTACTGATCCAATTTTTTTTTCTTTGCTAAACATCGACCTGTTGAGCATTCCAAGCTTCTTTTGCACACACTCTTGCTCATCGGATCGCGCTTGCCTCTCTGCACCATATTATTCTGTACTTAACCTTATCCTCTTCTACTCAACAATCATCTGTGCTAAATCTGGTGGTCCCCGCAATCCAGATCGCCCGCTATCCACACCACTCTGTTTGATTGACGCCGAGTTTCCTATAACCCAAGTAATTATCTGTCCTACATAAAACAACAAACACGTGGGGTTTTTTTTCACTTCGTTGAACTCCATTATTGGAATTCTGCCATGCACGGCAAAATGTATTGACTATGAAACCATATTTAGGACCCGAGTCGCTAATGCTTTAACCACTATAATCATTTCAAACACTTTTAGCAGTGCCGAATCCGTCACAGCAGGCATCTGTGTGGTACCCATGGTGTCTTACAATCAGATTATCATGCAGAAGCAAGCGTCAATTGAACCCTTATTACAATATGAATTAACAGCGACAGGACATATTCCGGAGCAAAGATGCAATAATACACGCTCGCTAATGCTTACATAAACCACTAACCTTGTCTGACGGCCGAAAATACTTGAGCCACTAAGAAAGCGTCAAACGCCCGACGCGTTTCCGGCGAATCGAAGACAGATATTGTCCAACAAAGAGTACGCAGATTTTTAGGAGTTTATGCGGTGAGGGTTATTTATGGAGGCAAATGGTGATCTTTGATGAAGTGCCTCAGCCTGTACTTAATTTTATATCGAACACACGAAATGACATCACCCCAAAGGCTCATTCATAACAGATGGACGTTGCCACAATTAACAAGAGGATTACCCGTAGATGAACGACCGTTTAGGTGCACACGGGCGATGAAAGGAAAATAAAATCCAGGCGTATCGTCTTTTTTATACGGACATTGTTGTGCACCTGCCACCAGATCTCAGTAATGTAATTAGCTTTCCTTGTCAGTTCTACGAGTAGCTCATCAACGGACACATGGTATTGTTTTATAATTGCCGTGGAATTCTCTCGATTTTTATTCTTCGAAATAGCATGATCATATCAATCCGAAACATCATCAGCAAAGACCGTTGAATGTGCAAAATTCATTACACTGTATGCATTAACGAATATATCTGTGCTTACCTGGCTCTGTGCTTATAAGTATTTAATGGAGTACGAGTGATGCTATTCGTTAATTATTGGTTCCATGGTACATCCTTAAGATTAATCAGAGCATTTTATTAACACATGCAATATTGGGAGTGCCAATGAACACGCATGCTATGGGGAGGTACGTAACGATGCGAGGCGGGAACTGCAAGTAGATGGCGGGCAATTGCGGATTGAACTGTAAATTAATGCCTTAAGCGTGATATAAAGGAAACTAATTTGTTAAGACAAGCAATATTTCTAGTCTTCCTTAGAGTTTGTACGCACCTTCAGAGTCTGTATGCATCGTATTTGAGGATGACTTTAATGAGTTAGCCATATATTAGTTTGTCGTTTTGAGTGAGTCATAATCAATGACACACCTAAGGTAAGGGGTGGATCATATATTACACCCTGGAAGATGTTTCATTGATCGCACACTGAAATATATGGAAGACACATTGCCCAGTGTTTCATAAAAGATGATTAAGATATACAATTAACGCATATGAATATCTTGCGTTATTTACATAACTACAAAGAATAGTGGGAACAGTTACAATGCAAATGAAACTGTTTCCTCACACCTTAAGTATGCACCACATAGACTGGTGCGTATAGAAAAGGCTGAAAGGCTCAAAGCCTGTAATTATACGGTTCTTAGGAGAGGTTGGATTAGGTAATGAACTATATTATATATTGTAATATCATACCCTACTTGGTGTGCTTTGTTAATGCTTCAATCCACAGTGGTTACTTGAGGTTTCGAAGATTAAAAAATGATAGAATTCAAAGCTCTGCCTCTTGTGAATAAATCAATCCTCTTCGGTCATTGTACCTTAAAGTTTGTCATTTCGTTCATGATTATTTAAGCAATTGAAGATTCATGATTGTATAACATACTTAGCGACTTTAATGATAAGCACGCTGGCGTAATATGGTACCCAGAGCAAGCCGGTCTGTCAAATACTACAATGAAACGTGACACTGGTGATGGGGGTCGGATGACTGCCACATGTTGGCAGAAAGTACTCTCACTGTGACCTCTGATAGAATCCTCGATATGACTCAATCCATATTTTCGATAAATATCACAGAAAAGTCTACCAAAGAAATCAATCTTTTTTATTCTATTTGACCTTGGCAGTGATTCCTGCACACATTGAAAACACTCATATAAGCGATCTCATGACCTACAGGAGTAGGTAGTTATCTATCATTTACACAAGCTCATTGTCACTTGACAGGTGCATTCTAGCCAAAGGCAAGAAACATTAATCAATCAGCGATAACGTGTCAAAGAGGCTAGCATCTAAAGAGCATACCACTACAGCCGTAATGAATCATCCTCGGAAATCTTTGTGAGGTTTTGGCTGCTGGTTGGATTGAGACTTATGTGAATACTAGCAGTCCAAACAAGCACCCAACCAGATGACATGATTATTCATAAAATCAAAGATATGTGCATAACATTCAAAGTATCACATAAGGTATAAAATGTACGGTTTGATGCGTCCGAGTTGCACTGGATCTGTTATTTTCACAGTCATTCAATGTGTGGATTATCTTGTTACTGATGTATAACATATATTCATAATGTTCAGTATACGAATATGTAGTTGGTGGTGGAAATAGAGCTTACACTACCTTCTCGTGACGGACTCAAAACCCTTTAATGCATGTTATTTTAGGCTTATCAAATTTAGCTGTGGGACTGGGGTTAAGACGGATAAACGAGGCCAAAATAGTGCTGTAACTACCTGTTCTTGATAAGCTGGTGCAAACTATTAGTGCAGGAATGATTGGCTGTAATGGATATTAAATATCTCAGCCATCTAAGTTAACGTTTCTGATTATTTAAAAAGCTCATTTACAGCGCATCTGTCCGTTTAATAGTTATGTACTTATATGTATCTTTCCCTTCACACGATATATTGCTTATTGGGGATACGGATTTGCGTTAAACATGGATAGCTTTGATAAGAACCAAGCATGTCCCTAGGTTATTAAACATAGTTAGATGGTATGGCTTGGTCATTTGATTTTTAAATATAATAAACCATCGTGTCTTTGTAATGTACCTTTGCCTTCAACTGTCCTTAAAACAACGCACGGGGCAAACCGACGAGTCAAGTGTAGCCAACCCATAAGAAGGCTTAACGCCAGAGGTGCTTAAGATAAAAACGCATCGCAGTTATAAAGCACGCCCAAAATTGATTATACGTTCATCGTTTGAATCGGGAAAAAACAGCTGGTGGATTCCGTCTATTGGTTCAGCAGCTTCGTGGTTGCGAGTACTTCATCACTAGATTACGGAGATAATTTTATGTTCCGCAATACTTTCTTAAACTAACATTTACTATCAAGTCACATGACCTCGCCTGATCTATCTATAATCTGCCACTAGCAAAATTAAAATGAAATTGGCGTCAGGATATAAAACTGTGAGGAATAATATGAAGTGAATAAGGATTTCACGGAATACATCAGCGTGTATGACGAAACATTTCCTTCAATCTATGCAATCCGCAAGCCTGATAGAAAATGTGTGTTGCATCGCCATCGGCTTTTAGTTACTTATCAAAGATGCAGAATGAAAATCCGACAATACAACAACACATGATCTTATATAAAAATGAAGTGGTGTGATGATAGACATATCGGACATAATACGACACAACAGTTGATTGCAACTTGACAGCGGTACTTTTTTACGTTCTGTCCAAATCCGTGCTTATATTGCGTTCCATTCCCGCGAAATAATTTTCTAAATCTCTTCAGTTGGATGATGACGACACTTGATAACATCTTCATGCGAATAAATGAGGTAACTATTTGAGCTCATGGTGAAAAAGAGATGAACCAATCGCTAGTTATTTATGTTTCAAAACTTTGTAATTATTTGGAGACAAGATATTGCTATGCATAACAAAGATGTTTGAGATAGCTTGCCAATTATAGGTTTGTGAATACGCTTCTGATTATGGAACATATTACATATGAAGTTGCTAAAATACGATACAATATGGAATGCTATTTTACCATTTCATGCATTGAGGAGCAAACAAGATGTTGGGATCTCATATGGAGATATAAAATATTCAGGTGATCTAGCATTCGTGTATTGGGAAGTCAAATCTTGGTGAACATACATATACCATGAATCTTACTGTAACACCAAATTTTTTCAAAAAACTAGCTCAAATAGTTCTTCATGGAAAAAGCAGGCCATGTAGGACGTGAAGGATGGCGGCAAATACATCTGCCATTTTCAGATATATTCATATAAGATAGAAACATCAATTGGTTTGACTAATTGATATCATCGACCTTATGCGAATTATATATTGAATGAATTCGCATTATTCATCACTCGCAGAAAATGCTTTCAGTTATGCCGGATATCTACTTAATCAACACAGACAAGATGACAATGTTACCCACTGTTCACATCAATGCGACCAGTATGACATACTCTCTGCTCTTCCAGCTGGCAATACAACAATCTCCGGCCAATAATGCGTTTCAACAAAATGTGGCATCCCACTTTACATCACAACCACATTGGTTTTGTCCCTTGCGTGTGTAGCATATCTGGCGACGCACTGACATTTCTGAATCATTTGAAGTGACGACAGCTATTGCGGCCCTCGTATGAAACCATTCATTGCTGAACCTATCAGCTGAAACGGATCATACACTCACATATCATGTCCGATCGCTTCAATCGGTTTAGTTGGATATAGAACTTCTCATGGATTAACTCATGGACGTGTACTTTTCAGGAATTTAATCATGGAAAGATATCAAGACGCAATTATCGGAAGTGATTTATGGATATATCCATATGTAATGAATGTTCTACTGGATTATCAATCAATTACTCCAGGATGTCAAGGAAGAGATCAAGTGTGCTCTATCCGGCTTACAAAACTAATCACCATTAGAGGCGTCGGTGTATTGTCCGTGGTCACCTCGCCATGAGAGCGAATATATCAGGGCCGTATCCCAAGCGAAAGCCACTCTGGGTCCAGCCCCCGATCCCCCTCCCATGAGAATATGGAAAAATATGTGATGTGTGTCCATGATCTCAGATCGTGCCTAGAGTAAAATGAACAATTGATATCAACCACATGTTTGTAGATCATGTACTATTCATGTTACGTGTTAGCTATACATCTGTCGAGATGTCGGTTTTAACTATACAAATGTCGAGATGTCGGTGAAGAATGAGTATTATGCTGGAAACCTGATTGACGGTCAAGATCATGATATTGCATGATTTGGTGCTATAACAAATGCAAATGGCTGACTGAGTTTATTATACGTAGTTATATGCTGAGTTTTAAATATATAACGGTCGCTGGTTTCGAAACGTTTTAGTAGATATTAACCAACGCTTGAGGTCCGAACCCTTATTAAAGCAAATCGATTCCACATGCAACAACTCTATGATTGGCGTAATCGACAAATATTTTATCTCTCGTTCTTCCCTAATATGATACATGATTGCAATCAACTATGTGTATCGTTCCTGCATTTATTCAGAATTTTCCATAAAATCATTTTTTATTAAACTTACCCCTTGTGCTTGCGGGCTGTTGTAAAGTCGTTAAATCAATGTTGTAGCCCTCAATATCAATAACACGCAACCAGTGGTAATTGAAATACTAGGCAACAAAGGCGACGAAATTAGCAAGTTCTTTTTTTTAATAATTATTAAGAATTCTAGGGGCCTTTGCGTGAAACAAACTGAGGAACGTCCAATGATCAATATTTGCCTATTATTTTCATGCGTCGTCTTGTGAATGGTTAAATATCAATCCGCACATTGTGTGCGACATTTAGTTGACCATCCTGTGATATATTGTCACCATGTTGAGCAGCATTCTGAGAATTGTCGCTTTTAAAGGTTGTTTCTATTTAATAAATAATCGCCTTACTTATTTGCTGAACGTATATATATCATGTGGAATAGGACGTGCACCGATATTCTTTGGTTAAAATGAATGTAAGGGGATTGACCTCGTCATTACCATAAATAATATGTGTGTTCCCTTATGCTTTGAAAAACAATTTAGAATTTAGTAATTGTATTAAACAAAAAGTTATCGGAACAGCAGATTCGTTGATCAATTCCTAATTGCAAACATTATCTTTTGTTTGCTCTAGTTAAGTACGACGAAAGGTGAGCGCAAACTCCAGCTTCGTTTATTAAGCTTGCGTAACCAATGACTTTAAGCAAGCTTCGCTCGTCGATAGGATGTTAAACTACAACTTTGAATAGGTATCATTAATGGTTATCAAAAGCAGATTTCCGAATATATTCATTTGAGTTCACTGGGTGGATATAATATAATTGGGTATTGATAATGTGTGACATGAAGGAGATGGCGATGACGTCTGGGAACAATCTTATAATGGCCATGTCTATTTGTGTCGCAGGAATCGCACAAAAGACGCGTGCATGAATCTAAAAAGGAAAATGTATTCATAATTTTATTGAAACTTGACAAAAGGCGTAGTAAGCTTCAAGAAGCACCTGGAAAATAATTTTAAAATATTACCGGGCATTGTGATGTGACGCGATTGCAGCATTCTTATCGGAAGCATCTGATTAAATCTATCATCATAACAGCAATATTTTATCAATTTTACCATTCATACTACGATGATGTCCGCCACGAGTAGTGCTGCAGCAGGAAGCTACAAATCGGTACGGTCACATTGCTTTCGGTAGTATATATTAATGTAAAGATACGTATTAGTTTTATCTTTTTACTTAATTACAAATAGGCGATTGCTTATGCGACACCAAACACAATCGATAAGCCAAACTATTCTGGACTGATAACGCTCGATGTATGTACCACATAGTGTTATACAATACAGAAAAGGTTTTTTAATAGAGTTCAATGAGAGTGATGTAAATATCTATGTGGGTTACTTGTTACGCAAGGCAGAAACTCGATGGGTAAAAATATTTCTGTGCTAGCCTTAGTTCTTCCTAACGAGAAGTCCCAGGAATCTTCAGTTTAACAATTTAACGTCCATATCATTTAATCCACTGTAAATGTGGTGTACCTGAATGAGACCCTAAAGGGATGTCTTGTTTGCGTAACGTTTGTGCGAAACTTCAATCGGAGATGCCTGTTACAAGACTTTGAACCATTTCTTGTTTGTCTATGCCGTGTTGCAAGTCAGGTGACTACGCCTGAATTGCATATTCCAGATGCGGCCTTACAAGCTTCTTATATAGTTTGATTAAGGACTCTTTTGAAGCGGCTAGTGACCGTTTGCCTGATTATCCCATTAACACTAGTTTGCCTTTTAATTATGAAACCTAAATCCTATTCTGGAGAGTAATAAGTGTTTATATTCCTTCGAAAAAGCCTTGATTGTACAATGTGCCAGTTTAGGCTACACCCCATTCATCGGAGTGATTGATTCATTACAGTACATACATGTTCCTTATCCACTCACCTCCATGTTAACACAATGTTTGCAAATCCAGAAAGTGGTATCGCTCATTATCAGATGATCTATGATATGAACGTTGCAGCCTGCCCCGGTGACTACATCATTCCTCACTGCGATGTAATATTTGTCAGCAGCTAAAGCTGTCGTATTTCCAGGATTCTGCTGGGGGCAGAATATTTATGACACTACCATGCACATAAAGTTATAGGTCTTTGGTTATTTACATGAATGTCGCATGAATTATCGGTGTCACCCTAAGCAAGCTGATATCAAGTTCCGGTTACCAGAGAAGATGTTGTTTTCTATTCGGAAAACATAGCTTCCAAAGGCATCCAGAACAGATTTTGTCTCTGACTAACAGCAAGCGCCTCAGGAGGATTTATATCAAGATAACAAAGGCGGTAAATCGACCATAATATTTATGTGACCTATACAAAGTTGTCATGATGGGCCTGTAGAAAGCACAGATTGGGCCAAAACTCTCTCCTTGGGATGTGCCCAGAATTGACTCCCGCTGCGCCTAAGCCGCTACTCTTTATACTACTTCTTGTTTGGAAGGGTTTGGTGTATATTTCTCAATGTTAACTGACGCATGTGTCATGAGTGATTCATCTTCTACCCATGTAATCATTGTCATGATATTATACGTGACATTGGTCAAACGTATTCGCAAGCGATCAATAAGTATACTAAATTTAGAAGAAACTTTGCTCGCATTTAAAGCCGGAAATTCTTTTGCTTTTTTTCGTCACACCGATCTACAACCCCCCACCATAGCTTGCGTAAGCATCGCATCACCCGAAGAGAGTTATAAAATCGGCCCCCACTCCCCATATCACAGGTGTTAATAATGTGTTCGTATTGACGTTATCGGCCTGTCATGTTGTGGCTGTTAACAGCCTAATTCACTCTGTTCGTTCACTAGGCGGTTTTTACGCGAACAGCAGGATTTGGAACAAAAATGTGTTTGGGAGAAGAGTTAATGTTGGCGCTGATAACTGGCGATATAATTGAACTTGCTTATGTGAGGAAGTATAATTCGTGAAGAACGAGATCCCCGTTCCTCAAAAATATCACATCATTTGGACACTGAATGGTGCCACGTAATCAACCTGTTGTGCAATAACATGAATTGTTCTCTATGAATCACACCTGCGGTGCTGCGTTCTTAAATTGGCGTTAGATGATCACCGACTCAATGTAGTAGCAGAACTGAATATTGTAAATAAGGTTGAACATATCCTATAATGACCGTAATAGTGACAATTATTCCACTAATTTGAAATGAAGACCCCCTCTTTCTAGGCACAGTTCATACAATGGGAGGTTGGTGCAGCACAAACGCCAATCCAATGGAACCGTACCATACAATAATTACACTACACCAAGCTTGAATATTCATAACGAGGCAAAGGATACAGACTGTTGGTAACGAACGACATCTCCCGTATATTATAAAGCCCACTGCAGGGTCGGATGCCAAAGGCCATAGAAACACAAATGGTCTATACTTCGAACGTATGCTTGATTTTGCCATAAAACAACCCAATAAGCTGCATCTATGCGCACCTCTATATTGGAAAATATTTATGGTTCACAAAAATATTGTCGTAAGCAAATTGGGTACGTTTCGGGCAATTGCAAAGTAACCAATTGACTCGGTCGTTTGGTCCGATTATTTGGCTCGGGTATTTGCTCCGATTATTCGAATAAGAAACGATATCGATGGCGCTTACCAAATAGAAAAGACAACCTCATTTAAATGGAACGCTTCTATGAAAGTCATTGCCATTCCGCAAACTTGCGTTACAAATTACTTAAATGGACCAGTGTAAACTAAGTTGGCGGCATTGAGAGGTGGTCGTCATTAGTGCAGTCAATATTGTAAATGTATTAGCATTTATAGTGATTTCAGATCGTAGCGTAATAAACCCATGCGTCCGTCAAAGCTACAAAGATAAGAAAAAATACAAATGTGCACAACGGCTATTCATGACATATTGCAAACTGCTGTACTTAGAACCCGAAGGTTATACTTCATCAATCGGTTTTGTGCTGTATGCTTATATACAGTGGGCAGTTGATTACGCTCTTCATACAATCACACTAGATTAGGTTTGCTTCATATTAGCAGTTCAAATTTCAGAACGCTTACTAACAGTATTAGTCAGTCATTGCTATAAATGACCGTAAGTAACCACGAAAACTAATGGGGCCAATTTGGATTAATACCTTGCCCAGTACAGTTCCCACCCAGACCACTGTCGACGTGATATCAAGATAACCATAGCGTGGACCAGCGTAACTTCGTTAATTAATTGTGCTGTGCTAATAGGTAAAAAGGGTAATACACGGATATATTCTAGTTCCACACATTTCTGAATAATATTGTAAAGTAATAAAGCAAGAATTGCAGCTAAAATGGGAACAATATCAAAATGCACTCACAAATTCTCACCAAATATGAATTCTAAAGAGATCAAATGGGATTTTGGTAATATTGGTATGGTGATTGATGATGATGATGACTGTGATGGTTAAGTAGTGTCACATAAATACATTGTATACTTGGAACTGCTCCGTTGTGCGGACTGTATTATGGGCCTCCATCGCAAAGTGCTAATCTTCACTCCATAGGACACAGCCCTCTTTTTGAGACTAAAAACCGTCAGTTGTGATAATCATGATCTCTCGGAAACAACAAGGCAAAGAAAAGTTTTTTTCCAGAGCGTCCATGCTGCTTACTCTCGTTCTTCGAAATGGGCGCCTCCTATGGTGTCATACAATGTTCATTAGCCCTTATGGACAAAGCAGCTTGCCTACACATTGCAGCCAATTTTCACCCACACAGATAGCTCAATAATGTGTACCGGAACGAGCCGGTCTTTACCTGCCATTGTCAGATGGTAGCTTTTTGTTTCCAATCCTATATCGAACATGATGCTGTTGTTGTTGTTATTATTTTCAATATGATGATAAGTACAACAATGAATAGTCAGATTATGTTGTACTGCAGCTTGGTATATGCATGTGAATTGCTATATCAGCACCTCATTATATCATATCACCTATGGTCACCAGAATCTTGCACATTCTTATTTAAATATAACCTAGCTTATGCAGCATATTCATATCCGATTATTCATAGTCCTTTAAGAAGGCTGTCTTGGATTGCAAGAGATCAAAGGTGGATGTTAGGTTCAGATACGGTGTAGGCATGATTGCCATAATTGTCGTGTAGTACAACGCGCGTCACAACGGTCTCAGAGGTATCGCTTTCATAAGAACGAGGAGTGTACATCCATTGGTCGTAACTGTTGCATCATGTAATAAACCGGTTCAATTTCGTGTAGTTATTTTTGGATTTGTTTGCGACGTCTACGCCCTGACTGGTGAGATTACCATGATAATTTATTCATAGTATGAAAAAACACATCTCTTGATAATGAAATGATATGCTAATGTCCATTCTATATGGGATAAGTATATGGTCAGGCGTTATCATAGTAGTTATGACTTAAATTGAAAACCCAATCCAGCTTAAGTACACATGGTACTATGGGCAATCTAAAGAACGCAACACTGCTTGAAGGCGCCCACACTCGATCTCCTGCGCATCGGCTTCTGCGCAGGCTGGGATTCGCCTCTGCAATACTCTGATCGCTTTGGGCCAAATTCGGGCCATTACGCGACGAAATATTATTACGGAATGTCATCTGTTAAATATTACAAAAACATTTTCTGTTGTGTGTGATTAGAATAATAATAATCATTTTGTTATGGAAAACCTTTTATAGGCCCATTATGAGGCATTTATCGAAAAAAAGTAGTTCCGCGGACGTTTCATGGCCGTCAAGCGTTTCTAAAAATGGCGACAGTCAGATGTGAAGACGAATTTGTTAACGAAAATCGACTGAAAAAAGCAATAGAAAGTTACACGCCGGGATTGGAAATGACAGACAAGCAGCGAGAGTGTTTGGAGAAGTTGTTCTTTGGAAACTTATCTACCAACGGGGTATGGGAAAAGCCTGATATACCATTTGCTCCCAGATTTGCTGCTCCCCCCAGCCCTCCGATGGGAGTTCACATGTTTTTTGTGGAAAAAATAAAAAGACACACAACCAAAAAAACTTGGACTGCTAATGTTAGAATAAGATTTGCCCAAATTTAATACTTGTGACTGCAGGGCCTTGGTTATATAACCGAAATAACTGCAGCGTATAAAGTAAAGAAAGTTCATAATCAAAGACATCAAAATGCGGCCTTTGTGGACAGTAAACACAGCTTACTTCCGAGCTTCCCCGATAAGCTCCATTCATGTTGACCATTCTTGTTTGTTTATGTTTGACGCGCGCTGCTTGTTATCGCCCGGTCAGAGGTTACAACCGGGTCAAATCGCATGCGCTCCGTGAACTATTGCAGAGATGTTATGTTAGCATTGCGTCAAACATGTCTGCCACGGAGAGTGGCCCACACTGTCGTTAACCCGTCATCCGTATTTGCATTGGTATCTTAACCAAACCCGTTTATTCAATACAATAACCCGGTCGAGAAGCATACAAGACGCGACGGGTTAATGACTAACAACATATATGAGCTGGTCCGTTGGCAAGAACTTACTGGCGTCCCTTTGGTGTGTGCTGAACTGGATCTAACATTGAGGTTCATAATTCATTTTTACTGCAGCAAGGTAGCATTGTTTGATGTATGCGGCGTCTACGTTGCCGACGTAGTACAACGTTGTCGTGCCAGCCCATGAAAAGATTTTGATAACTAGCGTACCAGCGATCGTTCGATTACATCATTATATCATTATATAGGAGGGCAATATAAACTAGCATTACAAAGGTAGACATTCATTTACATTTAAATCTGGTTACTGTTTTTCTAAACATCAGTACGCAATATAACGTAAGCTTTGAGTAAACCATAAAAACATGTGACCATTAGTCAATTGAAAATATTATTTGCACACAGTTATTGTATCTCTTGCAAGGAAACATGTTGCGGAACCAATGTTGCTATGTATACATTAATTTTTATGAGGCTTGACACGTTAAGGAAATAGTGTGCCTGAACGATTAAAGAAGATAATATTCAGTAAGACTATCTAGGTGCAACATGGTGGATGCCTTATGCATACAGATCAATGCATCATGAAGGAAATCACACTCGGTGGCTATGGACATAGCATATTACCGGCGGATTGATTTGGCTTAACAGGTTGACATACTTATTTCTGTTTTTGACATCGTGCCAATATGTCATTACAGTTTAGTTGGTGTAAAGCTGCCGTAAAACATTTCTCTCGAGTGCCTAAGCTCTTATTGGTAAGACCCTGATAAGGACACTGCATGTATGATAACACACAATGCGTTGGAATCCATGCATCTGATCGGGCTCTTAGCACGGTTCATACACACTAGCACCAATTACTGCTAGTGCGTCAAATGATATGTAGTAAGTCACGTTTTGAAATAGCACAATGCAACCTAGCGACCTAGTATCAAGCAAATATAAGCCATAGCGTGCGTTGATCTTGGGAGGAGGGAGAGGTTTTATACGAAGGCAATTAACTCAATACATCGGAAGACCCATCATCAGTATAGTATTGGGATGCATTGCTTAAGGCTGCTTGTAGAGTTTGATGATTTTATCAAGGATATCTAGCCATACCATTTATTAAATCGGACTATGGCCTAGTTAAATCGGACATTGGCTGAGATGGCGTTGGACAAAATCATTGAAACGTTGTCATAATGTTGCAAACATAAGTAATGTTCATACCGAAGAGCAATCCGTTGCGAGTTACGCGCAAAAAAGTTGTCAATATCTTGATGCCAATGTTTGATAGTAACTAAGCACTTTAATCATGTCTAGATAGCCGCATCTTCCCATTTAAACTAATCATTTAAATATCATGCCATCTGTAACATAGAGTTTGTGTCAACTTGGTCATCATATACGGCACGTAGGTGGTTCATGAACAACCAACGTGCTCTGAGCGACGTATGGTTTTCCATTTATGGTCAATATCCGGACGAAAGTGATGAACGTTGTATAGCCTCAACCACAAAAAGGATGCAAGCGTACTTTACAAACGAAAACCTGTCACATCGTTTCATTCTTAGGTTACGGAAAATAGAGCCTATGAATTCTTTTCCATTTGGATAAATGTCAAAGCGATCAGGAGAATAACGACATTGTTTGCCAGTGTCAATTATCGTATAATGTTAATATAATCATTTCATCACTTTTGAGTTAATGATTTTTCGATTTCCCTTCGATTGACTTTGGACAGCGCACACAAGGTTATGACAGTAAATTAATCCAGTAACCCACATCAGCCCAAACAGCTTACCAAGTACTTGAGAATGAAAATAGTTGCACAGCAAACAGATGAAATAAGAGTCTATTTATTTCCTTGTGACTGCAGCAAATTCGTTATAGTGGTATAAGTTGCGCATTTAAGACGGCACACACACATATATACATATATATATATAATTATGTATATATATATATATATATATATATATATATATATATATATATATATATATATATATATATATATATATATATATATATATATATATATATATATATATATATATATATATATATATATATATATATATATATATATATTGCTAATTGCAATTGGTCGCTGGACATGGAAGGAATATAAGAGGATATTTAGATAAGAGCGGATGGGAAGAGTGCTGGAAGTAAAAACCACCAAGCAGCGCACAATCGCATTATCGGGCGATGTCGCTTGGATAATTGGTATCCAGTTAGTGACTGATTTAAACTTTTTGCAAATATGCAACGGACAGCACTTGTTTGATTCGTGCAAAATGTTTGAAACATTTGGTCTGTATAAATTAAAACACCTACGATAGGTAGTTGTTCAATCGTGCCCATTAATACATCTGGAGCTGGAGGAGAATATTTAGATGCTCTTTGTGGGAGTCTACTGTTTGACGATGTATTTTGACTCCTCAATATGCGCTTATTTCCGCCTGTATAAGTATGGATACTGGGTTTGATACTTCACAACGAGTATGAAATTACATAAGTTGCAGGCACAGACTAGATAAATTGAATCACTTTATTGACAGCGATATACTGTCGGATTGAAACGGCAATAAAGCCTTGCGTTAAAATGTTCGGGGGAAGGTAATTTGAAATCGGTTCGAAACCACATACATACATGTCCGACCGATGGCTTGCAGACTGGTCATTACACGTAATCAAACGGATTATCGGTCCATAACTAAAAGGGATTGCAAAATTAATTAAATAATTAATTAATCAATGCTATATATGCTTGTTGTGTTGCAAACCGATTATGTCCACCATCATTGACCTACAAGGTACATGAAGACGATAACCCTCGCGAATGAGAACGGGATTTATTCGACAGATTCAATCATGCTATGTCATCATTGCTAACTTGAAAAACAGTCAAGTAGAGATTTGGACATGATAAACTCAAATCCCTCCCCTGTTCGTGATAACGCTCCACCAGCACTGATCTCCACACAGATAAGCCAACACGAATGGGATTTATGAATAATTCTGGCCACAACTTGAGAGCGACGGACCCCGCCTCAAACTGCGTTATATCATCTGCATTTGTTCCTTGCGATTCGTTAAGGCTGGTTTATCATGAGTATAGAACTGATCCTTCTGCTGGGGCTATGTGGGTTTCGTATAGCAGCCCTTCTTGCGATATAGTCTTCCATGTAGCACTGTTGTGATGTAGCATCATCATTTCTGTGTAGCACTGGTGAGGTGTTGCATGGTCAGTTTCATGTAACACTGGTGTGATGGTGCATGGTCACTTCCATGCATTAGTGGCAGACGTTGATATGTGTTATGCTTTGACACTTATTGTATATTCATACCGTAAAAACCATGTGCTTACGAAGCCGTTCTTATTGCAATTTATGTTTACACTTATGCATTATCAACCTCCTGACATAGGACATTTCCTTCATGCCTAGATTTTATGATTTAATGCTCCCAGGATTATGAAGACGTGATAAGATTATAACATTGATTCCGGCTCCCAATCAACAAAGCCCCAGTAATCGTAAATGCTTAATCTAGGGTCTCAATGATAACATCCACTCATCAATTATTTTCTTCGGTGACAGGCTAATCGCTCAAGGCAAAATGTAACGTTAAGAATTTGTGTTTTCTACAGAGCTGATTAGCCATGTGAGATCCGATGCAGTTTAACAATTACCGTTCAGTATTCACTGACAAAGTTCGTGCCCTACAAACAATAACAATTAAAATACTGTCATCTGACTTTTCCTACGATTAATATAATAAAAAATAAAAAATGAGCACCATCTCAGTGACAAACACGAGGATAATGTAGACTATCGGTGCTTACTATTTAATCCACACCGTTTTGTTGCATAACACCCACTAGATGACCACGTTAAATCACGTCATATCACTCTCCGACTGTATTATCCAATCAGCCATCGACAATATATGGTTGCATTGTTTATCCTCAATAACACCATCTTACGATTCCGATGAACCAAGAAGACATTCACAAAAACCAAGGTATACAAAAAGAAGAAAAAGCACATTCGCGTTGCCGTAGCAAATAACTGCACAGTTCAGATAATGTGACGTAGGCTTTGTCGATTTAGTCTTCACATCGGCTCAATAACTCCTTGATTGACTGTTTTAGTACAATAAATCGCTTTGTCTGTTCACATATTGGCAGCTCATAGGTACGACTAGTTGTGAAAAGTCATCTTTGTCCCACATAAGCTTCATCGCTGCCGTCTCCCAACAATGCTCCCCAGTCAATATATGAGAACCAGCGTCTTTAGTCATTTTTTTAAAAACTTTGATGCTTTTGTTACCTGAAGTGACGTCATCGACATCCATGATATTTTAGGCTACGTCTTAGTATGTCGTGGAGAACATATGAACCAATTTGTATTACCATCGGACATTTATTAACGGTTTTATAAGCGCTAAAAATATTCATGAAACTTATGTTGTCATTAGGACCGATACTACGATTTTTCGACCAAAGGCAACCTGTATCTACATACACAGACATACATACAGACAGACATACAGACATACATACATACATACATCAGACATACATACATACATACATACATACATACATACATACATACATACATACATACATACATACATACATACATACATACATACATACATACATACATACATACATACAAGATACATACAGAAGACATACATACATATACAGACATACATACATACATACATACATACATACAGACATACATACATACATACATACACATACATACATACATACATACATACATACATACAGACATACATACAGACAGACATACATACATACATACATACATACATACAGACATACATACATATACATACATACATATATATATACATACATACATACATAGAACAATAGCAAACGCGAGAGACCAAGATACTTATATATAAACATATATATATAGGGAGATATATATATACATAGTGTTTTATATATTTATATATATAGATATTTTTATTATAACATATATAGATGGATATATATACATATACATATATAGACCGAGGAGTATATATAATATATCTATATAGATATATATATACATACATATATACATATATATATATCATATATAAATATATATTTATACATATCTATTTACTTTATATATACCTATGTATATATAGGTATACTCTCTATATATGTTGTATATATACATAAATATATATAGACATACATATATATATATATAAATTATATTTATAACTACATACATATATATATATATATATATATATACATATATGTATTTGTTATATATATTTATGTATATATATATATTATATATATATATATTTATATATATATATTTATATATAATTATAGATGTATATAATATATATATATATGAATGACACATATATATGATAAATATATATATTATTATATATATATATATATACACATACATATACACCCTATATATATATATTTATATATATATAATATATATTAATTTTAATATACATATATATGTATGATATATATACATAATTTATTTATATACCTATATATAATATATATATATCATAAATAAATTTATATATATATGCATATATATATATATATGTATATATACTATATAGATATAGATATATGTTTAAATATTTATAGATATATATATCATATATATATATAGATATATATATATATTTATATAATAATAATATATATATAATATCTTATTATAAATAACTATATATCGATTTTTATAGGATCAATATATATCCCTCTATCTCCAATATATATGAGATATATCTATATGGATATATATAGATATATAAATATACATTATATATATATATATATATATATATATATCCCTATATATATAGAGATATCAATGCAAATATCTTATAATATATTATATATATATATATGCATAATATAAATTATTGTGTATGCAGCTTATTTGATATAATATCGTGCAAGCAAATTATATATGTAGCTGTATTTGATAAATACAGCCACCACACTAAGATAGATAATAGTTACAACTTCAATTGAGGTTCGGGTAACTTCGAGAGAAACGGGAATTGGGGATATTGCATTACTAGGTCAAGTGCTACTGCCAAAATGAATTGCTTTGTGCATGATATATATTATTTCTTTGTCCGTCCTTTCCTCAATCTTCTTATTCGATCCGTTGCTGATGTGCCTTCAGACATTTCTAGGAGCGATGCCTTGTCTTGCCATCCTCCATATATATTCCATGAACCTTGCATTGGTGCGCATTTCTTACATTCAGTGTTCTGCCAGCTCATTAATATAAACGATCATTAACGATCTGTTTGTATTCCAAAGCGTATAATGGACCATGGTCATGCACTATTTGTACGTGTATCCCCAGTCACTGTTTGATTGAGAATAATGACTTAAGTAATAAGCTGTGATTACTTGGCAAACCATTCAAATCGCAGTTCCTCTCAATTCCGTAAGAATTTATGTTGAGCCGTTACAAACACTCTACGTTAAATATAAACCCTCTGTATACTTGATGCGTTTGATTACAGGTTTTTTTAGCATTGAAAGTGGTTCATTTTATTTAGATAGTAATGATTCATACGATAACAATGTTTTACTTTCGCAAATATATGGTAAAATATGCTTTTGCAAAATAAAAATTTAGAGCCGGATGCTACAGCAAGTACCTGATAAGTATGCAGCTGTTCAATATTACTGAGCGTATCGCCAGACCTTAGAAGTGTTTACAAGGAATCTACCTTGCGAGGGAGCTTGATAGACACAAATTTGTGCGTCATATGGCAGTATTGAGCCATGGACCAAAGGTCTGGTGATTTATTTACTATACTCCTTGCTCCATATGATGTTTTTAGCAACATCGTTACGGTTTGGTTACGACATGAAGTATTCGCGGCCTTTAAAGATTGTTTAATCAAATAGTCACAATATCTCAAAGTTTTGAACAGAAACAAGAGGGTGTGGAAATATCGGATTAAGCAAACCATTGACATGACACGGTATGGTATTCATTGGGAAGAGATATGAAATTAAATTGAGAATTATTAGCCATGACCAATCTGAAATAGCTAATCTTCTCGTAAGTTGGGTGATCGCTCACTCAGATATGATATGCGGCATTAAACCGTTCATTTAACGATACTATCCACGTTTGCTGCCTTGCCAAACGAATATGTTCTTTATCGATGACTGACACGATAGATATTCATTTAGAACCAATAACCTTCAAATGAGTACCAGCTAGGGATTATTTTGGAAATACAATCATACAACGTCATTATTACCGCCCTGAAACAAAGCCAAGAAAACTTTATCACCGCGATTTATTCAGATTTGATATCTTCCGTGTTCGTTAGGCCACCAAACATGATATCAATTCGGATGAGGGGAGATTAGGGTTCATCACGAATGATACGTGCTGAGACGCTGTAACTTGTGATATGTTGGTATAAAATTAAACGCATTCACGATGAAAAAATTGCAGAAACAGCGCAGTATGGATGAAAATGGCTGCTTTTAGTGATTATCACCTTGTTCTTGTCACCCGATCAATGTTATATAGAAATATTGGTTGCCATGTATCAGATACTGCATCTGAAAAGTAGGAGAAAACAAAGAAACACATGTCCGGGTAATCAGAATGTTCATCCGTCTTATAATTGTTTACGTTAGATAAAAAGTAAGTACGAAAATACTCTGCTCGGCTAATGATGACATATATATGTAATTGTGCTGTGTTCGCTTAACATATAATAAGCCTTCGTTATGCTCGATGAGAACATATGCGACCAGCCATAATGATATCATGTGTTTGCATTGGCCTTACACTAATCGTTTGAATTAGTTGTATTGCAGTCAGTGATATTCACACGTAACAGCATATGTGGTTGCAAAGTACTTGACACTCGATTAGTAGAGGTTTTCGGAGAAAACACGGGGAACCATTTGTTGTTCCCCCACATTATAATAGCAATGTTTGCTTTGCAATATAAGGTTGCTGCGTTGTTTACAGCTCATGAATGTGTTATCTATTTGCTTTATTTATACGTTGGTTCGCTCTACAGTTCTTTTCTCATTCAGGTTTAACGTGCCTTCTTCTCCCAAAAGGCCCCAGGCTATGTATGCAATCCGTTGGTTACCAAACGCCTAATTATGGACGACCGTCATTATTAATCACGATCCTACCCTATCTATGATCTCAATGTCTTTGTCTGTCGCTCACAAACTTGCAATATTGGCTGTTTCTCGATCATTATTACTGATATAATCAGTCGGGTCTGGAAAGTCGATGGATTTTCAAACAGAGCCTGCTTAATTAAAGGCTAATACAGTAGGTATCCTGAAGACACCCGCTGCCATTTTGGCGCCTCATTAGGTAACATGTCAGAGGCAAGAGAATAAGGCGTTTGAAAAGTAATACCAGTAAACAAATACAGAAGAGTAGCTATGAAGTACCCTTGAGTGCAAGACGCTTTGCATGGTTCAATATCCAAGCATTATAAGACCCTTGTTAGTTTTAAGCCGTGTCACAGCTTGCGTTTGCTGTGTTATGTTTTGTCTAACACTGAGTACAGACTTCATGTCTCGAACATTAATAAATAGTGTCAAGCGGTTTAAGTATCAAAAGCTAATGGTCTTAACTTCTTGGGTAGGGAATACAGGACCAAAGTGAGGAGACAATAGCGAGTTGCATCAAGTTTTGCCTTCATAGAACACCTGAAGTAAGTTTCATGTTACAATAGTTACGCCAACAGCTTATCAATAATGACAGCAGTTCATTTCCCCGTATGGTGTCTTGTCATGGCCTCACATTAACCTTTCAATGAGGTGCCTTGTCATGGCCTATACTGAGCCTTTGTTATCATCATGAAAATCGTCATCACAATCTACAATATAAACAAACACATATTTGGCAAACTAGAATTGATTTATTTACCATCTTTCTCATCGGCATCATTATCAGCATTATCATAATGTTAAGGCAATTTAGAGAAGGAGAACATTATCATATTGAACAGCTCCAACTTGTTTTGGAATATGATGGTTTTTATGATGGTTTAAGCTTTCCGAAAAGGGTAAGTGTTTTTATGATAGGACGATAATTGGCTTATCAATAACGAATTTCAGCAATTTCTCCGAATTGTTTATAACAACAATTTTCGTCTTGCTGGAGTTTGATTAACACTACCACTCAGGCATATTATATTTCTCTCAGATCATATTATATGGATGGAGTGCTACACATTATGCCATGATGTAAATTATGCGTTATTGCGTGATCAAGCCGCACGTTAGAGCAGTAAAGATCAGGATGGTAGACATTGCAACCATCTGCAACGAGATCGATGCTGAATGGATAACGTTGCGGTGTTTGTCATTGTTATATTTAAATGCGTCAGGCGGAACAATTCCTGTTACGTTCCTAAATGGAATTGTAATTATTTAGGAGTAATCGACGCAAATGCTCTTCGCTACATCGCAGCGGCACTGGTAAGGTTGAATTAACTACCAAAGGTTTCAGCAAATACTTATATATCCGCATTACTGGCCAAGCACAATTTGTGATTGGCTGCCTCTGTGAAATTGACAAGTTACTGAGGCTTTTACTATCTTCATTTATGCTTTTAGAACTTCTGCTTTCTAACTGTTGCTTCACAGAATTTTATGAGTTCATTTTAGCTTGTATTGTAACCGGTTTAATTTACATGTCTATAACATATGTTAATCTCTAAATATATATAATTTCTCCCGATCCAAGGCCTTTGCATTTGTCTTCTGAATGTACTCTCTGCCTTTG
Organism: Urechis unicinctus; assembly: GCA_034190875.2. Lineage (NCBI taxonomy): Eukaryota > Metazoa > Annelida > Polychaeta > Xenopneusta > Urechidae > Urechis > Urechis unicinctus. The sequence goes on from CM067344.1 coordinate 17,229,067, forward strand.
AGAAAGTAAGGCCTAACCGATTGTTATTGTAATGCAATTACATTATATTACTTAGGATAGAATCAAAGGGTACATTCCAGTGCATAATGTATACTGACTGGTGAGATAATACTCGTCCGAAAAATTACGTCCACAGGAATAAATGTCAGGGGACAAGACACCTGCACCGATTAATTGTTATCGAATTTCTCATTAAGAGGACTATTTATAATGCTGGTAATTTAGTGTGCATACACCTTCATATCTCATCCTCTTTTCTACCCATTGTGCAGTCTGGTGACAGCGATCAACACGCATTTGCTGATGGTTATATAGCGTATAAATACAACTCCTGAATGCTGAAGGTTTTTGGAAAGCTCCATTGACCTAAAACGTCATCACTCGCTTCAACAGTGCCATAACTAAGCCATAAACATTTACATTCAGAGTGACTTTCTGTGTAAAGCATGAATGGATGCTCATTACTCAGCGATAGGGCTGACCATTATTTTGCGCGAGAATGATGGGTAATCAAAGGTCTGGTATTTAAGGGTAGCACAGGACCGGCGCATAAAGATGAAGCAATACCCAGAGTAACGAAGACGGCGAACAAAACTCGACTTCAAACCAGCCGGCTCTGTTGTCGGAACGAAATTTGATGAATGGAAAATTTCGTGCATTTTCAACACGATCCGTCATTAACATAGTGTAAGAGTTGTCCCACTATTTAATAACTATCATTACATACATTCATCATATTACTCACCTGTGGTACTAAATGATGTTTCGCTGCAAGTTACTGCAATGTCATCATTCATATCCGAATGAGTCATAATGACAGGTACATAAAGCGCCTTGCCATTCCATTTTGTGCATCGGAACAATGATTTGTTATTTGTCTAATTCTAAGTATTCAACATAGAATCGGTTACGAAAACGTAGCCTGCATTGTCACGCGCGATAAGCAGGTGGTACAGCGCCAAAATATATGGATACAAGACGGTGTTTCCTCGGTGGGAACCAACGAACATCAGTAAGGGCGTGAAAAAAACTCACAAACCGTGTCATTGTTTCCGATGATCCGTTGAAGAAGATAATAAGAAAAGTTCATATGGAACTCACTCTGTGTGTAGATCGCTGTCACAAGACTGCACAATGGGTAGAATATAGGATGAGATGTGGAAGTGTGTGCACACTAAATTAACGGCCTTACAAATAGTCTTTGTCTTTTTGAAGAGAAATTCGGTGGCAATTCATTTTTCTTGTGGACGTAAGTTCTCAGATAAGTATAATCTTACAGTCAGTATACATTATGCATTGGAATGAACCCTTTGATTCTGTCCTAAGGGATGTAAAGTAATTGGATCGCAATAATAATGGGTTAGGCCTCACTTTCTCAAAGGCAGAGAGTACATTCAGAAGGCAAATGCGAATGCCTTGGATCGGCAGCAATTAAATATATTTAGTGGCTTACATTTGCCAAAGACATGGGAATTTGACCGGTTTGGGTGTTAAAATACAAGAAAAATATCTTCGAAGTAACGGTTAGAAAGCAGTAGTTTTAAAAGCATGTATAAAGATAGTAAAAGGCTTTGCATTATGTCAATTCTACAGAGGCAGCCAATCACGTGTCAGAATCAATGTCCTTGGCAAAAAATGCGGATATAGAAGTATTTCAATCAAGCAATCATGCAGACTTCCACATTCAATCGGTGTTGTAGTTTTTGGTACTGAAGCCTGTGTAAGTTAATTCAACCTTACCAGTGCCCGCTGTGATGTTTAGAAGAGCATTCGCGTCGATTACACGTACATCAATACAATTCCATTTAGAAATGTAACACATGACACATATAACGTTTACAGTGACAAACACCACAGCATCGATCTCATTGAAGATGGTTGCAATGTCTACCGTCCTGAGCTTTGCTGTTCTAACGTGGGGCTTTATCCATCAATAACGTATACTTTACATCGTTGGATAATGTGTAGCACTGCATCTATAAAATATATGATCTGAGAGAAACATAATATGACTGAGTTGTAGAGGACTATCTTGTGGGTCAGGTAGCTTTTTCATTGACCCTGAAGATCGTTTATCCTGTAATTCAGACCATTTAAACGAATACTGGGACCCCGCTCGCCATTCGGCCGCAGCGTCACACCAGGTCATGATTAATGCTGTGAAATATACTGTCAACACGTACCTGCCAGATCAATAAAACCTTGTAATTTTTCATATTGCAATGCTTTATATGTACTGTCGCCCTTAGTGTTATGCTTATTGTACATCCTCTTCTTTCCAACCACTTTATGTTCACCCATTGTGTCAGTCAATCGAACTATGTTTGTATGTATGTATGTATGTATGTATGTATGTATGTATGTATGTATGTATGTATGTATGTATGTATGTATGTATGTATGTATGTATGTATGTATGTATGTATGTATGTATGTATGTATGTATGTATGTATGTATGTATGTATGTATGTATGTATGTATGTATGTATGTATGTATGTATGTATGTATGTATGTATGTATGTATGTATGTATGTATGTATGTATGTATGTATGTATGTATGTATGTATGTATGTATGTATGTATGTATGTATGTATGTATGTATGTATGTATGTATGTATGTATGTATGTATGTATGTATGTATGTATGTATGTATGTATGTATGTATGTATGTATGTATGTATGTATGTGTGTATGTATGTATGTATGTATGTATGTATGTATGTATGTATGTATGTATGTATGTATGTATGTATGTATGTATGTATGTATGTATGTATGTATGTATGTATGTATGTATCGATGTATGTATGTATGTATGTATGTATGTATGTATGTATGTATGTATGTATGTATGTATGTATGTATGTATGTATGTATGTATGTATGTATGTATGTATGTATGTATGTATGTATGTATGTATGTATGTATGTATGTATGTGTATGTATGTATGTATGTATGTATGTATGTATGCATGTATGTATGTATGTATGTATGTATGTATGTATGTATGTATGTATGTATGTATGTATGTATGTATGTATGTGTGTATCTTTATGTATGTATGTTTGTATATATGCATGTATGTATGTATGTACGTATGTACCTATGTACGTAAATAAATTCGAATAATGCGCAGAATCCAGAATCAAATATTTTGAAAACTTAATTTAACTGCAAATGTAAAAAAAAATCCAGTGTTAATCATACTCCAGCAGGTCGAAAATTGTTGACAGAAAAAATCGGAGAAATTCTTGAAATTCGTTATTGATAAGCAAAATTTTCGTCCGATCATAACAAAATTACCCTTTTCTGAAATCTTAAACCGTTATAAAACTTTAATAATTTTCATATTCTATCAAAATATGCGTCATATTCCAAAGCTATGTGTATTTTTTAAATTTCTTACGGACAAATTTCATCAGAATTAGGCCAATTGCTGTCACAGACAGTATCAAACCTCTCAGGACATTTGATTTATGTTGACGGCGTCACACTTCCGGTTCGGAACGCAGTCATAGCGAAAAACAAATTGGAAGTTAACGCGCCGTAACGCCATCGTTAATGGTACTATCGTTGTTATCAGGGTAGCCCATTCTATTAGCAATCAATTACTAATTACATGTACGTTTAAATTCCAGATAGTTTTCTCATAAACGTCGCTCAAAGAAAGGTGGTCACACGAAAGTTAAAATGAGATGCGAAAACTGCGCTGTCAGAATTTGAGCCTCTAGCATTGCAGGCAAACTAGCTACCCCTGAGCCAGTTCCCTTGTTACTTTTAGGATCGGAAGTTGGAGCTGTTCAGTATAATGTTGTTCTATTTTGCCATAACGACGATGTTTATAATGTAGACTGTGATGATAATTTCCATGACGATAAGCGCGGGTCATATTAACAAAAGCTCAGTATGGGCAATTACAAGGCGCCATACAGGGAAATGAACCGCTGTTTGGCATGCATTCCATAATTGTTGGAGGAAATAACTGTTGATACGTAATCATTCAGGTTAAGTAGCTTTTGAGAGGTTAATGTGATAATGCTGACAGCAGCCAGCGTAAAAGAGTTACTTATTTCGCCGTGATATCGAAGTGCCGTAGCCATCCAACGTGATTAACAATCGAACGTGTGTGAACATATGATCATCAGCATTTCATTCGACCAAAATAATTCGTCAGGGAATGACTCGTTAAAGAGTTGGCCGTTAATACCACGTAAGAGTAATTGACATTTGTTCCTTACCCATGATATGCATGACACAAATATTATGCAAATATGCCAATCATCATTACAATGAATGGATATATAACGCATTGACGTTGAAATGTTGTTGGCGAAAACTATAAATGAATTAACATTTCCAAATATCCAAAAACGCAGAAAGAGTTTTCCGAATTTAAGCATTAAATGTCTCCATGCATACCGGGTCAATTTATCCTCTGTAAAGCATCGACGGTAAGAGCCTAGAATAACAAAGTATTGTACGATACACTACATTAGTTGAATTTGAAGCATGTATCCAAGGCATTGAATATCTGGTCAGGAACAGAAGAGAGTTGGATTAAATTGATGATTTGCATGTGTACCCTCGATTTCAATATCCTTTTATTGGCAACTTATAGGTTTTTAATTAATTCTTAATATTCAGTTGTCACAGCAAACAAAAATATCCGTTACAGGGGCATAGGATCTTTCCCATACATAAAGACCGTTAAGAAACACGAAATCAAGTGCGATTGACATCCCCGTCCTCGTCTCGTTGTAAATACAACGCCGTGATGTATACATTCACGTTCTTCCTAGAATCGATTATATTTGATGCAATTTCAGGTTTCTTTGTTTGCATGTACAGTGTATTTTATACTGAGTACATGGAACATCATTAATCCCGAGAACTCCTAATTATTTCAGCGGCAGAACTTAGTGTTGCCAAGTCAGCTTTTTCCAATTATTTCCGAAAATGTCATCATCATTGACATTGCAATCTTTGAAATTATCGAATATGATTTTGATAATGGTATCAACGGCAGCATTTTTTCACTTTCATGAAAGCGTTCTCATAAAGCCTCACGTCTTCGTCAACATTGCACAGGTAAACTTAGATCGTTCTTAACGCAATGATTTTCTCCAAATGCCAGATGAAAATATGTGTCAGATTGATGCTGGTTAGATTGGTGAGGCGATGGTATGAAATTCTCTTGGCGTGGCGGTTACATAAATTACTATGTGGTGGAACGATGAAGTAGGTGTTAACGTGATAGGTGTAGATGTGGATTTGGTCAGTTCAGAGAACCATTCGGTGGCGTCCATGAACCATACCGGGTCTGTTTAATTATACTTTAGCCATTAGTAAGACCACCATAGAAAGTCTAAAGTTGATAAATCGTTGCCTCTGAATTTGAATTGTAATGAATGTTCACTTGGGCTGTACATAATGTGAGGTACTACACTCACCTTAGGCTTCAATATGCCAGCGTTCGTATGTCTCGCAGAATGTGCACAGCTTTTAAGAGTGAAGATCAAATCAATTATTCAAGATCTGATTCGGGGTCAATGTAAGCTTCGAACGACACCAATAGCTAAATCGTCTAGTCACTGTCGTTATATCCCCAAGGGGCTGCACATTTATGCGAGAAAATGGCTAAATCACCAGCTGCTGAGGATAGACTCGAAGCTAAATGCATTTAGATTATCGATCCTAAACATCATCAGGACGAACGAACTGCGGCAGAACTAGGATGATCTATCGGATCAGGTAAATTCGTTTCTATAGATTATCACATGTTTGTTTCCTAACTAATTAAGTCATGCATGGTTTAATCTTAGCGCGCAGTCCTCCCATGCTCCGCCCGTAATTGCGTTTTCCGTTCTCACTAAGCACTATGATATAGTTTTCCATAATTATTAAATTTTAAAAAAAGCATTTAGAAACGTTTATTTAGAATAAATAGTTCTTTAGTTTTATGTGACATAAGTTACCATACTTTTACTTGAAATATTTAATTTAAATATTCCTCATATGTTATACTCATTCTCCCTCAATGTGTGCATTTATGCGCCCCAGATAGTAAACAAATTCGGTTTATTACCCATTGAAGCAAAACGATGGACTTTTACGTCGCTTTCAACAATGAGTGGATGAACATGATTGAGATGCTTGGACAGCTCCCCTTAAGTGCCAGCGTCTACTTAGCGCAATCCCCGTGCCCAAATTGATCCGCAAAATCCATGCCACGTAAACGAAGGTATGACACTGCAACATCGTTGCATTCCCTTTCAGAGTAGAAACATGAGCACCTGAGTCATGAGCAACCAGTCAGTTTTTCACACCTTTGTATAGAACCCACAACCAGTGGGTCTAAAAGTAGACAGCTGACAACTACGCCATAGAAGCTGACCTAACCATTGAACCAAGAATACCGAAATAAATTCGCATATGAGACATGATGTAACTGGACCAGTACATTACATGCCATATGTTGTCAAGTAATGACTAGTTCTATATTAAGGTTGATCATATCGCACTAATATCACTACATAAAGAGTATTTACGGGTATCACCCACTGAGCGTCAGTGTGACTATTGAAAATCATTTTGATCAGTGAGGTGAACAAACATTAGTAAGAGTCGAAATGCGTGAGATGATTGGTTCAAAATGTTCACACCAAGATTAAAGACATCTGGATATGATGTCATTTTTACACTGACCCGCATGAACTTTTCTTTCCGTTATCAACAATCAAATAGCCATGACGTTATCATTATATCAATATATTAGATACATGTAAAATGAAGGTTGCCACAGACGGCGCTATGAATTATAAGCATTTGTTTTGAGCATTTTCAATGCAGGCGAGGGATGATCGTTTTTTTTCATCATAATTTGCTGTAGGCAAACCAATATCACAATGTCTTTTTTACAATATACATTTTTACATAACACATATTGATAGCATAGATATTTATCATTACGATGATCTCCAATCAATCAACATACACAACTTGCCTCACATAGAAACTGTCAGAATTTGAGCCTCTAGCATTGCAGGCAAACTAGCTACTCCTGAGCCAGTTCCCTTGTTACTTTTAGGATCGGAAGTTGGAGCTGTTCAGTATAATGTTGTTCAATATTGTTACTAAATTCCCTTTAGATTATGATAATGCTGATAATGATGCCGATGAGAAAGATGGTAAATAAATAAATTCTATTTTGCCATAACGACGATGTTTATAATGTAGACTGTGATGATGATTTCCATGACGATAAGCGCGGGTCATATTAACAAAAGCTCAGTATGGGCAATTACAAGGCGCCATACAGGGAAATGAACCGCTGTTTGGCATGCATTCCATAATTGTTGGAGGAAATAACTGTTGATACGTAATCATTCAGGTTAAGTAGCTTTTGAGAGGTTAATGTGATAATGCTGACAGCAGCCAGCGTAAAAGAGTTACTTATTTCGCCGTGATATCGAAGTGCCGTAGCCATCCAACGTGATTAACAATCGAACGTGTGTGAACATATGATCATCAGCATTTCATTCGACCAAAATAATTCGTCAGGGAATGACTCGTTAAAGAGTTGGCCGTTAATACCACGTAAGAGTAATTGACATTTGTTCCTTACCCATGATATGCATGACACAAATATTATGCAAATATGCCAATCATCATTACAATGAATGGATATATAACGCATTGACGTTGAAATGTTGTTGGCGAAAACTATAAATGAATTAACATTTCCAAATATCCAAAAACGCAGAAAGAGTTTTCCGAATTTAAGCATTAAATGTCTCCATGCATACCGGGTCAATTTATCCTCTGTAAAGCATCGACGGTAAGAGCCTAGAATAAAAAAGTATTGTACGATACACTACATTAGTTGAATTTGAAGCATGTATCCAAGGCATTGAATATCTGGTCAGGAACAGAAGAGAGTTGGATTAAATTGATGATTTGCATGTGTACCCTCGATTTCAATATCCTTTTATTGGCAACTTATAGGTTTTTAATTAATTCTTAATATTCAGTTGTCACAGCAAACAAAAATATCCGTTACAGGGGCATAGGATCTTTCCCATACATAAAGACCGTTAAGAAACACGAAATCAAGTGCGATTGACATCCCCGTCCTCGTCTCGTTGTAAATACAACGCCGTGATGTATACATTCACGTTCTTCCTAGAATCGATTATATTTGATGCAATTTCAGGTTTCTTTGTTTGCATGTACAGTGTATTTTATACTGAGTACATGGAACATCATTAATCCCGATGACTCCTAAGTATTTCAGCGGCAGAACTTAGTGTTGCCAAGTCAGCTTTTTCCAATTATTTCCGAAAATGTCATCATCATTGACATTGCAATCTTTGAAATTATCGAATATGATTTTGATAATGGTATCAACGGCAGCATTTTTTCACTTTCATGAAAGCGTTCTCATAAAGTCTCACGTCTTCGTCAACATTGCAGAGGTAAACTTAGATCGTTCTTAACGCAATGATTTTCTCCAAATGCCAGATGAAAATATGTGTCAGACTGATGCTGGTTAGATTGGTGAGGCGATGGTATGAAATTCTCTTGGCGTGGCGGTTACATAAATTACTATGTGGTGGAACGATGAAGTAGGTGTTAACGTGATAGGTGTAGATGTGGATTTGGTCAGTTCAGAGAACCATTCGGTGGCGTCCATGAACCATACCGGGTCTGTTTAATTATACTTTAGCCATTAGTAAGACCACCATAGAAAGTCTAAAGTTGATAAATCGTTGCCTCTGAATTTGAATTGTAATGAATGTTCACTTGGGCTGTACATAATGTGAGGTACTACACTCACCTTAGGCTTCAATGTGCCAGCGTTGGTATGTCTCACAGAATGTGCACAGCTTTTAAGAGTGAAGATCAAATCAATTATTCAAGATCTGATTCGGGGTCAATGTAAGCTTCGAACGACACCAATAGCTAAATCGTCTAGTCACTGTCGTTATATCCCCAAGGGGCTGCACATTTATGCGAGAAAATGGCTAAATCACCAGCTGCTGAGGATAGACTCGAAGCTAAATGCATTTAGATTATCGATCCTAAACATCATCAGGACGAACGAACTGCGGCAGAACTAGGATGATCTATCGGATCAGGTAAATTCGTTTCTATAGATTATCACATGTTTGTTTCCTAACTAATTAAGTCATGCATGGTTTAATCTTAGCGCGCAGTCCTCCCATGCTCCGCCCGTAATTGCGTTTTCCGTTCTCACTAAGCACTATGATATAGTTTTCCATAATTATTAATTTTAAAAAAAAGCATTTAGAAACGTTTATTTAGAATAAATAGTTCTTTAGTTTTATGTGACATAAGTTACCATACTTTTACTTGAAATATTTAATTTAAATATTCCTCATATGTTATACTCATTCTCCCTCAATGTGTGCATTTATGCGCCCCAGATAGTAAACAAATTCGGTTTATTACCCATTGAAGCAAAACGATGGACTTTTACGTCGCTTTCAACAATGAGTGGATGAACATGATTGAGATGCTTGGACAGCTCCCCTTAAGTGCCAGCGTCTACTTAGCGCAATCCCCGTGCCCAAATTGATCCGCAAAATCCATGCCACGTAAACGAAGGTATGACACTGCAACATCGTTGCATTCCCTTTCAGAGTAGAAACATGAGCACCTGAGTCATGAGCAACCAGTCAGTTTTTCACACCTTTGTATAGAACCCACAACCAGTGGGTCTAAAAAGTAGACAGCTGACAACTACGCCATAGAAGCTGACCTAACCATTGAACCAAGAATACCGAAATAAATTCGCATATGAGACATGATGTAACTGGACCAGTACATTACATGCCATATGTTGTCAAGTAATGACTAGTTCTATATTAAGGTTGATCATATCGCACTAATATCACTACATAAAGAGTATTTACGGGTATCACCCACTGAGCGTCAGTGTGACTATTGAAAATCATTTTGATCAGTGAGGTGAACAAACATTAGTAAGAGTCGAAATGCGTGAGATGATTGGTTCAAAATGTTCACACCAAGATTAAAGACATCTGGATATGATGTCATTTTTACACTGACCCGCATGAACTTTTCTTTCCGTTATCAACAATCAAATAGCCATGACGTTATCATTATATCAATATATTAGATACATGTAAAATGAAGGTTGCCACAGACGGCGCTATGAATTATAAGCATTTGTTTTGAGCATTTTCAATGCAGGCGAGGGATGATCGTTTTTTTTCATCATAATTTGCTGTAGGCAAACCAATATCACAATGTCTTTTTTACAATATACATTTTTACATAACACATATTGATAGCATAGATATTTATCATTACGATGATCTCCAATCAATCAACATACACAACTTGCCTCACATAGAAACTGTCAGAATTTGAGCCTCTAGCATTGCAGGCAAACTAGCTACTCCTGAGCCAGTTCCCTTGTTACTTTTAGGATCGGAAGTTGGAGCTGTTCAGTATAATGTTGTTCAATATTGTTACTAAATTCCCTTTAGATTATGATAATGCTGATAATGATGCCGATGAGAAAGATGGTAAATAAATAAATTCTATTTTGCCATAACGACGATGTTTATAATGTAGACTGTGATGATGATTTCCATGACGATAAGCGCGGGTCATATTAACAAAAGCTCAGTATGGGCAATTACAAGGCGCCATACAGGGAAATGAACCGCTGTTTGGCATGCATTCCATAATTGTTGGAGGAAATAACTGTTGATACGTAATCATTCAGGTTAAGTAGCTTTTGAGAGGTTAATGTGATAATGCTGACAGCAGCCAGCGTAAAAGAGTTACTTATTTCGCCGTGATATCGAAGTGCCGTAGCCATCCAACGTGATTAACAATCGAACGTGTGTGAACATATGATCATCAGCATTTCATTCGACCAAAATAATTCGTCAGGGAATGACTCGTTAAAGAGTTGGCCGTTAATACCACGTAAGAGTAATTGACATTTGTTCCTTACCCATGATATGCATGACACAAATATTATGCAAATATGCCAATCATCATTACAATGAATGGATATATAACGCATTGACGTTGAAATGTTGTTGGCGAAAACTATAAATGAATTAACATTTCCAAATATCCAAAAACGCAGAAAGAGTTTTCCGAATTTAAGCATTAAATGTCTCCATGCATACCGGGTCAATTTATCCTCTGTAAAGCATCGACGGTAAGAGCCTAGAATAAAAAAGTATTGTACGATACACTACATTAGTTGAATTTGAAGCATGTATCCAAGGCATTGAATATCTGGTCAGGAACAGAAGAGAGTTGGATTAAATTGATGATTTGCATGTGTACCCTCGATTTCAATATCCTTTTATTGGCAACTTATAGGTTTTTAATTAATTCTTAATATTCAGTTGTCACAGCAAACAAAAATATCCGTTACAGGGGCATAGGATCTTTCCCATACATAAAGACCGTTAAGAAACACGAAATCAAGTGCGATTGACATCCCCGTCCTCGTCTCGTTGTAAATACAACGCCGTGATGTATACATTCACGTTCTTCCTAGAATCGATTATATTTGATGCAATTTCAGGTTTCTTTGTTTGCATGTACAGTGTATTTTATACTGAGTACATGGAACATCATTAATCCCGATGACTCCTAAGTATTTCAGCGGCAGAACTTAGTGTTGCCAAGTCAGCTTTTTCCAATTATTTCCGAAAATGTCATCATCATTGACATTGCAATCTTTGAAATTATCGAATATGATTTTGATAATGGTATCAACGGCAGCATTTTTTCACTTTCATGAAAGCGTTCTCATAAAGTCTCACGTCTTCGTCAACATTGCAGAGGTAAACTTAGATCGTTCTTAACGCAATGATTTTCTCCAAATGCCAGATGAAAATATGTGTCAGACTGATGCTGGTTAGATTGGTGAGGCGATGGTATGAAATTCTCTTGGCGTGGCGGTTACATAAATTACTATGTGGTGGAACGATGAAGTAGGTGTTAACGTGATAGGTGTAGATGTGGATTTGGTCAGTTCAGAGAACCATTCGGTGGCGTCCATGAACCATACCGGGTCTGTTTAATTATACTTTAGCCATTAGTAAGACCACCAGAGAAAGTCTAAAATTGATAAATCGTTGCCTCTGAATTTGAATTGTAATGAATGTTCACTTGGGCTGTACATAATGTGAGGTACTACACTCACCTTAGGCTTCAATGTGCCAGCGTTGGTATGTCTCACAGAATGTGCACAGCTTTTAAGAGTGAAGATCAAATCAATTATTCAAGATCTGATTCGGGGTCAATGTAAGCTTCGAACGACACCAATAGCTAAATCGTCTAGTCACTGTCGTTATATCCCCAAGGGGCTGCACAATAATGCGAGAAAATGGCTAAATCACCAGCTGCTGAGGATAGACTCGAAGCTAAATGCATTTAGATTATCGATCCTAAACATCATCAGGACGAACGAACTGCGGCAGAACTAGGATGATCTATCGGATCAGGTAAATTCGTTTCTATAGATTATCACATGTTTGTTTCCTAACTAATTAAGTCATGCATGGTTTAATCTTAGCGCGCAGTCCTCCCATGCTCCGCCCGTAATTGCGTTTTCCGTTCTCACTAAGCACTATGATATAGTTTTCCATAATTATTAATTTTAAAAAAAAGCATTTAGAAACGTTTATTTAGAATAAATAGTTCTTTAGTTTTATGTGACATAAGTTACCATACTTTTACTTGAAATATTTAATTTGAATATTCCTCATATGTTATACTCATTCTCCCTCAATGTGTGCATTTATGCACACCAGATAGTAAACAAATTCGGTTTATTACCCATTGAAGCAAAACGATGGACTTTTACGTCGCTTTCAACAATGAGTGGATGAACATGATTGAGATGCTTGGACAGCTCCCCTTAAGTGCCAGCGTCTACTTAGCGCAATCCCCGTGCCCAAATTGATCCGCAAAATCCATGCCACGTAAACGAAGGTCTGACACTGCAACATCATTGTATTCCCTTTCAGAGAAGAAACATGAGCATCTGAGTCATGAGCAACCAGTCAGTTTTTCACACCTTTGTATAGAACCCACAACCAGTGGGTATAAAAATGAGACAGCTGACAACTACGCCATAGAAACTGACCAAACCATTGAACCAAGAATACCGAAATAAATTCGCATATGAGACATGATGTAACTGGACCAGTACATTACATGCCATATGTTGTCAAGTAATGACTAGTTCTATATTAAGGTTGATCATATCGCACTAATATAACTACATCAAGAGTATTTACGGGTATCACCCACTGAGCGTCAGTGTGACTATTGAAAATCATTTTGATCAGTGAGGACAATAATCCAGATATACGGGATTTTAGATTTTTACATTTTTAATGACCTTGACCGTTTTAAAAAATTTGCGACTTTTATCGACTGCCAAAAAACAAACAAACTGAACTGATCAAGATAAAGCATTAGCCAATTTAACAATTCTATAAATGGTAAAACAAGAAGTCAATTAAAGACACTTACAAGCTAAAATAGTCTCAAACTGTCTGCTACAATCAGATGATGGCAGTTTGGGTGAGATTTGCAGCTAAAATATCCGATTAAGTCAAAACCAATTATCACGGAGAGCATCCTATGTTGTTCGGGTATTTTGGTGGACATGTATTGCACGAGCTTATCTTGGTAGTGTAATCCTGGTAAACATAATAAGGTGCTGTTTCTATGCGGCCGTTTAAAGATGTTTCCATAATCTGTTAATATCTACGCTTTGGCCTCTGCTCACAAAAAAATAATAAACGTACAATATATTGCATGCTTAAGTATGGAAAGAGAAGCCTTTTTACTGCCTGACCGTGGTGGCAACACAGGTAAACATTATGCCAAATCTGCGAGAGGCCCCATCGATCGATGTCTCTTAGACGTTGCCAGGGCGTCAGGTTCTCTGTTTCCTGATTGGCTGCCAGCCGACACTACTTACGCTTGATCAATCGTCATCATTTTCCTCTTTTATTTCATCCATCTATTTTACTTAGGATTGATTACGTACATGAGAACTAAGAAAAACCGAATCGGAATGATTTGTGTGATGCATTGCAAAATATATCCTATCCATCATCGACAGTAAGCGATCATAAACCTGTCGGTTGACGACGACAGGTAAATAGAACCTCATTCGTTGCATTAAACATGGATAGGTGTGAATAGATTCTCCAAAACATCAACAGACATTGATGTGTACTGCTACACGTGTTTAATCTTAATATGCTACTTGATCGGCTAGCTAATAAAATCTTTCAAGTCTCCTCGTTGAGCCAGGATTAACTGCTCAGGTGAAAATCATGTAGTGATTCTATACAGTCGATCACCAATACCACGATCTGATTCTTCTTTTCACGGGCTCTTCTGTATTAAGACAACATGATTTTCACCTGAGCAGGTAATCCTGAAAACTATTTGCTGCGGCATCCATCAGCAGCCAAGACCATGGTGGCTATGTTGCAAAATGTTTTTGACTTTCAGACGTCAGTCCAGGAGAGTTTTTGGCAATATGGATTGACACATAGATAAGAAAACTCTGACTCAGCGGGAATTTGAAGAATGCCAACTTAGGTTGCTACCTAGGCCGTATGTGAAGTTGAAGCTGCATCTTTGTTTGCATTAAAAATCTCAAACTATATGACATATTAGTATAGGGGGAATGCAACAACAAACAATAGCTAAGCATTGTTGAAGCAAGATTTGTACAGCAACTGATAATAAGTAAGTAATTTGATGAACCATTACAGCTTTTGCAGTCATTCACGTTCGAGGAAATTCGGTTCCAGCTGAGAGAAACATTGTTAATATGAGCCGAAATGAACACGTTGATAATTTCGCGATTTATAACGCTTGACCACGTCTCTAAAATAGCGATTTAGGCATATACTATAAGCATGACTATAAAAAATGTGGAACCTTTCAAGAAGATTGCCACTGACACCGGCGATTGAAGTTCGGTAGATAGGCATCAAAGCGACATGACACAGCGCGTTGACGAGGGGCGGGGGCTTCTACAGTAGCTTGGAAAGCACTTGAAATACAGCAAGAAGACGCGTTGCAGTCGATGTCATTTTGCATTTTCATTTCACCAGATCAACGACCAGATGCAATTCATTTTGATGCACTTCGGAATTGACATCTAATTTGATTTTGTAATGTCATTATGGAATGTGATCTGTTGAAACGTGAAACACGTATTTCTAAATATAACTGTGGTAATGAAATATGGTTTGCAATAACATTTGACCGAAAGACCCCTTTTCGCACCAATGACACACACCAATTCTGGTTGCTGCATCCAGACCATGATATGTACCTATGTACCTAACTAAAGCGTCACTTGATGGGGTTAAAGGGGTTCAATAGCGTGGTCACTCCTGACACCTTCTGCAAGGCAATCATGCCTTCGCATTCTTCTTCTTCTCGCCCAGTGATGCATAGAGCGGATACTGCTGAGTGTCATAACGGCACCAAGGCGGAGTCGTAGAGAGTTGTGCAACCGTGTCAACCTCGATATATGGGTGGATATATAACCTGTCCCTACCATATCTACAATTTTCAGACAATGTAGCTGTCATGAAGAGAATTGGGGTGTTTGTCACGGTATACTTGTGGTCTTATAGTACCTACTAAAAAGGATCAAACTATTTTAGTATTAGGTTATTTTTACTGTATATTGACTTGTTTATGAGACAATGTAGGATATTGCTTGTCATTAGTGAAACCTCGTTAGCCTTACTTGGACATTGAGGCTAAGTACGTCTGTTCGGCTGACCGATTCATGCTCGGAGCCCCAGTGGTTATATGGATCCACACCAGATAAACAGCCACTCATGTGTGATCCTCCGCTGGTATAACTGTCAACATCGCAAACACTTCTTTCCCAGGATAACAAGAGAAATATCCTGATCCCATTATGTCCACAAAAGTTGTCATAAATCGACAAGCACACGGTTATTCTGCTTTTGTGCATAGTGCAGTGACCTAAGGATGTTTTTTTTTTGTTTTGTTTCCTTTCGGTGCGTGCATTAAGCTTTATTTAGCATATCAGTTTTATTCCTGTCATTTAGCCTTTCTAGTAGATAAACAGATAGTACACCTATATTTATTTTACTTGTAAAAGTAAAAATCAGTAACACCTTTTGCTGATTTAATGTTCGATAGCCGTAGCATTAATGATTCTTTTCCACGAATTGGTGAAAAAACCATCGGTAGATACCCATCAGATACTATCCAATGAAATGTTTCTCATCCCACATAGCTAGATTCTATAGCGATGCAAAATGCAATATCTCCGTGAGACGATGGTGTTTGATGTGACGTTTATCAAGTTCGGTCATGTATATTTATGATGCAAACATCTGGAGCCATTACCTATTGTATGGATCAACTCAAGGTAATTCATTTTCAGATGTGTCTGGACGGTGTCCTGTAGATCGACACTCTGTCGTGATAAACGGGCGTTATTTGGAGATTTTTTTCACTGCCTTTTCTTGCCGGTTGTGTCCGTTTTCTAACGGATCTCATCCGTCGGCGATTGTTCACTGACCAGTTACTGACACTAAGCAACACGTGAGAAAATACCATTAATACTCAGTTTTAAGTCAGCTCTCATTTCACAGAAATGTGATTGAGGGTCATCGAAATTGCCTTTGTGCATATCTGCTCGACAGAAACTCAATACTCTCTTCAGTGGACCTAATATAGAACCTCTGGATTAAATGTACGCAGACGGATCTGCTGCAAGAAGCAACCAATTATTAACAGAATGTCCCTCAATTCAACGGGCTCGATATAAAGTATTGATGAATACCTCTTAAACTTCGTCAGCGAAACTTTCCTTTTATGCTAGAGCTAGTAAAACCTAACACATAAATTTTTGTCTGCATCTAACCATGACACAACCTTGCAAACTCAGCAGCAAGTCCATTAGCGTAATACACCTTTTGAATTTCTGTTCTGACGTAATTACACTCTCGAAATAGAAGAGCAACAACCGCTATATACATATATAAATACATATATATATATATGTATATATATATATATATATATATATATATACATATATATATGTGTATATATATATATATATATATATATATATATATATATATATGTATATATATATCTATATATATATATATATAAAGTTATATATAGTTATATATACATGCATATATATATAAATATATATAAATAAATATATATTATGCATATATATATATATATATATGCATATAAACATATATCATATATATATATATATATATATATATATATATATATATATATATATATATATATATATATATATCTATATATATATATATATATATAGATATATATATATATATATATATATATATATATATATGACATGGCAACATCACTGGTCATTGTGGATAACTGTATATTCGTATTCTTGATTGCTGTCATGCAATAATGCAATGCATAAACGTTTGATAAGAACATGTTCTGTGTCTCAGAGAGGCCAGCGCTACATGAGCAGTATGAGTGATCAGACGTCGTGTTCCACAAAAATGTCTGCCAGTTTTTGATAATCAATTGAATATTTCTGCCACACTCTACCCATTTAGTGAGGCATTTCGACTACAATAAACCGTCGTTATCAGATCAGATTGGCGCCCCATGCTTTAATATTTCATAGACCACCATCGCAATCCAAAGGACGCCATCATGTATTAAACGTATAAGTAAAGGTCGGTCACATCTATAATGATGACCTTTCATGGTAGACGTAAAATATGAGAAAATGATTATTATTATTGGCGTAATATATACTTTATAAACATATTCTTTGTGGCCGATATTTAGTTTTGAGATCATCACGAAGTGTGGTTAAAATTTCCGCCACATGCGTTTGTTTAATTATTGAGGGCATTGCTGAGAACGAATGCGCAGTAAGCAAGTGAACAGCTAGGTCGCACATATTCTGACCACATTGGCAAGCGGATTTACAATTATCCTAAGGTCAGGGTCAATATGAGGTGGCGGATTGTCAATTTTGTCAGTGTTATGCTAAAAGAGGTTTACCATTTTGCTTGCTTCATATTAAGCGACATAGATTACACGTTTTGTTGACTGTCTCTGGTATTCCACAAATCGTTACGTTGTTAGCTTGGATTTTCAGAATGCCGATCTATTCCGTTATACTTTTCATTTCCGGTGCATATTTCATTGAATGCATATAAATCAAATCGAGACGGTGTTCTTTTTGTTATGAAGACGTCATTCCGTATCGCCGTCGTGGTACCTCAATGAAAGCATTAAAGTGTTTTTCATCATTCTAATCCGTAACCTGGAACGTCTATTTTATACAAGCTAGCTGATTGTTTTGCATCATGTAATTGAGTATTCGTCTAATCAAAGCGGAAGCTACATCAAATTAACATGACCTTTTCTCGTATGAATTTTCGGGTGAAGTCGTTTGACTGCAAGTCTCTTGCCGGATTAGTTAGATACTAAGTAAACGAGCGTAAAAGGCAGAGATCTTCGAGGGGCTGTTCTTACATTTAATTCATCCCCTGCAGAAAGAGCGCTTATAAATGTTTTCCATTTTCCCGATTGACTGTATATAAAATCATTTATAAGAATCTACTATACTGGAGCATAAGTCCGTCAGACAGGTTTTATGAACATCAGGTGTTGCTAGAGCAATAACTAATAAAGCGTTAATACATTGACAACCACTCTTAGCCTAAGATTTATTCAATTGCTTTGCATTTACAAGCCTAGCGGTAAAATGTACTAAATCGATGCAAATACTAAAATAACGTTCAAATTCAGTATCTGATATATCAATTACTTAAGAGTAAGGATGGCAGCAAATATAGTCACACCAGTGTCTTTGCTCTAGTGCAACGACTAAGTGCATTTTCGTTTCCACTAAACATCATGATTTGCAATCGATCTGAATCAGAATGTGAGAATGAAACAAGTTGGATTATTAGGCTTCCACTGCATGCTCTTCATTATGTGTACTTTCTCATATATCAAGAGCACAACCCATTCTGAATGCTTCAATCTACTGACAATCCAGCGTCATGTCAAATAGATTATATTCTGGTTAAAACTTTTATGTTTTTCCTTCATCTGCTATAACAACAAAACTACTAAATGGCACTGAATTTAACATGCATTATTTAATGTCACCTGTTATTTAAGCAGTCACACGCATTTCACACTGTCACTTGCTCTAACAGTAATCGAAGTGATTTAGCAACACGTGTAGGTGGCTGCTATCATTGAACCTCACAAATTTTCCAGACATTTTCAGCTCGATAAAAGAATCAACAGACTACCACATTTGGCGATAGCCGATCAATAGAGTTTTCAACCATTAAACCTTTCACCAATTGCTGTAACACTCGTCACCAATTCGTGCACTTTGAGAGATTCGTTCCCGGTGCCCGTTTAGTGATGATGATATAGATGGACATGAAAGCTTAAATTATCCAAGCTGCAATGGATTTATCAGCTGCATATATAAATGGGATAAATTGACACTTACAGACTATTTCGATGATATTTTCCGTTATCATTATCGTCATCTGCCGGATTATTCATTGGAGGATACAAAGCATCCATTATATTACGAATGTTGCAGTGTAAGCTGTACACGTGAAGCAGTTTGCCGTAACAGCAATGTACCGCACCTGTAAAACACACATGGGTGAGTGTATATGTGTGAGCGACGTTTTACGCCTTGGTAGGCATCGGTTTCATCTTGGCATTGACACAAGACGTCAACGATTTTCAGGGTGCAGTGTCGGCTGAAACCAGTTTTCAATTTATTTGCATTAAGTTCTAGGTCGTGTCTGCATACCGTTCGACATAGTGGTGTAATCTAAATTCATTGTCTCATGACAAATTCTCCCTGATTGGTTAAAGTAGGAAAACTCCACTGGCTTCATTTATCACTAAGTGAATGCAGCACCAGCTTACTTCAAACGTAACATCAGCGAGCAGTTATTACCATAATTTATACGTATATATATATATGCACAAACAACCATTCCACAATAAGACGACTTTCATCTGAGCATACTTTTAACATTGATCACGCACATTAATGATTACGGTCTTGAGAAAAAGGTGGGCATGGTGCATGTCTACTTAATGCTATCTGGTCTATAAACGCACTATGCATATTAACACTTGAAGAAGATAAGTATCACAGAAGTACGATCGATGACGCTGAGGTCCCACTGGGAACTATCCCATAGTAATTGCGCAATCGAGGCACATTTACACTACCAAAAAGAGCCCATTCATCACCAATATACTAGGGATTTAAAGTTTGATTCACACAATATCGTACCTTAAGCACAACATATAATGCCGGCATTTAGAAATATGGTATTTCTCAACCCCACAGATATATATAAGATGACCTACAAAACCCCAGATGTAAGTTCCGAATGTGGCCTTTGCGAATCTCTGCTTGACTGAACGGCATTTTGATATATCTCTTCGCATGCAGGTCGCTATTTGCTGGGATTGGATAACCAATTGCTGTCTCGGCGATCTGTGAAGCCTATATTCTCAAGGAGGCAGCATCTCGACCATTTCGAGCGCCACTGTGTACCACCCGAGTATCAAATACCAACAGCAGATTTAACAATATCAGTACCGGACCCATCCTTGTCATAATATTACAAATCAGGGTTCACATTTCTGCAGATCTGTATTCACAATGGTTTGCTCATCTGCTTCTTTAACGAATGTTACTGTCCACCATCAACAACTGATACGAGCCTTTGTTGCTCGCCTTTTTCTGAATCTTTTGGTCACTTCGCCCAGCCATTGATAGTTTAATTCTCGCAACAAAAACGCAAAAGTAAATTAAAGCATAGGAACATTGTACTACACAGGTTTCTTATTCATTTAAATACTACAGTATTATTAGTTTGTACTTTATAACTCCCAGTGTTTAAAACAAAATATCAGCACAACAACTTCAGACAGACATGTTATAATGTCATTTTCAGTGGTTACGACATTAATAAGTGCATAATAACGAATATATGCTTCCAGACAAACTTTTAGATCTATATTTCTTAAACATATGTTAATGACTCAATACCTTACTGCGTCATTAATGAGAGTTCATCGGTCCCGAGGAAAGGAATACGGCCGAGCTGAGGAGCGATGATTAGCGGACAGAAACACGAAAACCTTCTTGTAGGTTTAGGTGTCCAGGCGACCTTGTTCAGATTATTTACCGAGGAGTTTTTTGTCTTCTTGTGACCTTTGCTCCACGAGCTCGCTGGCTCGCTACGCCCCTTCGCGTAAGCCAATAACAGCTGGGTTTGTGGGCTGTGATTTTCCAACAGTCTGAAGGCAAATTGTTATCTGGATATCGCCACAAAGTAATTTCACGCAGTAAGAGGGGATGACTGGGTCATCCGATTTGTAAATTCAATAATACATAGCACCTTTTTATATATATATATATCTGCCTACGATTACCTTCGTATCAACGCAAAAGGCCGACAGGCGAGTAAGCATAGACAGCTTATAACAAGGCTCAAAGATTTAATTTAGTTGAAAGGCTGTAGACATCCAACACATTACAGCCGAAAAGCACCCCCAATATGTATATGACGCGCATCACTTGTACCTGAAATAAACAGCAGGTGGTTTCTCTATAATCGCTATTCAAAAGATGTTACAGAAAGATATATATTGCTAACATCGTGTCGTTGCACCATTACGTAGATTAATCGCTGGCATCATATCCTTGAACGCCAATAACCAAAAATTATAGTTCCTTAAACATGGTAATCAGACCTATCTTAAAGGAGCCATGGGGCTGCATAAACATTGGAGTTCGTGAATACTCTAAAAGAGACCCTCATCTCTCCCACAATGTTCTGCTACAAAGTCATATTTAAAACTACCCAACAACCTCAATCTTATCCTCAATGGTACAAATACATTCAGCGTATTTTCATTTTACTGAATGACTGGATTGCAACCACAGAAAATGTGACATGCTGGCTTCCACGGCTGGCTCTTTTTGTGGCATTTAAAGTCATGTTAATTATCGAAATACTTCATTCATAGCCTTGTCTGTATTTGCTACACAAAGAGAGTGTCAACTCACGTGATCTTTGCCAAACACGCTTGCTTCATCTTACCGATGTGTACCAGAAATGTAATATATTAAATAATTCGTAAATGCTGTTGCAAACATTAACAATCGATATATTAGCCTTAACACATCGATTGTGGTAATATCAGTTAGATAATGACATAAAATTGGAAGGTGTTTTATCTTCCTGGAAGCCACTCTTGATATGAAATTAATATTCACCAAGAACAAAGCAAGCCTCTTCATATGCCGTCAAAACATGTTGGACGAGTACTCAAAATAAACAGAACTGATTTCCAGATCGCCGGTTTTGCATTCGTCATTTACAAGCTCAGTGACTTAGTGGTATCTTCTAAAGCATGTCTTGAAAGTGGTTAACATAATAGAGGCTTTATCAAGCTTTATGTGCAAGTATATCATACTTTTGTTGTGAGAAGCTGATGAAGGGTGCCCCGCGCACTGGGAGAGTATAGCATTTACTTAGAACTGTACAATTTAGCTCTTGGTATTTGACAGCCTCTAGATGCCATTGTGGAGTTTAATACTACAAGCAGTGTAATAAGGAATCAACGAAATTCATTGATGCCCCGCAACTCTCTCAGAATCGTGATTTCTAAAGCCAGAGAAGAAATGTTGTGAACAACTGGGTTGCGTGAAAATGCTCTGATATGTTTTACTCAAATATACAGAACTGGAAATCAAGGTGAACTCAATAAGAAGCAAGAAAGATTTATTACGAAGAGCAGTATTGTTGTCTCTTAACAGTCTATTTAACATGGTGATGATAATATGATAATCGGCAGCCTTTATGCAATGCTGAAGTTTTATGGAGTTTGAACAATGACCAACACCGTGATGTAGTGCTAAGAAATCTTTAAATGTAGTGGATAGTTTTACTCTTCACATCCACAAAACTACACCAGAAAGCCACTCAGAGAAGATATATCAGTATTATCCTAACAATTGTGAATAATAAAAGTAGCTCTTGCAATGCCTATGTCTGCTGTCTTTTAATTTACTAATACCTAGCTTTCGAGAAGTCACCCGTTTTGTAGTTGGCAAATGACAGTGTCAATCAATCCCTGCCCTCACATGGTCAATTGATTTCCACTCCTGTCCTAAATGCTGCATTGTGTGTAATTTGTCTTCTATAGCTTCCATGTGAATGTTTTGCAAGCCGCAAAGTTACACAGCTTTCTTTACCAACCATCGGGTAATATCTACTAATGCAAAGCACGTGAAATCAATTGATAACAGTAACATTCGCACATATATGAATTATTTGTAATCAATACAAATATTATTGTTGACAATATTGAGGCTGACTCCTTATCATTCAGAGCAACTGTTACAAATACACGATATGGTACGACCCATTCGACACCTGACGATATTTATTGGCAATTATAACCATTTTCGTCAAAACTAACTTAATATACCTTCATCAACATGCGAAATCTAAGAACACTCCTAAGAAAAATTAAATGACAATTGACAGCATATGATGCTCTCGTACCGCATTTTTAACCTTTCATTTCATGATTGCTGCTCGTGTGGGTGTCTCATAGGCTTAATGAAACGCAATGAAGGGCAGGGTTTTAAATCGCTCCAAATAACGACGCGATAATGCAACTGTGAATGATGGATGCGATTTTGATGCATGGACGAGGCCCTCTTGTCCTCGGCGGCTTGCGAATTCTTGCCGATGTGATGGACGTTCAATGCACAACCATTAAGCTACAGGCGGTGTTTTCTGCTGTTAACTGACCCCCAACAGACACAAAAGAACCCATAACGGTGAGCTATACTAATTCAACTGTAGCGATTGCTTTGTTAATTTCATTATGTAATTTTCCGTAGTTCACCATCAACGATTAATGAGACACAGTTTTCATGGATTAATATTGAGATGAACGTAAATATTGCGCCCAATAAGTCCAGCATTGAAGATGCGGCTCTTACGAATTGGAATAATAGCGAAGAGCAATATGTGGAAGAATGAGATGCAAGTATGCCCCCAAAAGACAAAATGACACTGGAGCATTCAGTTATCAAAATCAATCACTTTCAAGTGAAAGTATACAGTGTTGAATTCAACCTTTTTGTTAGCTTGATTCCATGTTTTTATTAACTATATGAATGAACTTATATCATAATAAACGCAATGGATATTGTCAGCCAAGGTTCTAATGTGCATATCTGACGGCAATCAAGCAGCTTAGCGATCCGACTAGGAATAGAAATATTAGCAAAGGCAGCAATTAAAATGATGACAGCTTGTTATGGATTTAGCAAGAACGAAATGTAGTACTAAGTGATCAAAGATTCCCTCCCCCATATCTTATCATGAAGCGCCACGTACCTTATCAACATACTTAATTGTATAATGCTTTATCATTTAAAATGATCCTGTACTAAAATGAATTGTTATCAACATTATGAAACATTTCAATGCAAATTAAAAGTTTCAGTGCCCCTGTATGAAGCCAAAACATATTAAATATTATAAGCTGTACGTTATTTTAGATCCTAGGGTAAAAATATTAATCCAAAGCAAATGACGTTTCGGATTATTACTGGGATGTCTTTGAATTATTCATTTCCCAAAAGCACCGCACATAAATCAGCTGTGCTAGTCATCTTGAACATTAACTCTCATATATTTAGCATATTCCTTCAAGCTGAATATTACCACGAATCAATGTGAAACGATTAACGTATAACATGAAACATAACCTTCAATGCGAGAAAGGTCAAGCTTTGGCTTTAAGATGATGGAGTGCTTGGTGTTATCCGCGACGTTTCATCTTGTATGTTCGGTGGTATTGCCTTGTTGAATGTAACTCAGCAACGATGTTTCCGTCTGTACAATAGATTCATGCATTGGGTGCTTTGTATGCTTGGGCTGCGGCACGGGGCCCTAACCTCTGAAAGTTTGTGTGGAATCGTTGTTTAAAAAACCTTACAAGCATCCGTTAATATTTACACACAAGGTTCTAAGATCGCACAACATAGATGTGACATATGTGTTCAACGACTGGACACGGTTCAGATGAACGTAATCCACTAATATCTGCAGGGAAATACTTGAATGTTTCTGTGCTGTAATTTATCTTTTTTACACATACATTTGAGGGATTTTATTCGTTATTCGAGGATAGTTGTTTCCCTGGCACGGACATTTGCAATATTGATTATGCAGCGTAATATCACCTATAGATAATCCACTTTCACAATCTTTCAATTGTGTACAAATTTTGGGTCTAGCTGCTAAGCACATTCCATCTAATTGAATGAAGCAAAATATATCCAGCAACAGGAGTAAAGGAGTAGTTAG
The DNA here is from genome assembly GCA_034190875.2 of Urechis unicinctus. Classification (NCBI taxonomy): domain Eukaryota; kingdom Metazoa; phylum Annelida; class Polychaeta; order Xenopneusta; family Urechidae; genus Urechis; species Urechis unicinctus. The sequence goes on from CM067344.1 coordinate 17,254,606, forward strand.
TCTTTTATTCCTGTCTGAACAAACTATAGCATGTTTTACTCCTTACAGCTGGTGTTCCTCCTAAATGCTTTACCGACTTATCGTTTGGAGAAAAGGGGGAATTTAGTTATCGATAGCTGCAATAACGGTAAGAAATACAAGGCATCAAATATATACCTTTTGAGTTTTCCGTTGTAATAAGCAGTACACGTCCTACCACCCCGTGGTGTCAGGGGTTATACTACGTAAGACATATCATCTCGCACGTTTTACATCGCTAGTGATCGGCACTACATCGATGGCGCCCCTTTGGCGACCATAAAAGTTTATGACATTACAAAAAAAAAGCCATCGATTTCTATATGAATACCATGGTTCACTGTTTTTGGAGAACATCACCAGGAACGTCATAAAAAGTCTATAGAGTGTAAGGCAGAAATGTTGAGGAACACAAAGAAGTAAGCAGAAATGGGAATTAACGTATACAACTCAACGCTTGGTCACCAGGGAACCTTATTGCGAGACCGCAGTTCTTTGCGACTGTTTCCCTTGTGGCTGGAGTGTTAAGGTCACGTGATCAGCATCTTATGTGTTGTAGAATATCACGAGCGCAGTAACGCGTGGTAGCATAGGGACATTTGTACGAATTCATTTTCCCGATTTAAACCATTTCAAAATCTTGCCGTATCGACATTTAAATATTCTTGTACAAGAAAGCATATTGACTTGTTGATGAAACATTCTGTTAAGGTGGCTGTGCTTGGTGTTTTTGTTAAGAGACTGAGCTTGTTGGATAGTCTTTGATGGGTGGAGGGGTAGTAGTTTAGTAGCGCCTAACAGAGGTTGCCTCCCTTCATAAAAATTGTACAACTGTTAAATAGGCCTATCCTTTCGTCGATACAACGATACATGTCTTCAGTTTTCGTCCACACTATAGCGGGATAGTTTCATTTTGCATTTCAATATACTACCTATAAATTCGGACGAATCCACTTAATTTTGATGAGCCATGGAACAGCTACTGAGATATTAAATCAGTGTAAAATAAGCCGAAATACATAATTATCATAATTTTCAACGCCGATGCCAGCTAATACTGAATGTGTTATTTACGATGGTACACAGTTTTGTTGAAAATTTAGCTCACTAGTTGTGATAATTAAACCCCACATTTCTCCCTACGCCAGTTTCCAGAGTTTGTTTCCCTTTATATTTAGCGGGCTGTCTGCTTGTCTTTTTCATTATTGATGCTCGTCTAACAGATCGTAATGATATGTATGCTTTGCACCTGGTATTCAGTCTAACTCGATCGCCCTCAATCAATTTCCGTTATTTCCCTAATAGTTTACCGTATGTCTGACTAATATTCATGCATACATAAAAACTTGTTCAATGGTATTTTGAGCATATGTTATTAGCTTGGGTCTAAATGCGTCTGATGGTGTTGATTAGCGGACAGAAATTGGCAATGTGTTTCGTAATCTTAATGCCGCTTGCGTTCTGTCACCATAGGAAGTCATGTTGGGAAATTTGGCTGGACTTAGAAATGATTATGTAAATATCGAAGAAATTACTTTTCATGCTGATTTATAAAGTGGCCTATTATTTTAAATGTACTGACAAGTACACACATCGAGCAATAGCACCATGTGTATGTTGTGTCAGCTTTGATTGAAGCCGCATAGCACATTTGATATACGTGTCTGTATTATATAGTGAAATTATTTACATATATTAAATCATTAGATCACACAAATGAAATCTATATTGAAATAATGCAATGATGTGTACCGGATAATGATGTGCGGAGTGAACATCACTGCATTACGCGATCAAAAATTCATTTTTCAATGCTTAAGTGCCGACCACAACCCTCCACTACCTATATTTAGCTTATGGACAGGTTGTTAGGCAACTATTGGTGATGGAGACCTACATAAAGCTATATTTCAACGAGAGAGAATTATTTTGTCACTTTTTATGTGCAAGCGTAAGTTTCACGCTCCAAAATAAAATTTTTGTTAATAATCTTAAAATATAATGCAGTTGCCAAATGTCGTATTCATCAATTCCATCAAAATGGGTCAGCCGACATTAACGCTTACAGACAAATTATATTCAAAACGTGAATTCGATTTGGTGCGAGCCGTTTCGCAGCCGCCATATATGGATGATAGGTCAGATTTTATAATGATACATTTGTATGCATTGGGTGTGGCTCTGAGCAATCTTTGTTGAATGGCAGCAACCAAACATCATCTCAATCATTCGATGCTATGTCAACCTTCGTCGCAGTGACAATCATGTATTTGCATACAAATGTTCATTTACACGATTTCGTACTTTGCTATGATGTAAAGAATTTGCACATTGCAATTTTGTTCCACACAGAGGTAACAAGATAACAAAATCTCAGTAGTAGACATGCTGTGCGTTTGGACGTGTCGATTCGTATATATGCACACTTTGTTCAGTAAATGTTTTATATGTTTTAATTGCGTGCATAAGTGGTTACGTCGTCGGTTACTCCAACATATATTAGTTGTTAAATATATACCCAATTAAGGCGTTTCAAATTTTTGTTACTAGAAAAGTGCAGCAGGGATATATGAGTTATTAATATTTAATTGAATGTCTATCGCTCTTTATGTCGATGTTGTTTTGCAGGGTACGGGCTATATCAAGACAGACGAGGTGGTAACTTTGTCCAATGTTTTCTACTATATAGCCTGCATGAAATACCATGTGCGCTGCTTTAATCTTAAAAATTGCATTCATATTCTTGTGAAGCATGTATGAGGCTGGATTTTTTGAAATGACGATAATCACTAATGCTCTCATTTGGAACCATCTGCTGATGAGCCTGTCATTTAAACTAACCACTTGCGCACATAAGTATCATCCAAGGGTTCTGTTCGTCATGTCCGACAACTTCATATTTGCCTTTTGCGATATAAGGCTTCTCCTCGATTAATTCATCAATCTGTCGCAATGAGAAATGTATGTATGTATAGAAAGGTATCAAGACATGATTATCGCAAGCAATTGATTGATATATCCCGGTGGAACTAACTGATGGCCTACTGACTTATCTCTCAGCTCCTCCCAGATGCTAAGGAAGAGATAAAAGTGCGCTCAACCCGACTTCCAAAGCTAATCGCCGTTGGATGACTAGGCAGTCTTTTGTACCATGCCAGCATAGTCCATAGCATAATTCTTGTGAATCATTTATTCATATGCTCCGCATTGCTACCCTCATTGAGTTGACTAATTGATTACCAAAAAAGGCTATACATGTTTGATAGGAGAAATAAACAACAAGAATGGTTATCGTGAGCGTGTGCAAATAACCTTCCGTTATGCGCACTTACGTGGTCCCCATAAATCGAAAATCAATTAAAGGCATTAACTGCAAAGAATCTATAAAACCAGTGATAAAGTGGATATCATTTTACCTGTGTGGTACTTAAAGGGCAATATCCGGTAATTCGTAAGTTGAATGGCAAGCTTAAGGCTACAATCGATCCGTGCAGGACCATGGAGTCCTGCACGGATCGATTTACCGCAAAGAACCTATAAAACGAATGATAGAGTGAAGATCGTTTTACCTTTGCGGTACTGAAAAGGGCAATATCCGGTAATTCGTTACTGGCAAGCTTACGGCTTCAATCAATCCGTGACGCCCCATGTAGTTGATTAAGTTAGGGTTATATAGGAAGCTAAGACTATTTTAAAATTGAAATGACATGACAATGCGCATTCTTGCAAACCAGTAACTTACTGAAACTCAACAAAACAGCAACGGCATTGATCAATATTCATAATCTGCGTGCAACTCCAACAAAACAGTATTTACAATTGACCAGCCACCGATTTGCACTGACGTGTTCTGGTAATAGCGAATGAGGGAACATTCATGACTTGTGGATAGCCGACAATAACGGCGTGTAGAAGCGATAGATCTAATCTAATCACGTGTGTCACTCTCCGGCAGAACAAAAACGGTATAGATCTGGATATTTATTTAAATAGAAAGTGGGAAAAAAACCGATTTTTAATTCCAACTTGACAGAACATTCAGTTGTTAAGCAACAGATTACCTATTTTCTTGGCTTGTATTTAGTAATAGAAGTATGAAGATCTAACAGTCATTCTGTCCTCCAAGCACAAATTTGCTACCTTTGTACCGATATACATAGTGACCTTAACCATGGTACGCATATATACTATCAATCTTACATGTATACCTGGCAAAACCAGTCTCGGCATCGTCATTGATATATAAAAGCGTTCAAACAATGGTCTTGCTGCCTTGGTGTTAAGGTCTACTATGATATTTAGGAATCATTATTGCCAAATTACAGTAGTCAGCGATATCAAAATTGTGATCAAAGTTTGTTGGTCAATTATCTATGAGTCGTACAATTCCGATAGGAAGCCTCACTAGCCACGAAGAGTATATTCGGTAGCAGTGAAGAGCGCCATTATTATTGTAGGTGTCCAATAAAAAGGAGTTTTACTGACTAGCCGTGTAGTGATGTGATCGAGCTGCGCATATTGTCTGCAATAGCTTTTGCTCCTTATGGTTATGTATCGTACTAGCCCAATTTTGATGCGCATACTGCAGCGTTAAGAATAGGTCACCTGTATACCTCTAGCACTCAATTACCATGTTGCAAGTAGACTAGTCCATTATATGCACTCGATTTGCCCGTGGCTATGCATATAGTAAGAACTGCTTCATATTCTTACAAAAGAAAACAATCATTATATGTAGACTGTTTTATTTGTACGAATATAAATATGCTTTGCTTTGAAACTGTGAATAGACAGATCCTCTAGCCCAACATGCTATTTATTGCACGCAGCTTGCATAATGATCATTCCATAAACACAAGACGTTTGGGGCTTATCATCCGTCCTAGAAGAACGCGCAGGGATTTCGATTGTTTTTCGTTCTTAATTTCATATGACTGAATATAGCATTCGTTTATTAAAATTATCATTACAGGATGAGAATACCATGGCGTAACTATACCACTGCTGAAGCGCTGATATATACCATGGCGTAAATATACCACTGCTGAAGCACTGAGATATACCATGGTGTAACTATGCCACTGCTGAAGCACTGAGATGTACCATGGCGTAACTATACCACTGCTGAAGCGCTGATATATACCATGGCGTCACTATACCACTGCTGCAGCACTGAGATGTACCATGGCGTAACTATACCACTGCTGTAGCACTGAGATGTACCATGGCGTAACTATACCACTGCTGAAGCACTGAGATGTACCATGGCGTAACTATGCCACTGCTGAAGCACTGAGATATACCATGGCGTAACTATGCCACTGCTAAAGCACTGAGATATACCATGGCGAAACTATGCCACTGCTGAAGCACTGAGATATACCATGGCGTAACTATGCCACTGCTGAAGCACTGAGATATACCATGGTGTAACTATACCACTGCGTTTAGGTCAATGTTAGTGTTTATATTACTGTTAAGCAGAAAGCTAGCGAATCGCAGAATTTAAGTAATAATGCATTGGAGTTCACGTACAATATCTAAATTGTTAAAGATGTAACACGATTGGTGCTCGAATTTACTTATGATATCATAAATAGAATAGTGTGGTTTTCATTCACCGAGTAAACGATAACTTGCTTTACGTTAAAAAACCAATGATATGTTGTGAGCCCGAACATGGCACACTTGAACCCATATATCTCTTCATGCACCTCAACCTGTCCCAGTTACGATCTCTCACGTCATATCGCTACTTATGATACTCATCAATATCGACTGCGATGCAGGAGATTTGCGTTTACATTGTGCAAGGCCCTTGCAAACCAATAGTTAATATAGGGAAGTAACTTAAAAGGGAATATTTGGCGAGGCTACTTTAAATTGAAAACAAATAAAACATCATGTACAAATATGGAGGGAGAGCCTTGTCACAATACATCGCCAGCGGAATGCTTTCAGATTAAAGCACTTGTTTGTATTATTCAACTTTTATCACCGCGCAGAGTGCATCCACACCAGCATACCGGCACGGGACAATTAAGCCATGTAACGCGATGGGCTTCGCCATAAACCCTTGGCCGCCCAAAGATAATATCCTCTGCTGAACATGCACAAGTCAATCACGGTGAACCATATTATACCAACATTTCCGTGTTACTATAAGTTTTAGGAAGGATTTTCTCTGTAGGTCTGGATGCACGTCGCTTCGATGTTTATTTGACTGGCCTACTTTGCCAGTGGATCAGTGGCAATGGTCTTAAAAATATGCTGATATATTTGAACCCCATCACATTAAATAGTGACAATGCTGAAATTGGCTGATTTTGAGAGAGGGAAACAAGTAAATGAATTTTGCAAACATTAGGACTTTTTAATAACATAAGTTTTGATGGCCTTAAAAGGCAGGGAGTATAAGTATCTTGAAGTTGCAGAAATTTTATGAAAATTTCTCACTTATTTTAGGCGACTAAATTTATTATCATTATCAATATCAGCTCAGTTCAAATTCAAAGCACGTACAAAGTCCCTAAGTGGCATGGTGACTTGTTATAATTCTTCTTAATGTGTCATTTGTGAAAGGAACGCAGAATTGTGCAGAAGTGCCAGATCTTAACATGGCATGAACACGACCGCAGTTAGAAAGCTTGCAAAAAACGATATTGTTCCTATAGAAGAAAGCGATATCTACTGCATGATATATTTGCGCCTGATGCACATCGAACGGCCAAGTGCGTCTATGGGCAAATGTTCACATAAAATTCAGTAAACAACGGCCATCGACATTAATAAACATCGCACAGATAGATTTGAATTTAAATCTCTCTCACAGCTGCGATCAATAGCCGATACATTAATGATACTAGGTTAAATATGGGTGCTCTTTCTTACCACGATATATCAACACAAATATACACACACACACATACACAAACACACACTTACACACACACACACATACATACATATATATATATATATATAGAAGAGATATATATATATATATAGACATATATATAGATATATATATAGATATATATATATATATATATATATATATAGATATAGAGATAGAGATATATATATATATATATAGAGATAGATAGATATATATATATATATAGAGAGATAGATATATATACATATATCTATCCTCTCTATATATATCTATATATATCTCTCTCTCTATCTCTCTCTATATATATATCTCTCTCTCTCTCTATCTCTATCTATCTCTCTCTCTATCTCTCTCTCTCTATATATATATATATATCTCTATCTCTCTCTCTCTCTCTCTCTCTATATATATATATCTCTATATATATATATATATATATATATATCTCTTCCTATAGTTGGTTTCATGGTACCGTCACCGATTGACTGGCGTTTTTCTCACTCATTTTCATGATCACCGGACAGCTAGTCGGAGTGAACCCTCTTATCGTGTCTCTAAGCTCTATGATGAAAGAGAGTGCACGCATTGCTATTTTTAGTAGTGAAGTGATTGCGACGGAACTGGGTTTTGATTTATTTGGACACAACGGCCAACCCTTCGAGTGTTTGTCACTTCTCGCATCAGTCAAATAACAGGAGACTAATGGCTACTTATACTGCTCCTTTACGGCCTCCTCTCTCATCTACCTGGACAATTTTTGTTGATGTACGTATGTCAGGGCCGCTGTAGCGTAAGCACGAACTAGCTAAAAACCTTCTTAGACCGATGCATTGATGCTTCAACAAGCAACACTTCAACAGCGCATCAAATAGTGCCTGGTGCGTATTGTTGGTAGGTAGCCGATATGTGACAAACATGTCATTTTATGGCTAGTTTGGGGATAGACAATGCGATATCGTGTATCAAAACAGACAACATAGAAGTTCTTGAGCCAGTGGCGAGACTTAACTCAACAGGCCTACGTCATTGATGTAGTGAAACTATTAGCCACAGAAAATTATGCGCATGCAGCAAATAACAAAAAGGCATGTTCTAGAATACAGACAGTATTAAGTGTACTATTATCACTGGTAGACCATGTAAACCAAGCGAGCGTTAAGAGGACACGAGAGCCTTCGATGACAAAACGTATTAATTAAACTCCGTCAGATATGGAATGTGAACAGCACTAGGTTTGTCTAGGTAAACTGATAAGAGTCCTGCATTAATTGAAATATACGCGTCATAAAAACAAAACAATGATGCATCAATATGACAAGAAGTTGAACACGGGGCTTGTTAAATAGCATTCGTTTGATGAGTATTTGTAGAACTATGGCGTACACATAATGCCATCATGATGTACAATTGCTTCGCCAAATTATGATGCACGAGCAAACGGTATTATACGAAGATACTGCTCACATTTGCATGTTGTTGAACAGCTATATATGTCATATGACGGCCATATGGCGCCATGGATAAACTAGGGTGTTACCTCAGTGATCATATTATTCCATCAGTCAGCCGCATTGGTTGATTAAACGACAAAGTCTGACAGCGATATGCATAAATTTCGTGATGGTGACCTAATTATTGCCAGGCACTAAATTACATTTGTTGAACAATAAATATTACTACGTTTACATACACTGGAAAAAGACGAACGTATTAGGTCGGGTATCTTACATAATCTGAAATGGGTTTTTGATGCCAAATACCAATCAAAGAACTAAAAAGCTCCTAAAGCTAGTCGATTATATTTCTTTCAGGGAGTTCACAACCCATTGTCAATAAATGCTTGTGAGAGATGACTCTTACTGCGCGCCGCCTGAATTCCTAACCTAGTAGATCTCTGATGCTGTATGTCTGAACATTATGATAAAGATGGCTATAACGCATGATACTTAGCATTTAGGCTCTTTCAGTGCTTAGACCAAAACACGCGCTCTTACAATAACGTTACGTTTAGTTTCAGTATGCAAAGGTTTTGTAAAACACTGATAAAAGGGATAAGCTTCAATCAAATATGAAGTCTAAGTATGCCAAACATGTTGAAGCATATAAAACAGGTTGATGTGTACTCTACGTGTAAGTAGCAGATGTTTACCACAAGTATGCGAATCAGAATATAAATACAGCAAGCAAGCGCGCAAGGCAAGTAAAATGATCGCATGAATACTACATACTACACTGCACGGGTAAAAAGCAAATGTATATTGCAAATATGGTCAGCGTTACAATAGCCAATATAGGACCACACATGCGTAACAGCAAATGTCGATATCACCTTCTACACGTTTACATAAACAGTAGTATATACAATATCAGTTACGGATTACATACAAGATACTAATCGTGATTCCTCAGATAGCACTTAATGAAGAATGCTCACATATAGCTTATTGTTAGATATAAGCCATTAAACATCACAGACGTGTCTCACGATGTCAAACCACGGAAGTGTTTGGATGAAGCCCTTTATATTTGATAACGCAGTAGTTGAACTTGACAAAGCCTGTTATCTATGTGGAAGGATATCAGCATGTAGGATGTGAAAAAAAGTGACACAAGTGTAATTGTAACAAGCATAAGTTGAAATGATACTTACGTAAATATTTATTAATAATTGAGTTCGTTTTGTAGTTTCCCGTTTCTGGCCATTGAATATTGCCGTAAGCGGTTAGTGTCTCGGCCGTCGTGGAAATGTCGTCGCCAATGTGTAACCCTATCCGCCATATTTGTCAGTGATAATGATTAGAGATATACTGCATTAGTAGTGCGAAATGTACAAATGTTTGTGGTCGCTATCAATCACACATTTTATAGTGCTATGTAACAGTGTGACATAATAAGAACGCACGGCTCTATGTACATGGGCTACAAATGTGCATAGTGTTACTGTCGCGAGCCAATCAACAGCATATGACCTACTGTAAACGCGCAGTCAATATCAAGCTATTAGAAAAGTGTTATCGTCGATATGGGTGCATTGTCAAATGTAAATATATAAATACTTGAGGATGTCCGACAACGCCTCCCATTTTCGCAAGGCGTACGGAACATATAGCATTGCATGGCTTAGTCCGAGCAATATGATTTATGGCAATTGGCTTGCCGGTCAACATCAGAGATCCATCAGCGATCAACACGTTTCTATGCGACGTTTGTTTTGAACAATTCAGAACAAATGTCGCGGCTTGGCGTTTAAGGAAGTGCCTTTGTGTCCATATCAAGTTCTCAACAAGTATCAATGAGACCCAACTCCGTACTCGGCACTCCAACAACGTTTTTCTGACTTTTCTCAGTTGTGATACAAACGCCATGCAAGGACGTGATCTTTTCTACATAGAAAAGAGTACCAATAGTATATCATTTAGTTGTGTTTGCCACTCTGATATTCCTGAATCGGTCACCTTTATTATACTTTTCGTGGGGTAAATTCAAATGACGTTTGATTAGCTAGGTATAGGTGAAAGAAGTTTCAATTATTTCTGTTGTGGTTCACGGATCATGTCGATTCAATTAAAGGGACTGTTTAGACCAACACCTGTAACGAGCAAATAGATCCTTTCTTCGGCTGTTTCCCTTTTTGTTGCTGGCAATTACCCTTTCCTGCTTGTCGCTCTAATTGGTTGCGCAATGATGCACACAATAAGTGAATATTTGATGAAACCTACACCTTATTCTAAGCAGAAGTATACATATCGATAGCACGGAAGTTATAGAGTGTATTCGTGTGGTTCATGGTTCATAACGTAAGCACCGTTATCGATGAAACGATTTATACCGTACACCATTAATATTTCCAGTAAAATGATAATATAGAAACTTTATCAGCATAATTTTCGATCAAGTAAACTTTGCGGCAAAAAATAAAAGAAAACATTTTACGTCTGCGTTAAAACGTAGTAATTATATTGACAAAATGATCCCTGAGAGCCTCTTTAAGCGATAGTTTTTATTTCATCAAATCTCTTATGACTTATCTGTTCAACATATAACGCAATAGCGGGCCCATTTATCTTAACTTAAGCGATAAGCATTCCACTGAAATAAAACGTTGATTACATCACCGAGACGCCTGTATAATTGAAATATCAAGTTTTCGGGCGCTATTGATTGTGAGCATGAATCATATTTTAATCTTACCACGCTTTCCATAATACTGGTATTATTAATTATACCATCTACTCATACGTGTGGGTGAGGTACGATACCAGGCGGTCGATCACACATTATCGTAATAGGTTGTCGCAGCGGGGGTGCATATGTAATCATGGTAAATACATAGAATACAATGCAATAATCGTAGCCATTTGTAAGAGGATTTTGAAAGTAGAGTAGATCTAGCCTATCCCATACACTTACCAAATTAAGCACTGTAAGTTATTTTCCAGCCATGTGTGCGTTAACAAAATTCCAGGATTGATTATCTTTTACGTCCTTCTCCAGCGGAAAGGTTATTTTAGAGCTGTTCATCAAGGCGCTCTTAAAGCGTGGTACGTCGCACTCAAGAGGCAGTCATGATTAATCATGAGCCTCCTTTCTTTGCGCTCATCTGGGAGGTGATAAGCGATGGTTGCAGTATGAGGGAGGGATCTGTGTTAATCATGGCACAAATATCTTCTTGGCTTGATTGAACGATAGTAATAATGACATATATCTGATCGTCAGTCTCGACGGCTATTGACTACAAGCGCCGCGTCACTCTTCGATGGACAGCACAACCGTTTGTCAATATGGCTATTATATATTGCTTTGCTGGATGAATTATTCAAACAACAATAAACAGGAATATGTCGAAGCTCTAGTCCTAGAGGTGGCATCCATGCTCAATGGTTAACACCCACCAAAATGTTATTATGCATATCATTGTGCTATCGAATCATGGTTGTCCCAGAAATGTATAAATGCGATCACAAAGTCTTAATCTGCTGTTCAGGAAAGGCCTTTAATAAATCAGTGGGTGCGGGGAATAATTCATTTCGATTATCCGGCCATTCAGCGAATATAACTTACAATAGAAAGCATTTTGGTGAATGCGTACAGATTAATGAATACAGGTATTCGAAGAACAAGATGCAGAACCCACGAGTAATACTAATGTCTGTGTGTGTGAACGAAGGGGAAGAATGGAGCATGGGGGTGGGGGTGGGTGGTGTTGGTGTCTGATTCTTGAATCCTATGTTGTTTTAGGCACACTTCTGTCACACTCACAGAACAAGTTAGGTCGTACCAAAAAGGGTTACCATTAAGATAAAAATGCGCGTTCATTTTGTAAATATTTTCCCGTTAAACAGCTGTTTCTCGCGACAATGAGAATAGCTGCATCAAATGTGGTTTGCCAAGATTTGATAGGGGTTATATACAACATCAAGGTTCCACTGCCATTATAAGGACTTCCTGAGTATTTCACAATGCCTTAAGTGCACGCTAAGGCAAGATATTTGCTCATTTGGCCAAAACATGACCTCGCTACTTCCTGAAAAAGATTCAGCAATTCTGTAATACACATTCTATAGATAATCTTATTATTTGATGATGAACATCATATACATTTACAATTTTTAACGAGTAATAACTTCCTCTCTCGGACGTAATGCGAATGTATAAAACCAGGCCCTCTTTTGAAAATGGCCCTGTCATAAATGTAGACGGATGCAATTACTCTGGCAATTCTGGCCCATGTTAGCTTCCACTAGGATGCACACTGCAGTTAAATGGGAAGCGTAATACGTTGAGCCATTAATGTGGCTACTCCCATGAATATGCTAATCGTACATCATCGTTGTAATTAAAGCACAATGAATGAAAATGACGAATAATACGGTAGCGACATTGACTATAATTAATGACGTCCAAACAATGCGTTTACATTATATCATAGTAACGAACCCTGCACCACATTAGTGTAATTTCTCTTGCGCTGAATCAAATATCGCTCTTTGTAAGCATTGATGAAGTGAGACAGCTCTTCTTCTCAGTTAGGCATTGGAACTATGATATGAAATTTGCATTTAACCTTGTATTTCTAACGAAGTGAATCGCTATCAACCTTATATGTTAAAATGCTAAAAACAGCAACAAATTTGGATGACAGCTGCTTTCCGTTCACATACAAATCACAAAAGTATTCGATTAAAATCATTCATTTTCGGGTATTACCCATTACCTGATGAAATATCGATTGGATCATCAATTGCATATGAATGCGAGCTTGCCACATTATAATCCATTGATATGGTTAATCCAAATCAGAATGTTGTTTCCATAAACAATAGCATTATCTACACGCCGACGAAAAAGGCTTCAAATGCTTAGTAGGGGTTAATGAATTAAACCGGATTGTTAAATTTCGACTATTAGCAAAAAGGACGATACAAGCGCAATAAATAACACTGTTGATATACCCAAAAGTCTACCGATAGCAAATACATGTGCCACTAGGTCTAACTGATATAGGATATGTCACATACCCAAGTTGTGTCTAACGCGCCTCTATGTGGAAAAAAAGGTAGCCGTCAGAACTTGTGACGAGATATCATGAAATGTATACGTGTTCAACTGATGATGATGATGATATTGATGCTGATGATGATGTAGATGATGATGATTAGAATTATCATGATGATAATGATGATGATTAGAATTATCTTGATGATAATGATGATGGTATTGACGATGATGATCATAAAAATAAATCTGTTGGTCATGATGAAATGGCGTCATGTTATTCTCATATATGCTTTGAAACGTTACTGTCCCCTTCGTTTTATGCACAATTACATTTAACTTAATCTAGCAGGTTATTATTTCATGATACCTTGAGCGATTAATCACACGACGTTTTCATAACATGGGGCAATACATTATGCTCATTGTTGGATAAAAGCGATGACATATTTGATCTGTAATATTTGGCAACAATTGACTCATTAATTTACTTATGGGATTCAATATTGTCTAGAATGCGACAAATACAATCAAGCAACGATTCAAGCCTGCCTGCTTCATTGGGTTCACGTACATGATAAGTCTCTTTGTGAACAAGACCACTGACATTAACATGACTAGAGAAATGAATGTTTTATGCCGAACGTCATATATAACTAACGCATTATTACCAGCAGGGAACCGTCAAGCATCGGAGCTAAACCATCTCGTGGCTCAATCCAATTTAGATCAAGTTTTGATTACTTTGTGGTTATGTGCTTCGTCACCCATTCTTAAAGATTAACATACATTAATAATTGAATATCGGGATGCCACAGTAAAGGAAACTTTCACATGCTTAATTGTTATTCGCATTTGACTTTAATTGTTTTAGCAATGCCACAGATTAAAGGAAACCTGTTATTTTGTCACTTCCAACATATATAAAGCTCTATAAGTGCAAAGCAGGCACCGGAGATCATTGACATTGCGTACAATAGTCTGTCCAACAATTAACGTAATTATGTTAAATCTTTTTGAAAACAGGTCTTAGGTAATTATATGTCTAACATCACGCTTTACTCAGAATAAAACTTCTTTGAGATCGACCGCCATATCGGTGCCTGACGTTGCTTACAACATCGAGGCACCGGAGCACCCCACAAACAATGCCGAAAGAGCATCCTACACAAACCTTATGCGCCTCCATGCACCATAACATAAAAGAGTAACGGCCCACATAATACCCGACATATATAAATATATATATATATATATATATATATATATATATATATATATATATATATATATATATATATATATATATATATATATATATATAAATATATATATATATATATATATATATATATATATATATATATATATATATATATATACAGTTGAGTATGATAAACGTCTCTTATGAATGCCCAGCTTACTTTGGGTGATATCAAATATTCATGCGGATTTCACATACTTTATTATAGCAAGGTCAGGTGCACGATTACCTAGACTGTATGTTTTATGCCGTGTTGTGAACATATTTACGCGAATAAAAGGTAGAAAGAAAAGCTTAACGACTTCCCGAAAATAGCATGGTAATGGTAGGTAGCATCAAAACTGAAACTATATTATCACCTCGTTATGCTAAATTACCTCGGTTGAAATCAGACATATCTTGGATTTTCTGATACGGTCGAGTTTTGCCATTTGCATGCCGTAAAACACATTTTGATGTTAAAATGATAATATATCCACTCGATTGGTCAACCTATACGTGTTCCTTCGAGAGGGCCATACGATAGATATTATTAGGCAAAGACCGCCAGCACCTGGCTGCGGGACACATACTTGTTTTGGCTATTGCATGTGTCTCGCAAAGGTCAAAGACAAAACAAGTGCTGATCTGATTGCGACGACCAAAACAGTTGCCGTGTTTCTCGGGATACTTTCAGTAGTTGTTTCTGATTGGACAATGTCATTTGTTCCAATGATTTGTCGCCATTTTGTTTTTTACCCGCTTTAAAGCTGATTAAACTAAAACTAAAGCATATTCTGCAACACAAACTGTGGAAATGACATTTTCAGAAGCCCACAATCGACACAACAGTTACATGGTGTGATATTGAATTGATTGGGTCATAATAAATACACATTTGATGTTGTATAAATATTATAGAAGACATCATAGAAAACAAGTCCACATCATACCCTGATGAACGGGCGCGCGCACCGAGGCATAGAGATTGAGCATCAGATTTCCACCATGCTGGTTAGCATTTCGACAATTATTGACGTAAACTAGAGAAACATCCTAAAATAAGAGTTTCAAAATATTACAAACCCATTCTGTCATATGTATATAGTGCTATGTGGATGAAATAATAATCCCGTTTCCTATCACAAAACACTTTAAATGAAATACCCCTGGGTGCATAGAGATTGAGTTACATACCATATCGGTGCTTAAAAAGCGCCTGTGATATAACGCAATTTACATAAACTACATTATGTGCCTAAATTATATAACGCAATTAAACTACGTGTGCCTACCGAGTAGTTGTTGGATTTTGTATATTACTTAGGTATTCTATAGTATTCAAGCTGCAATTCAATCCAAAATTTCATTGCAGTCAATAGACTTTAACACTACCGCGGGCAAAAATGTCCCGTAGTCTTTATAATAGATATTTGGTTTTGTAACTGAAAATGGTAACAATATGTGTGACGATTAATAAATAAGCCATGTCATTTTAGTGTATTAATAGCTGTTTAAAAAACATACGTCCTTACATTTCGTATTGCTTACTAAATGTTAACAATATATTGCTATCTAATTGTTACTATGAAAAACCAAACTAGATACATTAAAAGCCGGAGTCTCTAGTGTCTTCGATGAAGATGACTATATATTTCCGTTCTGCAAGGTGGCATACAGCCATGCCTCTTTTCAAGGCCGATGCAGTATTGTCTGCTACATCCCTGTGGTGGTGTTATTTTGATAAAAGAAAATATTATAGCCTATGACTTGTATATTATTCAGATCTAGTATAAAGGTATCTCGAGTAGAGGAAGGAAACAAAAGGTGTGCATAATAAGCAATGTGAATAAATGTTTACAATTCTCCCTGTCTTTCCATATGAGTACGTCGAAGACAGAAGAAGGCTATATATTTAAGCATATATATATATATATATATATATATATATATATATATATATATATATATATATATATATATATATATATATATATATATATATATATATATATATATATATATATATATATAAATGTATATATATATATTTATATATATATATATAATACATATATGTATAAATATATGTGAAGATATATAATTCATATATACATATCATATATATATTCATATATATATATATATAAATATATATATATATATATATATATATATATATATATATATATATATATATATATATATATATCTCTATATATATATATATATATATATATATATATATATACATTTATGTCGTGTTATATATTATATATATATATATATATACACATTTTATGTCGTGTTCCAGAATTTGTTTTCTTTTTGAGCATTCCAAGCTACTTTTGCACACGCTCTTGCTCATCGGATCACGCTTGCCTCTCTGCACCATATTATTCTACTCTTCCACTACTCAGCAATCATCTGTGCTAAATATGGTCGTCCCCGCAATCCAGATCGCGCGCTATCCACACCACTCTGTTTGATTGACGCCGAGTTATCCTATAACCCAAGTAATTATCTGGCCTACATAAAACAGCAAACACGTTGGGGTATTTTTTCACTTCGTTGAACTCCCTTATTTGAATTCTGCCACGCACGGCAAAATGTATTGACTATGAAGCCATATTAAGGACTCGAGTCGCTAATGCTTTAACTATTATAATCATTTCAAACACTTTAAGCAGTGCCGAATCTGTCACAGCAGGCATCAGTGTGGTAGCCATGGTGTCTTACAATCAGATTATCATGCAGAAGCTAGTTGCCAATAGAAACCTTATTACAATATAAATTTACAGCGACATGACATATTCCGGAGCAAAGATGCCTTTAGAAATGAACTTATCTTTCTCCAGAGCTACAATCGATGATACAATACACGTTCGCCAATGCTTACATAAACCGCTAACCTTGTCTGACTGCCGAAAATACTTCAGCCACTTAGAAAGCGTCAAAAGCCCGACGCGTTTCCGGCGAATCGAAAACAGATATTGTCCAACAAAGAGTACACAGATTTTTAGGAGTTAATGCGGTGAGGGTTATTTATGAAGACACCTGCCGATCTTTGATGAAGTGCCTCAGCCTGTACTTAATTTTATATCGAACACACGAAATGACATCACCCCAAAGGATCATTCATTACAGATGGACGTTGCCACAATTAACGAGAGGATTACCCGGGCGCACACAGGTGCACACGGGCGATGAAAGGAAAATAAAATCCAGGCGTATCGCCTTTTTTATACGACAATGTTGTGTACCTGCCACCAGATCTCAGTAACGTAATTAGATTTCCTTGTCAGTTCTACGAGTAGCTCATCAACGGACACATGGTATTGTTTTATAATTGCCGTGGAATTCTCTCGATTTTATTCTTCGACATAGCATGATTATATCAATCCGAAACATCATCAACAAAGACCGTTGAATGTGCCACATTCATTACACTGAATCGATTAACGAATATATCTGTGCTTACCTGGCTCTGTGCTTATAAGTTTTAATGGAGTACGAGTGATGCTATTCGTTAATTATTGGTTCCATAATACATCCTTAAGGTTAATCAGAACATTTTATTAACACATGCAATATTGGGAGTGCCAATGAACACGCATGCTATGGGGCGGTACGTAACAATTATCGCATTTGAAATCTTGTGTTATTAACATAACTACAAGGAATAGTGGGAACAGTTAAAATACAAATGAAACTGTTTCCCCACACCTTAAGTATGCACCACATAGACTGGTGCGTATATTAAAGCCAGAAAGGCTCAAAGCCTGTAATTATACGGTTTTTAGGAGAGGTTGGATTAGGTAATGAACTATATTAAATATTGTAATGTCATACCCTACTTGGTGTCCTTTGTTCATGCTTCACTCCACAGTGGTTACTTGAGGTTTCGAAGATCTGAAAACTGATAGCATTCAAAGTTCTGCCTCTTGTGAATAAATCAATCCTTTTCGTTCATTGTAAAGCGATGCAATATCTGCCTTCAAGTTTGTCATTTCGTTCATGGTCAAATAAAATTCATGATTGTATAACATATTTAGCGACTTTAATGATAAGCACGCTGGCGTAATATGGTACCCAGAGCAAGCCGGTCTGTCAAATACTACAATGAAACGTGACACTGGTGATGGGGGTCGGATGACTGCCACATGTTGGCAGATAGTACTCTCACTGTGACCTCTGATAGAATCCTCGATATGACTCAATCCATATTTTCGATAAATATCACAGAAAAGTCTACCAAAGAAATCAATCTTTTTTATTCTATTTGACCTTGGCAGTGATTCCTGCACACATTGAAAACACTCGTATAAGCGATCTCATGACCTACATGAGTCGGTAGTTATCTGTCATTTACACAAGCTCATTGTCATTTGACAGGTGCATTCTAGCCAAAGGCAAAACACATTAATCAATCAGCGATAACGTGTCAAAGAGGCTAGCATCTAAAGAGCATACCACTAAAGCCGTAATGAATCATCATCGGAAATCTTTGTGAGGTTTTGGCTGCTGGTTGGATTGATACTTATGTGAATACTAGCCGTACAAAAAATACCAGGTACCCAACCAGATGACATGATTATTCATAAAAGCAAAGATATGTGCATAGCATTCAAAGTATCAAATAAGGTATAACATGTACGGTTTGATGCGTCCGAGTTGCAACGGATCTGTTATTTTCACAGTCATTCAATGTGTGGATTATCTTGTTACTGATGTATTACATATATTCATAATGTTCAGTATACGAATATGTAGTTGGTGGTGGAAATAGAGCTTACACTATCCTCTCGTGACGGACTAAAAATCCTTTAATGCATGTTATTTTTGGATTATCAAGTTTAGCTGTGTGACTGGGGTTAAGGCGGATAAACGAGGCCAAAATAGTGCTGTAACTACCTGTTCTTGATAAGTTGGTGCAAACTATTAGTGCAGGAATGACTGGCTGTAACGGATATTAAATATCTCAGCCATCTAAGTTAAGCTTTCTGATTATTTATAATATGTTACTAGTGAAATTAAAATAAAATTGGCGTCAGGATATAAAACTGTGAGGAATAATATGAAGTAAATAAGGATTTCACGGAATACATCAGCGTGTATGACGAAACATTTCCGTCCATCCTATGCAATCCGCAAGCCTGGTAGAAAATTTTGTGTTGCATCGCCATCGGCATTTAGTTACATATCAAAGATGCAGAATGCAAATCCGACAATACAGCAACACACTAGAACTAGATCAAACAGTTCTTCAAGGAAAAGACATACAAAATGTTGAAAAGATCTGTTTTGTATGACACTATTGATTTTCTATATAAATATCGCACACCTTAACATGGCAGAAAACAGATTTTTGTTTTACCTGGGCAGGCATCACTCAACAATTTTGTCACGATTTGGCAATCTATAGAACTCATGAAAAATCATAACAATTGAGATGCGTTATGTGTCGAAACACCATGCACACTGAAAAAACTCAGCCATTCGCTAACCGCAATCTATGTATGGAAAGGCAAGGATATAGGCAGAAATATGGTAGATCACAAGTAATGAGGATGGATATGTTCCCTTTGTCAGAAAAAGAGGGAGAGAAAATAATGATACAGCAGTTTTAGGGCGTAGCTCTAAACTTTGTTTAATCTGTTCTTGAACACATGCTTCAGACGTCTTGCCGTATCTTCTGGTCGCTGCCGATATGCCATTAAAATATGGTAGATCATTTTTACGAAAAGTTGCATAATTAAAGTAGCGTGCTTTTCGTGCTTCCAATTCAACGATTATTGCAAATGTTATCTAAAATTTGAACTAGACGGATCTCAAACTTTTAAGACAATACTCTGCAGGGTTAGAAAATATTACAACTGGAGTGATATATATGCTAGCCAACACAAAAGTTGCAAAATGAGCATTCAAGCTATACAAAATAATCACTTGCACGTAGAAATATACCACTTAAAAGTCTGTTATGCTTTTAGTCATTGTATAAACGAACAAGTATCATTATAAAAGCATTGGCAAAGCAGACTGAAAATGGTGTTCAAGGTTTCAGAGCGCACGTCTGACAGCAAATGAACAGCCAATATGAGTGAATTCTACTCCACACGTTAATATAAATTTTGGGTTATACTGTGAGCAATTGTCTGGAATGTAATTGATGACAATCGGTGTTGCATCCGTTTACATGTAATCAGCTTGGATCCGAACATTATAATATTTGACACTAATTTGACTGCAGCGTTTTGAATTTCCTGTTGTTTTGCTACCTTAGTAATGCACATGTTAACATATATTATATGAATGATGGACTACCTTCATTTTTCGTCCGAGTTAAAACCACTCATATACTGCTGCTTAGGAGTTTTTGTCAAGCCTATACGATAGCCAGAGCTCATCACAAGCTCTTTACTGAATGGTCTATCAGATCCTTGGGTCTAACAATACTCAACACATCAATCAAAAGTAAATGGCTTTCCGTGTTTTGCAGGAATGTCATTGAATCATGGGTGACATTGCCCACAGATCAGAACAATGCAATTTGCGGGCGTCCAGTCTACTGTGCATAGCATAGTCTGTCGAGGCACAACCAACGTCAAATGTGTAACAAAAAACATTCAACATGACTCATAATGCTTAACATACAAACTAGGGCTTCAATATGATGGATTCGTGAAAGTAATGTCTACTACTTTACAAGCATGATTGGGCAATATGTGAGCTGACACGTGATGATTGTTTGATTGTGTTGCCAGCAAAGATATGGTTCGTGAAACTATAATAATTCGTTCGTCGTAAAAAAGTGTCACTAAGAGATTCCGACAAGTACGTGCATATGGAAAGCTAACGAAGTGCACGAAAGAGTCATATTAGCGATCGTACTTGACCTCCTGTCACCCTGGTAGTACTTGAACGCGTTGAGTTATCAATTTCATATATCTGAGCATGTGACTAGCGTTAGGTATTCTTTTAGAGTCCGTAACGCCACAATATTAATCCATGCTCGATATTTGTATATTTGCATACGTTCATGGTGGCGGAAATGCCTTGCCTCTTGGCTCGATATCTCTAAATCACAAACATTTCCATTATCGATTATTAGAGACACGTACAACTATGTAATCTTTAATGCATAGCAGTATGATATCTGAAGTTAAAATGTTGCAATACCTTGTGTCGCAAGATAAAGTAAACTTTGTGCTTGACCTAGTGATCCTACCCTAGTCCTCAGCAGGGACCTGAAACAACCCATAAACTGGAATAATTAGTGATATTACCCAAAATTATTGCTAACATAAACCTGTTTATGCCTATGACTTCACTAGTTTTTAAAATGTAATGCAATGTAATTTAGAACGTGAAATAAACAATGATGTATTGTACAGAATGACCAATCGCATATTTTTGCATATGATCCATCTAGAAGTCTCTGCAATAATTACGTTGTGTTCTGCAGTCACCAAGACCTAATATATACTCTGTTCAATGAACTTATTTCTCTGGCATGGACTTTTATACATAATTTGCTTTGTAAAATGAGATATAAGTGTTTCATACGTTTAGGCAGAGATCTTACTATTGAAAATCGTCCATAAAACATGAATTGCTCTAAGTAGCTGCATTACATTATTTATTCATATTTCGTCTAATTATGCTTTCGTTCCGAAAGTTTGCGTAGTGTTCAACAGTAATGAAAGACTTGAATTCATTTTCTGTTCTTTCCTATGGTTCACTGTTCATCATATGTTTGTTAATAAGATGCTAATTGCTGTGCAATAATTGGCCGGGCCCTTCTTTTAATTGATGAAATACAACGCCGAAACCTCTCTTGTCATCATCTCAACACGCTTAGTTTCTCTGCAATCATACATTTTGTTGATTGCCGTGTGACGCCATGCAGCGGTCTGATTTCGCTTTGCTTGTTTTTGCCCTCAGTTGCGGCATTTGAGCCAACCTTCAAGCAATATTCACAATCCTCCTAGAGTGTCAAATTTTATGCGATCTGGTATCACCTTAAAATGACCTGTATGCGACGTAATTTGCTGTCCACGAAAACTGGTAAATGACTAGCTTAGGGATTTATACGCTCTAAATATGGACAGATTGCATTGATATATATGTATTGCAAGTTTTCGTATGGAATTAACATACCAGGGGTTAATAACAACTGCAGTGAAGGTGATGCTATTGAGCCGGCATCGTCTATTGCGAGGGGCAGCTACGTTGAAAAGCAACGCTTTTCACTTGTTATGGCAATGCGATCGCGTTCAACCTATTTCAGTTATTTCAATACAACAGGTGATAAATCCTAAACTATTTCAAACCTAAAGGCATATGTGTAGATGATTGAAGTACATTTTATTCCGTTTATAATGTGGTCATGTATAGGAATATGCACAACGAACACACTATTTAACGATGCCCTAGTATATTCACATATATTGTAAAAGCAACTAAGATTGGAATAGGTATTTGTATTAATAATTCTATTAATACGTTACCTTGTTATCACAAAGTTGTACACTTCTATCATGCTAAGCTGTACTACGACATCGGCATTGTTTATCGCAGGCCGTTTAGGACGGGATGGATGATGGCAAATACCTCGGCCATTTACAGATATATTCATATGAGATGGAAACATCGATTGGTTTGACTAATGGATATCATCGACCTTATGCGAATTATATATTGAATGAATTCGCAATATTCATCACTCGCAGAAAATGCATTCAGTTGTGCCGGATATCTGCTTATTCAACACAGACCAGATGACAATGTTACCCACTGTTCACATCAATGCGACCAGACTGACATACTATCTGCTCTTCCAGCTGGCAATACAACCATCTCCGGCTAATAATGCGTTTCAACAAAATGTGGCATCTCACCTTACATCACAACCACATTTGTTTTGTGCATTTCTAGCATATCTGGTGACGCATTGACATTTCTGAATCATTTGAAGTGACGACATCTATTAAGGCCCTGGTTAGAAACCATCCATTGCTGAACCTATCAGCTGTAACGTATCATATACGCACATATCATGCAACTGTTCCATCAGCCATGTCCGATCGCTTCCATCTGTCCAGTTCGATATAAAACTTCTCATAGTTTAACTCATGGAAGTGTAGTTTTTAAGAATTTATTCATGGAAAGATATCCAGACGGGATTATCGGAAGTGATTGATGGATCTATCCATATGTAACGAATGGACTACTGGATTTTAAATTACTCCAGGATGCCAAGGAAGAGATCAAGTGCGCTCTGTCCAGCTTACAAAACCAATCGGCCTTCGAGGCATCGGTGCATTGTTCATAGTTTCGGGTAGTTACTCTGTTGGGACCATAATGATGTTATTCTTCAATTTCAACTCATGGTTATCAGCCAAAATGAACAATAAATAGCTGCTTCAACGCACGACCAGATTGTCTGCATATCAACTAGTAATTGTAATAACCTTATCCAGTTTAATCTGACCTCGAATAAATATGACCAATGACCAAGCAGAGGTCCGTTTATTACAAACATATACTGCAGTATTGTATGTGATCTGTAAATATATAGACCACACCTTCGTCCTGAATATATCCGAGCGCCCATGCAATAACTGTGCTGCTTGAACGTTGAATCAGCTTAATGTATAAGGCGCGTGTTGCAATATGCGCCACCTTCAGCAGAACAATACAACGCATAGCAGAATTTATGTAAAGCATTTTCTTCCCTGGCATTTTTCAATAACTCTTTGCTGGGAATATATGCTATTTAAAGGCACATGAAAGATATTGCAAGGATACGTTGGCCGCAGATTCTTATTGAAGGCAATTTACAGCCATCATGTCTGCTTTAGGAATTCGAAATAGTAACGTTCACGAATGATGAAGTAACCATGTACTTGATAATTGAATTAGAAGATCTTATCAGTTTCGAATAAGCAACGACATATTAACACACTAATATGAAGCCGGACACGGCACGAACAGGGACACAAGCTTTAATGCAAACACTGCACTGCCTAGAGCAGGTCAACGATGATTAACTGGCACTCAATCATAAATCTGCGTATGTGGAATGGATATAGAGATATGCTGAAAAAACTTCAGTCAAGAACCCAACATATTATCTGCTAATACACGTTCGTAATTGGATAATAAATGAAATGCTGGCTGTACGATTAAGATAGGGCTATAATTACATTAAGTTCTTTTGAGAAGACGTTTGGCAGCAGAAGCAGCATGTGCATCTGAAGTTTTTGTACCTGGACAATTACTTCAATGTTAGCTGGAAACATACGTAAAGACAAAATCATAAATTATGTTAATGCCATAACGCTTTAATTTAATACAGTGTATTGTATAAGGCACCAGGCATGATCGTGTGGGGTATGTTTTATAATTATATTAGTACTATTTCTTGAAGGGTTTTGTTAGCCGATTGAACTCGCCATGAGAGCGTTAGATATTGAATATATAAGGACTGTATCCCATGCGAAAGCTAATCTGGATCCAGCCCCGATCCTCATCCCACGAGCATACGGAAAATTATGTGATATGTGTCCATGACCATAGATCGCGCCAAGAATAAAACAAACGAGTGATATCATCCACGTCATGTATAGATTATGTGCTATTCGTGTTGCGTGTTAACTGTATATGTCTATCATCCAATTCCAGAAATCTCGAATGTCGAGTTAGAAAGGAATAGCGTGCGATGTCGGAGAAAAAGGAGTATTATGCAGCATGTACAGGAAACCTGATTGACGGTGGTAGCATCTCGGTCAAGATAATGATGTCGAAAGATTTGGTGCTATAACAAATGCAAATGGCTGAGTTCATTAAACATAATCATATACTGAGTTTTAAAAACAATACCGGTCGCTGGTTTCGAAACGTTTTAGTAGATATCAGGCTTTAAACCTTGCAACAAGTATCAATCAACGCTTCAGGTCCGAAACACTCGATAAAGCAAATCGATTCTACATGCAACAACCGACAAATATTTTACCTCTCGTTCTTCCCAAATAGGATACATGATTCGAATCAACTAATTATATCGTTCCTCCATTTAATCACGATTTTACATAAACACATTGATATTAAATCTTTCCCTGGTGCTTGTGGGATCTTGTAAAGTCGTTTAATCAATTGTGTAGCCCTCAATACAACACGCAACCAATGTAAATAGAAATACTAGGCAACATGGGAGACGGAAGGGGCATTTTTTTTTACCATAATTATTAAGAATTCTAACGTCCTTCGCGTGGAACATACTGTGGAAAATCCAATGATCAATATTTGCCTATTATTTTCATGCGTCGTCTTGTGAATGGATACATACCAAACCGCACGTTGTGTGGGATATTCACTTAACCATCCTGTGACATATTGTCACCATGTTGAGCAGCCTTCTGAGAATTGTCGCTTTTAAAGGTTGTTCTTCTCCAACAAATGGAAAAGCCTAACGTATTTGCTGACTGTGGAATGGGACGTGCACCGATATCCTTTGATTAAAAGGAATGTCAGGGGATTGACTGCCGCATCATGAAAAAAATAATATGTGTGTGCCCTTATGTTTTGAAAAACAATTTAGAATTTAGTTATTGGAACAGCAGATTCGTTGATTAAATCCTAATTGAATACAATATCTTTTGTTTGCTCTATACACGATGAAAGGTGAGCGCCTCCCCAGCGTCGTTGATCAAGCTTGAGTAAACGATGACTTTAAGCAAGCTCCGCTTGCCATTCGAATGTTTAACTACAACTTTCAAAGGGCATCATTTATCATGATAAATAGCAGATTTCCGAATATATTCGTTTTCCATATGAAACGACCTATTCCCACCATAAATGGAAAGATTACGTTTTTGGCGTTGCGTATCTAATATCTTCAATTATTGAATCATTCATGTGTAACATTTGTCAATATTCTGTTCACTGGGTGGATATAATATAACTGAGTATTGATAATGTGTGCCATGATGATGAAAGTGATGACGATGACGGTTAGGATCAATCTTATAATGGCCATGTCCATGTGTGTCGCATGAATCGCGCAAAAGACGCTTGAATGAATCTAAAAAGGACAATATATTCATACTTTTATCAAAACTTGACAAAATTTTTAATAAGCTTCAAAAGCACCTGAAAAATTAGCTTGGGAGAGAAATGTGGGCAAACACAGCGCAGTGTGATTACCTGCGCAATAGGCCACCTGGTACAATGTCTTCCTTTTACAACATGCACTTGACGAACTCGACATTGCCATGCAGTGCGAGCCAGATTCCACAAATTACCACCCCATTCACGGTATGCGGTAAGTCCGGATAAGGCCGGGGTTTCGCTCAGGTAATACAGAGCTGGCCCACCGCCTTCTGATAATTCTATTTCGCATTAAGAATAAACAGTTTAATGGCAGAGCATTGGCAGCAAATAACGTGCATTTTCTTCTTCAAACGGAATGGCGCGTAATGATTGTAAAATAATGCAAGGCATTGTGATGTGACGCATTGCAGCATTATTATCTGAAGCATCTGATTAAATCTATCAAAAATGCAGTAATATTTTATGTATTTTTACCATTCATACTACGGTGATGTCCGTCATGAATAGAGCTGCGGCAGGAGGCCGCAAATCGGTACGGTCACATTGCTTTCGGTAGTACATATTAATGTAAAGATACGTATTATTTTATCTTTTTATTTGATTCCAAAGAGGTGGTTTCATATACGACACCAAACAGTCAATACGCCAAATTATTCTGGACTGAGATAATGCACGATGTAGGTTTTGTTTTGTGTTATAAAACAACCAACACGAAAATCAAATTATTCATGAATGGTGGCTACAGTCATATTAATGAAACCGGATTAGCCATTGAGCCCAATGTTTTCTCTATCTCAGGTTTTGACAGCCGGAAATGACACACTGACTTTGACCGTACAGTATGGCTCATTTTAACAAGCTGGGAATCTGCAGCTGCCATGTATGTATCCGAAGTATACACGATTGATGATTATCAGACAGTCATAAAGAAACAAACCTCACAGACAGCAGCAAGTCACAGGCTTAATCAAACGGTCAACTAAGTATTTGCTTGTTGCGCTGTCGATGAGACATTTGTCACTAGCTTTTGATGATGCCATTCAGCAATGCATTAAACTTGACCATAACTTGTAAATATTCGAATTAGATTTGTGCAAGAATGTCGAAACATTGGGACCCAAAGAAATATGCTGATTTTACCTTGTTATTGATAATAAAGCAGTATTTTATTCATCGTGTATATTTCAGTGATATTATTAGTATGTGGTGTTATCAAATGGGCAACCCGTCTTTGACAGTGCAGTAGTGGACCATCATCATGACCGCGTCAACCAATCCTAATATGGCGGATCAGGATAGATCAGTTGCAGCATGACAAGGTGACATAATAACCAGATATACCTCCAGTTTCAATTGAGTGCATCATTTTAAAATGCCATTTAACGCAATGAAGGCAAATCCAGAATCTTATCTCTCTATAGAACGATTAATGTTATGAATGTCTCGAACAAGCACGGTGGCTACAACATTGCGCTGTGAGATTTGTCAGGCAGGTAAATTTTGAGTAGCGAACCTTGATCGACGTACATCAGTCATTCGTGAATGCATGATGACAGTTGAATATTATTTTACCTATGAATGACGTTGAGAGGTACGATCCGAGTATTAAAATTGATGCATGATTTTCAGAACTCAGATCATAATATACGTTGGAAAACAAGGCATCTATTAGGTATTGCAATTTGTAATGGTAATTAGCAATCTCCCACATCTTCTAAAGATGAACCCATCAGCACAGGCAGCTGAGGCCGAAGGGGGATTAAGCAAATATCTCTCAAATTAACAGGTCCCGGACAGATACCTTGCATAAAATAGGTTCACGCTAATTATCAATATTAGGAGGCAGGGTCGTACGCTTGATTATCGCGCGTAGGTGCCATCGTGATAAGTATGTTTTCGCATCGTCACGCGGATGATATTGGGAAAGACACTCGGACGCTCCGCGTCCTCGCGTTCATTCCCCATATCACCCACGTTACCATGCGATAACTAACACATATCCTGGGGATTTGATTCATGTTCTACCCGTGTAATCATACGTGAGGCAGCCGATATATTGTCATGATATTATACGAGCCGTCGGTCAAACCTAGTCGCAAGTGATCCGCAAGTTTACTGAATTGAGATGAAAACTTAGCTTGCATTTCAAGCCGGTTATTCGTTTCTTTTCTTTCGTCACACCGATCTACAATCCCCGCCATAGCTCGCGTACACATCGCATCACCCAAAGAGAGTTATAAAATTGGCCCCCACTCCCCATATTACAGCTGTTAATAATGTGTTCGTACTGACGTTATCGGCCTGTCACGTTGTGGCTGTTAACAGCCTAATTCACTCTGTTCGTTCACTTGGCGGTTTTCACGTGAACAATAACGTATAGGGGTTTTAATCTTGGTGCTGATAATTAGCGATATAATTGAACTAATTAGCGATATACTTGATATAATTTTGCGAGGGAGTATAATTCGTGAAGAACGAGATACCCGCTCCTAATAATGTCAAATCAGTTGAAATTTGTGCTACGATAATAACCTGTTGTGCAATAACATGAATTGTTCTCTATGAATCACACCTGCAGTGCTGCGTTCTTAAATTGGCGTTAGATGATCACCGCATCAATGCAGTAGCAGAACTGAATATTGTAAATAAGGTTGAACATATCCTATAATAATCGTAATTGTGACAATTATTCCACTAAATTGAAATAATGACCCCATTTTCTATGCATAGTGAATATGCATAACGAGGCAAAGGGTGAAGACTGTTAGCTACGATATCTTCTGCATATTACTGCAGGGTCGGATACCACGGAAAATAATAATCACGAAATGGTCGATACTTCAAACGTACGAATGATTTTGCCATTAAAAACCGATATGCTGCGTTTATGGGTCACCTCCATATTTGAAAATATCCATTGTTCATAAAATATTACCATTAGCAAATTGAGTGTTTTTCGTGCGATTGCGAAGTAAACAAACGACTCGGTTATATGCTCCGATTATTCTAATGAGAAACGGCATCGATGGTGGATACCAAATAGAAAGGACCACCTCATGTAAATGGGATGTTTCTTTGAAAGTCGTTACAACTCCCATCACAAATTTCTTAAACGCACAAGTGCAAACTAAGTTGGCGGTGTTGAGAGGTAATCGTCATTAGTACAGTCAATATTGTAAAATGTGTTAGCATTGTTAGTGATTTCAATTCTGAGGGTTACAATACAGCCATCGGTTTTGTGCTAAATGCTTAAATTGGCGTTTGATTATGCTCTTCATACAATAACGAGAACAATGACATTAAATTAGGTCAGTCCTTGCCATACATAACCATGAAGAACGACGAAATCTTACAGGAGGAGCGAAACTGATAGGGTCAACTCGGATTAATACCTTGCTAACAACAAGGCCCACCCTCATCTGATATCAACATAACCATTACCGACGGCTCAATGAGACCAGCGTCACTTTGTTAATTAATTATCCCGTGCTTATAGATGAAAAGGGCAATACATGGATATATTCCTGTTCTATACATTTCTGAAGGATATTATAAAGTAAGTAAGCCAAAATGGCTGCTAAAATGGGAACAATATCACAATGCACCCAGACATTCTAATCGAATATGAATTCTAAAGAGATAAAATGTGATTTTAGCAACTTGCTGATATTGGTATGGTGTTTGATGAGGATGACTGTGATGGTCAAGCAGTGTCACAAATACATCGTATACTTTGAACGCCACCGTTTTCCAGACTAAATTACGAGCCACCATCGCTTGGAGTTATATTCAACGCGAATAACAGTCGGGTTGGGTAAATGACTTTTAAAGGTGCAATAGCTAGTATTTCTAAGGCAAATTGCTTCTCTCAGGTAGAATACAACGGTTTTGAAGTTGCTCTGAGTACATTTAAGAGGTTAGTAGGACATTGTTTAATAATCTTTTTCTTAAAGATCAGGAATGAGCTCGAGTGAGATAGTAGCAGAGCCTGACGAACGGTTGCAAGTGCTCTCTGGCTGTCGTGGCATCATCATTTATGAATAGTGCTCTCTGGCTGTCGTGGCATCATCATTTATGACTAGTGCTCTCTGGCTGTCGCGGCATCATCATTTATGACTAGTTTATTGCACACAATAAGAGGCTAATCAAATCAAATGCTTTATGGGGCATATAATCTTAACCTAAAGTAATATCGGTCGACCGGTTATAGCAACGATCATTGCTTCTCAAAATTGAAACAAACTCAATAGATAATTCAATGTTGTTCTGGTTAAGGGCAGATAAGTCCAGTAAGACCTATGACTTTTATGACATCTGTCTTTTGAAAGAGTTTATCAATTTGTTTTGTACAAAAATGGTACAATTTCAGGAGATAGTTGAATAATTTATTTATTGAAACACATTTAAAACTTACAACACACTCCAGTACAAAGCCTTTCGATTAACTTAAGATCACACACGATGATAATTGACGTCAACTACATGGTCGGCGTTACATGGTATGTATTGGTTATCATATGGTGTGAGGCATTGGGTATAAAGGCGAAGGCGCAGAGCGTTCGAGTGTGATTCTCCATATCACCCTGTTAACCATGCTGTAAGCATACGTTTTGTGTTTGTACTTACACGCGATAATGAAGCTCAAGTTTCCAAGTGAACGCCATGGTAAGAAAAGTACACAATATAAGAAGGCCTCACAAACACGATTCAGACCATAAAGGCAAGTGTAAATATTTATTTCCTTGATTTGTGGTGCGTATTGCCCATCGTGCTACATCAAGCTGAGAAACCATCTCATGCATTTTCATCTGATATTTCATGTGCTGCTAATGAGAGTAAATCAACACTAACGCTTTCAGAGAGCAACTATTTACTTGGAGAACCAAGTGACATGAAATACTGTATGAATGGGAATGAACAAATTCTAATTAGGATTCTCTTGCAATCAAATGGAACGTTTTGAAGAATTTCGAATGAGTTGAAGCATCTTCTTTGTGGATGGCGCAATTACAGCCAATCCAAACGATTTGGATCGCTTTATTATCGAAAATTAGAAGCATTCCTAAATCGAACATAATGTTGTTGTTGATGATGATGATGATGATGATGATGATGATGATGATGATGATGATGATGATGATGATGATGATGATGATGATGATGATGATGATGATGATGATGATGATGATGATGATGATGATAGTGCTAATATATTTGCATAGACGTCGATTCGAAAAATAACAATAAGGGTTTGCCTGGCGCTCGTAATTATCACTTTGCGATCAACTGTGATAACATAATAAAACCCCATTATTGTCACCCTAATATCTGTTGAACACGATTCGGATCAGTTACAAATTATCATGGTCGGCTCAGCATTTCGAATAGATCTCCGTCTATGACGAAATATCCTGATGGAGAGAGCCACACAAAGTAAATCCTGTTATAATGTTAAATGGTGATAGAAAGTGATGGCACAAAACGACGACATAAGCCGACATTAGTACAGCAATGACGAGTCAAATTATGTTGTACTGCAGCTTAGTAGTTGAGTTGCTATCTTGGCACCTCATTATATCATATCACCTATGATCACCAAAAGTTTGAATATTCTTGCTAAACTATTACCTAACTTATGCAGAATATTCATATCCGATAATGACATGATCCGTAAAATTATATTTCCATTGCAAGAGATCAAAGGTGGATGGCGTTCCCCTCGGGCCTGACATAAAATAGACCAATTCGTGAATCAGTTTTATGTCATCTTGGCTTTCAGAATTGAAGCATGCATCAAAAGATTCGTTAGTTGTTACGCCATGGTGTTAGGTCAAGATACGGCGTAGACGTTATTGCCAGAATTGCCGTGTAGTACAACGCGCACCACCATGGTCTCAATGGTATTGCTTTCATACTCACACACACACACGTGTGTGCATGTGTGTGTGTGTGTGTGTGTGTGTGTGTGTGTGTGTGTGTGTGTGTGTGTGTGTGTGTGTGTGTGTGTGTGTGTGTGTGTGTGTGTGTGTGTGTGTGTGTGCGTGTGTGTTTGTGTGTATATTTTTTGTATTGATATATCTTACATCTTATTTTATTAATTTATTGGTTATTGACCAAAGATTTGAGACCGATTTACATTCAAATATATCTGTTGATTAATTTTGGCGGCCGTTTTCATTGAGTTTTATGAGAACATTTGCCCATAGACGCGCTTGGCCGATGTGCAACAGGTGCAAATATATCATGCGGTAGATATCGCTTCTCTTCTATGGTAACAATATCCTTTTTGGACAAGCTGTCTAACTGCGGTCGTGTTCACGCCATGTTAGGATCTGGTACTTCTATACAAGTCGGCGTTCCTTTCAGACATGACATGCTAGAGAGAATTATATCAAGTCACCAGGCACGTGCATCTGGCCCGTGGCATAGCGAGGCGAGTTTTTAGTGTCCATTGTCCCGTTGTTACAGCTATTTTGGATCGACGACATTTGAAGACTAAGGTTTTTTCTACTTTGGCCAAATGTTTGAAAAATTCATTTACTTGTTTCCCTCAAATTCAGCAAATTTCAGCATTGTCACTATATAATGTGATGGTGTTCAAATATATCAGCATATATTTAAGACCATTGCTACTGATCCACTGGCGACGTAGGCCAGTCAGATAAACATACATAAGCTACTCGCATCTAGAACTACAGAGAAAATACTTCCTCAAACTTATTGTAACACGGAAATGTTGATGTAATATGGTTCATATTGATAGACCATATCTCACCGTGATTGACTTGTGCATGCTCAGCAGAGGAAATGATCCTTGCCGAGGGTCTATGGGGAAGCGAAGCGCTTGACAGAAGTAAATTGGCCCGCATTCCGCTGTGGATATATAGTGACAAGACACTCACTCAATATTTGTACAAGATGTTTTCCTTTTTCCATTTATAGTAGCCTTGCCAAAGATTCCCTATAATGTGACTTTCGAATATAGACTAATGGTTTGCAATGGCCTCCCACAATGTGAGCTAAAATCACCTACAACGCATTTCTTCCGTCCGCCAGGTGGTGCTTGCAGTCGTCAATACTGATGAGTATCATAACATAGCCAAGACGTGACGGGTGAGAAGAGCTTAACCTGGAGAGGTTGAGGCGATATATGGGTTGAAGTTTGCTATGTTTGAGCTCAGAACATATCATTAGTTTCTGAGCGTAACGTAAGTGATCGCGTACTCGGTGAATGAAAACTATACTATTCTTATTATGATATCATTGGTAAATTAGAACACCAATCGTGTTATATATTTAACAATCTAGATATTGTACGTCAACTCGCATGCATTATAACTTAAATTCTGCGATTCGTTAGCTATCTGCATAACAGTAATATAGACACTAACATTGCTCGTTGGGCTAGGGGATCGGTCAACTCACTGTTTTTAAGCAATGCATGTTCATATTCGTACCAATAAAATCTACACAAGCAAGAATGAATCTATTATTATCACTGATTTAACAGCCTACATAAATGATTGGGGTTTTTTTGGTAAGAAAGAGTCCTCACTACATGTATAGTCAGAGGAATCGCTTTACAAACAACACGAAAAGCATTAGAAATGATTTTTATGTGAACATGGTACATCAATTCAGTGAATATTTGATTATCAAATTAATAACATTATTAGGATGTATGAAATGACCTATTGCTTAATTCAAAATTACAAGAAGAAAGTCAACATGTTGTTGAACCGTCGTCATCTAGTTTTGTTGAGCTGAGCCCATCAAGATGACAAAACAGTTTGAAATCATACGGCGCGTTTTTGTCGTATGGAAAAATAGGTTACGACACGTATATCTCATCACAACGCATCTATATAAATGGTGCCATCATTTATATCTACATTTCAATGCACATCTACGTTAACGCTTGACTTTCGTCACCCATAGGCGGCGCATTTTTCAGTCTTTTGGAAACCGAAAAAAAACTCACTCCTTACTTCTCATTGTTCCGACAACCAGACGCACAGGCATAATGCACACCAAGAAAATCACAAGACCGTCAAGAAAGAGGAGCAAGTAACATGCTGTAAACCAACCGTGAAGGTTGAAGATGGTGAGGAATGATCGCAAACAGCTCGTGTGACGTCACTGCCCGGGAATGCTCGAATTTTACCGAGCAACATTTGACAGATTCGACGTGGAAAATGAACATTTCAAAATCATTTTTCTTAAAGAAAGAAAAGCTCGCAGTCACTCATTTTGGTTATGGTACTGTTTTAAAAGATGGAACTTTGGACAAATGGAATAAAAAAAATCCTTGTATTTGACCTTTAAACAGTGAAAAAAATTAATTGTCGGCCGCGTAATGCAATGAGTTTCGATATGTCTATTCCGCACATCATTCTCCTGTACACATAATTGCATTATTGTACTATAAATTTCATTTGATTGATGTTATGGATGAAACCATTAATATATATATACATACAGATATATATATTATATATATAGAGAGATATATATATATATATATATATATATATATATATATATATATAGATAGATATATTTATATATATATATATATAGATAAAAATTTATATATATATCTTTATATGTATATACGTATATATATAAATATATACTTAAATAAGTATTTATAATATACATCAGAGGGAAACGTATATATAAAAATCTATCTAGATATATAGGGTATATATATATATATATTCACACAGATACTTTAAATATATATATAAAGGAATCTATAGATAGATATATAGTATATATATATATATATATTCCCACACACATACTGTATATATATACTTTCAACAATATCGAGATATAATATATATATATATATATATATATATATATATATATTGTATATATATATATATATATAGATATAGATAGTATATATATATATATATATATATATATATATATATATATTATTATCCGACAACCAGACGCATAGGCATAATGCACAGAGAAAATCACAAGACCGTCAAGAAAGAGGAGCAAGTAACATATGTAAACATATCGTGAAGGTTGAAGATGGTGAGGAATGATCGCAAACAGCTCGTGTGACGTCACTGCCCGGGAATGCTATATTTTATCGAGCAATATTTGATAGATTCGACGTGGAAAATATACATAGAAATATATTTTTATCTCTCTAAAAGCTCGCAGTACTATTTGGTTATGGTGTGTGTAAAAGTGTACTTTGGACATATGGTAAAAAAATATCCGTGTGTTTGACCTATAAACATGAAAAAAATAATTGTCGGCCGCGTAATGCGAGTGTGACTACTGCTATTCAGTAAACATGATTTTTTGTACACATATTGCATTATATATATGATTTCAGGGATGATTTGATGGATGAATACCAAATGAAAGATCGATACACAGAAAGATATGAGGAGATATATAGAGAGATGATATATATGCTATAGAGAGATAGAGGAAAGGAGAGGTCAATACACTGGCGTCGGTTATAACCGCGAAGTCAAGTCAATACACGCGAAATGCTGCATTTACCTTTATCTTCAAAACTGCAACAGGCTACCATTGGGAAGGTTTGACCGGGATATGAATATTGGTTTCATAGTATCCAAGCAAAAGTCCCAACATGACTTTCTATGTGACGGACAATATGCCTTCACGCATGTACGCATGATATATATAGACATATAGGTAAAAAATATAGCAAACAGCAGGATATTGAATGAGGTTAGACATATAAATAGAAGAGATGCAAGATATATATACATACATACTGCATATCCATCGACAAGCATTATATATATTATCCATATCTATATCTATATATATATATATATATATATATATATATATATATATATATATAAAACATATGTGGTGAAATATATGTTCATATGTATGGATATATGCGTGTGTGTATTAATATCAATAAATATATAACAGATATCGCTTCGGTGTGACTACTGCATCAGTAAACCATGATTTTTTGGCAATATTTATCTCATCTCAAAGCTATTTGATGCCAATAAAACTGCTGCTCGTTACACCAGCCATGAAAGGAAGCGTGCAACATAAATGCCTGACGGCGGTTATACACTGGCGTCCCGCCACGAAGTCAATACACGCGAAATGCTGCATTTACCTTTATCTTCAAAACTGCAACAGGCTACCATTGGGAAGGTTTGACCGGGATATGAATATTGGTTTCATAGTCCAAGCAAAAGTCCCAACATGACTTTCTATGGTGACGGAATATGCCTTCACGCATGTACGCATGAATATATGTAAGACATAAGGTAAAAAATTAAGCAAACAGCAGGAATTGAATGAGGTTAGACTAAATACCAGATGCAAAGCATACATACAACTGCAATCCAATCGACAAGCATTATCAGTCCATAAATCTATGACCTTCAATATCCCCACCAAAAATGTGACAGATTATCACACGGGGGAATGTGATTACCACACTGGTGACTGGATGTGATTTCACACAGGGGAATGTGATTATCACACAGGGGGAATGTGATTATCACACAGGGGGAATGTGATTATCACACAGGGGGAATGTGATTACCACACAGGGGGAATGTGATTATCACACAGGGGGAATGTGATTACCACACAGGGGGAATGTGATTACCACACAGGGGGAATGTGATTATCACACAGGGGGAATGTGATTACCACACAGGGGGAATGTGATTATCACACAGGGGGAATGTGATTACCACAATTAGTGAGCGAAATGTTCAGCTGTAGTGGGTAGCATCGGAATAAACCCAATCAGCATTGGCCGCTCATTTAAGATCTCAGTAGCTGTTCCATGGCCCATCAAAGTTACTCGGATTCGACCGACTTCAGAGGTAGTATTTAACGAGTCCTTATTTAAATGAAAAATCATACTATCCCACTTAAGTGTGGACGAAGGCTGAAGACGTAACAGTTTTCGACGAAAGGCTAGGCCAATTTAATGGCTGTACAACTTTATGAAGGCAGACAACCTCTGTTAGACTTGCGCTACTAAACTACTAACCGTCATACAAGTTATATGCTTTCTAGTACATGAATATTGAAATGTCGAAACGACAAGATTTTGAAATGGTTTAAAACGGGAAAAGTATTTGTTCGTTAGTAGATAGGACGGGGTCATCTTAGAAACAAAATTATTTAATTCGTTCCCTTCCTTATGCAGGATGGCATTCTATCGCTTCTCGCACATACCACCACTGTAAAAACACCAGGTCGAAGCCGTGAATCATTGTGAACCATGAATACCTATAGATCACATTCACGGCGAGGAGAAGTACGGCTGTTGTAAATGGAAAATGGGACCACTGACGTCATGTTTTATGGAGGAGATATTAAAACGTTTTGGCGTGGCGTTTCGCCGTTGAAAAGAGAGGCCCCGCAAAAATGAAAGCGCACTTCAATTCCATAAGATAAAAAAGTATCAATATAAGTCCGTTTGAACCTTAAGAATGCATTCATTTGCCTTTCGTAAATATATCTCTTACCAGAGTGTGGCGTGCATCAGGATATGTTCCTATGCGACCAAGCGTTACTGCGCTCGTGATATTCTACGACTCCTAGGATCATAACCTCGTGACCGGAACACTACAGCCACAAGGGATACAGTCGCAAAGAAATGCAGTCTCGCAATAAGGTTCCCATTTCTACAAGGCTTCTTTGTGATCCTCAACATTGCTGCCTCTCACTCTATAGACTATTTATGACGTTCCTGGTGATGTTCTCCAAAAACAGTGAACCATGGTATTCATATAGAAATCGATGGCCTGTTTTTTGTAATGTCATAAACTTTTATGGTCGCCAAAAGGGCGCCATCGATGTAATGCCGATCAATAGCGATGTTAAAAACGATTTTATTCACAAGCAAAATTATGTCTTTCGTAGTATAACAGCTTACATCACAGGGTGGTAGGACATGTGCTGCTTGTTCCAATCGAAAACTCAGTAGGTATATATTTTATGCCTTGTATTTCTTACCATTATTGCATTTATATTATATTGCTTCATTCACTCAGATGGATTGTGCTTAAATACTATTTGGCAGCTAGATGCACAATTTATACACAATTGAAAGATTGGAATGGTGCATTATGTACTCTTAGTACAACTTAGAGGTGATATTACACAGCATAATCAATATGGCAAACGTCCATGCCAGAGAAACAAAGATTCTCGAATAACGAATACAATTCCCCAAATGTATGCGTAAAAAAGATCAAATTACAGCATAGAAACAGTCAAGTATTTACCGGCAGATATAAGTGGATTACCTTTATCTTAACCGTGTCCAATCGATGAACACATATGTCACATCTATATTGAGCGATCTTAGAATCTTGTGTGTAAATATGAACGGATTCTACTACTTTCTTGAACGTTTTTTTTAATAACGCTTTAACTCAAACTATAAGAGGTTAGTGCCCCGTGTCACAGCCCAAGCATACAAAGCACCCAATGCATGAATCTATTGTACAGACGGAAACATCGTTACTGAGATACATTCAACAAGGATATGCCATCGAACACATCGAGATGAAACGGCGCGGATAACGCCCAGCGCTCCATCATATTAAAGCCAAAGCTTGACTTTCTCGCATTAAAAGGTCATGTTTCATGCTATGCGTTAGTCGTTTCACATTGATTCGTGGTAATATTCAGCTTGAAGGAATATGCTAAATGTAGGAGAGTTAATGTCCAAGAGGACTAGCAAAGCTGATTTATGTGCGGTGCCAATGGGAAATGAATATTTCAAAGACATCCCAGTAATTATCCGAAACGTCGTTTGCTTTGGTTTAATATTTTTACCCTACGATCTGAAATAACGTACAGCTTATAATATTTAATATGTTTTGGCTTCATACAGGGACACTGACAATTTTAATTTGCATTGAAATTTTTCATAATGTTGATAACAATTCACTCTAAATGATAAAGCAATATACAATTAAGTATGTTGGTAAGGTACGTGGCGTTCCATGTTAAGGTTTGTTGGGGTGGGGGGATTTGAATCGTTAATGACTACATTTCGTTCTTACTAAATCCATAACAACGGATGAAACACCATGGCTGTCATCATTTTAGTTGCTGGCTTTGCTCGCATTCCTATTCCTAGTCGGATCGCTAAGCTGCTTGATTGCCGTCAGATATGCACACTAGAACCACACTGAGGATATCCATTGCGTTTACTATGATATACGTTCATACATATAGTAATTAAAAACATGAAATCAAGCTAACAAAAAGGTTGAATTCAACACTGTATACTTTCACTTGAAAGTGATTGATTTTGATAACTTGAATGTTCCAGTGTCATTTTGGCCTTTTGGGGGGCATACTTGCATCTCATTCTCCCACATATTGCTCTTCGTTATTATTCCAATTCGTGAGAGCCGCATCGTCACTGCTGGACATTTATCTTGATATTAATCACAGAAAACTGTGTCTCATTAATCGTTGATGGTGAACTAAGGAAAATGACATAATGAAATTAACTAAGAAATCGCTACAGTTGAATAAGCTTAGCTCCCTGTTATGGGCTCTTTTGCATCTGTTGGCGGTTAGTTAACAGCAGATAACACCGCCTGTAGCTTAATGGTAGTGCATCGGGCGTCTATCACAGCGGCAAGAATTCGCAAGCCGACGAGGACAAGAGGGCTCCGTCCAAGCATAAAAATCGCATCCATCATTCACCGTCGCATTATCGCGTCGTTATTTAGAGGGACTACCCCTCGTTTAATTTCATTATGCCTATGAGATATTCACACTAGTAACAGTCACGAATTGAAAGGTTATAAATGCGGTACAAGAACGTCATATGCTGTCAATTGTCACTTGAATTAGCGTATAACCATGATTAATTAAATTGATTTTTAGCTGCTACGTAAGTTAGTTTTGATGAAATCAATTATGATTGTCACGAAGTAGCCGTCAGTTGTCGCATGAATTGTCAGTCGTACCATATCGTCTATTTGTAACAGATTTTTATTTTTAAACCCTAACATCATAAAGGATTACGACTGATGGTTGAACTGATGATATCCACCTTCATATCGAACCCTCTCTCCGTACATCGGTGTACCGCCCTTCTTGTTCGTGTTCTGGCATGAAGCATGCAGTGTACCGCACAGCAATGACTTTCCAAATACGCAAAGAATCGACGTGTATGCTCATATGCGTGCATTTGATATACACAAATTGCTATTGACAACTGAGGGATATGATAAGCCGTAACAAAATAGTCGTGTTTTGTATTATACTTGACTATTTGTTGTCTGTGCTCAGCATCAATCGTGCACATATTTTCACATCATGTATTGAATGTACTTATTCTATAGCCTCCAAAGTTCGGTGAGATGTGAATGTACCACATTTTTTCTTTCGCGGGCTGTATGTTTGATGATGGGTTCTAAAGAATGTCAATGTCATTTGGCCATCCAAAATTAGCTCATATGTGAAACACGGAAAATGAGCCAACAACGTAAAACTCTGTTCAACTATGAACAATATATTGCATGTCATAATGCAGATGTTCTTCAAATAACTCAATGATATACAATAACAAGTTTCCATTTTGCACCTCTTTGCAACCTCCAAATCTGCCACAAATCAAATGTTATATGACTCAATCGCAAATTCAGGAATGCGCCAACCGCGTTTGATTGCCGTGCAAGGATGGCTTTTAAAGAAAGTTTTATTTCTATATTAATATTATTCTCTACTACCATTCAAATGATATTAAGCATGACAATATTTTTGAAGCACATTACTTTTCAGAGCCCAGTAACTATTCATCTCACGTTACGATGTTGACCGCAAGCAAAACGAAATATGCTAATGGAGATAAGGGTGATGTTGGTAAAGTAGGCCGCGAAACTTTCTGGCTTGCAAAGCATCCACATGGAAGCTGTGGAAGACAATTGACACACAATGCATCATTCAAGACAGGAGTCGAAATTGATTGACAATGTTATGTCAAGGATCGATTGACACTGTCATTTGCCAACTACAAAACGGGAGACTTAAGCGATGTGAAAGGAAGTACAGCGCTTCCCAGCAGACACAGACATTGCAGGAGCAACTTTTACTATTCAGAATTGTTATGATAACAATGATATATCTTATGTGAGCGACGTTCTGGTGTATTTTGTGGATGTGAAAAGGTAAACTATCCGCTTCATTTAA
This sequence comes from Urechis unicinctus, assembly GCA_034190875.2. NCBI lineage: Eukaryota > Metazoa > Annelida > Polychaeta > Xenopneusta > Urechidae > Urechis > Urechis unicinctus. Next base: position 17,296,590 of record CM067344.1, read on the forward strand.
AGATGTCTCAGCACTACATCACGGAGTTGGTCATAATTCAAGCTAGACTGTTAAGTGACTTTGGTTATTGCAGCAATACTGCTCTTTGTAGCAAATCTCTCCTGCTTCTTATTGGGCTCCGCATGATTACCAATTCCATATATTTGAGGATCATATAGGAGTTAGCAGAGCATTTCCTCGCAACCAGTTGCTCACAACATTTCTTCTGTGGCTAGAAATTTCGATTTTGAGAGAGTTGCGGGCAAAAGTTCATTTCGTTGATTCCTGATCACACTGTTAATATTATTCAACTCCACCATGACATTTAGATGCTTCCAAATACCAAGAACTGAATCGCGCGATTCTAAGTAAACGCTGAACTCTCCCAGTGCGCGGGGCACCCTTCATCAACTCCTCAATACAAAAGTAGGATATTGTTGTACACTAAGTTTGATGAAACCTCTATCATGTTAACCACTTGCCAGACATGCTTTAGAGGGTATCACCAAGTCACTATGCTGATAAATGCAAAACCGATGATCTGGGAATCAGTTTGGTTTATGTCGAGTACGTGACCTACTTTACTCGCCAAACATGTTTTGACGATATAAGAAGACACTGGCTTTGTTTGTGGTTAAACAATCACACGAAACAATCATTTCTTAGAGGACGCCACATCATTCTTACCATTGCGTGTGCTCTGGCATCTTTTCGTTCGACGGTAGACAATTGAAGGAACGGTGATAGGCAATGTGTCACGTTTAGTATTCGATTGTTGGGTAGTTTCAAAAATGACTTTGTAGTAAAACATTGTGGGAGAGATGAAGGTCTCTTTATGAGTATTCTTTTTGAAGTGTTTCACAAATTCCAATAGAAATGCAGCCTCATGGCTCTCTTAGGATAGGTCTGATTATCATGTTTGGAGTGTTGGAAATTCACAGCTCCCCAACCGAGCTATTACGTACTGTGATTGGCTGTGAAAGAGCGGGCGGAGTGAATGGGGTTGAGTAAGCCAGCGATGATTCGAGCCCGAGTAGCAAAGGCGACAAGGGCTGCTGTTGGTGTTTGATACTCGGATGACACACAGTGATGCTCGAAATGATCGAGGTGGTGCCTATTCGAGGACAAAGACTACGCAGTTCGTCGAGACAGCAATTGGTTACATTAATAAAACAGTCGACTTTGACGGCCAATCGCTCAATGTACACTTAGGCTAGTCAGATATTTTCTATATGTGTATTAAAAGAAGATATTGAGTTTTTGTCAAGCAGAGATTTGCAAAGGCAATATTAAGAACTTGCATCTGGCGTTTGAAGGTAATCTATCATTTATCTGTAGTGTGAGAAATACTATATTTCTAACTGCAGGCAAAATATTGTGCTTTAGGTACGATATTGTGTGAATCAAACTTTAAATCTCTAGCATATTGGTGATGAATGGAGTCTTTTTGGTAATGGAAACTGGCCTAGATTGTGCAATTGCTATGGGATAGTTCCCAGTGGGGCCCCGCCGGCATCGATCGTACTTCTGTGATACTTATCTTCTTCAAGTGTCAATACGTATAGTACGTTTATAGACTAGATTGCATTACGTAGACATGCAGACATGTCCATTTTTCTTCAAGACCTTAATCACTAACGTTTGTGATCAATGTAAATAGTATGCTCTTATTGTAGAATGGCTATCTTATATCTGGTGGGTATAGGTATCAAATACCTTTCAAGCAATATATTACGTATGCATCATGCATTATCAGCAAACAGCATGCATTGTTCTTGTTGCATATCACTGAGCGGCTCTTAGCGCAACATAACTGAGTGGCTGATTCAAATGCAAGGGTAAACTACGGCAGATTTTCATAGTTAGTAGCATGGGCATATTAAGTATTGTAGTTATATTATCTGGCAGTTGCGCACAACTATTAGATGGAAGCGAGTGTGTCCAGTCTTATGTTAAGTGCAAGGCACAGAGGTGCTTTATTCGTTTTAACGACGAACTAAGGCAATAGGAAAGGATTTCCTCTTTGATTACCAGAATCTATATACAGAATGGCTCGGAAATTTGGGAGATGGTTGTGGAATAGAGCGTGTTGATACCTCGGACATCAATCAACGTTAATGTGTCACACAAAATGAATTCACAGCTCCTTGTTAATCTAGTTCTGCATACCACAGCGAATGAAAATGATATTCCTGCAAGAGGACTTGGTTTTATCAATCTGTAAAGTCATTCATATCAGTGTTTCATCAACCGATGCACCACTTTGCATGCGTCTATTAATTGTCTAGAATAAATTAGTATTCTTTTTTGGATAATCATTACAACGATTGAGCCAATACACTTTGTTAAAACTAATAACAGGCATCTCTATTCCGAGAAGGCAATCGACAAACTCAGCATATTTGGTTTTCTGCTAAACATTTCTGCTATAATCAATTATATTCGCATTCGATTTAGGAAGAAGCCTTTGACGTCAAATCCAGAATAATCGTCCATTTTGCCATAGGACGCAGTCTAAATGACAGCACATTGTCACTGATTCACACCCTCCTCATCTGAACTCGCACCACCAGCGATCTTTCAAAATGACAAAAGATGGTTATGGTACTGAATGAATATATCGCTAGGCATCAATCAACGTCACACAACTAATGAACGAACCATTCAACCGTGGGCCAGATTGCACTTCCAGCGAAGAATACAAAAGATAATTATCGCCAAAGGACCGGATGCTATTTGTTAACCTCCTACTTCACGTGGATGCTGCAAATCAACCGACAGGCGGCGCAGTGTGACCATCATGTAATTAATACGCACTCTGTACCTTGATCACCAACATGGATTACCAGGATATTTTCACTACTCTAATCGCTATAAGGGCTAACACACACACACACACACACACACACACACACACACACACACACACACACACACACACACGCACGGACGCACGCACGCACGCACACGCATACACGCACACACATACACACACGCACACACGCACACACGCACACACACACTCTCTCCATAAAACTTCCGTAGAGCATGCATTACGTATGGCATGACATTGGGATTACCATGTGTCGTTGGTGGAAGTTAACTATTTGCATCCGGCACTTTGACGGTAATTATCTCTTGTTTTTAAGGACTAGCAAACATTTACTGACTGCTTGCTGATAAACATGCAAAATTAAACATGATGAGGAAAATTTTGTGCCAACATAGGAAATGTGCGAAGGTATTAAGTAACTCTTTCTATACCAGAAACGGTTTAGAAAGGAGATGCATTTAACACGAAACCATCCCACAGAAATACAGAAACCTGGACAACGTCCCGCCTTAAAGCTGGGCGTCAGCAAAACAAGAAGGCTTCTCATATTACACCTCTGTGACTTGAAAATGGGAGAGACATGTCAGGTGGTCCTTTTATGCAGACCTAAGAGCTGTGTACATCAACTATCATACACACTTATTGTACATATAGGATAGGAAAAACATAACAAAAACGATTGCAATATTGTGCGTCAATGGTCAGCGCAATACTGCCTTAACTTGGACCTCATTACCCACCTTACATAGACATTTTCAGTCGAGTAATTATGTCTGTATTTCTCCTTATTTTTGACTGGACGTGAAGCATGAGTCACATACGGCACATGATGGTCGTTAGTTGTAACTCGAATCCCAAAACAAACCATGAAATAGCGCGATAACCAACTGCGCCATGGTCGATGCTTTCAGAGTAACTGCATGTGTGTCGCGATTAGCTGCAACGTTTGCCCCCACAACCGCCCCCCCCCCCCCCCTCCCATCGAGCGGAGCCCCTGCTCACTGATGTTACGTTTGAAATAGGCGGGTGCTGCATTCACTTAATGATAAATGAAGCCTCTGGCGTTTCACTACTTAAGCCAATCAGGGTGAATTTGTCATAGGACTATGAATTAAGCTTAAACCACTATGTCTAACGGTATACAGACACGACCGTGGCTTACCTAGAACTCAATACAAATAAACTGAAAAGCTGGTGCCAGTCGACACTGCGCCCTGAAAACCGAGCACACCCTTTATGGTAGGACTACGCAATCTGATCAGGTTCAACGATCCGTGGATATTAAGCGGCTCAAAACTTATGACAAGCACATGGACCAAGATAAATAGCGAACTGTGGTCAATATTGCGTAAAAACTATCAGCGGCGATATAAACTCCAAAACAATTTAGAAGACAACCTCATTGAATGTTTTATAAAGCAGATAAGGTAAGTTAATTATGCGATGAACAGTTGTGATGCAGACGCTGACGTCGTGTGTCAAGGCCAACACTTAGCCGATGCCTACCATAGCAAAAACGCCGCTCACAATAGTCCTTGTGCAACTTATTTTGTTTAAAAATATATTGCAAAAAAGAGCAACATATCTAGAGTCGGGTTTACACAGAACAAAGCGTCCGGCCTAAGCGGGCACGCGCTCGCGCGTATGTATGTGCGTGTGTTTATGAATGAGTGAATGTGTATGAGTGAGCGTGGGTTGAGGGGGGCATGCGCTTTAATGAATATGTATGTGTGCGCAAGTAAGTGTCTGTGAGGTATTGTGAGCGTGTAAAACCAGTGACTAGCAGATGGACCCATTGGGGTGGTGATGATTTTGTTATGCAACCAAGATACCTTGTTTTGGAAAGCGATAAGTTCTCGAGTCAATCAACATCTAATTGATTCGATATATTTAGCGATGGAATGCTAAGCATGTACTACCCTATTTCCCGCTGGTAGAAGCCTGTTTGATCTAGCGGACGCAGTAACGTTCATTTCATCTGATGCCTATCCCCCATTAACAGTGAATAGCCTTATTGGTGCAGTGACAGGTTTGAAACCTAGTTGAGGTCACTGTGCCCATCAGCGACAAATGCCTTATTACTTAGGGATATAGTTGATTGACGTGGTGTAATGTGGTGGAAGACGAGTTAGTTGTAAAACATTCCTGGTTCAAGCTTACTTCTAGTAACGGTAGATGTGCCTTTTATACCGACGGGAAATTATCTAATAAATGTGATAGTGTGTATATTATTGTTGAAACCATTGTAGTCCATTGTATTCTGGGCTGTATTTTAATGCCTTGTTAAATACCTAGTGGCACAGTTATTCACATACCTGTAAGTTGGCATGCGACAAACAATGCACCGCGATAGCAGATCACATTTATAGTAAAAGCAGTAAACATCAGTGCGTGTTATTGAATATGACCCTTTTCTATGATTACTTTGTTATATTTGCCCTTCTACTTGATTGGTTCTGATGAGTCCGCTTTCTTTTGCTTGGTTATATGTCACTGTCCTACACGTTGACACACGACCTCGGTGCAGTAGTCGACACATTTCAATTGGCAGCAGAAAGATTGGATGACAAACCTCTTTCATTCATAGCAAATGGAAATATAGAGAACACTTTGATCTCTGGAATCCTTGGTTTACGCTCAGCATATGTGATGAACCTATATACAGCATGGTCACAACACTGCACTGATATACAGACAGACGACGTGAGTCCAAAAAAGAAGGCTAATATTTAAAGAACATATATAGTTCATATTGATTTCAGATTCCCATTTGCAAGGGTCGTATCAGGTTTCACAAGGTGATGATTATAACATACTTCGTTGGAGAATGCAATCCTTGATTATCAAATAATGCTGATCTGGTTCAACATATGCCGGAAAGTGTATGTTAGAGTGTCCAATACTATGTACAAATGGCGCAGGCGGATTACCCAGTTGGCTCAAATGCTTTTAAATACAAATACTAAATATTGACACTTTCTATTTCATGTGTGTTTTACAGGTGCGGTACATCGCTGTTACGGCCAAACTGCTTCACGTGTACAGCTTACACTGCAACATTCGTAATATAATGGATGCTTTGTATCCTCCAATGAATAATCCGGCAGATGACGATACTGATAACGGAAAATATTATCGAAATAGTCTGTAAGTGTCAATTTATCCCATTTATATATGCAACTGATAAATCCATTGCAGCTTGGATAATTGAACCGTTCATGTCCATCTATATCATCATCACTAGACGGACAAAGGGTTGATCTGGTAGATACTGTGATGAACGGGCCCTGAGAACCAAATGAACCACACGTACTCGGAATAAAACATAGGTAAGAATACCTTAGCCGGCCTAATATTAAAGTTGTTTTCATTTATAAATAACCTCTGTTTATAAGGCAGTCTTTCATAAAAGCGCTGAGTGTTTTGTGGGCTATTACAGTTTTTCATTTGACGACATGCAACTGGTACACTATTTTGAACGCTCTGACGTTGCAACCATATCAAATCACTGATATATCAATGAACTTATCTTCACTTGGAATCTGTTTTCTATGACGCCATACCAGGAAGAATCGCGACAGTGTATCCTGTCGCTATAAGTCATGAAACCAAATAATCAAGTTAGTATGAATACTGTTCTATTTAATTGTGACCATCGAGTGCTGCAAGCTACATTCAACCTTCAGCATTTTGCAAGCTTATGTCTTACCAGTATTTATTAGGGCACAAAGGGCATTGAAGGTTTGATAAAATATCTCCTATCGTGTTGGCTAAATTCTTCACTAAATTCTTCACTGTTGTTTCGATTGCCATTGGCTTTGTGGCATAACAGTGCTGTACTTTATCTGATCAGAGTTACACCGCATAGTTGAAACTCACTCTTGATAAGCATGCACGCCTCCTCATATCCGAAACTTGTCGTCATTGCTTTCTAAAATGTTTGCAGATCACAATTCGGGGTACAAAAGATCTTTAGGCAAGAATATTTGTGTGTTGCACTAGCTACTGTGGATTGCTTTCATGTAAGGGCTAATGTAGCGGCTGCTTGGCAGTGGTTGAGCATTATACACGCGACACGGTTTGGCAGAGCTTCTGTTAGCTACATTGTGAGTTACTGGCAGCACAATAAAATTGTTTGTGATTGCAGATACATAATCTTTTGCAGTCATAGTTTTAAGATCCTGGAAAAGCTGTTTTCTAATTAATACGACGATTGCCTCGTATTACCAGTTAAAGCATAGCTGCATCCAATTGCAAAGTATGCAATTGAGTAGTCATAATTATTAAATGCTACAGGATGCCATTTATTGTAGGCCGTCTCTTATACATTTGCACAGTAAATACAATAATGGCATTGCTCTTTGATGTCAGTGGTGATACCTGTGTCTGCTTCTGGTGAGTCATCTACATAGTAATATAAAAGAGACCAGACATCTTCTATAAATTCGCTTTATAGTTTTTATTGTTCCATAATATTGATGATTGGATATGCCTGCGGATGACGGACCTGCTCGTGATCACAATGAGAAATGACATTGGCTCATCGAACGCCGAATGTTCAATTATAGAACATCTATCCCGAAACATGAATTAACCACGCACTTAAATAAATAAGGGTGTCCAAACGGCGTCGATCCGAAGCATACCTTGTACTTACATATAGAAATAGCAGCTCGCCGATCGGAAACATGTTTTTTGTTTCCTCGTCTACGTGGTCAAGCGTATGTAAAGCAGATTATCTTTCCTGGATAAGTTCGAATGGTGATCGCATTTATTGGGTCTGAATTAATTAATTATTCATCACTACTAATCGTCAGGACAGGCATGATATCTTCTGTAAAAAATATTCGATACGAAATAGTTTGCGTATAAAACCCAGTCCATGCAATCATATTATCAGTGAATTAAGCCTTATGCCACATGGATGAGAAACATTTTTACGTCAAAGGCATCTCGTGTTTCACGCTGTTTCGGGATAACTTTCAGCAATCACACAGACAGACTTACAACACTTGTGGTCGGGTAGCAGCTGATATGCTGGATGATGCCGAGTCACGTCCGTGATATGTTCAGAACGGTATAGTTTCATCGCGCTGCATGATGAACTAAGCCAACTATGTATAATTGTTCTAAATCCGTTCAGCATGCGAGTGCCTCATGGCGCGTGCGAGCTAACATTGATAGCTGCTACGCGTCCATACTCACTGTTCGCCTGTCGCCCAGTTATAATGGTCTTCTATGTTAGTGGCTGCCTGTCCCCGTGGCGTAGTGGTATACTGCTTCGCCTTTCGAACTACAGGTTGTGAGTTTGATACAAGATATTATAACCTCAGTGGTTCCCCGTGACTCGGACGATCACGTTAAATGGCGGTCCCATCTCTAAAAGGGTATAGTTCAATAGTACCGTGCTGGACCCTCGTCCTAGCAGCGTGGGTTTCGCAGCCAAATCTCGGCTAGCCCCTAACAGCCTTCACCATGGAGACAGAGAATACTTGCTCTAAATCCCCACTTATCAAATGTTTTGCGCACAGCAAATTCCTTTGGACTCCATAATGATTGATAGCTAATTCAAATTAAAGCACGCATCACATTACGTTGAAAACACCAGACAATACTATGTATGTAACGAGGCAAATATCATCGACGTTACAATTAATCACATGAAGATCAATGAATGACAATGCCTACACGCGAAACCAGTGCCATCTAACCCAGAATACGTCGTTTAACCAAGTCATTGGTCGACCGTCTACTTTAAATACACGAAATGCAGGTATGCCTAAGATATGGTGGTTTCTAGAACCATGAATTAATGTAAATTAATGTAAATATATATATATATATATATATATATATATATATATATATATATATATATATATATATATATATATATATATATATATATATATATATATATATATATATATATATATATATATATATATATATATATATATATATATATATATATATATATATATATATATATATATATATATCTATATATATATATATATATATCTATATATATATATATATATGCGGTTTTTTTCAAGCTACAAGCGGTAACCCTTCTATTTCGAGAGTGTAAGTGCGTTGGAACAGAAATTCAAAAGGTGTATTACGCTAATGGACTTGCTGCCAAGTTTGAAAGGTTGTGTCATGGTTAGTTGCAGATAAAAGTTGATGTGTTAGGTTTTATGAACTCTAGCATAAAAGGAAAGTTTCACTGACGAAATGTAAGAAGTATTCGTCAATATTTTTGGGACCCCTTTGAAGTGAGGGATATTCTCTTAATAATTGGCTGCTTCTGGCAGCAGATCCGTCCGCGTACATTTAATCCAGAGGTTCTATATTTGGTCCTCGGAAAGAGAATATTGAGTTTCTGTTGAGCAGATATGCACAAAGGCAATTTCCGGATATAGCGTCCCTTGTTTCGATTGCCCTCATTCACATTTCTGTGAGATGAGAGCTGACCTAAAGCTGAGTATTAATGGTATACTCTCACGCGTTGCTTAGTGATTAAAACACTCAATCCAATAGTACAATGGTGAACTGTTAGTTCATTTTGATATAACCGCTTTAAGCTATATTCACACATTCAAGATTTTTACAGCCGTCCTAGGACTATTTCCGATTAAAATTTGTCTTAAGTCTGAATATGGTGGGAAATTCTCAAATTTGTAAAAACATTTAATTAATCACGACAACAATCAGATAGCGTTCAGGAAGCGTCGCGATTTTCGCTTTCTCAATCTGAATCTTATCCAATTTTTATCTTCCGCTTGGTAAAAACCGACCGACTCGATAGCGTCCCGATTCTCTCGAATGCGACAGTAACTGGCCAGTGAACAGACGACGACGGATGTGATTCGTTAGAAATCGGACGCAATCTGGACTCAACCGGCAAGAAACGCTAATGAAAAATTTCTTCAAATCATCCATGACCGAACTTGATAAACGTCTCATCAAACACCATCGTCCAGCGGAGATATTGCATTTCGCATTGCTATATAATCTGGCTATATTGGTAAAGAAACGTTTTTTAAGTGAATATAGTATCAGATGGGTATGTTCTACCGATGGTTATTTCACCAATTCGTGGAACAGAATCATTACTATCTCTCATGCTACGGCTATCTGACATTAAATCAACAAAAGGTGATAGCTGATGGTTACTTTTACAAATAAAATACATATAGGTGTTTATCTACTAGAAATGCTACTGAAATATCCTCAGGTCATTGCACTATGCACAAAAGCAGAATAATTGTGTGTCTTGTCGATTTATGACGACTTTTTTGGAAATATTGGGAACAGGATATTTCCCTTGTTATCCTAGGAAAGAAGTGTGTGTGATGTTGACAGTTATACCAGCGGAGGATCACACATGAGTGACTATTTATCTGGACTGGAATAATGGACGAATTAACATCACTCCAATGTATTCTATATTGCCAGCCATATGCATAATAATCATTCCATTAATACTAAACGCTTAGGGCAAATGATATATCCATTTTGATTCCTTTTTGTCCTCTGATGGATGTAAACCAGTGCCGAGACACTGTGGTGCAGATATTGAATTGTCTTCCATTGGCTGCTTCGTGGACGTTGTGTTCGCTGATATTCCTGCATGGCCAACTATACAATATTATTGAGCTCACTCGGTGAAGTCGTGTGTGGTCAACATTTTATGCCCCATGTGATCAGGTTCATGATAGAATCTGACAGACTGCATATCGGTCCTGCCGAGCAAATGAATCCAAACCAGTAGCCTATTTACTATGTGGTGAGTAAGATATCGGTGGCAGGTCTTGGGTACGACCGTGTTTCAGAACCATACAGGCGGCTACGATAAATCGATTTCAGTTAGTCTCGGCCGGGGTTTGCTAAATCTCCACAAAGCCGGCTGTTAAAACAGCCAAACTTCAATTGATTTCATCATTCTGCAGTAGTCTTGTTGACAGGAGCACGAGGTAACTGATACCAAACAGTAGGTCTGCAAAGTAATCAATTTAGAAAAACATTACTCGATGTCAAAGGAACTGGCGGGACACATGATCCTAATCATTACGCCAGCAAGTGTTCTTAGTGTACACCACTGATGCATTAATATACGTCAGACAAACTCATGACTTAAACATATAGTTTATCGTTCGGAATATTAAACAGGCATATATGTAGTCGATTCTTGAGTAAACAGGCACGCTGCAGCTCAAATGAAGCTAGGGATGTCTTTCGTTTCTGCACATTTAATGGGCGCTCACGATGAAGACAATGTCAAGGAATATGAAATGCGCAATTGTCAAAGTGTTCATTAAGGCCCATAATGACTTTGTTCCTCAAAGCTGGAACCAACTTTCCTAGAACATGAATGACTGCTAAGACCGTAATGGTTCATTACATTACTTATTTATACTCAGTTGCTGTTCTAATCTCCCTTTAAACATGCTTAGCTATTGTTTGTAATTGCATTTTCCCCATAATAATATATCATTTATTTCATGTGACAGAATTTACGAAGTAAAGTTATCTAGTTAACGGTTTTTTAATGCAAACAAAGATGTAGATTCAATTTCGCATATGACCTAGGTAGTAACTTAAACTGGTATTCCTCACATTCGCGCTTAGTCATGCAGTTTTTTCTAACCTACATGTTAATCAATAGTACCAAGAACTCTCCTGGACTGACGTCTAAAAGTTTTTTGCATCATAGCCCACCATGTTTTTTGCTGCTGATGCACGGTGCAGCAAATAGTGTTCACCTGATTCTACGTTTTCCAGGCCCGCGTTAGCTGGCCGCTATGAATCTTATAAGAGATCTAGGAGGTACACTTGTTTCGTCATACCTTTCAAGGGACAACGGTCGAGAAATAATGGGCGGTTTCGGCTAACATAGCGTATATTTGGATTGCTTAGCCTCGAGTATATTGTTAAGTCCATTAATGAGTAGTATTTTGTCATACGATAAAGCTGTTATTGGAATACGCAACTCAACCGTATATTATACTTGCAGCTACTAATATACCATTTTAACAATATGTACTGACACTTCTTATCTTATTTACAATCGGACATGGCATTTTGCACCACTGCTTGATCCATACGCATTAAATCATTAATATGAATCGGCCTGACTATCAAATATATAACGAGTTTAATTCATTAACAGCCCATTTATAGCCATAAAAGTTAGTCATCACCGCAGCAATGCAATTGATCTATTAAACACCTTTCAGTTTACTATAAGGTAACTATTAGGCAATCACTATCTTAAGACATAGCCATTACAGGTTAATCATTTATCCGGTTTGAGAATTATATCCAACTTAATTCCACATCATGTGTGATAAAGTCAATAGCTGTCACAAGACATACCAACTCTCCACTTTCGTGCTGCAATGGACGTTGTTCTTAGCTGGATTATGTGCGGCGTTCATTAATGGCAATGCAGTAGTTCAAAAAGATTATTTATTGCATTTTTCAATTTTTTTATTTGGTGAAATTTGCTTTTGCTTCGAATTTATCTCCAATGATAAGAGCGAAAGAGCACCTTAGATGTAAACATTTACCAAACAGACTCAGTGTGTGGCTTTATGTGACGTGAACCGACCATTTGTCATCTATATTTACATTAGACTGAATGCTTCACTTAAGCACTCCAACTAACTTACTTAAAAGTGAATAGTTGTGTCACTCCGGGTCATATCAGCTTGCTTATATCATGCTGCCTAGATGATTTAGTTATGAGGTCGCTGTGTAAGCATATAAAATACACTTAAAATATGCCGCATATGCCTATGATGCGCTAAAATTATAAAATATGTTAATGAAGCTATTGACTATATCCTATGTTTCTGTTTAAATGTATTGTCATAAGCCAGTCCCTGCCTTCTGCTTGTTCACTTTCTGTTCAAACCCTTGATCAATGTAGATAAATAGACGTGTATTTTGGTCAGCTGGCCTGTATCTGGCATAATTAAATATCACAACTGATGTCCGTTATTCATAACAGATATCTGGTAATCGTGGCCACATATGTTCTCCATATTGAAATATACATATTTCATAACACTTGCATGGGTGATAAAGGAGGCATGGAACTGGGTACTACTCCATAAAAACACGTTGATTTGGCTGTTACCAAAGTTATATGGATATATTGTCTAGAACATTTGGTCCATCTCGTTACTATTCCACTATGCATAAACGTTGTCTATACTCCTTAAGGCTAATGTCATGCCTGTAATAGTGACTAAGCGATACACAGCGAGTAGTTCATAGCTGGAATCAATGGATCCCACGTTGCCTAAGCGACTACAGCTTGCGCTCAATCGTGTGACCCAGCGAATGCTCTTTAAATGATGACAATATTATGATATAATCAACCCTACATATAGAACTAGTCTTTGCGTGACAGCATATGGTATGTAATGTACTGGTCCACTTACATTATATCTCATATGTGCATTTATTTCACTATTTTTGCTTCAATTGTTTAGCCGGTTTCCATGGAGTAGTTAGATGCCTCGCCTTTAGACCTTTAGATTATGGGTTCGATCCAAAGGTGTGAATAATGACTGGTTGCTCGTGACTCAGATGATCATGTTATATGGTGGTTTCATCTCTGAATGGGAATTTATCCATGTGGCAATATGAGACCTTCGGGTACGTGGCGTGGGTTTTTCGGAATTTTGGCAAAGGGATTAGGCGCTGGCACTTAAGGGGGGCTGTCCAAGCATCTCAATCGTTCTCATCCATCACCGTCACGATATCCACTCGTTGTTGAAAGTAACGTAAAAGTCCATCGTTTTGATTCAATGGTTCAACACTAAGTTCTGCCGCTGAACCACTTGAGAGTCATCGAGATAAATGATGTTGCCTAACATTGCATCAAATATAATCGATTCCTGGAAGAACTTCAATCAATACATCACGGCGTTGAGTTTACAAAGCAATGAGTACGGCGATGTGAATCGCACTTGATTTCTTGTTTCTTAACTGCCTTTTTTGTATTGCACTGATCATGGGCCCCCGTAACTATTGTTTATGTTTGCTGTGACAACTGAGCAGATTATTAATAATCAATTAAACCTTTATATCAGAATGTAAATTACCAATAAAAGGATAGTGAAATCTGGGGTAGACATGCTAATCATCAATTAATGTAACTCTCTTCTCTTCCTGACCAGATATTCAATTCCTTGCACGCATGCTACAATTTCAAATTAAGCAGCGTATGGTATGATACTTTGTTAGTCCAATCTCTTGCCGTCGATGTTTCACAGAGGATAAATTAACACAGTGTGCATCGTGACATTTAAGACATAGCCTCCATTTATTACTACAACCATATTACTCAAGGTATTTTAACAAATCTGCAACTATATGATTACTAGCCGACTGCCCGGGATTGTCCAGACTGATATGTAGTTATACATGACCTAAACTGATTGTTAATGCAGGAATATTCGACCTTGCTAGTGTGTTACCGTTTCCCGTGTTCCCCGCCGTCAACCCACTCTTATCGCCATCGCTACTCAACCCGGATCCCCGCCGAGACCGTTGGAAATGGTTTTCCCATTACGATTAATGCTGTCTGATGTATAATGCATAGCAGTAAATATTTGAACTAGAAGAGAGGTTTCGAGTTCAAGGAAACAATCGTGCACACAAACATTTTCTGTCGAAAATCTGCATATGTAGACAGCTGGTTTCAAACAACCAAGGCCGACGTGTATTCAGGTATAGAAATTAACCAATTGACGCTGGGTAGCAACTGGAATCTATATCTCCTGTCCTATAACAAGTGGTGAGTGTCAGAAAAAGTGGCTCAATTGTTCTTCATTTCATATCAACGACCGTAAACGTAGTTGACCGTCGGTGTGACACATAACCGAGACATTCGTTTCACACATTAATACTTGATAAGTATCCATGAAGTGAACGCAGCTGGATGGACGCCATTGGATACAATATGCCTCGCTACTTGGCATAATACTGTTGGTTTCTTTACCTCTTTATCCTACTTATAGGCGTTCGAGTTGTTGTCACACACCTATGAACAAGCTGATTTTGTCAATACCACAATGTGGTGCATGTTTTTCCATGTGATAAACAATAAAAAAAAAATTTAAACATTAAAATATCAGTCAATTTTTTAACTCCGTCATTTGAGAAATTTTACACAAATACACCCATTGAATTAAAATTGACAATATTTGCTATATTTGAATCACATGTAAGCGCATTTGCGACAACGGCTCCGTGCTTATAATCAATAAAGACTTATAGGTAACGATGTCAGTAACCAGTACCATGATCGTTCAGCAGTTTTAGTTCATGAGTACTCAAATATAGTTCATTCCACTATGCCAGATGGCAGTTGCGGTATTTAGTAACAACGACAAGATTTTATGTATGATACAGCAGCGAATTCACAAGTGATAAACGTGGCCCGCATAAGTGACCGCAGTGCAACAATAAACGCGTGACTGCAATTATCGTTAGCGTCACTTTTCGTATACTCGTCACTTTAGCAGCATTCCCTTCCTTTCAGTCATCATCAACTTGCAATGCATCTTACTTAGAAATGACATAGACATTGAGATGACGGGCTCTGAATTTTATAATAGAGCGAGGTGGATACGGTTGAAGTGAAACTAGGTAGCAACGTGCTCAAACATATTATAACAGGTCATTAACTAAGCCTTTGCCATTTCCAATGACACTTTACACGCACTCGCATCTAGTAACGATCATGTGATATCCAATGCCATCAGTCACGATATGTTTTTATTTCGCTACAAGCACGACGACATTGAAAGAGTTAGTGCCACTCTCCGATAAATGAAGCATTGTTTACTTGTGCAAACAATGTAGTGTGCACGTGAAGACGAGCAAGAAGACGCACTTAACATCATTGAATATTATAAAGGATGGTATAGGCTCCCTTGAATCTATGGCTGTGGTATCGTTTATTACTTTTGCAACCTAGTTATTACTGCTTAACAGTTCCTCAAGCGTATGGTGCCACTTGCGGAAATTAACCTTAATCATATAACGCGGTTATAAAATTATGTAATACCTGTCATCGAGAGGTCGCCATGCATGTTTCAGTGTCATCATCGGTTACTCATATAACAGCAGCATGTCACTATCAACTCCGATCTGATAATCTGAGACCAGGCATCAATTATGTTAGGTGCACATATCAGATGTGAACTAGGATGCTTCAAGTTATTTTTTTCGCCCCCTATTTAAACGCCAATATTCACAATCTTTTGTACGAGAAGAATTAACGAATCATGACTACGCTATTCTCCCATTAGCTCTGATTGTAGAAACCAAACAATTACGAGTGTGACGAGTGGTGAAGAGAAATATGCAATTTTACTGAAAACTTCCTCTCCGTGTAATAAATTTAAACAGCCAGATCAAGCACTGGGAAATGATGCGTTGCCATGCTGACACTTGCCTTAGACCCGTGTGTTTATAACGGAAACGAAATATGGTGTTTCACTTTCAATGGACTGCGCGTAATCTGAGTGACAGTAACTATAGTTTCTCGTTTAACATGCAAAAATATGGATCATCAGTTACTCCAAACAAAGTCACGGTATATGGAATGCAACAAATGACGAAATATTTATCCCGACGTTAGTCCATGGTGGTCATCAAATGCCATGCAGTGCGATGATTAGTAACGGGTTTTCCGATGGCGTTTTATTCATGAATTTGACTTTGGTCGTAAAGATGATGAATGCATGATGGACCCTGCCAATATATGCTCCGGCGGGACTATGTACATTATGTACGCAGTTCCAATCACAGGGAACGTTTTTTCCGTGCTCATCTAACGGTATCATCAAGAACAGCAGATATATCGTCAAACAGTGCAATACATGAAACAACACTCAAGTTAAATAATATATTGCTGGTGAAATGGAAACGAACTATAATATTAAATTCCCAACTACTTGTGGAAATGATAGCCGAATAGTCGAGTCTAATTGATGAACCCGAATGATTCGGGACATCTGTAAAGTGAGATTTCTTAATTTGACTGTCGCGATAAACAGCACAAATAAAGCCATTCGACATCCCAATACAAAAGCGGGCTATAATACCAGGAAATGAAGCGATGGCGTAAGTCTAGTTGGTCTGGTCACAACCCATTTTCATATTTTGTGTCAGCCAATTACGAAGGCTCTAATGCCAATAAATTACCAATAATGTTGTGCTCACAAACCAATGAAGCATAACAAGCTGAACAATTTGTCATACAGTATGTGAGACTGACATGAGAGCCTGCAGTGTATTTTGCCATTGTATAGCCCTTGTATTTGAATGTTGCAAGAGAACATAATTTATCATTTAGAAGTGCTGCACTAGATGATATCAATGGAATAATCGATTGCCTCTGAAATGTTTATGAAGAGGGCTGACAATTTGCGGAAAGTGTTTAAACCTGGCATAGACATCTAAATTGTTACTATACTGTTCGACCAAACGAAATGAAGCATTTGGAAGTTGTTTATGTTTTATTACAGTGGCCAATGTATTATTCTCTATGGCAACCAAATTCCCACTTTGCTCGTTACCTTACTATGCAAATTTTGATTAATGTGATTATTTAAGTCCTACATGGCATTTATTTTGATTGATTAGTCTTTATAAAAAAGCTACTTACCATCGCTGCCAATAAAAAAATGCTAACAACATGCTACCAACATGCCATGCCACTAGGACATTATGACGTCAAACGTACTATAAAGGTTGAGAACAATTCGTTCATTGGCCACGTTTTGCACGTCAACAACGTTTAAATAACAATGATTTTGTGATTTTTGTAGTGTTTTTTGGGTGCCTGGTCTGGGCAACGGGTATGTGCCAAGTGGGAGATTGCATTTGCGCGTAGCTACCCAAGCATCACAATTATCTTCATTCATCACTGTCGCGATATCACTTAATTGTTGCAAGTGATGTAAAGCCTTAATATTACCATTGCCTTATCGATCCAAAACCCTTCACTGATACTCAGTAACTACCGGCGAGTTGTCGGCTATTTCCTAAAATAACACGATTTATTAATTGTCCATATAGAATGCGATTCATTCCAGATACAGCAAAATTGTATTCGCTATCCTTTGGGCACTAACAAATCAAAGGTAATTTCTAGCTTTGACATACCCGTACAATCAGAAGGCTCAGGAGCTGGCGGCATGTAAGAACAACCCTTTGTATTAAAAGAGATTCATGGCCAGCAAAGCTGTCTTTGGGACTGCCCTAATATCATTGTAGGTTTAATGGGAAGGTATCAAGTAAGGAAATGAGGCATTTCCACTGTTGAATAGCATTTTACAATGCATTGTCACAGTAAAATTACTAAACAGCTTTTTATGGATGATTTGCTAGCCTTGAGAATAAATCATTGCATACAATAACTGTGGAACGGATTAATGGGAACGATAATGCCTTTACCTACAATCGGTTCCGACAATAGTAGGCAATACCTTAGTAGCCATATGGCGTTACAATATATATATATCGATATATATATATATATAAATATATATTTATATGTAAATATATATATATATACATATATATATTTATATATATATGCATATAAATTTTATATATATATATATAATGTAAATATATATATATATATATATATATATATATATATATATATATATATATATATATATATATATATATATATATATAGCGCTTAGCGCATCTACTACTTTCTTCTGGTAGGCTTGTGCTGTGATAAAAAGAAAACTAACTAATCTCATAGCTTAGGTCGCAATAATACAATACTATAATGAAAGAGGACTGGATGCTATTTATCAAGCAAAATAATTCGTACAATTTGTTCTCAAAAATACGAGATCCCACTTTTTAAGGCTAATGCCGTGCAGCACTCGATAGAAATTCAAGTCGAGAAAGACGTTTAATACGTTACACATAATTCAGAAGTCACTTCGAAGCATCATTATTTGCATAGCATGTTTTCAATTATACGCAGTTTGGCTGCTGTACCTGATCTGATTCCTGAACCATTGATGTAGCAAGTAAAAATGGATGGATATGAAGTTGAGTATCTCATAAGTAGCTAGGCATATCAAGACCACCAACAGGCAACACCTAACGCAGTCTGGGCACCATCAAAAACAGTCATATACGATGACAAAAGCCTCGGGATATAAGAACACATGTGCGATGCCGAAGGACTAGGTACCATAGAAACATAGTCAATTCTTGATGATGTGTATGGTATTCATAAATCATAGTCTAGTTACCTTTAATTAGATCAATAATGCAACTATTGACACGACGATGTTATTAATCGTATATTTATGTCAATTCACATGAAAGGTGATTGATACTGAATATGACGCAATATTTAAGAAAGTCAACATTTGTATCCAATAATACAGTCTACATAATGTGTTCTATTATGGTATTTGATTCTATCAATTTGGTTGGTAAATTTGGCGTCAAGTTTAAATTCATTTTATGAGCTTCATAAAAAAGCTATCAGCTTAGATTATCTAAATGATATCTTGGGGAAAGTAGAAGCAGGATAAATGCATGGCATGGCATATTCAAGTGCACCATCAATAAATGATGCGACCTGTTTCAGCTTAATAGATTGGCAATGATGTGCTTTTACTCGAACCACTTCAAGTAAATAGCGGGAATAATGCAGCTTATGCATTCTTTACACTATCTTGGTTCTCTGGAACTCTCCATCTACATAATGGAATTGCACATTGTTTTGTTCTTTACACTTCTTTGGTTCAGGTAACATACGTTATTATTCTCACATCCCCTCTCTAATAATGTTAATGACACCGTCACTAAATTTCGGCTGTGGTCTCTCTGTGTCGAATTTAACATTGCGATCCCGAAAGTTATCGACCTTACATTGTGTTTGCCAGCTGAAGTGCCCCTGTGTGTTGGTCTGGTAAGATGGTTATTATTCTTTAATTAATTATTCAGTTTGCTCCACACCGCTTTTACAGGATGGCCGGGACTTTCACTGTTTCTAATGCTGTCAAGGACATGGATCTCGCTGTTATGGGATGTGTTAACACAGTTCAAAATTCAGATGAGACAAAGTTCAGGTAATAGTCCGAATTCCAGATAATACTTTCTGATGGTTTGTGTTATCCTTTCATTACACTCAAATGTCAGCAAAGCACTCAATGAAATATATATCCTCCTTCAAAAGTGATTACCCTCGTTCATTGTGCATGAACATGGAAATAACCTGTTGGTTTACTCATGAGCAAACACACAGTAGATAATACGAAAGTTCCAATTGTTGAATAGAAGAGGGATTGGGTTTGTTTTGTCCATAATTAAAGCATATATACTTGATAATATATATTATATGTGAATAAGCCAATAGCCAACAGATTAAGCCTGATTAACCATGATAATTTTGCACATGCGACACTTCTCAGCCATCCGTTGTCAACAAATGGTTAGGTTTGGATTCGTAAAAGGTATATTAACTAATGTCAAATAATAATCATCCCATTAGTTGACAATGTATTTGGTAAGGGTCTCATTGGGGCAGGGTGTTTTCTCGTTATATAACTTGACAAAGGTACGACCAATGGTAACTTCATGAAGCCACTTTTGCTGAGTACTCGCAAACGGCGTCATCATTTAACCACAATAGTTAAATTGAAACCATTTGTATATATCTAAGTTGACTTATAAATGTCAATGCCTTGTGATATTAGTGGTCACTGATTTGTCATAAAAACAGTAAACTATTCACATAAATCACGGTAGCTCTCGCTCTTGAACCTACTTTGCAGTTAAACGCCCGACAAAGTATTACAAATGCGAATTTACAATTGTGAGCAATATGGTTTCTCATGGACATCATGAAGCGTGTTCGTAATACGCAGAGTTAGTTTCTCTACGATATCGCTGGAATAGTAACACCAGATTATCCGATATAATCAGTCTGATCGCTGTTCAGTCAAGATAAGCTGCCGTCGATCAATATCATGCGTACATTTAACATTTTCAATCACCAAGGATAACGCAATATGGTTGCAAATCTCTTATAAATCAGTTTAGCATACATTCACAGACGCGACAACCGTCCCTTTCCGTTCCTCGTCATTTGAAATAAAGCGCAATCATATTATTAATCGATGCAACTCTAAGTTTTGAAATATCGTATTACAGACTGATTAATGTTTCCTTAAACATTCAATTAAATTAGATAAACAAACATGTCTAACTTTTGATAATCTCTAAGAATTTATTTCAAACCGATTTGAGGCGGTCACAATATCTACATCATTTTATTATGCTGAGGGAGTGTACACTTAGTAAACGAGCATTATATATATATATATATATATATATATATATATATATATATATATATATATATATATATATATATATATATATATATATATATATATATATATATATATATATATATATATATATATATATATATATATATATATATATATATATATATTTGCACCTTCTCTTGACAAATACTGATAAAAAAGTCTTATCATCATCAATATCATTTGATAATGCCAATCTCGTCCCTCATTACGTTTGGGTGTTTCTCAGCAATATACATGACAAAGAAAAAGCATCCTTACATTACGTTGTCTCGTTCAGAAATGCTAAAATATAACGAAGATTATACACCTGTTAGATATTAAAAATATATATATATATATATATATTTATATATATCTATGTATATGTCTATATGTATATTTATATATATATGTACATATATGTATATATATATATATATGTATATATATGTTATATATATGTATATATATATATATATATATATATATATATATCTAGATATATTATATAGATCTATATATATATATATATATATATATATATATATATATATATATATATATATATATATATATAAACACTTACACTTATAAATATACACATATTGTGTATATATACCAGCTTTGATTGCACGGTGACATCCGGTGCACATTGTCGCTGAGACGAAAAGATAGATTTGGGGCGATCAAATACATATGGTTTCGCATCGGTTGTTTTGCTTTTTATGCTCATTCGGACCCTGGTATTTCAGCAGTTTCAATCATTGCCATTAACTGCTTATTTATCAATCCCATAGCACTGTACGTGCAAGTGATATATGACAAACCAAGCTCTCAAAATGCCTGTGTAGATCATTGTTTCTGATACAGTTCTTATCTGATGACTATTACGTTTTTAAATGGTTTCCTCTTGGTTTTATTGCCATTATTTACCCTGTCATCCTTTTGTGATGTAGACAATGTATCGCGCTCGTAGTTTGAATGCAAGGTCGAAGATTACCCAACATATCAAATTGATCCAGCATTCTCCTAGGACTATTCATTTGTCAATATCTCCAGCAATTTATTCGAGATGATTTTCATTCATGCATAGATGGTCACAGTCTCTAGAACCAGATTTACCAGTCAGTTTTGGTCTCACTACTCGCTATGTTAAAATCGGGATGATTCTCTCCATAATCTTGAAATTATTAATAGTTTATAAAATACGGCATTTGTTTTTGATAGATTCAGCATTGCCGGACTAATACGCTTTTAATTGGATGTTTTCTTACAACGATGCAGATATGAATTAATGCACTTGCTTTCGCCCCGGATTCACGAGATAAAATATACGTCACCCGTACAATTCAAGTGTTCCTTTTAAAAGCTACAAGGAAGAAGTTATATTAGGCCGAAACCTGAAAATTCCATGGCATCTTTTGCTATTTTATATCGCCTGAAAAACCACATAGTAGGCATTGCTTTTTCTTACCTGATTGCTTACTGGCTATAAGAACAACTATTTAACTCTATTACTGCTTGCTGTATGCAATTTGGTCTCTTTTACAATCATCATCAGGACGTTCAGCTGCCACACATCAAAATCATCCACGACAGAGCTTTGCTGGGTTATATTTATGAGTTCTGAAAACTAGTAAAATGAGGGTAGGCCCTCGTAAAGTGACTTTCATTTATGCAGGAACGTGACGCATCAAACGATGCT
>CM067344.1:17319598-17337981 GCA_034190875.2 Urechis unicinctus
ACAGAGGTGCTAAGTCTGCTTTTACGATGAAAATAATGTGTCGCACAAGATGAATTCACAGCCCGTTGATAATCTAGTTTTGTAAACCACCTCAGATGCAAATGATATTCCTGCAAGAGGTTCTGGTTTCACAAACTGTAAAGTCATTCATATCAGTGTTCCATCAACCGCTGTATAATAAATTAGCATTCTTTTTTGAAAAATCATTATCGTGATTAAACTAACACTCTTTGTTCAAACTAATCAAAGGAATCTCTATTCCGAGAAGGCATTCGACACACTCAGGATATTTGGTAACCTGCTGAAGATACATATTTGAATCAATTATATTCGCTTTAGATTTCGGAAAATGTCTGTGACTCAAATCCAGAATAATCGTCCATTTAGCCATCGGACGCTCCTTATTTTTGACGGGACGTGAAGCATATACGCACATGATGGTCATTAGTTGTAACTCGAAGCAATGAAAAACTGCGCCATTGTCGATGCTTCTCAGTAACTGTGTGTGTCACGATAAGCTGCAACCTGAGCCCCAACAACCGCCCTCTCCCATCAAGCGGAACCCCTTGCTCGCTGATGTTACGTTTGAAGTAAGCCGGCGCTGCATCACTTAATGATAAATGAAGCCAGTGGCATTTCCCTACTTTAACCAATCAGGGAGAATTTGTCATGGGACAATGAATTTAGCTTAAACCACTATATCGAACGGTATACAGACACGACCATGGCTGGCCTAGAACTTAATGCAAATAAACAGAAAACTGATTTCAGCCGACACTGTACCCTGAAAATCGTTGACGTCTTGTGTCAAGGCCAAGATGAAACCGATGCCTACCAAGGCGTAAAACGACGCTCACACATATACACACACCCATGTGTGTTTTACAGGTGCGGTACATTGCTGTTACGGCGAACTGCTTCACGTGTACAGCTTACACTGCAACATTCGTAATATAATGGATGCTTTGTATCCTCCAATGAATAATCCGGCAGATGACGATACTGATAACGGAAAATATTATCGAAATAGTCTGTAAGTGTCAATTTATCCCATTTTTATATACAGCTGATAAATCCATTGCAGCTTGAATAATTTAAGCTTTCAAGTCCATCTATATCATCATCACTAAACGGGCACCGGGAACGAATCTCTCGAAGAACACGAATTGGTATTACAGCAAGTGAAAGGTTTAATGTTTGAAAACACTATTGATCTGCTATCGCCAAATGTTGAAGTCTGTTGATTCATTTATCGAGCTGAAAATGCCTGGAAAATTTGTGACGTTCAATGATAGCCGCCACCTACACGTGTTGTTAAATCACTTCGATTACTGTTACAGCAAGTGACAGTGTGAAATGCGTGTGACTGCTTAAATAACAGGTGACATTAAATAATGCATGTTAAATTTAGTGCCATTTAGTAGTTTTGTTGTTATAGCAGATGAACATATAACATAAAAGTTTTAACCAGAATATAATCTATTTGACATGATGCTAGATTGTCAGTAGATTGAAGCATTCAGAATAGGGTTGTGCTCTTGATATATGAGAAAGTACACATAATGAAGAGCATGCAGTGGAAGCCTAATATTCCAACTTGTTTCATTCTCACATTCTGATTCAGATCGATTGCAAATCATGATGTTTAGTGGAAACGAAAATGCACTTAATCGTTGCACTAGAGCAAAGGCACTGGTGTGACTATATTTGATGCCATCCTTATTCTTAAGTAATTGATATATCAGATACTGAATTTGAACGTTATTTTAGCATTTGCATCGATTTAGTACATTTTACCACTAGGCTTGTAAATGCAAAGCAATTGAATATATCTGATGCTTCGAGTGGTTGTCAATGTATCAAAGCTTGATTAGTTATTGCTCTAGAAACACCTGATGTTCATAAAACCTGTGTGACGGACTTATGCTCCAGTATAGTAGATTCTTATAAATGATTTTATCTACAGTCAATCGGGCAAATGGATAACATTTATAAGCGCTCTTTCTGCAGGGGATGAATTAAATGTAAGAACAGCCCCTCGAAGATCTCTGCCTTTTACGCTCGTGTACTTAGTATCTAACTAATCCGGCAAATGACTTGCAGTCAAACGACTTCACCCGAAAATTCAGATGAGAAAAGGTCATGTTAATTTGATGTAGCTTCCGCTTTGATTAGACGAATACTCAATTACATGATGCAAAACAATCAGCTAGCTTGTATAAAATAGACGTTCAAGGTTACGGATTAGAATGATGAAAAACACTTTAATGCTTTCATTGAGGTACCACGACGGCGATACGGAATGACGTCTTCATAACAAAAAGAACACCGTCTCGATTTGATTTATATGCATTCAATGAAATATGCACCGGAAATGAAAAGTATAACGGAATAGATCGGCATTCTGAAAATCCAAGCTAACAACGTAACGATTTGTGAAATACCAGAGACAGTCAACAAAACGTGTAATCTATGTCGCTTAATATGAAGCAAGCAAAATGGTAAATCTCTTTTAGCATAACACTGACAAAATTGACAATCCGCCACCTCATATTGACCCTGACCTTAGGATAATTGTAAATCCACTTGCCAATGTGGTCAGAATATGTGCGACCTAGCTGTTCACTTGCTTACTGCGCATTCGTTTTCATTAATGCCCTCAATAATTAAACGAACGCATGTGGCGGAAATTTTAACCACACTTCGTGATGATCTCAAAACTAAATATCGGCCACAAAGAATATGTTTATAAAGTACATATTACGCCAATAATAATAATCATTTTCTCATATTTTACGTCTACCATGAAAGGTCATCATTATAGATGTGAACGACCTTTACTGGTACTTTTAATACATGATGGCGTCCTTTGGATTGCGATGGTGGTCTATGAAATATTAAAGCATGGGGCGCCAATCTGATCTGATAACGACGGTTTATTGTAGTCGAAATGCCTCACTAAATGGGTAGAGTGTGGCAGAAATATTCAATTGATTATCAAAAACTGGCAGACATTTTTGTGGAACACGACGTCTGATCACTCATACTGCTCATGTCGCGCTGGCCTCTCTGAGACACAAAACATGTTCTTATCAAACGACTATGCATTGCATTATTGCATGACAGCAATCAAGAATACGAATATACAGTTATCCACAATGACCAGTGATGTGGCCAATCATAGAGAGAGATATATAGATATAGAGATATAGAGAGATATATATATAGAGAGAGAGAGAGAGAGAGAGAGAGAGATAGAGAGAGAGAGAGAGAGAGAGAGAGATAGAGATATAGATATCTAGAGAGAGAGAGAGAGATAGAGATAGAGAGAGATATAGATATAGAGAGAGATATGGATAGATAGAGAGGGTTTAGATGCATATATAGATAGATATGCATAGATATATATATTAGGGAGATATATATTTATATATATATGCATGTATATATATATAACTAGAGATAACTTTATATAGAAAGAGAGATAAAAGAGAGATAGATATAAATATATATATATATATATATATATATCTATATATATATATATATATATATATATATATATATATATATATATATATATATATATATATATATATATATATATATATATAGCGGTTGTTGCTCTTCTATTTCGAGAGTGTAATTACGTCAGAACAGAAATTCTAAAGGTGTATTACGCTAATGGACTTGCTGCTGAGTTTGCAAGGTTGTGTCATGGTTAGCTGCAGACAAAAATTTATGTGTTAGGTTTTACTAGCTCTAGCATAAAAGGAAAGTTTCGCTGACGAAGTTTAAGAGGTATTCATCAATACTTTATTTGAGCCCGTTGAATTGAGGGACATTCTGTTAATAATTGGTTGCTTCTGGCAGCAGATCCGTCTGCGTACATTTAATCCATGGGTTCTATATTAGGTCCACTGAAGAGAGTATTGAGTTTCTGTCGAGCAGATATGCACAAAGGCAAATTCCGGATATATCGTCCCTTGTTTTGATGACCCTCAATCACATTTCTGTGAAATGAGAGCTGACTTAAAACTGAGTATTTGTGGTATTTTCTCACGTGTTGCTTAGTGTCAGTAACTGGTCAGTGAACAATCGCCGACGGATGAGATCCGTTAGAAAACGGACACAACCGGCAAGAAAAAGGCAATGAAAAAAATCTCCAAATAATGCCCGTTTATCACGACAGAGTGTCGATCTACAGGACACCGTCCAGACACATCTGAAAATAAATTACCTTGAGTTGATCCATACAATAGGTAATGGCTCCAGATGTTTGCATCATAAATATACATGACCGAACTTGATAAACGTCACATCAAACACCATCGTCTCACGGAGATATTGCATTTTGCATCGCTATAGAATCTAGCTATGTGGGATGAGAAACATTTCATTGGATAGTATCTGATGGGTATCTACCGATGGTTTTTTCACCAATTCGTGGAAAAGAATCATTAATGCTACGGCTATCGAACATTAAATCAGCAAAAGGTGTTACTGATTGTTACTTTTACAAGTAAAATAAATATAGGTGTACTATCTGTTTATCTACTAGAAAGACTAAATGACAGGAATAAAACTGATATGTATAAAGCTTAATGCACGCACCGAAAGGAAACAAAACAATAAAACATCCTTAGGTCATTGCACTATGCACAAAAGCAGAATAACCGTGTGTCTTGTCGAGTTATGACAACTTTTGTGGACATAATGGGATCAGGATATTTCTCTTGTTATCCTGGGAAAGAAGTGTTTGCGATGTTGACAGTTATACCAGCGGAGGATCACACATGAGTGACTATTTATCTGGTCTGGAATAATGGACGAATTAACATCAATCCAATGTGAATCTGCAGCTGCATCCAGATAACCACTGGAGCTCCGAGCATGAATCGGTCAGCCGAACAGACGAACTTAGCCTCAATGTCCAAGTAAGGCTAACGAGGTTTCACTAATGACAAGCAATATCCTACATTGTCTCATAAACAAGTCAATATACAGTAAAAATAACCTAATACTAAAATAGTTTAATCCTTTTTTGTAGGTACTATAAGACCACAAGTATACCGTGACAAACACCCCAATTCGTCGGCTTGAGTCTCTTCATGACAGCTACATTGTCTGAAAATTGTAGATATGGTAGGGACAGGTTATATATCCACCCATATATCGAGGTTGACACGGTTGCACAACTCTCTACGACTCCGCCTTGGTGCCGTTATGACACTCAACAGTATCGGCTCTATGCATCACTGGGCGAGAAGAAGAAGTGTACGAAAGCTTGATTGCCTTGCGGAAGGTGTCAGGAGTGACCACGCTATTGAACCCCTTTAACCCCATCAAGTGACGCTTTAGTTAAGTACATAGGTACATATCATGGTCTGGATGCAGCAACCAGAATTGGTGTGTGTCATTGGTGCGAAAAGGGGTCTTTCGGTCAAATGTTATTGCAAACCATATTTCATTACCACAGTTATATTTGGAAATAGGTGTTTCACGTTTCAACAGATCACATTCCATAATGACATTACAAAATCAAATTAGATGTCAATTCCGAAGTGCATCAAAATGAATTGCATCTGGTCGTTGATCTGGTGAAATGAAAATGCAAAATGACATCGACTGCAACGCGTCTTCTTGCTGTATTTCAAGTGCTTTCCAAGCTACTGTAGAAGCCCCCGCCCCTCGTCAACGCGCTGTGTCATGTCGCTTTGATGCCTATCTACTGAACTTCAATCGCCGGTGTCAGTGGCAATCTTCTTGAAAGGTTCCACATTTTTTATAGTCATGCTTATAGTATATGTCTAAATCGCTATTTTAGAGACGTGGTCAGGCGTTATGAATCGCGAAATTATCAACGTGTTCATTTCGGCCCATAATGACAATGTTTCTCTTAGCTGGAATCAAATTTCCTCGAACGTGAATGACTGCGAAAGCCGTAATGGTTCATCAAATTACTTACTTATTATCAGTTGCTGTACAAATCTTGCTTCAACAATGGTTAGCTATTGTTTGTTGTTGCATTCCCCCTATACTTATATGTCATATAGTTTAAGATTTTTAATGCAAACAAAGATGCAGCTTCAATTTCACATATGGCCTAGGTAGCAACCTAAGTTGGCATTCTTCACATTCCCGCTGAGTCAGATTTTTCTTATCTATATGTCAATCCATATTGCCAAAAGCTCTCCTGGACTGACGTCTGAAAGTCAAAAACATTTTGCAACATAGCCACTATGGTCTTGGCTGCTGATGGATGCCGCAGCAAATAGTTTTCAGGATTACCTGCTCAGGTGAAAATCATGTTGTCTTACTACAGAAGAGCCCGTGAAAAGAAGAATCAGATCGTGGTATTGGTGATCGACTGTATAGAATCACTACATGATTTTCACCGGAGCAAGTAATCCTGGCTCAACGAGGAGACTTGAAAGATTTTATTAGCTAGCCGATCGAGTAGCATATTAAGATTAAACACGTGTAGCAGTACACATCAATGTCTGTTGATGTTTTGGAGAATCTATTCACACCTATCCATGTTTAATGCAACGAATGAGGTTCTATTTACCTGTCGTCGTCAACCGACAGGTTTATGATCGCTTACTACTGGTAGATTTTATAGACTACCAACAACTAATGAGATAAGCGTAGTAATGTGCGCCAATTCTTCATGACCAACATGAAATGATATGTCCAGAAATCGGAAATGATCATTGATTTCTTCGCTACAGGAACTAGGCTGCATATATGATTAGTTCCACGTCTTTTGTTGAAGTGACATGCCAGTTACACTTTGCGGAGTGAATGAATTTTCCTTAGCTGCTCAAAATATCTTTACCCCTGTTTGTTCAATCACAGAAGAGCGCAAGTCTAGCATGTGGCAATTGCGGAAAGTTATCAGAAATAGGGATATTCGATCTTACGGCAGCAAGCAGGTTTTTCTTGTGTATTGAAATATAACTTAAGCCATGCTCTGCGACGATGTTAATATGTAAATGTAAATCGACAAAAAGTACAAACTTACTATGCCCCAACATGCCATAGCGTATGTATATTCTACAAGTTCTGTTTTGAATGCGCACAAAATTCACCAACAATTAGTGTTCTCCTTGGATTGTAGTCCTCCATAACGAAACGACCATTACCTTCACCCGGCTGAAATTGGCAGGCATAACAGATGTCATTCTTAACACTCATCGGTACTATACACCGAGCTATCCCAAGACCTAATTACATAATTTGTTTAGCGGGTATGGATTTCTTATAAATTGCGATTTATCCCTGCATTGTTATGTAATTTCAGTTACATATCATGTTGCGCTAGGATCATTAACTCACTCTTATGTTGCTTCAAGCTTTGAAGTATAATTGATACTAATATTTGCACTTTTTGAATCAAAAGAATTCTACTTCTACCATGTCGCATTATTGCTATGATGACATCGTGACCCTGGGACGGTTTGTTACTGGTTTTAGTGCAAAGGACAACCGTCGATGGTTCGTGCAATGAGCTATTACCAAAAAAGAGTTCTGACACAAATTTGAATATGTGAATTGATGGAGTAAGAGTAGAATTATCAATCAACAAAGCGAATCAATCGCATAACGACAGAGTGTGCTACGTTTTTGTCGATGATGGATAGGATATATTTTGCAATGCATCACACAAATCATTCCGATTCGGTTTTTCTTAGTTCTCATGTACGTAATCAATCCTAAGTAAAATATATGGATGAAATAAAAGAGGAAAATGATGACGATTGATCAAGCGTAAGTATTGTCGGCTGGCAGCCAATCAGGAAACAGAGAACCTGACGCCCTGGCAACGTCTAAGAGACATCGATCACATGTCGGTCGATGGGGCCTCTCGCAGATTTGGCATAATGTTTACCTGTGTTGCCACCACGGTCAGGCAGTAAAAAGGCTTCTCTTTCCATACTTAAGCATGCAATATATTGTACGTTTATTATTTTTTTGTGAGCATAGGCCACAGCGTAGATATTAACAGATCATGGAAACATCTTTATACGGCAGCATAGAAACAGCACCTTATTATGTTTACCAGGATTACACTACCAAGATAAGCTCGTGCAATCCAAAATACCCGAACAACATAGGATGCTCTCTGTTATTATTGGTTTTGACTTAATCGGGTATTTTAGCTGCAAATCTCACCCAAACTGCCATCATCTCATTGTAGCAGACAGTTTGAGACTATTTTAGCTTGTAAATGTCTTTAATTGACTTCTTGATGTACCATTTATAGAATTGTTAAATTGGCTAATGCTTTATCTTGATCAGTTCAGTTTGTGTGTTTGTAAACTTTTTTTGGCAGTCGATAAAGGTCGCAATATTTTTAAAACGGTCAAGGTCATTAAAAATGTAAAAATCTAAAATCCCGTATATCTGGATTATTGTTCCATCTTTACAAAAACTACACCATTTTGTAGCGTAATTCAAATGTACACTTATGTGGTATATATCTTGTTGCAAATAATCAATGATTTTGTCAAGCGCCTAAACACGAAAAATCGTGGTATCAGTCCAAATTTCAAGAAAATCAACCCAAAAAAACCGTCCGATGGCAGCAAATATTTCGTCGAAGGATATCATCGTATAATTTCATGGTTGTTGAAGACGTCTTTTTCTGTTCCGATTTAATCGAAGCTTATTTAAATACAGCAGGCTTAACTACCAATATCTCCGAATATAATGCTTTGATTTTTCGGAATATATTGTTTGTCAATAATGCATTTTTAAATCAATTCCAGCATATCCAACATTTCTGGCAGCAAAAGTCGGTAGAATTCATTTGATTCGTAATAGACAAGTTTATTATCGATCGATCTTTAAAAACTGAAATCAAATATTTGACACGTTTGATAAAATTTACATCGTTCTCGAAGCGCGTTGAATTGAACGTTTTTCCTATATGGGCAATTTTCGTAATGATTTTTATCGCTTACGTAAATATTAGTTCAATAGTCATCATAATTGCGTCAATTGTTGTCGTGGACAGCGCGAATTTAATTTTGCTCGTGACATAGTGACAAATGGTTATGCAAAGCAAAAAAGGTTACCTTGTGTATGCTTTGCGTAATTTGTTCAGCTAATGTGGCTCATTAGCGCTTGCCGTCGTAATGCGTGTTCAATTCCGTCTTGGAATAGACTGCAAGAACACAACAGTTTCTAAGTGAGGCAAGTTGTGTATGTTAATTGATTGGAGATCATCGTAATGATAAATATCTATGTTATCAACATGTGTTATGTAAAAGGGTATATTGTAAAAAAGACATTGTGATATTGGTTTGCCTACAGCAAATTATGATGAAAAAAAGGTCATCCCTCGCCTGCATTGAAAATGCTCAAAACAAATGCTTAAAACTCATAGCGCCGTCTGTGGCAACACATATAGATATGTGTTACATACACCATCTAAATCATGGAATAGATATTTGATAAACATTCGGATTGTAACCTTGTGAAAAAAATATTTTAACTCTATATTAGAAGTAAAAACAAAAGTAATCTTGCAATTGCTTTAATCCTTGTAGTGTCCTTTTTGTATGACCTAATTTAAAACCTTTATTTTACATGTATCTAATATATTGATTTAATGATAACGTCATGACTATTTGATTGTTGATAACGGAAAGAATAGTTCATGCGTGTCAGTGTAAATATGACATCATATCCAGACGTCCTTAATCTTGGTGTGAAGATTTTGAAACAATCATTTGTCAACATCTCACGCATTTCGACTCTTACTAATGTTTGTTCACCTCACTGATCAAATGATTTTCAATAGTCACACTGACGCTCAGTGAGTGATACCCGTAAATACTCTTTATGTAGTGATATTAGTGCGATATGATCAACCTTAATATAGAACTAGTCATTACTTGACAACGTATGGCATGTAATGTATTGGTCCACTTACATCATGTCTCATATGCGAATTTATTTCGGTATTCTTGGTTCAATGGGTTGGTCAGTTTCAATGGCGTAGTTGTCAGCTGTCTCCTTTTTAGACCCACTGGTTGTGGGTTCCATACAAAGGTGTGAAAAACTGACTGGTTGCTCGTGACTCAGATGCTCATGTTTCTTCTCTGAAAGGGAATGCAATGATGTTGCAGTGTCAGACCTTCGTTTACGTGGCGTGGATGTTGCGGATCAATTTGGGCAAGTAGACGCTGGCACTTAAGGGGAGCTGTCCAAGCATCTCAATCATGTTCATCCACTCGTTGTTGAAAGCGACGTAAAAGTCCATCGTTTTGCTTCAATGGGTAATAAACCGAATTTGTTTACTATCTGGTGTGCATAAATGCACACATTCAGGGAGAATAGTGAGTATAACATATGAGGAATATTCAAATTAAATATTTCAAGTAAAAGTATGGTAACTTATGTCACATAAAACTAAAGAACTATTTATTCTAAATAAACATTTCTAAATGCTTTTTTTAAAATTTAATAATTATGGAAAACTATATCATAGTGCTTAGTGAGAACGGAAAACGCAATTACGGGCGGAGCATGGGAGGACTGCGCGCTAAGATTAAACCATGCATGACTTAATTAGTTAGGAAACAAACATGTGATTATCTATAGAAACGAATTTACCTGATCCGATAGATCATCCTAGTTCTGCCGCAGTTTGTTCGTCCTGGTGATGTTTAGGATCAATAATCTAAATGCATTTAGCTTCGAGTCTATCCTCGGCAGCTGGTTATTAAGCCATTTTCTCGCATAAATGTGCAGTCCCTTGGGGATATAACGACAGTGACTAGACGATTTAGCTATTGGTGTCGTTCGAGGCTTACATTGACCCCGATTTGGATCTTGAATAATAGATTTGATCTTCACTCTTGAAAGCTGTGCACATTCTGCGAGACATACCAACGCTGGCACATTGAAGCCTAAGCTGAGTGTAGTACCTCGCATTATGTACAGCCGCAGTGAACGCCCATTACAATTCAAATTCAGAGGCAACGATCTATTAACTGGGCTACCCTGATAACAACGATAGTACCATTAACGATGGAGTTAAGGCGCGTTAACTTCCAAGTTGATATTCGCAATGACTTTAATGCGTTCCAGTATTCGTTTAAATGGTCTGAATTACAGGATAAACGATCTTCAGGGTCAATGAAAAAGCTACCTGACCCACTAAATAGTCCTCTACCACTCAGTCATATTATATTTCTCTCAGATCATATATTTTATGGAGGCAGTGCTATGCATTATCCAACAATGTAAAGTATACGTTATTGATGGATAAAGCCGCACGTTAGAATAGCAAAGCTCAGAACGGTAGACATTGCAATGAGATCGATGCTGAATGGATAATTTTGTGGTGTTTGTCACTGTAAACTTTAAATGTGTCAGGTGTTACATTTCTAAATTGAATTGCATTGATTTGCGTGTAATCGACGCGAATGCTCTTCTTAACATCACAGCGGACACTGGTAAGGTTGAATTAACTTACACAGGCTTCAGTACCAAAAACTACAAAACCGATTGAATGTGGAAGTCTGCATGATTACTTGATGGAAATACTTACATATCCGCATTTCTTGCCAAGGACATTGATTCTGACACGTGATTGGCTGCCTCTGTAGAATTGACATAATGCAAAGCCTTGTACTATCTTTATACATGCTTTTAAAACTACTGCTTTCTAACTGTTACTTCGAAGATTTTATGTTTTTCTTGTATTTTAACACCCAAACCGGTCAAATTCCCATGTCTATGGCAATTGTAAGCCTCTAAATATATTTAATTGCTGCCGATCCAAGGCCTTTGCATTTGCCTTCTGAATGTACTCTCTGCCTTTGAGAAAGTGAGGCCTAACACATTGTAATTGCGATCCAATTACTTCACATCCCTTAGGACAGAATCAAAGGGTGCATTCCAATGCATAATGTATACCGACTTTAAGATTATACTTATCTGAGAAATGCCGGTAATTTAGTGTGCACACACCTTCACATCTCATCCTATTTTTAACCCACTGTGCAGTCTGGTGAGAGCGATCAACACGCATTCGTTGATGGTTATATAGCGTATAAATACAACTCCTGAATGCTGAAGGTTATTGGAAAGCTCCATTGACCTGAAAAGTCATCACTCGCTCCAACAGTGCTATAACTAAGCCATAAACTTTTACATTCAGAGTGACTTTCTGTGTAAAGCATGAATGGATGCTAATTACTCAGCGATAGGGCTGACCATTATTTTGCGCGAGAATGATGGGTAATCGAAGCTCTGGTATTAAGGGTAGCACAGGACCGGCGCATAAAGATGAAGCAATACCCCGAATACCGAAGACGGCGAACAAAACTCGACTTCAAACCATACATTCATCATATTACTCTTCTGTTGTGCTAAATGATGTTTTGCTGCAAGTTACTGCAAGGTCATCATTCATATCCGAATGAGTCATAATGACAGGTACATAAAGCGCCTTGCTATTCCATTTTGTGCATCGGAACAATGATATGTTATTTGTCTAATTCGTAAGTATTCAACATAGAATCGGTTACGAAAACGTAGCCTGCATTGTCACGCGCGATAAGCAGGTGGTACAGCGCCAAAATATATGGATACAAGACGGTGTTTCCTCGGTGGGAACCAACGAACATCAGTGAGGGCGTGAAAAAAACTCACAAACCATGTCATTGTGTCCGATGATCTGTTGAAGAAGATAAGACAAGTTCATATGTAACTCACTTTGTGTGTAGATCACTGTCACAAGACTACACAATGGGTAGAATATAGGATGAGATGTGGAGGTGTGTGCACACTAAATTACCGGCCTTACAAATAGTCTTTGTCTTTTTGAAGAGAAATTCGGTGACAGTTCATCGGTGCAGATGTCTTGTCCCCTGACAAATATTCCTGTGGACGTAATTTCTCAAATGAGTATAATCTTACCAGTCAGTATACATTATGCACTAGAATGTACCCTTTGATTCTATCCTAAGTAATATAATGTAATTGCATTACAATAACAATCGGTTAGGCCTTACTTTCTCAAAGGCAGAGAGTACATTCAGAAGACAAATGCAAAGGCCTTGGATCGGGAGAACTTAAATACATTTAGAGATTAACATATGTTATAGACATGTAAATAAGACCGGTTACGGGATTAAAATACAAGCTAAAATGAACTCATAAAATTCTGTGAAGCATCAGTTAGAAAGCAGAAGTTATAAAAGCATATATGAAGATAGTAAAAGCTTCAGCAACTTGTCAATTTCACAGAGGCAGCCAATCACAAATTGTCCTTGGCCAGAAATGCGGATATATAAGTATTTGCCATCAAACAATCATGCACAGACTTCTACATCTAATCGGTTATGTAGTGTTTGGTACTGAAACCTTTGGTAGTTAATTCAACCTCACCAGTGCCGCGTCGATGTGGCGAAGAGCATTCGCGTCGATTACTCCTAAATAATTACAATTCCAATTACAATTACAGGAATTGTTCCGCCTGACGCATTTAAATATAACAATGACAAACACCACAACGTTATCCATTCAGCATCGATCTCGTTGCAGATGGTTGCAATGTCTACCATCCTGAGCTTTACTGCTCTAACGTGCGGCTTGATCACGCAATAACGTATAATTTACATCATGCATAATGTGTAGCACTCCATCCATATAATATGATCTGAGAGAAATATAATATGCCTCAGTGGCAGTGTACTATTAAGTAGGTCAGGTAGCTTTTTCGTTGACCAACTTGTAAATGTCATGTAAAAGATTCAAGTTTAGCTGCAAATGTATTCTGAAAATTTAATTTAACTTTAAATGTATAAAATCAAGTGTTAATCAAACTCCAGCAAGACGAAAATAGTTGTTATAAAAAAATCGGAGAAATTGCTGAAATTCGTTATTGATAAGCCAATTATCGTCCTATCATAAAAACACTTACCCTTTTCGGAAAGCTTAAACCATTATAAAACTTTAATAATTGACATATTCATTCAAAATATGCGTCATATTCCAAAACAAGTTGGAGCTGTTCAATATGATAATGTTCTCCTTCTCTAAATTGCCTTAACATTATGATAATGCTGATAATGATGCCGATGAGAAAGATGGTAAATAAATCAATTCTAGTTTGCCATAACGACGATTTTTATATTGTAGATTGTGATGACGATTTCCATGATGATAACAAAGGCTAAGTATAGGCCATGACAAGGCACCTCATTGAGAGGTTAATGTGAGGCCATGACAAGACACCGTACGGGGAAATGAACCGCTGTCATTATTGATAAGCTGTTGACGTAACTATTGTAACATGAAACTTACTTCAGGTGTTCTATGAAGGCAAAACTTGATGCAACGCGCTATTGTCTCCTCATTTTGGTCCTGTATTACCTAGCCAAGAAGTTGAGACCATTAGCTTTTGGTACTTAAACCGCTTGACACTATTTATTACCTTTTGAGACATGAAGTCTGTTCTCAGTGTTAGAGATAACACAGCAAACGGAAGCTGTGACACGGCTTAAAACTAGCAAGGGTTTTATAATGCTTGGATATTGAACCATGCAAAGCGTCTTGCACTCAAGGGTTTTTCATAGCTACTCTTCTGTATTTGTTTACTGGTATTACTTTTTAAACGCCTTATTCTCTTGCCTCTGACATCTAATGAGGCGCCAAAATGGCAGCGGGTGTCTTTAGGGTACCTACTGTATTAGCCTTTAATTAAGCAGGTTCTGTTTCAAAAGCCCCCGACTTTCCAGACCCGACTGATTATATCAGTAATAATGATCGAGAAACAGCCAATATTGCATGATTGTGAGCGACAGACAAAGACATTGAGATCATAGATAGGGTAGGATCGTGATTAATAATGACGGTCGTCCCTAATTAGGCGTTTGGTAACCAGCAGGTTGCATACATAGCCTGGGGCCTTTTGGGAGAAGAAGGCACGTTTAACCTGAATGAGAAAAGAACTGTAGAGCGAACCAACGTATAAATAAAACAAATAGATAACACATTCATGAGCTGTAAACAACGCAGCAACCTTATATTGCAAAGCAAACATTGCTATTATAATGTGGGGGCACAACAAATGGTTCCCCGTGTGTTCTCAGAAAACCTCTACTAATCGTGTGTCAAGTACTTAGTGACCACATTTGCTGTTACGTTTGAATATCAGTGACTGCAATACAACTAATGCAAACGATCAGTGTAAGGCCAACGCAAACACATGATATAATTATGGCTGGTCGCATATGTTCTCGTCGAGCATCACGAAGGCTTATTATATGTTAAGCGAACACAGCACAATTATATATATATATATATGTCATTGTTGTGGCTATATTCTCTTGATGGCTATGTGTAGTTGTAGAAAAAAAGTCAACGACGTTGTAGGGGGCCGAAATATAAACTTCTCTTTATTCAGTTTAAGTTTCTTTTGATGACTGCCGAAAGGTGTGCCTAAAGACTAATGAAGGAGGGGATACCAGGAGATGCTGCTTGTTTGACAGCTTACTCGGAACTCCCAGGTTGGCGGGCAGCAACTGTGTAGTTAGGGTTGAGGCTCAAAGCCTTTAATTAGTTGACCAATGAGGGCACGCGTAGCGCGTTCCTCAGAGTATGAAGGTTGTAGGGTGTTAAAGAGATAGGGCTGTAAGGTTTTCTCTGCAGCCGCATATTTTAGATAAATGATCCACGACATCATCAATAGCCGAGCAGAGTATTTTCGTGCTTACTTTTAATCTACCGTAAGCAATTATAAGACGGATGAACATCTTGATTACCCCGGACATGTGTTTTTGTTGTTGTTCTACTTTTCAGATGCAGTATCTGATACATGGCAAACAATATTTCTATATAACATTGATCGGGTGACAAGACCAAGGTGATAATCACTAAAAGCAGCCATTTTCATCCATACTGCGCTGTCTGCAATGTTTTCATCATGAAAGCGTTTAATTTTATACCAACATATCACAAGTTACAGCGTCTCAGCACGTATCATTCGTGATAAACCCTAATCTCCCCTCATCCGAATTGATATTATGTTTGGTGGCCTAACGAACACGGAAGATATCAAATCTGAATAAATCGCGGTGATAAAGTTTTCTTGGCTTTGTTTCAGGGCGGTAATAATGACGTTGTATGATTGTATCTTCCAAAATAATCCCTAGCTGGTACTCATTTGAGGGTTATTGGTTCTAAATGAATATCTATCGTGTCAGTCATCGATAAAGAACATATTCGTTTGGCAAGGCAGCAAACGTTGATAGTATCGTTAAATGAACGGTTTAATACTGCATATCATATCTGAGTGAGCGATCACCCAACTTACGAGAAGATTAGCTATTTCAGATTGGTCATGGCTAATGTTTCTCAATTTAATTTTATATCTATTCCAAATGAATACCATACCGTGTCAAGTCAATGGTTTGCTTAATCCGATATTCCCTTTAGTACACACCCTCTTGTTTCTGTTCAATACTATGAGATATTGTGACGACAGACTATTTGATTGAACAATCTTTAAAGGCCGCGAATACTTCATGTCATAACCAAACCCTAACGATGTTGCTAAAAACATCATATTAGAAAAAGGCTTTGGAGCAAGGAGTGTGGTAAATGAATCACCAGACCTTTGGTCCATGGCTCAATACTGGCATATGACGCGCAAACTTATGTCTATCAAGCTCCCTCGCAAGGTAGATTCCTTGTAAACACTTCTAAGGTCTAGCGATACGCTCAGTACCATTGAACAGCTGCATACTTATCAGGTACTTGCTGAAACATCCAGCCCTCTCTAATTTGCAAAAGCATATTTTACCATATCTTTGTAAAAATGAAACATCGTTATCGTTTGAATCAATACTATCAGAATAAAATGAACCAATTTCAATGTTACAAAAACCTAATTTATATATATAAATATATGTATATATAAGCATATATATAAGCATATATATATATGTATATATGTATGAACATATATATATACACATATATATATATATAGCTAAATAGAGATAAACATTTATATATATGTATATATAAACACACATGTATATAAATATTTATATATATGTATATATATGTATGTTTTATATATATATATATTTATATATAAACATATATATATATGCATATGTATTAAAAATATATATATAAATATATGTATATAAAAACATATATTTATTGATATATATATATATGTATATATGTATATACATGTATATATATATATATATATATATATATACATAAATATATATATATAGATAAATAAAAAACATTTATGTATATGTATTCATAAAACACACATATAAACAAATATATACATATATATGTAAAATATATATACATATATATATATATACACAAACACATATATATGAATATATATATATATATTTATATATATACATATAAATATATAAATATATATATATGTACATGTATATATATATATATATATATATATATATATATATATATATATATGTACATATATATGTGTGTGTGTGCGTATGTGTGCGTGTGTGTGTGTATGTGTGTGTGTATGTGTGTGTGTGTGTGCTGCATTACGTTCATTAAATGTGCGGTAACATTTTGCTACTGAATGGGTGCGATAGTAAATTTCAGCATAGTGATTGGACGCCATAATCACCTTTTATCTTGTGGTCATGTTTTTATTCATTGCGATATGACAGAAACGATGTTTTGCTATTTTTTTCTCTAATAAAGGCAACATCAACGTTTCTTTACCAAGGTAGCAAACAAGTATATGTGCCATCTGCTCCTAAGTGTACACATACGTAATGCAACAGGTAGATGCTTAGCTTTGGAATGTTCTTGGCTCAGTTTGAATAATCGATTGGTCACAGTCAAAAGATAATACTATGCTATTTAGTAATTTTACCTGCTGCGTTGGCTAAGGGTTGCTCATATCTATAAACGCATGGCACTGTGCAAATTGTGCTAATGGGCAACAAGGTTCGGTCATCAATATGCTTTACTAATGTGGAAGGTTAGTTGCCACTTTTTGAGTACGGGGCATCAGCTACGCTAACTACGTGACCGGAGTAGCAAGGATCACGTGTTTGCCTATCAAACTGATACAAATATATTCCCAGGTGCCAAAATTGTTCGTTGTATCTCTTTATATCATTTAAAAAGTGTGTCTCGGGGGTTAGTGAATGTGTTTATTAACTTTGTGAAACGCTTCGCCAAATGTATGTATGTATGTTTTGTATGTCTGTATGTTATGTATGTATGTATGTATGTATGTATGTATGTATGTATGTATGTATGTATGTATATATGTATGTATGCATGTATGCATGTATGTATGCATGTATGTATGTATGTATGTATGTATGTAT